>CM063177.1:133289726-133889726 GCA_031835075.1 Saguinus oedipus | reverse complement strand
AGAAAGTAGTGCTTCTAGATACAGACAGACCTTCAGAAGTGAGATTTGGAGGCTCGGTCATGCCTTTGGAGTTAGGTGCCATACGGGGATTTTGACCATGTGAGATGGGAGAGCAGTGACCCATGGCACGCAGTGCCATCACAGTGAATCAGTCACACTATCACCTGTGGTAGGTTCTGACAATGTGCTGACCAAAGGGAAGGTAGGTGGCTGAGGCACTTGACATGATGGCCATGATGACAGCCTCAAGGGCTGTAGTGTGGGATGGATGCTCCTGTGTGCACTGGAGCACTTACAGGAAAATAAAATGGAATCTCAGGTCCCCTGACTCATATCAAAGCACAGTCCTAGAGCCAAAGAGCTTCCATGATGCCCTTAATGAAAATTCCTGTTTATTAGAGCCTGGCTTATTTACATTAGCCAGGGCTAATGCTGCTGAAAATCAAAAACACAATTGAATTGTGTGGGTTAAAGAATTACATCAGGAGTACAGAATTACAGCCTCACCACATTTCTCATATGCAAGACAGGACATTAAAAAGGATGCTGAAGCTTAGAATGGGGACATCTGGTGAGACTCAGATGAAACTGAGACTCTTGAATCCACAAGTCACTCTGAGCCTCTTTTCCCTAAGGAAGAAAATTGCTCTCTTGTGTCCAAGGAGACTAGTTGTCCTTTTCTTGAAAACTGTATGACAATCTGACTGAGGAGATAGCCATTCTCCTTCAGACCCACCACAACTACTACCTGTTGGCACCAGACTCATAACTAGGATCTCAGTGGGGTTTTTTGTTGTTGTTGTTGTTTTTGAGACAGAGTCTCACTCTGTCACCCAGGCTGAAGTGCTGATCTCAGCCCACTGCAACCTCCCAGGTTCGAACAATTCTTCTGCGTCATCCTCCCAAGTAGCTGGGACTACAGGTGTGTGCCACCACACCTGTCTAATTTTTGTATTTTTAGTAGAGAAAGGGTTTAGCCATCTTGGCCAGGCTGGTCTCGAACTCCTGACCTCGTGATCCATCCACTTTGACCTCCCAAAGTGCTGAGATTACAGGTGTGAGCCACTGTACCTGGCCGGATCTTAGATTTTTAGTACCCACTATGGCCTAGAATGGATAGCTTTTACACCAAGAGAACTGCAAGATGTTGCCAATGTATATTGGCAGAAACACAAGGAGTGTGTGAGGGTGTCAGACCACAGCAGGCAGAAGAATGTGACTCTACAGTAGACTAGACTCACTGACCTCGGTGCACTACGATTTTTGGATATCACGTGTTAGTTTGCTTAACTGGAGGTGGCTCTCAAAGCGTATTTGGTTGGTGCCTAGAACTAGGACTCCATGGTGGCCCAAGTTTAGTGAGCGCAGATGCCAGAGCTGCCCTGGCATGCTATGGAGGCGAGAATCTGAAGGCGTAGGGAGACTGGAATGTTGAAAGGATTTACCATGGCAAGCTGCACACCCGCCCACCAGCTACATCCCCCAGGAGACCCCTGAAAATGCTTTCTTTACTAAGGTGTTGAGAAATACATTCATAGGGGGAACACCTGCATCCTTAGATGGTCTGTGGCTTTCTCCTTTGCAGACCAGGTATGATGAGTTGGGGGTGTGGTCACCATTGACACGAGCGCCCAACAGCAGAAGCCAAGAGGCAGTGCCCAACCTCCAGATGCAGCGCGAGCACACCCGCCATAAAGGACTGCAGGGCAGAGTAACTGCCCCAAGGTCCCTGGGACCGAGATAGACGAGAAGCCTCCTAGAGTATTGCTTGGGAACTCATTCCACAGCAAAGAGAGTGGAGCAATGGGTTCAGGCCCACAGAATTAACTTTGAGGAGAAGGAAAAGAATCAGAGGCACCAACAGCAGCAGAGCCAAGAAACCGGCAGCCCCAGAGACAGCAGGTGCTGCTGACCGGCCAGTTCCCACGGGGTCAAGCCGCGTGTCCTGCACTGCGGCCCTGCGGGAGACCCCGCTGTCCTCATGAGGCTGGGTAGTATCGTGTGGGCTTCATACTCCTTCCCTCTGTCTAGCAGATAATAGAGCTGTGATTATTGGCTCAGGGCAGGGATGTGGCTTTCATGAAAGCAAATACAAAAGCCTTTTAGTTTCATCGCTGTGTTTTTCAAAGACCCTTGCTCTTAGGTTCTGGAGTCGCCAAGTGAAATGTCCATGGGAATCAGGCTAAGTACCTGATGTGAGTGAAACGAGGCGGGTGTAGGGCAATAGGGAGTGGGTCAGACACGGTGAACCGGAGAGTGCACGCTCTGCTTCAAAACGTTCCAATTTAAATTTTTTTAAAAAAACACTAGAGAACAGGTATAGGGCTCCAGATTGACTGGGATTTTTTAGAAACCATAGAGGAATCAGGGCTCAAAATAGAAATAAATCTGAGTGGTAGAAAAAGGAACAGGAATTGCTGTGGTAGACACCTGTCTTGTGTGTGCCCCTCTGTACATTTGGTGAATCCCCCACTGTCTGAGTCTTCATGAGAAACAGCAGCTGCCTCACACAATAAATGCCAAATAATTTTAAAGTAATAATAGTAGGCCGGGTGCGGTGGCTCACACCTGTAATCCCAGCACTTTGGGAGGCTGAGGCAGGTGGATCACGAGGTCAAGAGATCGAGACCATCCGGGCCAACATGATGAAAGCCCGTCTCTACTAAAAATACAAAAATTAGCTGAGCACGGTGGCAGGCACCAGTAACCCCAGCTACTCGGGAGGCAGAGGCAGGAGAATCGCTTGAACCTGGGAGGCAGAGGTTACAGTGAGCTAAGATCGCACCACTGCACTCCAGCCTGGAAACAGAGCGAGATTCCATCTCAAATAATAATAATAATAATGGTAATAGCTAAAACTTAAAATGCTTCTCAGTCACCTCTTCTACATGCTTCATAAACATTCTGTCATTTAGTTCACACAACCCCCCACACACACACTATTCCCATTTTGTAGATGAGCAAGCCGAGGCAAGCATGGTGTCCAAGCCCCCAGATACGCAGGGCCGGGATTCAAACCCAGTCTGGCTCCGGTGTCCACACACTTAATGCCATGTCACCCTTTCAGTGAGGGAATTCACTTGTGACAGGGCTTGGCCAACCAGACTTGGAGAGACAGGGAGAAGCTATTCTGGTGGCAGCAACAACGTCCAGTACCCGCAGGCAGCAGGGCGGTAAGGACCGGCTCCAGTGTTCTCTGGCTCTGACGCCCTCTGCCCGGCAGCAGTGGTAGCGACGGCCTCGTCAGGCTAACTCCGCTGCATGCTTCCCTTCATCTGCACGTCCTCTTTGGAGTCTATTTTTGCAGTTTCTCAACAACTCTGTGAGCTCTCCAGGTGCTGTTTCAATAAATTCCTTTTCCACTTGAGTCAGCTAGCGTCCATCTCTGTTATTCACACCCAGGTATCCCAACTGGTGGGTCCCACCTGACGCACGCCTGAGTCTGTGAACTCGGATCTGTGGCTATAGCAGTTACAATAAGCTCCCTTGTGACTCGAGCTTCTGTGGAAGAGATTCTGGTCTTTGCAACTCACCAGCCCCGGATTCGAATAACCCTGACTTTCCAAACTCTGAAGCCACACCAGAAGGGGAACGAGGCTGCAGATCACCCGGCTCAAGTACAGTCACATCTGTTCATGACAGCGGCCAGACTGCTGCAGATAGCACCATTACAAACAGGTACTGAGCTGACCCAGATGAGGGGTTTTTTCATCACATTTCATCATTATTAAGAATTAGCTCTGTGATATTAGCACACCAAGCTATCAACTCAAATCCGTCCTACCATCTGGAAGAGGCTCACATGAACAGCATGGGGCGCAGATGGATGCTGTTAGGGAGCTGTGAGCAGAGATCAGAGGAGAGGGAGGGAGGGAGGGAGGGAGACAAAGCAGAGATGGACAGAGAGAAGCAGAGAGAAATAGAGAGAAAGAGAGAGACTGAGGAAAAGAGAGAAGGACAGAAAGAGAGAGACAGAGGAAAAGAGAGAAGGACAGAAAGAGAGAGACAGAGGAAAAGAGGGATAGACAGAGAGAGACAGAGAGAAATAGACAGAAATAGAGAGACAGAGAGAGAAATAGAGAAACAGAGAAAGAAAGGGATAGAAAGAGGGGAAGAGAGAAAAAGACAAAGAGCTGGTGAGAAATAGAGAGCGATAGAAAAACAGAGAGAGACATACAGGAAAAGGAAATAAAAGAGGCGAGAGTGAGAGATACACAGTGAGACAGAGAAGAGTGAGAAAGAAGCACGGAGGCAGAGAGAGACAGAGGGGAGAGAGAGAAAAAAAGACAGAGAGATGGAGAGTGAACTAGAGAGAGGTGCAAGGAGAGCGGCTGAGAAGCAGGGATGGTAAGAGAGACAGACAGTGTCCGGGAGACCCCATGACGGGAGATGGGATGTCAGGACACCCGGGACGAAGTTCTCAGGTAAAGCCACAGCTGTGCTTCCCTCCCTGCCAAGCACCACGCCCAGCCTCACAAAGGAAGTGGGGGCCCTCCTGC
The DNA here is from genome assembly GCA_031835075.1 of Saguinus oedipus. NCBI lineage: Eukaryota > Metazoa > Chordata > Mammalia > Primates > Cebidae > Saguinus > Saguinus oedipus. The sequence goes on along the minus strand of CM063177.1, from coordinate 133,885,227 downwards.
TAAGGGTCAAAGGTGAATGAGAAAGAGGAATAACCCAAATGTCCATTAAGAAGGCAGAGGCACAAATACACAAGATTCATACAGTGAAATCCTATTCAGAAACTGAATTTTAAAACGTTGTTTTAAAAAAAACAAAAACAAAGAGTTAAAATGTAAAGGAAGCCTCCCTTGGGAGCTGCGGTAGTCTCTTCAGGATGCCACAGCAAAATGCTGTAGTGGGGGCCCAAAGTGGCTCCGGCCGGATGTCGTGGCGCTTGCGAAGGCGAGGCCAAGAGTTCAAGGCCAACCAACCTCAGCAACCTTACAAGCTCTCATTGATTGGCAAAAAAAAAAAAAAAATGCTGTAGTGGGTCCTTTATAAGCGTCAAAAATGTACTGCTGAGAGTTCTGGAGCCCGCGCAGTCCCGGTCACCGGGCAGCAGACGCCGTGAGCCCCCTCTGCACCACAGCGGCCCCTTCTCGCAGCACCTTCACTTGGTGGAAGGGTGAACAAGCTCCCTCGGGCCTCCTTGATGAGGCACTAATCCCAGCCACGACACTGGAGCGCTCATGACCCCATCACCTCCCAAAGGCCCCACTGCTTACTACCCTCGAGGTAGAGATTAGGTTTCCACAGATGAATCTTCAGACCATAGCAGGAGCCAGCAGTCCTAATTATTCACATTTGTTTCAACAGCTTCCCCTACTCTGTCCTCAGCTTGCCATTTCTGGCAGGTGACCTAAGACAACAGAAGGGTGTCACTAAATCACATTTGGGGCCCTCACCAAGGCTTCCAGACGAGCATCTGTGAAGCACACCCTTCCGTCTCCCTCACTTGAAGCTGGCCTTGACGGGGGGCATTTGGAGTAGGGCAGAAGGTTCTAATGCAAGGAGGTGAACCCCTTTCCCTCTGACCTCCCCCATCCCCATCCCTACCCACCCGCGCACACATACACACACACACACACACACACACACACACACACACACGCGGCCATGGCTAGGACAGTTAGCAAGTCCCTCCCCGAGCCTGGTCAGGCCCAGAGCAGGAAGAGCGCTGTGACAGAGTCCCGCTCACAGCCATACCTCCGCAGGCTGTTCCCCGGCTACTCACAAAGGCCCCATGAAGAACCAGGGCAGGAATCCGTTTGCCATGTGTCCCCATTTTATAGACGTGGACACTGAGTACCAAAACAGGTGATGTGACAAGCTGGCCAAGGGCCAGGCCTTCTGCACTGACAGCCTGCAAGGTGGAGCCACGGTTTCTGCCTGCACAGCAACCATTCCCTTCCCTGCTGAGAGGAGGAGGCAGCTCTCCTCTGGTCAACTACAAAGGGGTGTTGTTGAAAAAGGATACTCCCAACCATGAGTGGTCACATGACCCAAGCCTAGCCAATCAGATTCACAAGGAGGGTTTGGGACGAGCCAGGTACCCTAATTTCCACCAATGAGAGTCAGGCCTGGGAGTTTTGCTGGATCCCTTGGCACTGGGAAGGCTGGCTTCTTGGAAAATGGCCCTGGGGTGTTCTTGGGTTGCTGAGAAGCAGGCCCTGAGAGGAGGCTGGGAGGACAAGGGATATTGGGAGTGAGTCCTGTGAAAGACAAAAGGTGGATGAAGCGAGGCCAGGCATGGTGGCGCACACCTGTAATCCCAGCACTTTGGGAGGCCAAGGCAGGCAGATCACAAGGTCAGGAGATCGAGACCAGCCTGGCTAATACAGTGAAACCCCATCTCTACTAAAAATACAAAAAATTAGCCAAGCGTGGTGGCACGTGCCTGTAGTCCCAGCTACTCGGGAGGCTGAGGCAGGAGAATCGCTTGAACCCGGGAGGCAGAGGTTGCAGTGAGCTAAGATCGCACCACTGCACTCCAGCCTGGGCAACAGAGTGAGACTCCGTTTAAAAAAAAAAATGGTGGAGGAAGCAGAACTGGAAAGAAAAGCCTTGAGCCCCTGACATGAATCTGACAGCGGCCATCACAGCAAGGTCTGATAAATTTATATTTAAACTTATATATATATTAATGAAATAATATTATTAGCTAGAATACTCATCATCTAAAATATTCTGAGTACCATACTCAGATGTCTTTGTTTTTCCAAACTTGACCTCTGTACACCAAAGGAGGCTTCTTTCCATGCCACGTGGCTTGGACGGAGCCAGTGAGCAGAACTGGGCCCAGCCACTGCCTTTGGTTTGGTTTCCTCTGAAGGAAAATATGCCAGCAAAGACAATGTTCTACAACCCATCTGAGTGTCTCATTGCAATTACATAATGATAATTGTCAGCTTTAAGTTCCATTTGGCAACTTGTTACAGTAATTGAACAAAATATAACTAATGAACAATTATAATGAAGCTCATAATTAGGTCCTTGAAACACTTGATATAAAAAATATTTCAGATTCTTTAAAAAAAAAACTGTACTCAAGTGAGATCAGGTGAGGCAGACCCAGGAACTAGAGAAAACTGGAAAGGTTCCTCTGGCTTGAAAGGAACAAAGCCCCCCAATCACCATCCAGGTAACGGCACTGACCTCCCAGAGCTGATAGGCTAATTGGAAGGAGACAGTGGATGTGAGTGGCTACCTCTAGGCTTGGCATGTAGTAGGTGAACAAGAAATACTTGTTCCTTCCCTCTTGTTGGGCAGGAAGTTCACTGAGGGTAGGCAATGCCATCCATTACTGTCGATATTCTGTGGGGCCTTGTCTGGGAGCCTGTCACCCAGAGGTTCTTAGAAAGTGTCGCTAAAATGAGAACATCGAATCTGCTGCCTCCTGAAGACCTCCTTCTCTGCCACTCAAGATGTACAATCATGGAGAAACCACAGGACAACACACTCAGATCAGCAAGAGTGTAGCGGACGCTAGTTGGCAACCCAACAGCCATTTCCATGATCAAGGTGAAAAATTCAATACCTAAATAGTCACTTCACAGTGGAGAAGTCTGGCAGCCCCACCTTACCCAAGCACCCAAAGTTAACAGGCCCAATAATGGGACTAATGAGCACTGGCCTCTGACACGACCTACCAAGAAGGCATCAGCCCCACCTCCACACAGTCCCGTGGAAAGTTCATAACTGAATCCAAACACTGAGCCCCCAGACATCCCAATGTGAGGAGCAGGCTGCAAAGTCACTGGCCTGTACTCTCTGAAACATCAAAGTCATGGGAGGCAAAGAAAGTCCCAGGAAGTTCTTCTGATTCATGAAGAATAAGGAGATGTTTCAATAGAGTGCAATGTGTGATCTAGGCTTTTATTCTGCCGTAAAGGACATTATTAAGACAACAGGCAGGATCTGAAAAAGGTCAGTAGATTAGATGATAGTAGCTTTCATGTTAATTTCCTGATCATTGTGCTATGGCTATGTAAAAGACGATCCTTGTTTTTAAGAATTCACAATGGAGTATTTAGGGACAAAGGGACATTGTGTGTGCAGCTGACTCAAACCATTCAGAAAAAAACACACATACATGTGTATGTATGCATGTGTGTGTATGTAGGGAGAGAGAAAAGGATTAAGCAAATGTCACATGATGCCAACATTTGGGCAGTTTGAGTGGAGAGTATCTAGAATTATTTGCGTTATTCTTGAAACTTTTCTTTAATTTGAAATTACATCAAAACACAAAAAGGAAAGGAATACAGATACCTGCTTCCTAGTTTCCTCTAGAGCTAGGAGTGGCCATGAGACACAGTTCTAGCCAACGAATTGGAGGAGAAGGCTGCTGAGGATCTTTCCGGGGAGAACTTTTTCCCTGGTAAAATAAGAATGGGCTTCAAGGGGACTTCTCACTTCACTGGCTGCCTTACGGCTTTAAGTATGTGAGGATGTGGTGCCAGAGCTGCAGCAGCCATCTTGTGACCATGAGGAAGAGGCCAAGAAACTCACAAAGCTTTCTGCATGTATGAGTTTCCCTGATACTGTTGCCCCACTTATGAGGTTACATAGGATCATTCAGTTCCCGCCCTCCTTCAATCCTATTCAGCATTCCAGGCCCAGTGTCAGAACCTGTATCACTCAGGACCGGGGGACAGGGGCCCAGTGTCAGAACCTGTATCACTCAGGACTGGGGGACAGGGGCCCAGTGTCAGACCCTGTATCACTCAGGACCAGGGGACAGGGGCCCAGTGTCAGAACCTGTATCACTCAGGACCGGGGGACAGGGGCCCAGTGTCAGAACCTGTATCACTCAGGACCGGGGGACAGGGGCCCAGTGTCAGAACCTGTATCACTCAGGACTGGGGGACAGGGCAGCCCAGTGTCAGAACCTGTATCACTCAGGACCGGGGGACAGGGGCCCAGTGTCAGAACCTGTATCACTCAGGACTGGGGGACAGGGCAGCCCAGTGTCAGAACCTGTATCACTCAGGACCGGGGGACAGGGGCCCAGTGTCAGAACCTGTATCACTCAGGACCGGGGGACAGGGGCCCAGTGTCAGAACCTGTATCACTCAGGACCGGGGGACAGGGGCCCAGTGTCAGAACCTGTATCACTCAGGACCGGGGGACAGGGGCCCAGTGTCAGAACCTGTATCACTCAGGACCGGGGGACAGGGGCCCAGTGTCAGAACCTGTATCACTCAGGACCGGGGGACAGGGGCCCAGTGTCAGAACCTGTATCACTCAGGACCGGGGGACAGGGGCCCAGTGTCAGAACCTGTATCACTCAGGACCGGGGGACAGGGGCCCAGTGTCAGAACCTGTATCACTCAGGACCGGGGGACAGGGGCCCAGTGTCAGAACCTGTATCACTCAGGACCGGGGGACAGGGGCCCAGTGTCAGAACCTGTATCACTCAGGACTGGGGGACAGGGCAGCCCAGTGTCAGAACCTGTATCACTCAGGACCGGGTGACAGGGGCCCAGTGTCAGAACCTGTATCACTCAGGACTTGGGGGACAGGGGCCCAGTGTCAGAACCTGTATCACTCAGGACTGGGGGACAGGGGCCCAGTGTCAGAACCTGTATCACTCAGGACCGGGGGACAGGGGCCCAGTGTCAGAACCTGTATCACTCAGGACCGGGGGACAGGGGCCCAGTGTCAGAACCTGTATCACTCAGGACCGGGGGACAGGGGCCCAGTGTCAGAACCTGTATCACCCAGGACTGGGGGACAGGGCAGCCCCCATGCCAAACATGACCAAAGGGAAAAGAGAGCTTTGGAGACTCTTACATCAGCAATTAAGTGCTATGGCCTACAAATGACACGCCCATTCCACTCACAACTCATCAGCCTTCAGAGAACACATGGCCTAGCCTTGATTCCACAATTCTTATTCTTGAGGGGTTTTCATGCCTAGGTTTTGCCCCTTTTCCTCAACTATAAATTCCTCATGATCAGTTTTTGAAGATACCAATGATCAGACTTTTCTCCAAACTATTAAAATCATCACCTGAAGTCAGGAGTTCACGCCAAGCCTGGCCAACATAGTGAAACGCCATCTGTACTAAAAACACAAAAATTAGCCGGGCATGGTGGCGCACACCTATAATCCCAGCTACTCAGGAGGCTGAGGCACAAGAGTCGGTTGAACCCAGGAAGCAGAGGTTGCATGAGCCAAGATTGCACCCCTACGCTCCAGTCTGAGCAACAGAGTGAGCCTCCATCCAAAAAAAATCAAATCAGAATCCCTAGAAGCAGGCCCTGGAAATCAGTATTTTACAATTCAGGTGTAATGTATGTTTATAGTTCACAGCAAAAATCTTAACTGTACATCTCAAATATTTTTATTGGTAAAATATACATAAAACTTGCCACTTTACCCATATTTAAGTGTACAGTTCAGTGGCACTAAGTACATTCACAGTGTTATGCAAAAGTCACCACCATCCATTTCTAGAACCTAAAGCAAAACCATGTACCCATTAAACACGCACTCCCCATTTCTTCCTCTCCCCATCCCTGAATAAGCTCTGGTCTACTTTCTGTCCCTGTGAACCTGACTATTCTAGGTAGTTCACGTAAGTGGAATCATACGGTACTTACCATCTTGTGACTGGTGTCTGTCACTTACGATCATGTGCTCAAGGTTCATGTACATTGCAGTGTGTATCACAACTTCAACCCTTTTTATGGCTGAATAATATTCTACTGCAGGGATGGACACATTTTGTTTATTCGTCACCAAGCAGTGGTGATTGTGAACGACGCCGCTGCAGACGTCAGCATACAAGCCTCTGTATGTGTCTTTGCTTTCGGTTCTTTCAGGCATATACCTAGAGTGCAATTCCTGGCTCATAGGGTAATTACAGGGTTAACTTTTTGAGGAACCACCAGTGTGTTTCCACAGCAGCTGAACCAATTTACATTCCCACCAGCAACGCACCAGGGTTCCAGTTTCTCCACATCCTCACCAAAGCCCGATTTTTTGGTACGCATATATAAACTCGAGTAAGCACCACATGGAGAGACATAAACATTTCCTGCACCCCGGCAGGTGCCCTCATGGGAATCGGTATTGTTGCAGGCTCCCCGGCAGCCAGGGTCAAGGACCATACCCTAAAGTTTTAGTGGTTCTATCTCTGGCAAGGCTGGCTCTCAACCTAAAAATAAACCTCGAGTCTGAAGATGAAGCATTAAAAATGACATTGTCACCTTGACAGAGTGGCTAATAACACCCCAGCAGGCAGGAGCCCATCCATCATGGGCTGCTGCCTTGCGTTCAGAGAGCTGAGGAAGACAGCAAGATGGAAAGGAGGGACGCAACACAGGACAAGCCGGGTGGCTGCCTGGGCACAGAAATCCCAGCCCACGCCTCCCCAGGCCTCTCCCCAAACTGGAAACAAGAAATCTAGCAGCCAGACGGAAGACTGCCCTCCGTGAATTCAATTTGCAAGGTCAATCCTGTAAGAACCCAGACCTAATAGAATTGTCACATCTGTGTCACGGTCATTTACAACGCACTCTTGCCGCGTCTGAACATGAAAGCAATTATGTGATACATACTTTGGCAAGAACCTGAGGTTCCCATCAAGGGAGAGAGAAACACTGTCTAGTCAGGTTATTTAAAGAAAGAATGAATGAAAAGAAGGAAAGCCACAAAGACACATTCATTATGAAAATTTGAAAATTTCCACTTCCCTAGAAATCACATAAGAAGACTTAACAGTAGGAATCCTTTTGAAAGCTCCATTGTCTTAAGAGTATAAATAGCATCTTTTTAGAAACCCACAATTTCAATCAAGCTGGAATAATGGGAAGTACCATTCATGGAACGTTGTCTTTTAAAATTTCATGACACATGAAATGATTCTCACTCCAAATCTAATTACAGGCTCAAGCATATGAGAGTTTGTGACGTCAAAGCGACTTGGAAAACTTACATGTAATTGATCTTCTTCACTGGGATATGATTTTTTTTAAATCAATCTAGATATTCAGGAGGTACCCAAAGAAAGGACCATGATAAACAGGGTTATCAAAAGAAGGAGTCTCTCTATCCTTCTTGGGAGCTCTCTCCAAAAGGGCTGGCCCTAGCCCATGTGACCTTGGGCAAGTTCCTTGAACTTGGGCCTTATTCTCTATCTTCAAAATAATGATAATGATGACACCCATCTCCCAGGTTGACAGGATTGTGGCCCTGGAACAGCACGAGCATATGGTATGTGCTATAGCAATGTTAACTCTTTTTTTTTTTTTTTTTTTTTTGCCAATCATTGAGAGCTTGTAAGGTTGCTGAGGTTGGTTGGCCTTGAACTCTTGGCCTCGCCTTCGCAAGCGCCACGACATCCGGCCGGAGCCACTTTGGGCCCCAGCAATGTTAACTCTTATTGGCACCAAGTGGCTAAGCCCTAACAGCTCAACAGAACCCAGCCCAAAGCCCACACAACTGTGACTCCAGCCCCTGAAGCCAGTGGTCTCAGGCCCTGTTGCAAAAGGACAGCTCAGCAGACCACACAGTAGGAGCCATATCCTTTAGCCCCCAGACAGCCCAGGCTGACAAAAAACCTTGGCAACAGGCACAGAGGGGACCCAGGAGTCATTACCAAAACTGCAGGGGCCACAGTCTGCTTGATGCAGTTCCCTCCAACCCGGCCTGGGTGAGGCATGAGCACACACCACCTCCCTCTGCAAACCCGTTCTTTCAGCAGCCAGTTCCTGCCAGCAGTACTTAAGCACTCCTTGCCTGTAGGCCAGGGACCCCTGCCCCAGGCCACTCAAGGTTTCCAACCTACCTGGGGCCTCTGATGGGCCATAGGAGGGCACCGTCTCTGCTCTCCCAGGATGTTTTTCCAAGAAATGGGCCATTGATGAAGACAGGTGGCACAGCACACAGCTCATGAAGTCTGCAGCCAGACTGCCCAGGCTCCAGTCCCAAATCCACTACTGTTGTCTGTCTGATGCTGGGTGGGTCAGCCTCTCTGTACCTCAGTTTCCATCCTATAAAAGCAGAGATCATAAAAGCATCTTCTTTGTGGGATACTTGTGAGGGTTAAATGAGTTGATGCTTTACGTGCTCAGGACAGCCTAAGAGCTCACTGAGGGTTTGCTCAAGGAGTGAGCAAGAAGCAGGGCTATTTTTTATGAATCAAAGTAAATTTTTTTTTTTTTGAGACAGAGTTTCGCTCTTGTTACCCAGGCTGGAGTGCAATGGCGCGATCTCGGCTCACCGCAATCTCCGCCTCCTGGGTTCAGGCAATTCTCCTGCCTCAGCCTCCTGAGTAGCTGGGATTACAGGCACGCGCCACCATGCCCAGCTAATTTTTTGTATTTTTAGTAGAGATGGGGTTTCACCATGTTGACCAAGATGGTCTCGATCTCTTGACCTCGTGATCCACCCGCCTCGGCCTCCCAAAGTGCTGGGATTACAGGCGTGAGCCACCACGCCCGGCCAAAGTAAATTTTTTATGAACTCCCACTCTCCCAGGGATGCGAAGAGAATTTGCCATGGGTGAGACTTCCCTTCTTTCCCCAGGGTTGTGCCTAAATTTGGGCAGGAGTGTGTCTCACCACAGCAGGGGTAAGGGGGACACGTTTTCATCATCACCTCCCCACCCTGGTGCCCACTAAGGCGGCCTCATTGCTCTCTAGAGCTAATCATTGATCCAGGAAGGCACTTCTGGCAGAGCCTGGGGATGATGATGATGCAGCCCCTGAAGGGCTGTCCAAGGGCTGATGAATCAACGCATCATCAAAACAGGGCCTAGCCCATGCTGGTGGTCATTCCATGTTAGCCACTTTGACCCGGCAATCAGTGACCCAAGGAATATGGGTGCAGCCTTGCCTGATCTTTCCTTATATTCCAAGAGAAGCTGTGAAATCTCCCAATTTCTAAATTGGCATTGGATCCAAATAAACAGTGATTGTGAAAAGCAAGCAAGATACAGCTGAGGGCTGGATTTGAACCCTTGGCCACGGTTTGAGATGTCTGTCCCTTGTTGCTAAGTTTGCATGATTAGTGCCATTTTAGAGATGGAAGAAGTGAGGCCCTGAGTGGTCGAGAAACTTGCCCAGTATGACCCAGCTGGCTGAGCCAGGACTTGAATGCAGACTTGGATGCAGGGCCAGTCCTCTCACACTCGTGCCTACCATTAGTGGCCACAGCCTTTAGATTGAGCAGTCTCCTGCTGTCCCCAGCTTCCCTGTGGCTGTACCAGACCTTCTTCTTGGATTTACATCACCAAATCTCTGTTCCAATTATGATTGCTGTATAACTATCCCAAAATTGAGTAGCATACAACAAAAGTGATCTTATATTTCACAGATTCCATGGGTCAGGAATTCAGGGCTCAAATAGGTGATTCTTCTGTTCCACGTGGTGTCAACTGAGGTTGCTCAATGATATTCAGCTGGCAGATGGCTGATCCTAAGGCTGAAGGATGGCTCCATTCATATGCGTGGTGCCTTGGTGAAGAAGATGGCTGGAAGACAGCTCTGCTGGGACTTCGGACCACAGCGCCCCCACGTGGCTTTTCCAGCATGGTGCCTCAGGGTATGAGACCTCTTAAATGGTAGCAGGCTCCTGCCGGTGAGCATCCCCAAAAGAACCAGGCAGAGGTACCTGGTTTTCCTGGTCCAGCCTGTAAGTCACTGAGCGTCATCTCTGCTATACTTTATAGAACAAACCAGTCACCAGCCACCCAGATTTGTGGGGAAGGGATATAGACATGCCCCTCACCAAAAGTAGTGTCAAAAATCGTGCCACCATTTTAACTGCCACAACCCCTGCGTAACTGTAAAGTTCAAGAGCACAACAATTTTATCAGATGCATTCATCCCGGAAAGAGCTGTTTCTCCTCAAAGGTGGCCTCCCATGTAACTCTGACTGATCCTCAAAACTCAGTTCTTTCATCTGCATTCTGTGCAAATAAGCCTCATTCGTCTTCATGACCGGTGAAGCTGCATACCCAGAAAAACTTTTTTTTTTTTTTAATTCTGATTGGGAACTCTTCCAGGCCAGAGCCAGGTAACTCTTTAATTCTCCGACCGCCCAAAACAAGATCTATCTTACGGATTTGCATGCAACCACCATCAATGGGGGACTCATTGCCTGAGGCAAAGGTCCCCAGCCTTTCTGGCACCAGGGACTTGTTTCGTGGAAGACAGTTTTCCAAGGGGGGAAATGACTGATTCAGGATGAAACTATTCCACTCAACAGGCATTAGCTTCTCATAAGGAGCGCATCACCTAGGTCCCTGATATACCTGCAGTTCACAATAGGGTTTGCGTTCCTAAGTGACTCTAATGCCACCGCTGATCTGGCAGGAGGTAGAGGTCAGGCAGTAATGCTCGCTCGCCTGCTGCTCACCTCCTGCTGTGTGGCGCAGTTCCCAGCCGGCCCCGGGCTTGGGGAGCCCTGGTAAGCCATCCATAGACAGAGAATGAGGCAGCGACCTAAGCGCAAAACTCAGCCACGGCATTTCTTCCTCACCTGGAATTCAGCCTCTTCACAAAAGCCCCATGGCTGCTATTAGGTGGAGGTGTTTGTCTCTTGCCTGAGATCCATTCTCGCCCCCATCACCCTCGAGCCCTGAGGCACCTGGATCCCCCCCTGAGGCACCTCCAAGCCCCACACTCAGGTCACGTGTTTCCGGTTGGGCTGAACCCCCCCACAGTCACATGATTCAGGTACAGCCAATCAGAACCTCCCATTCCCCTGGTCTACATGATTGGTTCAGAGATGGTCACATGACTTCAGCCAGGCCAATGAGACTCCTCTTCAGGTCTTTCGTGGGAACTTGGGCAAAAAGTCAAGGACTGAAGCCTAGGCAGAAGAAAGCAAGCAGGAGAGCTTATTAAAAAATCATAGCTAGCATTTATTGAGCACATGCTATGTGCCCAGAATTGGCAACACGTTAATTTCACCAGCATCAAGCCTTGTGAGATGCCTAGTATTCTTTTTCTTACCTTTTTTTTTTTTTTGGAGATGGAGTCTCTCTGTCTCACCCAGGCTGGAGTGCTCACTACAACCTCTGCCTCCTGAGTTCAACTGATTCTTCTGCCTCAGTCTCCCAAGTAACTGGGATTACAGGCACCCACCACCACCATGCCCAGTTAGTTTTTGTATTTTTAATAGAGACAGGGTTTTACCATGTTGGCCAGACTGGTCTCAAACTCCTGACCTCGTGATCTGCACCCCTCAGCCTCCCAAAGTGCTGCGATTACAGGCATGATCCACCACACCCAGCCAAGATGCACAGTATTCTTAATTCTCACATTGCTAAATGGGAGAAAAGAGGTTCAGAGAGGTTAAGTGACTTGTCTATGGTCACACAGGAAGAGGAAGAGCCATCACACACATCCAGGCACTTGGTTCCAGAATAGTATTCCAGATTTAACAAACCTTCAGGATATCTGGTTATGTTTTAATTTCAGATTAACAATAAATACTTTTTGTGGTATAAACACATCCTATGCAATATTTGGGACACTCTTGCACTGAAAAACTAGCTATTCATTGTTTTTTCTGAAGCTTACATTTAACTGGGTGTCCTGTATTATATCCAGCAACCAATTCCAGAGCTCATGGTCTTAACCACTAGGTCCTACTGTCTGTATAGACACCATGAGAGATGCTGGATCCCGATTACATTGACCCCGCCCTGGATCCTGCTGTGCCTTAAGCCAGTGATGAGGGATGACTTTCTGTCACTTTCTGTCACTTGCATCTGAAGAGTTCTGAGTGACACAGTGCTATGCCGAATTCAAATGAGCACTATTGAACCCTTACAATGTAGCTGGGACCAAGGGGTGGGGAGATACAGAGGAGGTGAATAAAGGAGGAAGATTTCCACCCTCAAGAACCAGAGTGGGGCTGAGAAGACAGAACTGCACATCTGGAGGTGCTAAGTAGAGTGTCCCGCACCCCGAGGCCTGGGCCACTGGCCGAGTGTGTTCATGTTCTATTGCTCCATAATAAATGATCACACACTTAATAGTGGAAAACAGACTGGGACTCTGTTGTGCTGGGGTGGGGGCAGGAGACAGACACAGGGAGGCTAAGAAAGAAAGGGCCAGCACCTGTGAAAAGAGGAAACAAAACAGGGCTGGTTGCTGCCTCTTGCTTCTTTAAGGAAACCACCTGCCCCGCCAGGACCCACCTCCCCTGTCCTCAGTCCTGTTACTGTGTGCAGCTGATTCTGCACCTGAAGGGGTCATATGACCCAGGTCTAACCAATCAGCATATTCCTGCTTCCTGGCCAGTGATTGCCACAGGTTTAGTCATGTGATCCAAATAGCCCAATAAGCTTCAAGATGGGGGTACTCATGTTGAAACTACTGGGGGAAAAATCTTTCTTCCCCTCTTGACACTGTGAGGATATAAGCCTGGAGCTGTAAGAATCCATCTTGCCATTATGAGAGGAGAGTCCGTCTGAGAATGTCAACACAGAGGAAGGCAGAGCTGAGATGGAGAGCGAGAACACTGATGATGTAATCGGAGCTTCTGGATCCAGCCACACCTGAAGCTAATACTAGCATTGGAGTTTTCCAAATGGTGATACCCCTTTTCTGCTTGAGTCAGTTAGTGTTGGGTTTCTGTTACCAGTAGCCAACAAAATACTTAGTCATGATTGGAAAAAAAAAAAAAGTGAATGCCAAAAATAAGCAGACCAGGCCCCACAGGTAAATGGTGAGCAGGTTCGGTGAGACTGATAAAGCACAGAGCCTAAAAAATGGAAACTGGGTCCAAGCCTCGTGGTGCCACTTGAGAGCCACTCCTTTCACTCTCCCAACAACCCAACATGACCTGTGAAATCACTGTTTGAGCCAGGAAAGAAAGAAAGAAGCAGGAGTGAGTCCCAAGATGAAAACGTTTGGAAATAGTCCCAGAGCATAATGAATTGACTAACACCTGCTTCTCCCTAGAAGTCATCTAATGAAATTATTAGACCATCAGTTTACCACCGTAATGGCCAAGAGTGCTCTCCAGTGGGATAAACCATGAAAACAAAGCCAGAGTTCCACTTGTAATGTACCTTACACTTTTTTTTTGAGATGCAGTTTCACTCTGTTGCCTAGGCTGGAGTGCAGTGGCATGATCTCAGCTCACTGCAACCTCTGCTCCCTGGGCTCAAGCTATTCTCCTGCCTCAGACTCCTGAGTATCTGGGATTACAGGTGTCCACTACCATGCCCGACTAACTTTTGTGGAGTTTTTTTGTATTTTTAGTAGAGATGGGGTTTCACCATGTTGGCCAGGCTGGTCTCAAACTGGTGACCTTAGGTGATCTGCCTGCCTTGGCCTCCCAAAGTGCTGGGATTACAGGTGTGAGCCACCATGCCCAGCCATTAAACACCTTTTTTTTTTTTTTGAGACAGAGTCTCACTCTGTTACCCAGGCTGGAGTGCAGTGGCACATTCTCGGCTCACTGCAGCCTCCACCTCCCGTGTTCAAACAATTCTCCTGCCTCAGCCTCCCAAGTAGCTGGGACTACAAGCTTGTGCCACCACGCCCAGCTAATTTTTTGTATTTTTAGTAGAAACGGGGTTTCACCATGTTAGCCAGGATGATCTCGATCTCCTGACCTCATGATCTACCCAACTTGGCCTCCCAAAGTGCTGAGATTACAGGAATAGCCACCGTGCCCAGCCAACACCTTCTTAATGGGCCTTTACTTGTTCACACAAATTGGCAGGAAGCTTTTAGAAATCGTTTGCCCCAATCTGAAAGACAGTCATGGCTTGGAGAAAAAGAATCTCAGCTCATCAAAGCCAGCCCAGGCTTCTGAGGCCTAATCAGACCGGCTCCTGATCATCTTTGCCGTGTGTTCACCACCTGTCTGCTGGATGGCCAGAACCTTCTCGTGTTTTGTGCACACATGGTGCTCAGGCACAGTGAGAAGAGCAAGAAGAGAAGGAAGAAGCTGGTGGGCAGACATCGTGGAGTCACTGGGCTTTCGCCAGCCAGTGCCAATGCAGATCCCCCCACCGCCCCTACTGAGCCCAGCAAAAGGAACTGCCCTCGGCACGATCCTCCTAATGCCCATCCAATGATGTCACTGCTCTGGGCGCCCTTAGAATGTGGTCCACGCCCAGTACTGCGATCCTGCCTCCTCTCCTACTCCCTTCCCCCTGGTACTGGTCAGGGTTCCCTAGAGGGACAGAGCTAAGAGGATAGATACATATAAAGGGGGGTTTACTAAGTATTCACTTACACCATCACAAGGTCCTGCAATAGGCTGTCTGCAAGCTAAGAAGCAAGGAGAGCCAGTCTGAGTCTCAAAATTGAAGAACTCGGAGGGTGATGTTCGAAGGCAGGAAGCATCCAGGAGGGGAGAAAGATGTCTGCTGGGAGGCTAGGCCTGTCTCTCCTTTGCACATTATTCTGCCTGGCAGCTGATTAGATTGTGCCCACAAGATTAAGGGTGGGTCTGCCTTCCCCGGCCCACGGACTCAAATATTAATCTCCTTTGGCAACACCCTCACAGACACACCCAGGATCAATACTTTGCATCCTTCGATCCAATCATGTTGACACTCAGCATTAAACATCACACCCCCATATTCTCCAAATAGCCTTTCTTGTTCCCGTAGTTTGGTTCACTCCCATCTCAGGACCTCTGGCTGACTGATCATCCTACCATCTTCACATGGCATTGTCAGGCCTCCCAGGCTACAGCTTCAGTGTCACCTAAGAGAGGCCCCCCGACCGCTGTCCCGTCAGACCTCCTGTTTCCCGCTGGCCATCTGTCCGCTCCATGAGGCACACCCTCTATCGTGCAAAGAGCTCAACTACCTGGTGATCACTGGGCCCAGGGACGAGCACAGATATATCCATCGGATACATGAGTTAGTACCTGGTCCCCTGGCTCTGCAGAATACCCAAGAGAAGCCACTTGATAGGGACACAGAGCTGTCACTGAACCGAAAACCACTGAGGGTACAGGCTGAGGTCCGGTGGCCGTGAGCAGCTGCCGACGGGCAGTGTTCTCTGAGGACCAGGAAATCGCCTGCCTGCCTGCCCGTCTGAGTGGGCACTGGGCTTTTGGGATTCAACTTGAACTAGAATAGAAACTACATTCTGGCTTGCTCACAGTTCTGTTCTTTGGGCATTTGGGGGGTTTTTGGAGACAGGGTCTTGCTCTGTCACCCAGGCTGGAGTGCAGTGGTGTAGTCACAGCTCACTGTAGCGTCACCTCCCAGGATCAAGTGATCCTCCTGTTTCCTGAGTAGTTAGAACCACAGGCGCACGCCACCACACCCAGCTAATTTTTTAAAAAGTTTTTGTAGTCAGGGTCTCACCATGTTGCCCAGGCTGGTCCCAAACTCCTGAACTCAAGCTATCCTCCTGCCTTGGCCTCCCAAAGCACTGAGATTATAGGTGTGAGCCACCGTGCCTGGCTCTTTCGGATTTTGACAGGGTGCAATCTCAGCTTTAAGGGCACACACACTGTCATATTCACACACATATGTTCACACACATATACATTCACATACACACATAAGGCCAAAGTGTTGTAAAAACTGACGCGTTTGTCACACAGCCCTCACAGTCTACCCTTCAAAATACAGAGATGCGAGCACGAGCAGCATCGCCTCTGCACATGGGAACATACACGCTCCACCCCAGCTGATTCTCCAGCTGCTGGGCAGCAGGACCCAGTGGGGTAGCCCCCACCCCAGCTCAAGCGAAGCAGCAGCTGCCCGGGAGAGATGGAGTCAGGCACAGAGGTAGCCAGATTCCTTCATTCCTGTGGGAGGGGCTGCGACTGTGTCACCATTCCCCACCCTTCCTGCTCATAGAGCATTCTCCACCCGCCAGCAGAGTTCAGGGAGGGCACTTGTCACCCTGATAAGAAGCACATCTCCCTGCCTCCTATGCAGCTGAGTGCAGTCGGGTGACAAGGATGTGGCCAAGGGGATGAGGGTTAATGTTAGGTCACCTCCTCCATGACTGTGGCAAGCCAGCATCTTCCAAGTGCACAAGACCCGCACACCACGGGAGGCAGCAACCGTGCAGAAGCACAGGTCCTTGAGTGACCTTGCAAAACAAAGCCACCGACCCGCCCAGGCCCACCCATTCACCTCAGGGCAGTGCCAGGAGGGAAAACACATTCCTGCTTGAGCCAGACTTGGGGAAACCTGTGACAGCAGCCCAGCCTGAACCTAGTGACAGACCATCCCCTGTAAATCCACATGTGACATTTCTGCTGAAGGCCTGAGCCCATCACGGGATAGGATGAGGCTGGGTCCTCAAGGGAAGTTTTGTTCCCATGAGCCTTCTCCTGGCATTTGCAGACAAGGGAAGGGGCTCTTCTGTTCACCTTCAGCCATGGTGACAGGGGTGTTGTGATGCCAGGAAAATGCCTTTTCTAAGGCGTGTGGGTTTCAGGCCATCTGCTTGGGAAGCAGATAAGTGAGCCAACCTGGACCCTATCCTCGAGGGCTCAGATGCCACCATGGGGACAGCTGGGCGGCTGCCTGCAGCTGGAGTTGATCAGTTTAGCTCCAGCATCCCTGAGGAGATTCTGCCCGGGTGAGAAGGTGGGGCTTGGCAGCCAGAGTGTGAGGAGACCTCCAGCCTGGAGAAGGTTCCTGGAGGTGGGCAGGAAGGGCCTGGAGGAGGACCAGCTGCTCAGAGACCTGCTGGCCGTGGGAGACAGCAGAATCCTGGCAGCCCCAGCCAGGCTGTGTGGCAGATCCTGATGGCTTCAGAAGCTGCTGATGGGACAGGCCTGGTGGGGAGCTGGAAGAAGAGGCGGCGCAGTGCAGCCCACGGCCATCTCAGAGACGAAAAGGCAGCTGGCCAGCAGGTGGTGGCTTTTTTAGAGTGATGCTCGGGCCAAGGAACGTCAAAAGCAGGCTCAGTACCACGTGCACTCAACTGGCTGTTGTTCCAGACCATCTGCCTCTCATTAATAAAGTTGTCCGGCAGGGCTTATTAATAAGGACGTGTGGGCTTATTCAGCCTGGGCGGTCTTGCTGGAACTAAAGGGCAGGCTGATTAAGCTGTGATGACTCCTCAGGCCCTGTCAACATGAAGGGAATCTCCAAGCACCCAGTGAGAGGAAAGGACCTTGGAGGCCCCAGGCCCGACCTGAACCCTAAGGCCCACAGGCCACTCTCAGGGAAGGACAATCCCAGCCCAAGCGTCATCAACCAGGGTTCCTTGCTGCTCAGTTCTTCCAGCTCAGGGCTCACCTTCCCAACAACCACCATCTACTTCTTCCTCGGCCATCAGGACCAAGACTGTTTGCTAAGTGAGGTCAGCAGAATAGCAGCCCTCTGAAGATACTCACATCCCATTCCCTGGAACCTGTGAACGTGTTAGGTTACACGGTGCTATGATTTGGATGTGGCTTGTTTCACCAAAACTCATGTCACCATTTGATACCCAATGTGGCAGTGTTGGGTGGGGTCAGATATCTCCTGAATACATTAATGCCCTATGTAGGGGGTGAGTTCTCACTGTCACTTGCGCCTCCTGGGAATGGATTCGTTCCTGAGGGCACAGTTGAAGGGTCTGGTTTCCTCTCTCACCACGTGATCTCTGCATGCACCTGCTCCCCCTCCATGTTCTGCTGTGAGTGGAAGCAGCGTGAGGCCCTCACCAGATGCAGCTGCCCAGTCTTGGACTTTGCAGCCACCAGAATCATGAACCAAATAAACTCCTTAATAGATTATTAATTTATACATCACCCAGCTTCAGGTATTCTGTTACAGCAAAATAAAATGGACTAAGACTTGGTGAGGGGGAGTGAGGGCTATAGATGGAATTAAGGTTGCTAATCAGCACGCATCAAAACAGGGGAATTCCTGACTGATTCAAGTGGCCTGCTGCAATCACAGGGGCTTCTTACATGTGGACGAGGTGGGTGGGAGTGGCAGCATCAGAACGCTGCAGTGGAAGAGGGTGCAACCGGCCACTGCTGAAAACAACAGGGCACCAAACACAGGGGCCTCTAGAAGCAGAAGACAAGGAAATGGATTCTTCCCTGCAGATTCCTGAAGGAACACGGCCCTGCTGTCACCCTGATGTCAGCCCAGTGAGACCCACAGCAGACTTCTGACCTCCAGGACTATAATAAATTAGGGCTGTTAAGCCACCACCTTTGTGGAAACGTGTTACAGCAGCTGTCAAAAACTCACAAAGAGGGAGCAGGTCCTGTTTGAAATATGCAGACCCCTGATGCCCTTGCAGCAAGGGCGGCCGCATATCCCCATGCTGGCTGGTGAGGCCCAGCAGATGCTGCTGGGTTTCCAGAAAAGCCATCATTTTGTGGATAAAAAGGAACACACTCCAGAGATGCAGGTTTCCGCCTTTCCCCAGGCCCCTTGTCACTCCCCGCTTCTCCCTTCCTGGAGCACTGATGAAAGACTAGAGGTGGGGCAGCCACCCCAGACCAAGACGATGACTGCCACATCCTGAGGACTGCAGAGTGCGGGAGCCAGGAGCCAGGACTGCTGCACTGTAGAGTCACTGCCTGGCCCCAGGAGAATGGACTGCCTCCAACTTCCTATGACTTGAGAGCCATAAAAGCTGCTGGGCCAATCCTGGATTCTGTGGCATGCAGCCAGACACAACCCAAGTGACACGCAGCTCTTGCGATGACAAGGAAGGAGCTGACATCCAGAACCTGGCTGGCTCTGGGTGCTGGGGGATCTCAGGGTGGAGGGGGCCCAGGATGCTGGCTTCACACTGAATGGTGTTCCTTGGCCAGTCACAAGGGACTGTGGCTAAGTACCAGGGCCATGGGAAGTGCCCCTGGCAATTCGAACCACACAACTGCAGGGCACAGCTGCTGGTGGGTGCACAAGCACAACCAGCCTCACACCCACAACTGCAGTCTCCCCCTTCCGAGAAAACACAAGCACACTGCGCGTGCATCATAGGTGCTTGCTCACGCACACACATAGATGTTTATTGCATAAAATTCATCATTGCACTTTCCTCCATATTTTGTATAATCCAGAAGGATTCCAGAAAGGATTTCATTGTGCTATTTTAAAAAAAATACCAAAATGAACATCAGATTACAGATACATGTTCATATACTGAACTGAATGGTACATCCCAACTGCCTGGCTGTGGAAACCCATGACTTGACTTAGGGGTCCTGATGACGTGATCCCGACAGGAACTCCCTAGATTGGCAGGTGGAGGCAGCACAGTGATGCGGTTCCTTCTGAGGAGGACCCTCGGTGGCCACACGGCCTGGGCTCACAGCTGGAGTGCTCACCCACGAGGGACACGAGTGGACACCCACTGCTTCACACGCCTAATTAACAGTAGAAACACGTAAAGCCATTCAAGTCTGTGCAGTAAAGAGATCCTGTATGAAATCCACTCGTTCCTTGGAGGGAAGCTGGCCCCGAGGCGTGCTCTGGTTGAACAGGGACATTCAGTCCTCCAGGGACCACAGTCCATCCATGACACAGACAGCACGTGAGCAGCCAGCCTGCCGGTCCTAACAGCCAGCTGTGAAAAGCTATGTCAAGTCACAGGGTTTCTCTTGTAACAGCTAAAGCTCAAAGGCATGATGGGCCCTGAGGGAAAACAAGAGAGCCTGAGCTAGCAATGGAAGAAAGGGATTTGCACCTTCACAGAGCCAAGTGGGACGAAGGGAGGAGGCGACTGAAGACAGGGAGTAAATGCTCAGGAGTGTCTGTCCTCAGCACCAGCCAGCCACACTGATCCCGCTGCCCTGTGTGTGCAAAGACACTCTCACCACAGTGCTACACACGTGGCCCAGACACGCCCTCCTGGTCTCTGAAGGCCAGGATCCCGCTTCTCGTGTGTGGAAGATCCAGGAACCCACCAGATTTAACGACAGAGAAACGATCCCTTCCCAAGCCTGCAGAACGCCTGGTGCGAACATCTTTTACAACGGCTGTAGGTTTCTGTGTCATTTCTTGAACACACGAAAGTTACAGTGTACACGAGGACGGCTGGGCGACATGCCAGCCAGTCCGACTCAGAAGCCCTGCAGCTCAGGGATGTCCCAGTACAGATCCAGGGCCTCGGGGTTCAAGAAGGCACTTCGTTGCTCCACAGCTTTTCCCGCGATCATCTGTTTGACGGCAACCTCCACTTTCTTGCCATTGAGTGTATACTGCAAGGAAAAGGTAGAAAAAACAAGAAAGGCCATTTAAAACCGAAGCGGGAAAACAAGTGGCCCTGGGGTTATCCAGGCCCAAAGGCCTCGCCTCCACCTGGAGCTCTGAGAGTGAATGAGTCTCAGCTCCAAGGTGCCCCTCTCCCCAGCAGGTCTGCAAACATGCCCCGAAGTACGTTTGGGGAATAAAACCTGTTCTGAAAGGCAACTTCAAGGCCTGGTACTGAAACCCAACTCTCATACTCTCCAAAGCCCTCCACGCTGCCCCTGGCATGGCTATTGAGGAAGCAACCTCTTTCCAAGATGCCCAGAGGTCACCATGAGCACGTTCACTTTTCTAACCCTGCATGCTCCACTGTGACCCCTGGGCCCCGCCGCATGTCACATCCAAGCTGGCCTCGAGGCGGCCCTCCAGATGCCCCACTGACCCCAGCAGTGCAGATTCCAGATGGGAATACAGAAAAAGTGTCTCTCAGGGGTCAGGGCCTGCCTGGTCAGGGTAAAAATGCAGACACAGATCATTCCTAACTCCCAGCGGGTACCCCAAGCAAGAACGTTTTCAGGAAGACGTGGCTTCTGCCACCACCCCCCGGGGGGTGCCGGGTGAATTCCTGAGCCTCAGCTGGTTTCCTCGAAAGAAAGTGGGGGTGCCGGCACCCAGGCTGTGGCTGTGCGTCGGGTTGAGTCGGCGCACACACAGCTTCAGAAGCGCCCAGCTACGTTTTATGATTTTACTTTTATTTATACTTTTATTTTACTTCTCTCTATATCTTATCACGTTATTCTATGATAAAGACTAGCTACAGCCATTACTTCAGGAGTGGCCCAGCTTCTTAGAACTAGGGGCAAAAGCATCCCCAAGCCCCCGTGAACTCCTCCTCGGAGCCAGCCATCTGCCTGGGATGCTGCATTACTTTTTCTCACAGTCAGACCGTTTGCAAACATTCAGGGCTCCCTCTAAGTAAGATTCGTGGCACATGTGTAACCAGGCTCGTCCGGGTTCATGGCACCTTGAATCCAGACAAGGCTTTGGCGGCGTTTTTATGTGTCAGGCTAGGAAACTTCAGGAGCAACAGAGCCCAGTAAGGCTCCTCGCCCAAGCTCTCCATCACTGGTGCTTTTTTTTTTTTTTTTTTTACCTGAGATGTAATTAAAATTCATTCATTTGAAAAATTCAGCTGATGCATAAACTAATTAAGGATCTAGGCACAGGTTTCTGAGGGCCTGCCTGTCACTTCATGCAGTGTCGCCAGCCCTCCCGCCATGAGACGAAAGCGTCTCACCTGCTCCGTGCCCCACTACGCTTCATGCAGGGGTCCACGTGGAGCTCATGGGGGCTAATAATGCCACCTTCCACCCACCGGTAAAATACAGAGGCATCCGCTTAAAAGAAATCCTGCTACCATTTCCTCAGGGGAGAGGGGAAAGGTAGAGGAAAAAGAAAGAGAAAGGAAGAAGCCCCCACCCTCCATACCCCTCCACTCCTGCACCGGGCCTCCCCAGATAGACGGGAACCCAGCAGCCTCCTGTCAGGAGGCGCCAGACATCCCAGTCACACCCCAAGCAAAGGCCCGCTGAACTTGAACAGCCATGGCTGCCTGGGGGCTGCAGG
The DNA here is from genome assembly GCA_031835075.1 of Saguinus oedipus. Classification (NCBI taxonomy): domain Eukaryota; kingdom Metazoa; phylum Chordata; class Mammalia; order Primates; family Cebidae; genus Saguinus; species Saguinus oedipus. Next base: position 133,863,138 of record CM063177.1, on the reverse strand, counting down.
CAGGAAGCCCTCAAATACCTGGAGTCCATCTCACTTGGCCATGACCCTCTAAGGTCCCCAGGTCTTTATTCTGGGTGAGCAGAAGGTGGAGCTGACTATGGACACCGCTTCCTTGGGCAGGACCCCTCATCTCTCTGGGTTTCCTCATCTGTAAGATGGGCGTGAGGAAGACAAGCTTGTCCCACCTCACCAGGGTCAGACGACCAGCTCCCCACCCCCATTCACTCATGCTGTTTGCCAGGCAGTCAGCTGGGCTCCAAGGAGGAGGTGAACCCACAAGGTTCCTGTCCTCAATGAGCCTCCACTTCAGACAGAAAGATGTGGACATACCTAAGAACTCAGCCTCAGTCCATGGCAAACACTGAAAGCTACAGATGGAGGCCAGGACACTGTTCAAGCAGGAAATGCAGGAGAGCCTCTGACACTTGAGCAGAGCGCAACTAAGGTCAGGTGTGTGGAAGGGCTTTGCGTAGTGCGCAGACCCACTCCAACGAAGGCTGAGAGTGAGCGGAGGCAGCATAGAAACAGAGGCACGGAGGCTGCATTCTGGGCACACAATGGCCCACGGCACCCACCAGGCAGGCTCTGCTGTCAACCCACCTTAGAGATGAGGAAACTAAGGCGTGGATGCTAACTGAGTTGCCCAAAGTCATACCTCAGGGGCAGAGGGGGAGCCAGGGCTAAGTGATAGAGTCCCTGTGTCCAAAGACCCTCAGAGGACCCACTGTGAAGGCTGGTGGTGGGAAGGCCCATGCCGGCCAGAGCCCCAGTCCCCAAGGTCTGCTTGCTCCACTGGTGCCCTGAGCTGTGGCAGGCGGGTGGCAGGGGGTGAGGCGTTCCTCTCCTCATGTCACAGGCCAGAGATGGGACGAGTCTTACTCAATTCGAGGAGTGGGGCTGGCTCTGGACCCAGATCTCTCCTGAGCACTCGCCAGGGCCACCCCAAAATGTCAAAACTAACACTGGCTTCCCAGGGAACAGAAGCAGAAGCGTCTCTCCACAGAGACAGGGACAGGCCACCAGCTACTCCCACTCAGATGCGTCCCGGGCTCCGGCTATTCTCGGGGTGGTCGGGGAGGGTAGCCCATTCCCCACAGGCACCATGTGAAGGGTCAGACCTGCAACATGCTCTCCTGCCTCAGCAAGGCCTGGGACTTTTCAGATGGGACCTCAGTTTTCTTCTGACCCTGAAGTGGGTCCAGTGCCTGAATGGGCAGTTCCCACACCATGTCACCTCCCTGTGGAGGCTGGGCCCCTCTCTAGCTCAGAACAAAAGAGCTAAATCCTCTCCTAAGCCTGCCGTGAGGGTCCGAAAAACCAAGGCCACTCAAAAATCTGGAGGAACCCTCCCAATCTTCCCGAATGGACCTGGGAGCCCCATCTGGGGAGAAAAAGAGCCCAGAGCCCAGCTGGGCGCCCTGGCAGCAAGGCCACGAAAGCCGGGGTAACCCTGGAAAGACGAGATTCGTTTCCTCCCCTAATAACCCGCTCCACTGCTCTCGTGATCAGATACATTTGGTAATAACCATTTTGGCAGCAAAAGTCCCAAGTTCTTTTTCAATAAAATAAAGCCACAGGAACAAATTCAAATTCCACTTCCCTAAAATGTTCCAGATGAGACCGCACTGATTCACCGAAGGAAAACCTCAGACCCTCGTCAGGAAAGACAAGAAGGGTCACTGATTCAGGAACTACCTTCCTGGAGTGCAAAATGACCCCACAGAGAGCTGCCGAGACTCACCAGCCAAAAAAAAAAAAAAGAAGAGAAAGAGATTGATGGAAAGCCCCCAAGCTGCAGGGCTCTTCCCATGCATAACCAGAACGACACCAAAGAAAAGGAACCAACACCGCAGACGTGGACAGGTGCCGGGAGGAGCCGCGGTCCCGAGTGGGAACCAGTCCTCCAGGGATGGGCAGGGACTGCACTCGTGCCCCTGCTGTGAGTGCCCTCCCCAGCCTGCTCCTCAAAAGGCTGTTTTGAAAATGTTGAAAGAACTTTCCATAAGGCAAAGAGAATGATCTACAGGTTTCAAAGTCAATGGTATCACTTATTTCAACATTCTCCACAAAGCAGCCTCTCCTGGTAAAAACCCAGTCTCTGGTCACACCTCAGACTCAGCCCTGCTCCCGGCAACGTCAAAGTCAGCTTCCCCGGGACCCCACAGAGTGTCTGCTCCCATCTTCTCCTTAATAAACAGGCAATCCATGGGCTTCAAATACAGCCTGCCACTGTGTTTAAATTGTGTACGTTCACACACACATGCACACACACATGCGCACACATGCACACACATACACATGCACACACATACACATACACACACGCGCACACACACATGCACACACATACACACACACGCACACACATGCACACACATACACATACACACACGCACACACATACACATACACACACGCACACACACACAGAGCAGCTTCTGTCAGCTTGTGGGGGTATCCATTTTGTAAGCAATGCGAATTAAAGCTGTGATCCAATCTGGGGGACGACCACACAGCCTTCTGAAAAAGAGTCGAGTCTTGTCATTTCGGCAGAACGTAAAATTAAAAGGCAAGACCAACGGCTCCCAGCAGCACTTTAAAAGGTTAAAATTGGCAGGGCTTGGTGGCTCATGCCTGTAATCCCAGCACTTTGGGAGGCCAACACGGGTGGATCACTTGAGGTCAGGGGTTCAAAACCAGCCTGACCAACATGGCAAAACCCCCATCTCGACTAAGAATACAAAAATTAGCCAGGCATGGTAGTGGGTGCCTGCAGTCCCAGCTACTCAGGGCTGAGGTGAGGCAGGAGAATTGCTTGAACCTGGGAGACGGAGGTTGCAGTCAGCCAAGATTGAGCCATTGCACTCCAACCTGGATGACAGAGCAAGCCTCAGTCTCAAAAAAAAAAAATAAATACATAAAATAAAGTTAAAATGAATGTCCTCATTAAAAATTTTGAGAACACACTAAAACCAGGGGTTAGAAGGGAGAAGTCAACTGGACCTGCAGGGCTGGGCCCGCTAACCCTCTGAACATGGGTATTTAGCAGACGTTGCTTTAAATGCAGTCTTAGGAAGGGTAGGGAAAAGGATGGCAGGGAGAGGATGGCGTTGCCAGGCAACGTGGACAAATGATATATAAAGCACCAGCAAGCTGCTCAGATGTGAGTGCCCCTCGATGTGTGGGCTCATGGGGCGATGGCAGCGGTCTCTTTGCTGGCAGGAGACGGCCGTACCGGGATGCCCTTGGTTTCCAGGATGAGGCTGGGCACGTGCCGCGCAGACAAGCCCATGCGGATGGCGTCACGGATCCTCTTCACCAAGTCAGGCTGGAAGGTGTGCCCAGAGGCCATCTTCAGGAAGAGGATCACCCTCTCCTCCCCGTACCTGCTATACTGGGGGACACACAGGCTGTCCTCCACCTCCTCGAAGGATTCCACTATGGAGACAGGAGAGGTGCATGTTCACACAGGGGGCTCCTCAGCAACCTGGCAGAGCAGGAGGGGCATGCCGGGTCCCCCAGGCCTACCAGGGGTGCCTGTGTTCTCCCAGCCCACCCAGGAGGAGCACCTTGGAGGGACATTTGCTGAGGGAGCCGTTTCACAAGTGGAAGAAAACTCATCACTGGGAGACAGAGAGAGCTTCACCTTTGGCAGGATGGGCGATGTTTTACCGGGGGGCAGGTGCGGGCCTTACTCACTTAAGGAGAAATTAACTGAAGATTTAAAAAAAGGGCTGGGTATGGTGGCTCATGCCTGTAATCCCACAACTCTGGGAGCCGAGGTGGGAGAATCAGTTAAGTCTAGGAGATTGAAACCAGCCTGGACTACATTGGGAGACTTTGTCTCTACAAAAATTAAAAACTAAGCCAGACATGGTGGCACGTGCCTGTAGGCACAGCCACTCAGGAAGCTGAGGCAGGAGGATCGCTTGAGCCCAGGAGATCAAAGCTGCAGTGAGTTATGATTGTGCCACTGCTCCCCAGCCTGGGCAACAGGGTGAGACCCTGTCTCAAAAAAAAAAGGAAGCAGGTGGCCAGGCGCAGTGGCTCACACCTGTAATCCTAGAACTTTGGGAGGCCGAAGTGTGTTGATTATTTGAGCTCAGGAATTTAAGACCAGCCTGGCCAACACGGGAAAAGCTCATCTCTATAAAAAATATAAAAATTAACATGGGAAAACCTCATCTCTATAAAAAGTACAAAAATTAGCAAAAATTAGCTCACCCGTAGCCTCAGCTACTCGGGAGGCTGAGGATCGCTTGAGCCCAGGAGGTGGAGGCTGCAGTGAGCCGAGATTGTACCCCTGCACTCCAGCCTGAATTAAGAGAGTGAGACCCTGTCTCAAAAAAATAAATAAGTAAAAATAAAAAGGAAGCAGGGGTCTGTGGTGGGGACTCCATGGAGGGAGGAACAGAGGCTGGAATCAGACCATCGGGATTTCTCCATCCTGGCTACACAAATGATCTTGACACAAGTCTACAGCTCTGACCTAAGCGCTAGCGTACATGGCCATCTGACCAACTTTGCGGCCTGGGCCAGGGGTCTGAAGGCCTACAGGTGACCGCACTGCACTCCATCCTCACGTAGTTGTGAGACGCACGGGTCTACACCGTTTGTGCTTGGTGTCCTAACCCTGCTCCCTCTCTGTGTTTCTGGTTTCTTCACCCATAAAGAGGACACACAAGTTGACCGGGCACAGTGACTCGTGCCTGTAATCCCAGCACTTTGGGAGGCCAAGGCAGGTGGATCACTTGAGGTCAAGAGTTCAAGACCAGCCTGGACAACATGGTGAAACGCTGTCTCTACTAAAAATACAAAACTTAGCTGGGTTTGGTGGTGCATGTCTGTAATCCCAGCTACTGAGAAGGGTGAGGCACAAGAACAGCTTGAACCTGGGAGGCAGAGGTTGCAGTGAGCCAAGATCGCGCCACTGCACTCGAGCCTGGGTCTCAAAAAAAAAAAGGAGTAGCACAAGTAACCAACCCAGCAGAGCTCACAGAGCTCACCGGGAGGATGAAACATAACGGGGAAGGGGATGAGCCAAGGGACCCTAAAGACCCCATCTGAGGTTTCAAGAGGATAGCAGTGTGGGCAAGGTGTGTTCCGGAAGGGAGGTCAGGCTCACAAACGTCCACTGTCACACCAGAGACCAGGGGGCCACAGTCGTGCCAAAGGTGGGGCCTTTGGAAATGGCTCCTGGGGCTCCAGTCAGGACCCTCATCCTTCCTGGGTAATCAAGAACGCAAGGGGAGAAGGCGCAGTACGTACCAATGTTATAGATTTCTGAGCTGCCGAAGCGAACCCCGTTGGGGTTGAGTGTGCCATCACTGGAAAGAGAGAAGAGGTCAGGGCCACACCACAGCTCCGGAGTGAGGCAAGTCCCAGGGGTCCCTGGGGAGGGCAGTCACCCCCCTTCCACATGGTATCCGCAGAACCCGTCACAGACCCTTCCCTCCCCAGCTCCTTGCTCCACTACCTGGCTCTGTCTCCATCTCAGGTTAAAGCTCGACATCGAGGGAGGCCCCTCTGCAAGGGAACATCTGTCACCTCACTCCCTTCCCACCTGCAGACATGACCCAGCCCAGGTGTGGACACTGCTATGCCTTTGCTGCGAGATCCCCAACCTGACACCCCCTACCTGAGAACCCCATCACAGGGCAGGGAAACTTGGATCACGCCCAGACCCAGCCCTCGGGAAGGAAAATGGCAAAGGGATGCCCCACCCCAGAAAGGACACAGGAAGGGTCCAAGACAGGGGACAGTCAGCCATGTCACAGAGCAGACAATGCTTCCTTGGAGGGGGCCATCAGGCCCAGGGATGGCGTGTGCTCGGCACAGGGGTGGGGAAGCATGGCGAACCAGCCAGTGGGGGCTGCGTGGGTGGTGTGGACACCCTGATGCTGGAGTGGAGTGCGATGCCCAGGAAGGGAGCCACTGACTCACAGAAAGCACCTTCCACCCACCCCCATGCCTCCCAAAGGTGGAGCTCCAGGGTAAAGAAGCCCACTCCGTAGCCCTCACCTCCGGCCAAGCATGACGATGCCACCGGTCTTGGGGTTGATTCTGCAATAGTCGCCATGAGCCCAGACACCTGCAAGGACAGCAGAGACACCTGGTCACAGGAGGAGAAGGGGCCATGATGAGCTGCCTTGACAGATGCTAGGCACGGGTCTGCAGACATCACTGGGGCCCAGAGACAGGTCAGGTGTGGAGCTGGGGGATGAAGGGAGCCAGACTGTTCCTGCCCCAAGGAATACACCCTCTAGTGTCGGGGGGGGGGCTGCTGCCAGGGCAGCTGACACAGCTGGTGAGGAGGAACGCAGCTCCTCAGGCACCAGCAAAGACCTGGGAATTCACAGAGGGTGGGACCAAGCTGGGCCAGGGCACTGGGGGTCTACAGGAGCATCTGGAGGCAACTCTGAGTGTAGGTGCGGGAAAGAACGAGCTCTCGGGAAGCAAGAGTGGCCAGGGGCTGCGGAGGCCACAGGGTGCGCAGAGGTCAGGGCCAGATCTTGGAATGGAATACACAAGGTCATGACCACGAAGGAGGCTCCTCCACCAGTGCCACATGGACGGAGGGCCAATTAGCAGGTAAAACCCAGGGGATGAGGAGGGTGGGGGAAGAGCAAAGAGCCAGGGGTGATAGCAACACAGTGTCAGCAGGCCACATGAGAGGCCACACGTGAGCCGTTCAGAGAAGGCCTGCGTGCTGGGATGGCGCCGTGAAGCTATCGACCAAGGGGCGTAAATCCCAGCTTTGGACGCAGCACGTAAGGAGAGAGGCAGCAAACAGTGAAGAGAAGCCACGCATCCCAGAGTCACCCAGGGGACAGGTAACCAGCTGGGGCCTCCTCCTCCCGGCTCCCAACCCCAGCCCTTCATCAGCCACACTGAGGGGAACTGGCTGGCTGTAACCAAAAGCACATCTCTGCCGCCTTGCAATGCCAGAAGTCATCTGCCTCAGCAGCGGGCTGGCCTCCTGAAATAACATCCCAAAGATTTCCTGCGATCCGGAAAGGGAAAACAAGAAATAAGCCAGCTTCCGTGTCTCCACTAACGGGGGGCAGACTCAGAAAGCCTCTCTTCCCTTCCAAATCGAGACACTTCTCCAGCACTTCTCCACTCTGCGGCAAGCGCTAACCCAAACAGCTCATGACTCAGCAGCTACGTGGCCTATTCACGCGTTCATGTGACACGTGAAGGAGACACTGCCACAGGCCACAACAGAGCCTTCCACAGGGACAAAGGCCAAGGGACTGTGTGCAGGGACTGTCCCTGGGAGGCAGTAGACGAGAATGAAATGAGCCCTAAGCTACTTATTCTGATGCAAAAAACAGAATTGCAGCCCTTCGGGTCTTTTCTTCCACCTCCCCAAGCTAGAGAATGAAACCAAATCTTTCTCACTGGACTTTTAAAAGATTCACATCCGCAAGTAAGGAAAAAAAATAAATCCACTCCTAGGCTTGCAGCTGACGAGCCCGGGTTCTGCAGGAGCACATGTGTATGGCTACTCAGCAAACTGAGTCTATGAATGGCAGCCGTGGGAGAGGAGAGCCGCAAGCCTGTCCCGCGGGCCCGGGAATGCTGTCTCATTCTGGAACTTCCACGCCAGCAACATACAGTCTTGTTTGCCTGGAGTCAGATCTCCCTTGAATTGGATGGGAGACTTCTGGGTTTTCTGGGCCATTTGCCGTACTGTGCCCTAATTACTGAGACCCCGGAAATGCACAGGAAAAGGAAGATGTAAAGCCACCCTGAATAGATTTTCTTTTGTGGAATTGTCCCCTGACACACTTTGATCCCTCGCAAAGCCAAGCTGAGAGGAGGAATCCACAAGTGGCTGGTGCCAGGTCACCACAGAGGAAGAGGCTTGACGGCGGAACAAAGCCGCAGAAGCAATGTCTTCGCTTCCACAGCGGACTGAACAGATTGAGGTCATTCTCATTCGTCAAGACATCGACTTCGGCTCTGAGTCTCCTGCGAGCTGAGGCGAAAGTGGAAATATAGTGGGAACAGGTGACTGCCAATAGAAGGCCAGGCCTGTTTGGAATGTACCATCTGCAATGACCTCAATCTTAAGTCTGCTTTTACATTCTTTTAAAATATTAAGTTTTTTTAAATAATAAAAAAGCAGCCAGGGGCAGTGCCTCACGCCTGTAATCCCAACACTTCGGGAGGCCGAGTTGGGTGGGTCACAAGCTCAGGAGTTCGAGACCAGCCTGGCTGATGTGGTGAAACCCCATCTCCACTAAAAATACAAGAATCAGCTGGGCATTGTGGTGCGTGCCTGTAATCCCAGCCACTCAGGAGGATGAGGCAGGAGAACTGCTTGAACCCAGAAGGCAGAGGTTGCAGTGAGCCAAGACTGTGCCACTGCACTCCAGCCTGGGCAACAGAGCAAGACTCCATCTCAAAAAAAATAAAAACACAAAGCCATAAAGAAAACCAAAATGGGCTCATAATCTCACCACTCATATAAGCCCTTATTCACACTCAGTATTCATTTATTCACACAATCACATGTATGAACTTGCCTTTTAAAATTTACACAAGGCCGGGTGCGATGGCTCACGCTAGTAATCCCAGCACTTGAGGAGGCCGAGGCAGGAAAATTGCTTGAGCTCAAGAGTTCAAGACCAGCCTGGGCAACATAGAGAGACCTCATCTCTACAAAAAAATACAAAAATTAACCAGGCACGATAGCACACACCTGTAGTCCCAGCTACTTGGGACAATGAGATGGGAGGTTCCTTTGAGCCCTAGAGATCAAGGCTGCAGTAAGCCGAGATCACACCACTGTACTCCAGCCTGGCGACAGACGGAGACCTGTCTCTAAAAAAAATAATAATTAAAAAATAAAATGTCCACAAAAAGGGATGCTATGTCCTCTGTTCTGGAACTCTCTAACTCCCTGGATATCTTTATGCCGACACAGAGCCTGTTTACATTTTCACCTGGCATCACTTTTTAAGGTAACGATGTCCACAAACCCACTCCCCGTCATGGAAAGGAAGGCTTGCTCTTGCTGCTTGGTTTTCCCATCAGCCATTTCTATACAGCCCCAGGATCTCTCTGTGCTGGCGCTTGAGCTAAGGTCTAAGAGTAGCCGGTGTTCACCGTTTCCATGATAAACAGCTTCAGATCTCATTATCTGATCTGCCTTTGTCTTTCCATATTTATTCATCTCTCTCACTTACACCCAGGAAGTATCAGAGGAAGCTACCTATAAAACTGACTTCATGATAGGGTTATTCAAAGAAAAACAAAAGCCTACCCTAAAGGTAAGAGGACTACAAAAACAAAGTAATGATTTCAGCTCTGAGTTTCCTGGCAGCCAAGGCAAAAATGGAAATATAACACGTCACAAGGAATTTGTTTTCTCCAAGAAGGAATTTAGCAGTTTCAAAAAGAGATTATTCTGAAATTAATCCTGAGAGACATCTACACATGAACCCTTGCACATGTGACCAAAAAAAGTGACAGAAAAGAGAGTTTTCAAAGAGCGATGTTACAGAAGATGAAGGGCTGTCGTTTCTTGGATGGATCCTCAAGCTGAGTGTTTGATCCTTTTGGCCTCTCCTCCCAAGGCAGAAGCCCTCAGCCTCCTCTTCAGGGTCATCTGAAGAGTGTTTCCCTACATCCACTCTTGCTTTTCTGCATTCTGAGCACAACTGCTCAGGGCATGAGCCAAGGTGGGGCACAGGCACAGCAGGTGTGCAGTGGAGGCGGAGCCGCCCCGGGGGGATGCCCCGCACTGCTGCAGGAAGGTGCTATTCCAGGCACAATGGCTCTGACGGTGACATGCAAACACATAAGGCAGGAAGGATCCCTGGCAAATCCTACCACTTGCCGTTTTCTGATTCTCCATACGTGGTCTATACTAACCCAGATTACCTTTTGAGAGATTGCAGAAAGCAAGTCCTGAGTATAAATAACTCTGGAACAGAAGGCTTGCTAAATGATGAATTATATAGCAGCAATAACTCAAGACTGCTTATGAAATAAGATTAGAGAGAGGCAGGAATCAGAGCTTTAAATAAAAGACTTCCCTGCTCTGGGGCAAGGCACCACTCAAAAGACGACACTCAAGGGTGACAGTCTATGTGAGAGTGACGTGTCGGGTTATAAATCCTTCTACCGCAAAAGTGCTCTTCCTCCAGCATCTCTGTGAGGAGTGGATGATGGTGAGAGACACGAAGGAAGAGACCCAAGCCAGATGCCGCTTCCACATGCCACTCCTCTTGAACAGGCAGGCATCACCCTGTTTCAGCGAGTGGTCCCTGCACTCTCCACCCTCCCACATGCAAACCAGAGGCTCATGCCAGCTCCCAGCAGCTGGGGCCAGGGCCAAGAGGCTCTGGGCAGAGGTGGCTGAGATTCAACTAAACCCAGATTACAGTTGCACACAATAGCTTCAAGCTGAAGACAACAAGATATTGATCAAACACTGATCATCGCCCATTGGCAGAATAAGCCATAAGCAGCTTCTCCAAGCCCTGGTGGGGGAAGAAAGAGGGGAGGGGAGGGGCGGGATGGGAGGGAGGGAGGAGGATACAGAATTAGACACAGAAGGCCTAGCCAAGGCAAAGGCTGGGCAGCTCCGCCTGCGTCTCTCCAACCGACCTGGGAATTTGGAGAAGTACGCCTTCCTGTACTTGCTGCCGTTCTCATCGTTCCAGAAGTGTGTGGGCTGGCAAGGGATCGGCTTAGTACACACCAGCTCGCCGCTTTCTCCCCAGACCGCCTTTCCTTAGATAGGCAGAATTAAAAATAAGCCCAACACACACCACAGCCACACACGCTGGCTGCCTCTCCCTTTCTTAAGCTATTACTTATTATGCAATATTCCAGACATATACAAAGGTACAGAGATGGTCACGCCCACACAGCTGTCACAGCAGCCTAATGATGCGTTCCTCCCAGCCAAAGTCCCTTCCCTGTGTGCTCCCCAAAATCAGCGTCCTGGAGGTAGTGATTTGTTATTCCCGTGTGTGAACATTTCTGCTCCATCTGCATGCATCCCTGAACAGCACATGTCACTCGGCATGCCTCTGAACTACACGTGCCGCGTCTTCCTTTGCCCACTCAGCATGACATCTGGGTGGCTCGTTTGGGCTATGACGTGTCAGTCCAGTTCATTCAATTTACCGACTGCTCATTCTCCATATGTGATCACAGTTTCTTCCTCCCAAGAATGGGCATTTCCATTGTTCCCAATTTTGTTTTCCATTACAAATCATGGGGCTACAAACATTCTTGCACATTTCACAAGTAAGTCTTCCTGGAGTGGAATTCCTAGATCACGGGGCACGTATGCACCTTCAGCTTCACTGACTACTCCTGCGTTGCTCTGCAGAGCAGCTGTGCTGAGCCCTGCTCACCCCTAGCACAGCTGGATCTCTAGCTGCCAGGCACAGCACAGCAGGAGACTATCCCTTCAATGCCCAGGCTCTCAGAAGCTCAGAGCTGGCCGCTGCCTGTATATCCAGCACCAGGATTCAGATTCAGGGCAACGACCACCCACCTGCCCACAGTTCCTGAGCACAGAGCCCCCCGTCTGGCCTCTAACTTGACCCTGACTTCTCAGGGGCTGGGGAGGAGGAGCCTGGTGGATGTTAAACCAAACTGGGGGAAAGGACGTCACACTGCAAGTGACAGGGGCCTCCTCTCCAAGGGCTGTTCTGGAGAACTATCACCAAGCCGAGTTACACATCCGAGCGCTCCCAAGCTCCCAACTCACGCCGAATCACAGAAAGAAACAGTCGGTGAAGCCATCACCTTCCTCGTTCCACGCTTCCACGGCCATGCCCAGGTTCCGGGCCTGAATCTCCCCTTTATACACAGGAATAGAAACGTTCTGGCCCATGAAGCAGGAGATGATGTCGGTGCCCCCTGCAAGCAATGGCAAAGGGAGATTCAAAATTCAGAAGCCCAAGACAAGTTGCTTTTAAATTAGTGAGCAACAAAGGAGAAAGTGCCCAGAGGACAAGTACCTATGACTCTCCCAGACAAACACTGACAATCCCGGGCAGGTGGGGCTTCCTTTCAGGGAGTATAGAAACTGGACGAACCCCCAACATCTGGTGATTCGGGTTTTGGCCGAGCCTTCCTGCTAAAGGATGCACTAAGTAAATGACCTCCTGTGGCCACGCTGAAATTCAAGACTCAGGATGGCAGGAAATGGAAGCTTTGCCAGGGCCACGTACCCAGCAGACACTGCTAGGTGGACCCATCACATGGGAAGGCTCGCAGGCCACAGTTCGCATGGACTTCATGGTTGGAAAAACAGAAACGCTCCCAGCTGCAAAGACCATGGGTGTGATATCTCACGAGAGACTGTGCTACACGGAAAACACTCCTCTTTCTGGAATGAGCTAGAAATGGAGTCAGGCTCCACGGGCCACCATGCAGGGGAGCAACGTGAATCCCCCAGCCCAGGCCCCTGCTGATAGCAGCCACTCTCTGACCCAAAAGCCTGTGCAGGAAGAGAAACGGCAGCAGGGTAAACCTGCGGGAGAGCACAGACCCTCACACTACACACACCACACACACGTGCGCGTACACACACATGCACATACCACACATACACACCACACACATGTGCACACACCACACACACACATACCACACGCATGCATGCACACTTACATGCACAGACACATGTGCACATACCACACATACATGCTACACACACATGCACACATGCACACATGCACGCGCACACACACACATGAGCACAGCAAGGGCAGAACACACAGAGGACAGGGTCATTCCACTCCTGCAGGTGAGAAAGCAAAGACAGTGGATGGTGGGTAACAAGGAGTACCCCTACCTAACCCCTGGGCCTGGGGTCTGAATTATTTCTTTTGGCGGGGATGAAACAGGGTCTCACTGTTGCCCAAGCTGGAGTGCAGTGGTGTGATCTCAGCTCACTGCAGCCTTGACCTCCTGGGCTCCAGTGATCCTCGCACCTCAGCCTCCCAAGTAGCTGAGATTACAGGCATACACCATGCCCAGCAATTTTTTTGTTTTTTTGGTTTTTTTTCTGAGATGGAGTCTCACTCTGTTGCCCAGGCTGGAGTGCGGTGACGCAATATTGGCTCACAGCAACCTCTACCTCCCCATTTCAAGCAATTCCTGCCTCAGCCTCCCAAGTAACTGGGATTACAGGCATATGCTACCACGCCCAGATAATTTTTGTGTTTTTTGGCAGAAATGGGGTTTTACCATGTTGGCCTGGCTGATCTTGAATTCCTGACCTCAAGTGATCTGCCTGCCTCAGCCTCCCAATGTGGGGGAATTACAGGTATCAGCTACCATGCCCAGCCACAGCTAATTTTTTAATTTCTTGTAGAAACAGGGTTTCATTATGTTGCTCAGGCTAGTCTCGAACTCCTGGGTTCCAGCAATCCTCCCACCTTGACCTCTCAAAGTGCTGGGACCACAGGCGTGAGCCACCATGCCTGGCCCACAGCTAATTTTTAAACTTTTTGTAGAAACAGGGTTTCATTATGTTGCTCAGGCTAGTCTCGAACTAATCTCCAACTCCTGGGTTCAAGCAACCCTCCCATCTTGGCCTCCCAAGTGCTGGGATTACAGTCATGAGCCACTGTGCCTGGCCCATGCCACTCTTTATACTCACTCATATACCTGAAAAAAATATTTTCATTAAGCAAAGGTTTTTCCTAATCAGGCTCCTCGTGTATGAATTGGGAACGTAGGGTGTTCAAGGGCCACATGAAATGACTCAGTGGCTCTAAAACCCAGAAGGGTTGACACTGGCTTCAACTCCAAGATGATTTTATTTCTTCTTTCAGGCAGAGAATAAAATGTGATGTCTTCTCTGCCATTTCACATCACTAACTGACATGTCCCATGAAAATGAGTGAGTCACGTTCGTTTCTGCCACCATCCAAGGTCTGAGCAAGGCTCCTGACCTCCTTCCCGCTGTTCACCCTGCTGGTGGGAACGGCTCACACCCTCCACCTCAGGCTGAGGAACCAACTGTGGGGAGAAAGGGTGGGGGTCGGCCTCAGGCTTCGGGCAAACGCCACCTCTTAAAGACATGCTTTGAGAGTACATTTTTAAATCACAAGCAGAAAAATCAGAACTACATATGTGTAAAAAGAAAATAAAAGTGACCCAGACCAAGCACAGGGGCTCATGCCTGTAATCCCAGCACTCTGGGAGGCCAAGGTGGAAGAATCACTGAGCTCAGGAGTTCAAGAACAGCCTGGGCAACATGGTGAAACTCGATCTCTACAAAAACTGTAAGAATATAGCTGAGCGTGGTGGCGAGCATCTGTGGTCCTCCATCCTCAGGAGGCCGAGCCCAGGAGCTTGAGGCTGCAGTGAGCTGTGATCGTGCCACTGTGCACTCCAGCCTGGGCAATGCAACAAACTCTATCTGAGAAAAAAAAGGGACCCAACGATCTCTATGGGCACCAATGGAATCAACTCTAAGTCACATTAAGGGGAAGTGAGGTATGTACCCTAAACTACATCTGTGTAAAAAGGGGGTGCTCTCACCCCATTTACACACACTCACAAACACACACTCAAGCACACACGCTCACCTACGCATAGAACATCTCTGAAGGAAACAACATCAGCTTCCTTGGGGAAGGAGGACAGCAACAATGAGGATACTTTTGTGGACTGAATTTTTTACCACAAGTGAACCATTTTCCAAAGTTTCTTTTTTTTTTTTTGAGATGGAGTTTTGCTCTTGTTACCCAGGCTGGAGTGCAATGGCGCGACCTCAGCTCACCGCAACCTCCGCCTCCTGGGTTCAGGCAATTCTCCTGCCTCAGCCTCCTGAGTAGCTGGGATTACAGGCACACGCCACCGTGCCCAGCTAATTTTTTGTATTTTTAGTAGAGACGAGGTTTCACCACGTCGACCAGGATGGTCTCGATCTCTTGACCTCGTGATCCACTTGCCTCAACTTTATGTTAAGAAAATAGTTACGAGAAAAATGCACTTGGGGCCAGGCATGGTGGCTCACACCTGTAATCCCAGCACTTCAGGAGGCAAATCAAGGTGGGTGGATCACCTGAGGTCAGGAGTTCGCCAACAGCCTGGCTCACTCAGCGAAACCCCATCTCTACTAAAAATACAGAAAAATTAGCTGGGCATGGTGGTACGTGCCTGGAATCCCAGCTACTTGGGAGACTAAGCACAAGAATTGCTTGAACCCAGGAGGCGGAGGTTGCAGTGAGCTGAACTGTACCCACTACACTCCAGGCTGGGCGACAGAGCAAGACTCCCTCTCAAAAAAAAAAAAATTTCACCTGGAATCCACATATAAAACACCCATATATATACATACATGAGTGTACATGTACACATCCATACATACCTGTTTTCAACCTACAAAAACGACCGTATAATTCTGCAATCTGATTTTTTCACTCATAATGACATGTCCATCAGTATATTTCTATCTAAACAAATACTTTCATCCTTGCACTTCTAACGGCTGCATAAATAAAAAATGTACCCTAAGTTATTCAATGAATTTCCTTCTGCTGGACAGACAGGTAGTGTCTATATCTTGCTTATATAAACAATGTTGCAATATTTCTCCTTCATTTAGTGGATTCTCACTGTTTGCGGATTCTATTTTTGCAAATTTGCCTACTCACTAACGCATGTGTAACCTCCAGATCCATACCCTGGAGTTTTGCGGTCTCTCTCAGACACTGAAGAACAGTTACAACCCTGAGTTGCCCATGGACGTTTCCACTGAGGTCACATAAGGCGACACAGCCTCCCTACCTCGCTCTCACACACAGGAGGCTGGGGCAGGGCGGGGTGGGGCGGGGTGCTCTGTTCCTGGGCTTTACAACCCAGCCCTAGCACAGGACAGTGCAGCGGCCTTGGGCAAGTCACTGAGTGCTTCTGAACTGCATTTTCTCTTTCACAAGATAAAAAAAACAGAACCTACCAAGATGTGTTGTTTTGGGTTTTAAGACTACAATTGGGAGGGGCGTGGTTGCTCACGTCTGTAATCTCAGCATTTTGGGAGGCCGAGGCGGGCAGATCATAAGGTCAGGAGTTTGAGACCAGCCAGCATGGTGAAACCCTGTCTCTACTAAAAATACAAAAATTAGCTGGGCATGGTGGCAAGCGCCTGTAATCCCCGCTACTTGGGAGGCTGAAGCAGAAGAATCACTTAAGCCCGGGAGGCGAAGGTTGCAGTGAGCCGAGATTGCACCCCTTCACTCCAGGCTGGGTGACAGAGCAAGATTCCATCTCAGAAAACAAACAAAAAAAAGACTACAATTGATGTGAGAGGTGTGTGTGTGTGTGTGTGTGTATGTGTGTGTACACACATATTTCCCCCACAAACAAGGGTTCTGTACATGCTAACTCAGTGTTCACAGGGACTTTTTGCAACATCGCTGCCTCCAATAACGAGAAGGGACCGTGCGTACTGGCTGCACAGTGGACCATGTCCTTTGGGTGAATCTGAGCACTGGGCAGAGGGTATGCATACTCGTGGGGCCGGCGTGCCTTCCGGAGGCGGGGATAGCTGTGAGGACTGTCCCCGCAGAGCCATACCTGAGATGGAGCCCAGGAGGACGCTGCTCTTGATGCACCTGTAGACGTACTCGTAGCTCTGGGCTCTCAGCGGGGAGCCGGTGGACAGGATCGTGTGGAGCATCTGGAGACTGTGGGTTTCCACTAGGGCGAAGAACCACCAAAAGATGAAAACTGAACCCAGTGCCTGAAGCCTCACTCACAAGCAAGAAATAGGACGGATCCAATTTCCTTGATTGGCAGTACAAGGAATGAGTATTGAAGGGTCACACTCACCCGGCTTCATGGCCTTCTCTTCCAGCACCGACAGCCACTTGGCCCCGGTTACCAGGATAGTGATGCTAGGGCCCAGGCAGGAAAGAAAACACCAGAAACTCTTCAAGGCTCTTGCACCAACGCTTTCTAAAGTTAGTGATTTATTTCTGAGAAGTTTGCAAAACCCAAGAGGGGCATTTTTCTGGGTTGAACCCATACTTTGTGTTTACTCCAGTCTGAGTCACGGCACCTGCCTTGCTCTGAGGCACACCTGACTGTGCTCTACGCTGACCCTGGCATCCAGGGCGCCAGCTCCCTTTACCACGAGGCCTCGCGTAAAACAGCTGCTCACACGAACACGTCACCTTCCCAACTACAGAGTATTTTATCTTAAGGGACCAGAGGAGGCCATAAAATACGACCCCTCAAATTCCATCCTCACATAGTCATTCACCAATGAAGACAGGGCTACAGAATTTTTTTTTCTGAGACAAGATCTCCCTCTGTTGCCCCAGGCTAGAGTGCAGGGGTACAATCACAGCTCACTGCAGTCCCCTAGTCCTGGGCTCAAGTTACTCTCCCACCTCAGCCTTCCAAGTAGCCAGAGCTCCTGGTGTATGCCACCACACGCAGCTAAGAGACAGGATCTTGCTATGTTGCCAGGCTGGTCTTGAACTCCTGAGCTCGAGTGATCCTCCTGCTTTGGCCTCCCAAAGTGCGGGGAGAATTCTTTATTTGTTAAAACAAGTGCCACACTTGAAACTCTCCACCCATCCCCTTTTCTTACACAAGTTCACATTTTTATGAAACAAAAAAAGCACAGCTCATCCTAACATTTAGAATCCATAGTTCTACGCATTCGTGCTGAGAAAAGGACACAGGCTGCTGAACAGACATCACTGCGCTTTCAAGGGCAGCACTGTCTAATACGCGATTTCCTTCCTCCGCTTTTCTGCCAGCCAGGCAGCCCTTCACAAGTAAACTCCATCTTCCCAACTAAAGAACATTTTCTCTTCGGGGCCCAGAAGAGGCTGTGAGGTTAAGACTCTCTGTGTCACTCTGGGCAGTAGAACCTCAGTCCCTCTGCACATTCGGTGGAGAGACTCATGCCGGGGGGAAGACTGCCATGGCACTGCCTGTCTGAAGCTATGAGGCAAGGCTGCACAGAACATGCTGAAATTCGGGGCTGGCTGGGCTGGGCGTGGCCAGGGCAATGGCAGGGTGGATCTCCCTCCATGCAAGAAGGTGGGCACCATGGTCCTTCCACCTCTCACACCTTCGTTCTCTTACTTCCCCAGACCCACCCCGCCACCCACAAAGCCACCGCTATACTCTGGAGACAGCTGGAGTTTGGGGAAAGGGAGACTAGCTCCTCCCACCAACCCCCATTCTTCTTTCATAAACTCGGAGTTTGATTAACTACTTCGACATCATAGCCAAGGATTAAGCTATCACTCCCTTTGCAAGTATCAATAACGGAGGATGGAGATCTCATGACTCTAATGGTGATCACCTGGCCCTGCGCAGGAGCGACGACCTCGAGCTACGGGTACAGAGCTCTCCAACCAACAGCCACGCCCAAACACCACAGGGGTTTTACGCAGCTTATCCCCCCACTGCCCACCCCCAGAACACTCAGACTCTGTGGTTCTCAATCACAGCTAAGTGCAGGCAAGAATCTGCAAACCCTGATCTTGGTGGGGCTCTGCCACACTCGGAGGTGGTGCTCTCCGGCCTGTCAGTCACAGCCCTGCTTGTCTGAAGAAAAGGCAAAGTCCCCCATCTATCTCTGGGGTACGCATAAGACGGGTGAGAAATGCAACACCATTCAGCTCCTGGAAGCACGGAGCCCACCTGCAGACGCTCAGGCCACATCTTATTTCTAGTGAGAACTGTAGGGGTCGCTGTACTGAAGCATGAGACAGCGTCAGGGCTCTAAACCATTGGGCACCAGTGCCCACTACTGCCCAGAGCCCTGCACGGAGCCGGGTGTGGATCAGCCCAGAGGAAGCCCCTCCAGGGTTGCCACCGGCGTGTGGACTCCAGCAACCTCTCCCCGGGCCTCCATCCCTATCCCAAAATGCTCTCTCTACTCAGACACTACACCACCCTTTTTTCTCTGAGACGGAGTGTCTCTGTGTCTCACCCAGGCTGGAGTGCAGTGGCGTGACTGCAGCTCACTGCAACCTCCGCCTCCAGGGTTCAAGTGATCCTCCTGCCTCAGCCTCCCAAGTAGCTGGGATTACAGGCATGCGCCACCACACCAGGCTAATTTTTGTATTTTTAGTACAGATGGGGTTTCACCATGTTGGCCAGGCTGGCCTCAAACTCCTGACCTCAGGTGATCAGCCCACCTCGGCCTCCCAAAGTGCTGGGATTACAGGCATGAGCCACTGTGCCAGCCTACACTGCCCTTTTAATAACATGAACCTGATCACAGTGCTCTCCTGATTCAAAGTGTCCACTGCTATTCCATTTCACTTGGGGAAAAACTCACCCTCCAAGCAACCCCAAAAGTCCCTGCCCCTCCAACCCCTGCTCCTGCCCTAGCCCCACATCAGCCCTTCACGCTTGGGCCACAGGACGCCCCTTCCAGCTTCCACAACACACGGATCCCAGACCACCTCCAGGCCTTGGTCCTGGAGGTTCCCTCTGCCTGAAGCCCAGCCCCCAGTCCTGCAAGAGTAGTTCCTGAACCTTCCAGCCTCAGCCCAAATGCCAAGACCTCTCGAGGACTCCCTGGCCCGAAGTCTCACAGCACTCCTCACTGCCCCAGGTCGGCCTCTCTTTTCCTTACCTTCCCCTGCCCAGTACCAGCCCCATGAGGACAGAGTGCTGGCCCCTGGTCACTGCTGTGTGACCCCCAGAACCCAGCAGGGAGCATAGCACAGGGCACATCGCCCAGCACACACGGTTATAGATCCCGGCAAAGTGCTGCCCAACCCAGGCACTTCCTTCGAGGGACAAGCCCGCTCACCCCTGCCCTCTGGAGCCATCTGAGACAATGGTCCCATTCAGAGACGGGCAACACCAGACAAGCCACGCAATGTGCATGCCTGCCCCGCTACTAGCAAACCTGGACAGAGTCATCAGGGTCCTGACCCTAATTCTATGCAGAATATTCCCCTCCCTAGAGCCCAGAAACACACCCCTATGAAGAAATTTCATCTTTTAAAATTATCTTGTCTGTGCTTACAAAATGAATGTTCTCTCATCAAATGTGTCAATAAGGCTGGGAGCGGATATGCTGGTAATCAATAGAGATCTCACCCCACATTCACTAACAGACGTGGGTTTTAATCAGAGGCACTGAGACAGCACCACGAGGACTGTGCTGCCCGGCGCTCCTCTTGCCACAAAACAGGATTTGCCATGACTGCATTCAACTATTTCACACCACTCAGCTTCTAAGAAGTGGACAGAACTGAGAGGAAGCGTCCTGCCCCGCCCAGCACCCACTCCCTCTCACTGCTGACCACTGGCAACCAGGGCAGTGGCTTGAAGCCTGCATCCTTCTGAGAGCCCCACCCACAGCCCCTGCTCACGTGCAGAGTCACACCTGCCTCGCCAAACTGCAAGGGCGGCTCTCTCAGGCGGGGCAAAGGCCACATCCAGAGGGAGCCCCTCAACAGCACAACCACACCTCAGTCAGCCTCGGTGCTCTGGCCAACCCAGGGCCCATGATTACAGCATAGAACCAGCCACTGTGCTGCGAACACTCGCACAGGTATGCGTGCACACAGGCACAGGCACACATGCACAGGCGCACATGCATCCACATGTACAGCACGCATGCACACGAATACACACCCAACACCTACACAAGCACAGACACCTGACACCTATACACACACAGCCAGCCACCTGACACCCATGTACCCGTGCTCGCTTGCACTCATGTGGATGTACACATACACTCACACACATGCACTCACATGCTCCCTTTCATATTACCACACCATGCACATGCACACATACACTTTTACACTTGTGCACACACACAGACCCACACACAGCAGGGTTTCCCTGGGACCTTTCACCCTTGGATCTCATTAGCACCAGCCTCACTAATGTGCATCCCTCTCCCTCCCTCCTCCAGTAACCCCCGACCCAACACATGCCTCCCCTACACCAATAAAAGCTCCTCCACCTGGAGCCTGGCTTAAGGGAAAAGGGTAAAGATTCTAAAGCCATCGCAAATTCCCAGGGATTTGATTAACCTTTTGCTGGAAACAATCTCATTAGGAAATAACCTTCCTCACTAAGATTGTGAGCCAAATGTCAGCATTTCAATATTACCCAGGCCAGCCCGTTATATTTAAAATGTTAATGGCCAAAGATTTAAAAACATGAGCAGCTCCTGCTGCCCCCATGAACAAGTTCAGACAGAGTAACTAGGACATTTCACAGCATGTTGGTTTCTGGGGCCCTGGAGCTCTGGCGACTTCTACACTCTTATTTCTGGAAACACTGTCATTAGGCCAAGGGTGACCAAGACCACAGTGGCCAGGGCGTGCCAGCCAGTTGTGATTAATTCATCAGCAAAGTGATGCCTTCTAATGATGATGATGAGAAGGTGAGGGAAAGCTAGGACCACAGTACCTGTCCCCATTTGCATAATTCTCAGGCACCGGGAGGGAACCCAATGTGTCTCCTAACTGGCTACGGCTTCTGCTCATGGGATTCCCAGCTACCGTCTAGCCAGGGCCACAGGAAAGAAGTGAACACCTCCAGAGGCCCCAGGAAGCACTCGGTACAGTTACGATGAGGTGAGGAGGACCCTAGAAGACAGGTGGCTGCCAGCCCCAAGGGACAGGTAGGGACAAGCAGGGCTCTCCTCCTGCCAATGGGCTCAGGAGAAAGGTGCCAGGAAATCCAAACACCACGCAGCCCCCCAATCACAGGTTCTGCGCCCACCCCTCATGAACTATCCACACACCTGCCCTGTGCGTTCAGCCTTCACCTCACTTCATCTCTGAGATGGTTTGGTTGTCCCCACCCAAATCTCATCTTGAACTACAGCTCCCATAATCCCTATGTGTCATAGGAGGGACCCCGTGGGAGGTAACTGAATCATGGGTGCAAGTTTGTCCCATGCTGCCCTCTGGACAGTGAATAAGTCTCACGAGATCTGAGGGTTGTATAAAGGACAGTTCTGCACACGCTCTCTTGCCTGCCACCATGTAAGACATGCCTTTGCTCCTCCTTCACCTTCTTCCATGACTGCGAAGCCTCCCCAGCCACGTGAAAACTCTGAGTCCATTCAACCTCTTTTTCTTTATAAATTACCCACTGTCAGGTACTTCTTCACAGCAGAATGAAAATGGACGAATACCATCTCACTCCTGAGTCTGAAGAACCTGTGTGAAACAGGACTCTAAGCGACCCTCAGTGTTCCTCCTTTTGCTGGGAAATGTCACGACTACAGAAATAAGATCAACATGCAGCTTGATGGCTGCAGTGGCAACGCCCTGCTGTGTAAGAGCTGGAACTTTGCTAAGAGAGTCAATTTCAGGTGCTCTCAGTGTTAAAAGCAAAAAGGTAACTGTGTGAGGAGATGCAAATGCTAGTTTGCCTGACTGCAGTACTCATTTCCCTATGTGTACACACAGCAAAATACCACGTTGTGCGCCTTACGATACATACAATTTTTACTAAAAAATACTCTTAAAAATAGAAATAGGTTCTTAAAAGAAATGAGACCACATGCTGCCCGTAGGATTTTTCTCAGCCCTCTCTAGAGGGAGAAGCCCCGGTCCTTGGTGTCCCTCCCTCCTTAACAGTTTCACCTTCTGCTTCTGGCACCTCCCACACTCTCCTCTTGGAGAGGGGGCATCCACAAAGGCAGAGCATTCCAGAGACACCCCGACCACAGGAGAAGGCAGCCACAGCTCTGCATCTGATCCCAAGGAGCCTTCCTGGTGCTGCCTATCCCTTGTTCTGAGCACAGCACCTTGGAACCTACCCTATCCTGTCAACTAGGTCCCAGAGCACGTTGGGCGTGGGCACCAGCGGGGAGCCGTCGTACAAGACCATGGCCGCTCCTGTGGCCAGAAGGGACACCATCCAGTTCCACATCATCCAGCCTACCTGCAAAGACAGGAGGGGCACAGTTTCAGTGGGCGCTAGGCAGCTCCCTCCAGTGCTGCCCCTCAGCTTCCCATGTCCCTGGAAAAACACCTAAAATGGAGCCATGGGTTGGTGTTAACTGCGCATTTGAAACACATGACACTTTGGCCCAGAAATTCCATGTCTAAGGATGTGTCGCACAGACATAGTCATACATGTGCATGAAGACGTGTCACAGAATGTCTGTTGCACCCTTGCTGATGACAGAGACAAAGCAATGTAGGTGCTATTGACACAAGAAAGGCCACAGGAGGGGCACGCGTGCTACTGACACTCCGACACAGTTAGGGAACACACACGAGGCCTTCAGAACAGGTCTGGCCCTAGCAGGATGAGGGGAGCCATTAAGCAGCCATGAAACAGAATGAGGCCTGGACTGACATGAAACTGTCTCCAAGACATTGTTCATACAAAACAAGCAAGGCGGAGCACGTGCAGCATAACCCCTTTAGTCTAGAGGAAAGGCCAGCTATGTAAGCACACACGCAGATACACGTACATATGCACGCACGCATGGGCACACAGACACATACACACATGCACCTATGGGGCACCGATCCACGCTGAGGCAATGAAAATGCCTGGCATGGCTGCCTCTGGGCCCTGGGAGGCATCAGCCTTTCCCCACGTATCCCACTGGGGCTGCTTGAAATTTTTACCATATCCAAGTAGATTTAATTTTTTTTTTTATTTTAACTGAAAACTATTACTAAGTTTAAAAACGTTAAGGCAAGAAGGTGCAGATACACTCACAGCACCCTCATCTAGGCAGGGAGACCATGCGGGTGGTCCTGGAGCGAACAAACATTCCTCCAGCAGGAATCTTGGCCCAACCCCACCAACCATGGAGGCAAGGAGGTCATGTGAGATGCACACAGCCTGGGAGGACTGGAGTGAAAGTGGCTGGGCGTCCTGGGCCTCACCCCACATCCCCAAGGGCAGACTCTCGGGAATCAGAGGGTGGGGATGTGGTGGCCATGTGACAACCCCAGGTGGTTCTCCTTCAGCCCTGGGTCAGAATCTCTGGACAAGAGCTCGCAGAGCTGAGGGTGAAACAGAGCACCGGGCCAGCAGGTCACCTATGGCATGAGCGATGTGGTTTAGCCTGTGTCGGGAACTTACCTCCTACCCGCCGCAGCCTAGGGCTGTCCCCAATTCATGTGGGCTACAGTGACCCAAAACCAACATCCCCCAGAAGGTCCACCCACGCCTACTCCCCACTCACAAAGGCAGGGGGCACAAGGACACAGGCAGAGGGCTCCATTTAGTTGAGCTGCTTTCATCTTTTTTTTTTCTTCCTGAAACAGGGTCTCACTGTCACCCAGGCTAGAGTGCAGTGGCACAATCACAGCTCACTGAAGCCTCAACTTCCTAACCTCAAGTGATCCTCCTGCCTCAGCCTCCCATGTAGCTGGTACCACAGGTGTGGGCCACCACGCCCAACTAATTTTTTTTATTTTTGTAGATGAGGTCTCACTTTGCTGTCCAGGCTAGTCTTGAACCCCTGGCCTCAAGGGATCCCCCTGCTTCAGCCTCGCAAAGTACTGGGATTACAGTACAGGCATGAGCTACCAAGCCTGGCCACTGAGCGGCTTTCTGAACAGGTCTTAATGTACTCGTTCAATTTCTCTCATTAATTCCCCAAAGAGGAAACCAGTGCCTGGAAGCCCCAAGCAGCATAGCGTCCCTGGCTACCTCACTGTCCAACAAAGCTGCTAAAAAGCTGGGTCAAGGCGTGGTAATCCCAGTAATCCAGTAATCCACCAGTAATCCCAGCATTTTGGAAGGCCAAGGCGGGAAGATCACTTGAGCTCAGGAGGTTGAGACCAGCCTGGGGAACATAGTGAGACCTCATCTCTATGGAAAAACAGTTTTGTTTTTTGTTTTGCTTTGTTTTTTGAGATAGAGTCTTGCTCTGTTGCCCAGGCTGGAGTGCAGTGGCACAATCGCAGCTTACTGCAACCTCCGCCTCCTGGGTTCAAGCAATCCTCCCACCCCAGCTTCCCAAGTAGCTGGGATTACAGGCGCCCACCACCATACCCAGCTAACTTTGTATTTTTAGTAGAGACAGGGTTTCACCATGTTGGCTGGTCTTAAACTCCTGACCTTAAGTGATCCACCTGCCTTGTTCTCCCAAAGTGTTGGGATTACAGGCATGAGCCACCGTGCCTGGCCTCTAGAAAAAGGTTTTTTTAATTAGCCAGGTGTGGTGGAGTGCAAGGGTCCACCTGTGGTCTCAGCTACTTGGAGGCTAAGGCAGGACAATTACTCGAACCTGGGAGGTTGAGCCTAGAGTAAGCCATGGTCACTGCTGCACTCCAGCCTGAGCAACAGAGTAAGACTCTTTTAAAAGAAAAGAAGAAAGGCAAATGGAAAATGGGAAAGGAAAAGTAGGAAGGGAAGTGATATCCCAGGGGGTCTGTCCCCTCCTGCATCTGTGTGTGACGCCAGGGGTCTGTCTCCTCCTGAATCTTTGTGTGACCCCAGGGGTCTGTCTCCTCCTGAATCTGTGTGTGACCCCAGGGGTCTGTCCCCTCCTGCATCTGTGTGTGACCCCAGGGTCTGTCTCCTCCTGCATCTGTGTGTGACCCCAGGGGTCTGTCCCCTCCTGCATCTGTGTGTGACGCCGGGGTCTGTCTCCTCCTGAATCTGTGTGTGACCCCGGGGTCTGTCTCCTCCTGCATCTGTGTGTGACCCCAGGATCTGTCCCCTCCTGCATCTGTGTGTGACCCCGGGGTCTGTCTCCTCCTGAATCTGTGTGTGACCCCGGGGTCTGTCTCCTCCTGAATCTGTGTGTGACCCCAGGGGTCTGTCCCCTCCTGCATCTGTGTGTGACCCCAGGGTCTGTCCCCTCCTGCATCTGTGTGTGACCCCAGGGGTCTGTCCCCTCCTGCATCTGTGTGTGACTCCAGGGGTCTGTCCCCTCCTGCATCTGTGTGTGACCCCGGGGTCTGTCTCCTCCTGCATCTGTGTGTGACCCCGGGGTCTGTCTCCTCCTGAATCTGTGTGTGACCCCAGGGGTCTGTCCCCTCCTGCATCTGTGTGTGACCCCGGGGTCTGTCTCCTCCTGAATCTGTGTGTGACCCCAGGGGTCTGTCCCCTCCTGCATCTGTGTGTGACCCCAGGGTCTGTCTCCTCCTGCATCTGTGTGTGACGCCGGGGTCTGTCTCCTCCTGAATCTGTGTGTGACCCCAGGGTCTGTCTCCTCCTGAATCTGTGTGTGACCCCGGGGTCTGTCTCCTCCTGCATCTGTGTGTGACGCCGGGGTCTGTCCCCTCCTGCATCTGTGTGTAGTCCTGGGGAGTCTGTCACAAGGGTCACAGAAGGGCCCTGGGCATTGACCTCACAGGTGAGGCACGTGCTGGTCTCTTTCCACTCGGCATACAAACTCAGCACAGAAGCACCACCCAGGACCTGTAGCTAGATCCTTCTGGAAGCTCTTGACGTTTTGAGTTCTCCTGCTCTGGGGTAGAACACACTTTCTTTAACTTGTCCTAACCATTTGTCTTTCTGGGCTCAACAAGGGCAGGAAGCCCTCCAACCTCTCTAGTTCGAGTTCTGGCTTAATGGCATAGATTCCACGCTGCTGAGGCAGGCTGAGCAGGCCCATCTCCATATTGCACTGGGGAAGCCCTCACCACGGTGGAGCATAGACAGTGCCCCGGGAAAGCCCCTACCATGTTTAGCACAGGCCGGGGACCGGGGAAGCCCTTGCCACGTGCAGCACAGGCCGGGGACCGGGAAAGCCCTTACCACGTGCAGCACAGCCCGGGGACCGGGGAAGCCCTTACCACGTGCAGCACAGCCCGGGGACCGGGGAAGCCCTTACCACGTGCAGCACAGGCCGGGGACCGGGAAAGCCCTTACCACGTGCAGCACAGGCCGGCACCGGGGAAGCCCTTACCACGTGCAGCACAGGCCGGGGACCAGGGAAGCCCTTACCACGTGCAGCACAGGCCGGGGACCGGGGAAGCCCTTACCACGTGCAGCACAGTCCAGGGACCGGGGAAGCTCTTACCGTGTGCAGCACAGACCAAGGATGGGGGAAGCCCTTACCACGTGCAGCACAGGCCGGGGACCAGGGAAGCCCTTACCACGTGCAGCACAGGCCGGGGACCGGGGAAGCCCTTACCACGTGCAGCACAGGCCGGGGACCGGGGAAGCCCTTACCACGTGCAGCACAGGCCGGGGACCAGGGAAGCCCTTACCACGTGCAGCACAGGCCGGGAACCGGGGAAGCTCTTACCGTGTGTAGCACAGACCAAGGATGGGGGAAGCCCTTACCACGTGCAGCACAGGCCGGGGACCGAGGAAGCCCTTACCACGTGCAGCACAGGCCGGGGACCGGGGAAGCTCTTACCGTGTGCAGCACAGGCCGGGGACCGGGGAAGCCCTTACCGTGTGTAGCACAGGCCAAGGATGGGGGAAGCCCTTACCGTGTGTAGCACAGGCCGGGAACCGGGGAAGCCCTTACCGTGGTGTAGCACAGGAGGATGTCGCTGCTGGTCATGTTGCTGTGCAGCAGGTGCTCCTTCAGATGCTGGATGAGGGTGCCCTGCAGGGTAGACACAGGAAAGCAGGTGCCCTCTGTTAGGCGTACAGTACTGCATACCTGGTTCCTGGCTCATACACCGCTTAGATGCTGCCAGGAAGAAGCCCCAGCAGATCTCCATTTTCTTTCTTGGGAGAAGCAGACTTTGGAGGCTCCCTCCTCTCCCCTCTGATGAGCCATGCCCCCACGTCCCTCTGCCACCCAAGAGTTAAGCGTGGCTTATAGCCTGCAGAGAAAAACGCTGACACTCCTGCCTGCCCTTGAGCTCACAGTGCCCAAGGCATCAAGGGCACCACGGAGGCCCACCAGCTTCAGGTAGAAGAGAAGTGACCCTTATTGAGAAGACAGTTGAAGAGCAAAAGACCAGGACCTGACCCTTCCAGGACGGGCGCTAGCCCAGCCTCATGGGGGACAGGGAAGGGAGGGGTGAGGGTGTGTTGTAGGGGGGCCTGCCAGCCACAGAGCAAGACTGTCGCTGGGACTCACATTCAAGATTGGAGCTCAAGGGAGGCAGCATGAGACCCTCCTTCTAGCTAAAACACCCAAGCAGACCCACTCCCTCCCGCCCACCATGCACTATTAATTTTCTTATTTGTTTGTTTGTTTGTTTGAGACAGAGTCTCACTCTTGTCACCCAGGCTGAAGTGCAGTGGCACGATCTCAGCTCACTGCAACCTCCACCTCCTGGGTTCAAGCAACTCTCCTGCCTCAGCCTCCTGAGTAGCTGGGATTACAGATGCCTGCCACCACACCCAGCTATTTTTTGTATTTTTAGTAGAGATGGGGTTTCACCATGTTGGTCAGGCTGGTCTCGAACTTCTGACCTTGGGTGATCCACCCACCTCAGTATCCCAAAGTGCTGGGATTGTATGAGCTACTGCACACAGCCACGCTATTAATTTTTGATTTTGTTGCTTAAGAGGCAATATAATTGCATGGTCCAGAACTCTAAAGCAGGTACTACGAAAAGCCTTCCTCTCTCCCTGTCCTATACCCAGTTCTCCCCAGAGGCGGCCAGGCCTAGCAGTTTCCTGTGAATATCTTTCTTGCCAATGCCAGCACATATTTATTAATGCCATTTTGTTCATTTTGACACAGTGTCCTGCCCTTTGCCTTTTTCCCCTAACAGCATACCTGTGAGACCTTCCCTGGCATCCCAAACAGATGACCACCACCTGTCCCACCAATAGCAGCAACTGCAGCCTCCAGAGACTGCCAGGCAGATGGGCAGATGCTGTCTGATATGGTTTGGCTCCTTGTCCCCATCCAAATCTCACCCTGAATTGTACTCCCATAATTCCCACATGTGGTGGGAGGGACCTGGTGGGAGGCAAGTGAATCATGAGGGCTGTTTCTCCCATACTGTTCTCATGGCAGTGAATAAGTCTCATGAGACCTGACGGTTTGAAAAGGGAAAACCCATTTTGCTTGGCTCTCATTCTCTCTCTTTGCTGCTGCCATCCATGTCAGACATGACTTGCCTCCTCCTTGCCTTCTGCCAAGATTGTGAGGCTTCCCCAACCATGTGGAACTGTTAAGTCCATTAAACCTGTCTTTTGTAAATTGCCCAGTCTCAGTACATCTTTATCAGCAGTGGAAAACAGACTGAATACACTGCCCTTGTGCGCTGGGAGGGACAGGCCCTTTTCTACAGTCCCCCGAGGCTGCCTCCAGGCTCTGGAAGCTATGCTGCAGGCTGGGGTTTAACAAGAATCCCCAGTGAGGGTGGAGGCCAGCTTCCCCTTCTCTTCCCCAGGCACTCATAAGCTTCCTAGAAAGTTCCAGGACACTCTGTTCTCACCCGCAGCGCCAAGCAATAATTTGGGGGTGACAAACTTTTCAGGAACTGTCTCCATGAACTACATCTTTCCACGAATCCATTGAAAGGACAGGGAACTCTGATTGTAGGAGCCTGTGGCAAACCTCCCTCCCATTTTCTTCTTCACTTAAAATCAGCACTTAACTCTGCAGTTTCGCCCACGTGGTCTGCTGCGAGTACAGCGGAGCTGGGAGCCCACATTCACTCAGTGGTTCGTTCAGTGGTTCATCAGCCTCATTCTCTCAGACGGCACCTAACCAAAGACCAGCCCTCCTCTCTCAATAACTTACCTGTGTGAATCTTAACAATTCACATCCATCGTTTTCCCCTTAATTCTTAAATATTTATGGTCAAGTGTGAATGCTTTCCCTGAGGGTAAGGCAGCAAAACAGCATGGTTTCCTGGGTCTCAGCACAGGAGAGTAATTTCATGTCAAGGAAGAGAAAGGGGAGCTCCTTTCTGACACCTTTCACGGACTTAGAAAACACAAATGCACAAACCAGTGCCACAACCCCCACCCCACTAAATCGGAAGGATTATGAGCAGCCCGAGGGCTCTGGCCTGTGTGGCCTCGCTGTTTTCAAGTTTTCGGTCAAGGTAACTCTAGAAAATGAGCAAGATGCTTAGTCACTTCTCTGGCGATGCAAGAGCCCAGTGAAGCCAGAGCACATATAATTTTCCACACCCTAAATATACCAGGCACGATCATTTTATGAGCAAGCTATATCTAATACATTTTTATGCTCCTCTTAAAAAAAAAATGACATGCACTATGCAAAGAGCACTAAAAATAAAAGTACAGTTATCCATTTCCATTTTTCCTAACATGTCTTGTTTGGCCACATACACCCGCCCCACCCCTACCCTTGCTGCAAAATTTCTAAAAATGCTCATCTCCCTGGCTCATCAACAGACCTGCGCCCAGGCGCACAAGGGCTGCCCTTTCATAGGGAAAATGTGATTCCAACTATACCTTAGACTGTGAACACACCCCAACTGGCTTTCATAAAATCAGATGCTTTGAGCGACCAGGACAGCTCATTGCCTGCAAAGAGGCAACTCGGTTCAGCCAGTGTAACTGCCAGAAATAAGGCCTTTGCCCCCGACTACCGACACTGCCCCCTCACTCCCACCCCGGGTTTCTTGAGAATTAACTGGCTATGCATGGACAGGCTCCTGAACCTCTGGATCTATTATTTCACAGCCTGCAACCAGACCGCCAGTGAATCCAGACCCAGGTGATGAGGAAGCCTCGTTAACCCCTTTCAATATTCTGATGAAAACACTCTATTAAAAAGCCTAATAAGGCTTTCAAATGATTCCAGTGTAAATGTTTCCTTTTTTTTTTTTTTTTTTTTTGAGATGGGGTTTCACCATGATGGCCAGGCTGGTCTTGAACTCCTGACCTCAGGTGATCCACCCACCTCAGCCTCCCAAAGTGCTAGGATTACAGGCATGAGCCACCACGCCTAGCAATGTTTCCTTTTTATGGAAGGGATTCAAACTGCTTCTAGGTAGAAGGCACATCTGTAAAAGCTAAATGAGCTAGAATGAGGGAACTTGTATATTTCCTTTTCAAATGCCACTGTCTTATAAAGCAAAGGTTTTTCCATTTGGAGAATTCTCTTCTGAGTTTGGGGGGAAAGTGGTGATCAGAAGGTCTGACCAAGATTCCGTGAATTTTTCTCCTCCCTATGGGCTGAGCCAACTGAGAGAGAAATGGGGAAATGAGCTATGGGGAGAGCCGAAGAGCTGGCCCAGAGGAGGGCCTAGAGCAGCGTGAGGGCAAGAGCCACGTCATGGAACAAGCATCTGACTCCCACAGACCAGCCCAGGATAAGTCCCAATGCAAGGTAAGGATTCAACCTGAGTCAGGAAGACGCTCTCTTATCCAGCGCAGGGGCAGAGGAGAATCAGAGAAAATAAAATATGATAGCAGTTATTAGAAAAGCACCACATTTGGCCAGGTGCAGTGGCTCACACCTGTAATCCCAGCACTTTGGGAGGCTGAAGTGGGTGGATCACAAGGTCAGGAGTTCAAGACCAGCCTGGTCAGTATAGTGAAACCCCATCTCTACAAAAAATACAAAAAAAAATAGCCACATGTGGTAGGGTGCCTGTAATCCCAGCTACTCAGGAGGCTGAAACAGGAGAGTCACTTGAACCCCAGAGGCAGAGGGTGCAGTAAGCTGAGATCGTGCCATCGCATTCCAGCCCAGGCAACAGTGTGAGACTCTGTCTCAAAAGAAAAAAAGAAAAGCACCACATTCACCAGGCATTTCATTTCTGAAGAGCACTCTAGTGAAATCACGAAAATGAAAATGAAATACACCACCAACATTGTGTCGCCCCGGACAGGTGCACGGAGGAGGACACACATTTCCAAGGTGTTCCTACCAAAGCTGCACAACTGGACCTAACAACGGGGAGACATCAAACAGGCCCAGAGAGAGCCATCCGTCCAACCAGGAGTCTGGGCCCTTCAAAAATGTCAGTGTCGCAAAAGATGAAGAAAGTCCGAGGAACTGCTCCAGATCCAAGGACACACAGGAGACCTGGTGACTGACGCACCGCCGCCTGAACTGCTAGGACGCTACAGGGAAACCGGCGACCTGCGAGTGTGGACTGCAGACTAGGGGAGGGCACTGCACCAACAGCAACCTGCCTGAATCTGATGAGCATGCTACTCTCTAAGAGAATGTCCTTGTTCTTGGGAGATACCTGCTGAAATATTAAAGAGTGAAAGATCATTATGGCTCCAGCATACTCAACTGGTTCAGCAAAAAGCAAAACAGCAACATGTGAATATACGCAGAGACAGAGAAAAAAGGCAAAGAGGCTTTTAGGACATGTTAAAAGTGGATGTTGACATCAGGCACAGTGGCTTTTGCCTATAATTTCAGCACTCAGGAGGCCGAGGCGAGAGGATCACTTGAGTCCAAGAGTTCATGACCAGCCAGAGCAACGTAGCAAGACCCCGTCTCTACAAAAACAAAAAAGTAGCACGTGCCTGTGATCCTAGGTACTTGGAAGACTGAGGTGGGAGGATCACTTGGGCCCAGGAGGTAGAGGTTGCAGTGAGCCATGATCATGCCACTGCACTCCAGCCTGGGCAACAAAGTGAGAACCTGTCTTAAAAAAAAAAAGATGAGATTACCAAAATTAAAAAACTTAAAAATAAAAGAACATTGAAAATGTTAAAAAGAGAATGTTAACAACGGAAGAATCCAGCTGAAGGGTGTCACGGGGCTTAGTATTCTCACAGCTTTTCTATAGGTTCCCTAGGTTTTGTTTTGTTTTGTTTTGTTTTCAAAAATA
Source organism: Saguinus oedipus (assembly GCA_031835075.1). Taxonomy (NCBI): domain Eukaryota; kingdom Metazoa; phylum Chordata; class Mammalia; order Primates; family Cebidae; genus Saguinus; species Saguinus oedipus. The sequence continues at coordinate 133,830,520 of CM063177.1, read as the reverse complement.
AAAGGTTTGATTGGGCACAGTGGCTCACACCTATAATCCCAGCACTTTGGAAGGCCAAGCCAGCAGGATCACATGAGCCCAGGGGTTTGAGACCAACCTGACTAACATGGCAAAATCCTGTCTCTACAAACCACACACACACACACACACACACACACACACACAAATACAAAACAAAACAAAAAAACTAGTAGGGCATAGTGGTGCACACCTATAGTCCCAGCTATGTGGGAGGCTAGGGCGGGAGGATCACTTAAGCCCAGGAGGCAGAGGTTGCAGTGAGCCAAGATAACATGACTGCACTCCAGCCTGGGCGACAGAGCAAGACTCCATCTCAAATGTAATGATAATAAATAAATAAATAGTTAAAAGTCACTAACCTATACATATAAATTCTATTGCGGGGTAGTGACATATTATTTCAGGTGCTTTAATAAAGTTAGACTTTTGGTGAAATAAGAAATAAAAAATAAAAGCACATGTCATGGGCTGAACTGTGTACCCCCAAAATTCATATGTTGAAGCCCTAATCCCCAGTATCTCAGAATGTGACCAAATGGGCCATTAAAAGGGGACTGAGTTAAGAGGAGGATGTCAGAGCAGGCCCAGATCCAATCTGACTTCCTCGGACAAGAAGCTTGGACACACCAGGGTGCCATGTGAAGGCTGGTGCTAGGACACAGCAAGGCAGCGGCCGTCCACAGGCCGAGGAGGGAGGCCTCAGATGGGAACATCCGTGTGGCACCTCAGTGCTGAAGCTGACAGGCCCTGGTATTTGTTATGGCAGGCCTAACAGACTCAGCACAAAGAGGCTTTCTCAGTTCATTAGACTCCATAACCTAACCAGTGGCTTTCACATTCTTTACCACAACCCACAGTCAGACGTAAGTTTTACAATGCCCCCAGCACATGCACACATCCATGTATACTCTGTGTAAAGACAGCTTTACGAAACAACACCCATACCTCTTATGAGCCCCTATTCTGTGCTAATATTTTATTTTTATTTTTATTAGACAGGGTCTGGCTCTGCTGCCAGCTAGAGTGCAGCAGCATGATCTCGGCTCACTGGAACCTCTGCCTCCTGGATTCAAGGGATTGTCCCACCTCGGCCTCCCAGTTAGCTCGGACTACAAGCGTGTGCCACCACGTCCAGCTAATTTTTGTATTTTTTTTTTTAGTAGAAATGGGGTTTGACCATGTCAGCCAGGTTGCTCTCAAACTTCTGGGCTCAGAGTAATCTGACCACCTTAGCTCCCAAAGTGCTGGGGTTACAGGCATGAGCCACTGCACCTGGCACTGTGCTAATATTACCTATTCTTGTCTACTCTGATTCATTCTTTTTAAAATGACGGCAGGGCCCACCTGTTAAGTACACAATCCCCAGGTGGTCCCGACCTGCAGGGTGAATGTAGCTAGTTCAGCCAGCACGCCCCCTACCTCCAAGCCTGTCATCATGGTGGCAGGTGCTATCCCAGCCCCTGGAGTGGCAGCTCTCCACCATCCTGGGCGCAGTGCCGGATCTCCACACTGCACCCCACTTGGAGAGAAGCTGCACGCTGGACTCTCGGCCAAGGGGTGCAGCTTGACAACTCCAGCACTGCCATCATCAGCTGGGAGGCCCTGCTGAAGCAAACACAACGGGAGGCCCCTGCAGAGCCTTCCCGGGAGACCTACCCCGGCAGAATGCACCATGCACTTGGGCGCGCCCGTGGTCCCCGATGAGAACATGATGAACAGTGGATGGCTGAAGGGCAGCTGCTCGAACTCCAGCTGTGGGGCCTGCTCGCTGGGGCCCGTGGCAAGAAAGTCATCCAGAAACACACTGTGGGCAGAAACACAGGGAAACATGCCGTGAACGTCCCAGAATGCTCAGCTGGACCTGCTGATTCCACCTGCGCACATCCCTCCGCTGCTACCCCAGGAAAGCCAGGATTTCATGGGGGACAGTGGCCTGATTTGGAAACTTTCCAGGATGAGGGGAGGATGTCAGATCTCAGAGATTGAAGCTAACTGAAGGAAACACATTGAACTAGTGAAAGGTTTCAAGTTGCTTAATCAGCACTGCTGGCAGGGCCAAGGGCTGTCTTTCAGAAAATCTTTTAAGTGTTTTCTTAACCACCCGGGAGAAGGATCACTTACAATTAACAAGTCATGTGTGTACAAACACTGCTGAAGGAGGGCTGATCACCTGATTAGTAAATGCTTTGTTTCCAATAATTCCAATGATTGCCCCAAACCACTTGCCAAGTGGGTCTGAATTAAGATGCTTCCCCATGGGAAAAAGGGTGAGGAGGTGGTGCTGAATTAATGAGGGGGGGAGCAATTTCCTAAACCACAGCTCAATGACAGAGATCCCCAAGGCAAATATCATGTGTTACCACTAACTTACTAGATCCTGAGGTTTACAACAGCAAGACACAAATATCTGTCCAAGAACAAATAAATGTAATCCCAGTTCCTGACTGTCACCCAGGAAGTGTGCCCAGGCTGACCTCCAAAGCTGACATGCAGCACTGCTGCAGGTGGCCAAGAACCACAAGAGGGGCGACGGGAACAGATTTGTTTTTTGCGCTAGAAACCTCCGCAGAAGCTACAAGCCATCTTGGGAAAAGGTGGTTTTCTATTTTGAGATCCGCAGCAACATCCATCTCAAAACACTGGCCCTATATGCAATTGACAAATGGAACTTTCTTTCAGGGAAGGAAGTGGGAATCGGCTATGCACAGCCTGCAGCCATTTACTAGGGATAATTACTCTGAAATACAAACGCCATACATCCTAAAATGAAGAATTTAGCTGTCTTGCATGAGAAGGCATCTTTAAAGATAAGGGTTTCTCCTGGGAAAGACATGGTTAGAAAGGGCATCCAAGATAATTCAACTCTAAGCAAGAAATAAACAAAGCCATCTGCTCCAGACTGTCAGGAAAAAACTATTCACTGTGGAACTTTACAGCCAATGAAAACCCCATCCCACCTCCACCTCCTGTAAGAATCCCATTATAAAGGGCCCAATCTAATCGGATACTTCACACAGAGAAAAGCCTTTTCTTTCAAATGGCCCATAAATCACAGTACATAATGATTACCTTCATCGCTCTTCCAAGAATGAAAAGCCCACAGGGTGGCTCCCCCCGTCAATTCTCCGCAGACGGGCACATGTGTGTTTCTGGTTTATATGTGGCATCCACAATCAAAGGATGGAGTGCAGTGGGAGTCCTGCCCCTGGGGTGCCAAGAGGGGGCTTTTGCATTGTGTCAGGCTAAATGAAGTGGCCAACCCGATTCTGCTGGATGCCCTCATTTTATATCAACTGCTGATGAATATTATTCAGAAAAATGAAAGCCGGGCCACCCGGGAGCTGGTCAGTGCTATCTGGTTTTCCTCTGAGCCTCCCTCCATACAACTGGCACGCTAAAGCCGAGGCTGCATGAACTAAAGCCAGGGCGCCAGCACCGGGCTGTGATTTACTAAGGTCTGCAGGGTCCCACAGTCCACAGGGACATGCACCCAGCCTGCCTGTGAAGGATCTGCCCATCCTGACCCAGCTGCTTCAGGGAGCAGAGCCCGCCGCAGCTGCACAAGGACAGGTGGGATCATGTGCACGCTGACCGTGCACGCTTTGCAGAGCAGCGGCATATTTAATCCTCCCAGCCAGCCCGAGAGGACAGTGCTGACAGAGTGTGGATGGTGGTCCCCACCCTCCTCTCATGTTGAAATGTAATCCCCAGTGCTGCATCTTGGGCCTGGTGGGAGGTGTTTGCATCACAAGGGTGGATTCCTCATGAACGGCTCAGACCATCCCCTTGGTGATGAGTTCTCGCTCTGAGCTCACACGAGATCTGGTCCCTAAAAAGTGTATGGCACCTTGCCCCCCACTCTCTCCTCCACTCCTGCTTTCCCTGCTTTGTGACCATATAAAGTGCCTGCTCCACTTCCCTGACACCATGGTCACAAGCTCCATACAACCTCCCCAAAAGCAGATGCCGGCACTATGCCTCTCGCACAGCCTGCAGAACCGTGAGCCAATTAAACCTCTTTTCTCATAAATTACCCAGTCTCGGCTGGGCACAGTGGCTCACGCCTGTAATCCCAGCACTTTGGGAGGCCAGGGCGGGTGGATCACCTGAGGTCGGGTGTTGGAGACCAGCCTGACCAACATGGAGAAACCCCATCTGTACCAAAAAATACAAAATTAGGGCGGCACAGTGGCTCATGCCTGTAATCCCAGCACTTGGGAGGCAGAGGGCAGATCACGAGGTCAGGAGATTGAGACCAGCCTGGCTAGCATGGTGAAACCCCATCTCTACTAAAACAAAAACAAAAAAAATTAGCCAGGCGTGGTGGCACACACCTGTAATCCCAGTTGCTCAGGAGGCTAAGGCAGGAGAATCGTTTGCAACTGTGGGGCAGAGGATGCAGTGAGCCAAGATTGCACCACTGCACTCCAGCCTGGGAGACCGAGCAAGACTACGTCTCAAAAAAGAAAAAAAAAAAATAGCCAGACATGGTGGTGCACACCACCATTACACTCCAGCCTGGGCAACAAGAGTGAAACTCCAACTCAAAAAATAAATAAATATGTGGCTCACACCTGTAATGCCAGCACATTGGGAGGCCAAGGTGGGTGGATCACCTGAGGTCAGGAGTTTAAGACCAGCCTAACCAACATGGAGAAACCCCATCTCTACTAAAAATACAAAATTAGCTGAGCATAGTGGCGCATGCCTGTAATCCTGGCTACTCAGGAGGCTGAGGTAGGAGAACAGCATGAACCTGGGAGATGGAGGTCGTGGTGAGCCAATATGGCGCCACTGCACTCCAGCCTGGGCAAAAAGAGCGAAACTCTGTCTCTAAATATATCAATAAATTACACAGTGTCAGGTATTTCTTTATAGTAAGGCAGGAACCACCTAATACAGGTACCCTCTCATCTCTACTTTACAGGTGGAGAAACAAGGCTCAGAGAGGTTACTTGCACAGGGTCGCGCAGCTGAGAGCTGAACCTGACAAGCTGGATCTGAGACCGCAGCCTTTGCCAAGATGCCATGCTGCCTGCAGCACCCTTCAGCCTCTGGAATGTGCCCGGCACACATAGCTGTACCCACACCCTGCTCATGCCTAAAAGCTACCCACAGATGCCACCTCCCCAGACCCTACAGAGAGGCAACCAGGCCCTGCTCCCAACTCCTGGGCACATCCTGTCCCTCCCACTCCTAGTGGTCACAGATCACCCTCCCTGCAGGTAGGTCTTGCCTCTCCAACTGGACTGCAACTCCCGGAGGACAGGACACATCACATGCTTTGTACCTCTCGGTGCCCTGTGAACAACCTGACAAATAGTGATAAGCCATGCACCAACCACCGCTTGCTGGAACAAAAAGGCCTCCGCCGTCTCCTCCCGTCTTCCACCTCTGTTCCCATAGCTGGTATGAGGACACCTGCCATGTCTGTGCAGCCCCTCCTCACCAGGCCTCAAGGAGCCACACACGAGGTGCCTTCCAGCAGCCCAGACCCAAGGCTCAAGGGAAAGCTTACCCTGAGAGGGGAAATGCCTGCACTCAGACCCTCCCCAACAGCTGCTTCAAGAAAAATTAAAGGAAGTAACTCCAAGAACTTAGGGACAAATTCAGTTTTGACTAAACCATAATCCATTTCCTTAATCTCTATTCAAAATTAAGATTTTTACAATTCTACTTGGTACGCAGAATGTGGTTTATTCTTTTATAAATGTCAGAAAAACCAAGGAAGACATCATTAGCAATGGGGAACACATGCATGCCCTAAAAGGTGAAAAATTAGGCCGGGCGCAGTAGCTCACGCCGGTAATCCCAGCAGTTTGGGAGGCCGAGGCAGGCGGATCACCTGAGGTCAGGAGTCTGAGAGTAGCCTGGCCAACATGGGGAAACCCTGTCTCTACTAAAATACAAAAGTGGGCCGGGCGCAGTGGCTCACACCTGTAATCCCAGCACTTTGGGAGGCCGAGGCGGGTGGATCATGAGGTCAACAGATCAAGACCATCCTGGTCAACATGGTGAAACCCCATCTCTACTAAAAATACAAAAAATTAGCTGGGCATGGTGGCGCGTGCCTGTAATCCCAGCTACTCAGGAGGCTGAGGCAGGAGAATTGCCTAAACCCAGGAGGTGGAGGTTTCGGTGAGCCAAGATCGCGCCATTGCACTCCAGCCTGGGTAACGAGCGAAACTCCATCTCAAAAAAAAAAAAGAATACAAAAGTTAGCCAGGCGTGGTAGCAGGCGCCTATAATCCCAGCTACTTGGGAGGCTGAGGCAAGACAATCACTTGAGCCCAGAAAACAAAGGTTGCAGCGAGTCAGGACTGTGCCACTGCCCTCCAGCCTGGGCAACAAAAGCAAGATTCTGTCTTTAAAAAAAAGGGAGGGGGGTGAAAAATACATGTATGTGTGCTCATGTATCCATAGTCATATATATATACATGTGCTCGTGCATGTGCACCTGTGCATGTGTGCATATGTATAAATGCACATGTATGCACACATGTAAATATGCATGTGCCCTGTGTCATGTGCACGTGTGCAGTGCATACAGCCACGTGTGCACATACATGTACATGTGAATTCTAATGCAGAATTTCATGGCCAATCTGGGAAGGTGGGCTTGGCCCCATCAGAGCCCCCTACATAAAGGGACACCAGATCGGTAGAGTGAGGGTTCCTGGGACCTTCTCTCTTCCGCCATTCATTCACTGTGTGGCCCTGGGGGACTCACTCTGGGGCCTCAGGTGCCTCATCTACAAAATGATGCTTTTAACTAAGACCTCCTCCACTTCTAAAATGCTCTGAGTGACCCCAAGTGGAAAGATCCAGAGACCTACTTCCCTGCAGGAGCTCCAGTGGGTTCCACGCGGACCTGTGGGTCAGAATGCGGTGCATTACCTGTTTGGAATCTTTGAAATGTCTATCTTCTCTCTGGAGGACACATAAGGAATCACCACTACTTTCTTCAAGTCTGGGAGGCCTGAAAGGAGCAGGAAGAGAAAACACAAGGGTACAGGAAAAAGATGCTTGGCTGCTGATTCTTTTTCTCCACAAAATATAACACAGTCTAGGGCAGAGACTACCCAGGTTGACTCCGGGGAGATTCCTGTGAATGCGCACACACAGCCACGCCGGCTGGGAGCCGGAAGGGCCACGAACCTTTAACCACCTGCTGCAGCTTTTCCATGTGGTTGTGCTCTTTGCCGTTATAGACAACAGCCTCCACAGAGAAGATGAGCTTTGGCTGAATTTGAGAAAACCGGTCCAGCACACCCTAAAAGCAGGAGGAAAAAGTCATCACTGATCATCCAAAAGGCAAAAACCAGCAGGCATGGTGGTGGGCGCCTGTAGTCCCAGCTACTCTGGAGGCTGAGGTGGGAGGCTTGCTTGAGCCCAGGAGTCCAAGGTTGGAGTGAGCTGTGCTTGCACCACTGCATTCCAGCCTGGGCACAGAGCGAGACCCCGTCTCTAACAAAACAAAACGGCAAAAACCTTCAGTAGCCAATAGGACCACTGCATTTCATGGGTGACAAAGAGCAACAGCATCAGTGCACGACCAGGCCCCTGTGTCCCAGCACCCATGGCCAATAAAGAAAGTTGATGAGGCCAGCCACAGTGTCTCACACCTGTAATCCCAGCACTTTGCGAGGCCAAGGCAGGTGGATCACTTGAGGTCAGAAGTTCAAGACCAGCCTGGCCAATATGGTAAAACCCCATCTCTATTAAAAATACAAAAATTAGCCAGGTGTGGTGGCATGTACCTGTAATCCCAGCTACTTGGGAGGCTGACACAGGAGAATCACTTGAACCCAGGAGGCAGAGGTTGCAGTGAGCCAAGATCAAGCCACTGCACTCCAGCCTGGGCAACAGAGCAAGACTCTGTTAAAAAAAAAAAAAAAGTTGATCAAAGCACAACTTATATCTGAGAAACAGCCACCATGCCAAGGAAGGCATCAATATCAAGTAATACCAAAAGTGGCGGGGCGCAGCGGCTCACACTGTCATCCCAGCACTTTGGGAGGCCAAGGCAGGTGGATCACCTGAGGTCAGGAGTTTGAGACCAGCCTGGGCAACATGGTGAAACCCCATCTCTACTAAAAATAAAAAATTAGCTGAGCATGGTGGTGGCAGGCACCTGTAACCCCAGCTAGTCAGAGGCTGAAGCAGAAGAATCACTTGACCCTGGGAGGTGGAGGTTGCAGCAAGCTGAAATTGGGCCATTGCACTCCAGCCTGGGCAACAAGAGCAAACCTCCATCTCCAAAAAAAAAGAAAGGAATACCAGAAGTATTTACAGACATATACTGAAATAGGAAGACTATAGAGCGTATGTTTGCACTGCCAGAAAGATTTCCCGCTTTACAGAAAGAGCCTGTGAGCACAGCTCCACTAGGGTATACAAAGGAAGACTCCTCTTCCTAAGAGGCAACAACAGCAAAGCAAAGTGGTCCCATGTTTTGGTTCTCTTGGAATCTTCATTAAAGAGGAACCTGAATCCTCCAAGCAGTGCATTTATGCCAACCAATCACACAAGCCCACACGTGCATACACTAGTTAACGAGCCCCATCTTAAAAAAGGCAGGATCACCACACCCATGTCTCCATTTGCACTGCAAGTAGAGTCTTCATCCAGCCAAGGGCATCTCTTTCCTAAAAGATGGGATTCCTCCTATGAAGGCATGAGCTTGTTTCTGGAACTCATAACATTCACGGATACTCCCTGAGTGTTCGTCCAGATTATTAATTATTAACAGATGATTAATGTTAGTAACAGATTAAAGCACTGTCAGACAGGGCTTCCATTCACTTCCCTCCTAGCCATCCTCCAGGTTGCCCTATGTTAAGAGTCTGCCATCCACAAACATGGATTGGCATCACCCAGATGGCCGCTATTCCCTTGCACATGAGCCTGATGTAAGCAGTTCAAGACCCACACCTGCGCTACCCCCAGGGGACACAGAGCGGCCCCAGAACCTCTGAGTAAGGACTTCACAGGACAGGGCCCTCCACCCTGGCTGCCAGGTAGCACCACCTGCAGTGGGACTAAGTTAATTAAGCTCATTAGGATAACTAATTAACCGATAGAAATAGCTGGCATTTGTTTTCAGAGCTCCCCGTGACTCTTAGCAGGGAAGTAGAAGTGCTGACTCTGCAGGGCAGTGTTAGGGAAGGGAGCCTGGACAGCTCAAAGTGTGGTCCCCTGGGCAGGCAGCGTCAGCGTCACCTGGGGCCCCAGGCCTAATGAATTGGAAACCAGGCAGGGGGCCCAGCAATCTGTTCTCACTGGCCCTCCAGATGATCCTGAGGTGTATAAAATTTGAGAATCTCTGGGCTAAGAGTTCTAGGATTGAGCGTTTACTCTCAATGCTGTCCAATTTCCCAAACTAGAAGCTGAGTTAACAGAGAAGGCTAGGGAGTAGAAAGCATTTGTTTATTCCAAGTGCAGGGTGCCAGGCACCATGCCAGGGGCCAGACGGACGGGGTTCCCGCTCCCCGGAACATCCATCTATCAGAAACACAAGAAGAAAACAATTGCAAATGTTATTGTTTTCCATTTCCAATGTTTTCAGGAAACTGCACTAAAAATTAGGTAGCCAGGGAGAGGAAAAGAGAGAAGGAAGGAATTAAAGCTAATGATGGACTTGACCAGCAAAACCAAAATCATTTTCCCGAAACAACCAATAGCATAAGCTTCTTAGCAGGCACAGTGGCTCGCGCCTGTAATCCCAACACTTTGGGAGATAAGCTTGGACAGCTACAAATAATTTTTTTTATTAAATTAGCAGGGCACCTGTAATCCCAGCTACTTGGAAGGCTGAGGTGGGAGGATTGCTTGAGCCCAGGAATTCGAGCCTGTAGTGAGCTATGGTCATACCACTGTACTCCAGCCTGGGCAACAGAGCAAGAACCTGTCTTAATCGGCCGGGCGCGGTGGCTCATGCCTATAATCCCAGCACTTTGGGAGGCCAAAGCAGGTGGATCATGAGGTCAAGAGATCAAGACCATCCTGGTCAACAAGGTGAAACCCTGTCTCTACTAAAAGTACAAAAATTAGCTGGGCATGGTGGCACGCCTGTAGTCCCAGCTACTCGGGAGGCTGAGGCAGGAGAATTGCTTGAACCCAGAAGGCGGAGAATTGCTTGAACCCAGAAGGCAGAAGTTGCGGTGAGCCAAGATCATGCCATTGCACTCCAGTCTGGGGAACAAGAGCAAAACTCTGTCTCAAAAAAAAAAAAGAACCTGTCTTAAAATAAAATACAAGCTTCTTAAAAAATCTGATCAAGAAAAAACCTAACATTTCAGCTAGGCAAAGTGGCTCACACCTGTAATCCCAGCACTTTGGGAGGCCAAGGCAGGCAGATCACTTGAGGTCAGGAGTTCGAGACCAGCCTGAACAACATGGAGAAACCCCGCCTCTACTAAAAATACAAAAATTAGTCGGTCATAGTGGTACATGCCTGTAATCCCAGCTACTCGGAAGGCTGAGGCAGGAGAATCACTTGAGCCCGGGAGGCGGAAGTTGCAGTAAGTCAAGATCGCGCCACTGCACTCCAGCCTGGGTGATAGACCAAGACTCCATCTCAAAAAAAAAAAAGAAACCTAACATTTCCAGTTACCCTTTGCAGAACACCTACTGTGTGTCAGGTGCTGCCCTAAGTGCTGAACCAATATTCACTCATTTACTGCTCAAAATGACCTTGGACATGGGTGCTCTTATCATCCACATACTGCAGATGAATAAAATAAAGCATGTGGCCTCTCAAAACTTGAAATCACACTTAACTACAGAATAAAAGATTCATGAGCAAGAAAACAATGTTTAGACCAGGCTCAGTGGCTCACATCTGTAATCCCAGCACTTTGGGAGGTCGAGGAGGGCAGATCACCTGAGGTCAGGAGTTCAAGACCAGCTTGACCAACATAGTGAAACCCCATCTCTACTAAAAACATGAAAATTACTAAAAATTGGTCGTGGTGGCACATGCCTATAGTCCCAGCTACTCGGGAGGCTGAGGCAGGAGAATCGCTGGGAGGTGGATGTTGCAGTGAGCCGAGATTGCGCCATTTCACTCGAGCCTAGGTAACAGAGCGAGATTCCATCTCAGAAAAAAAAAGTTTAATAGATTTTGAAATCCAGATAGGATGGATGACTTCTCAAGAAAATATCAACTACCAAAATTTATTCAAAAAGCAGCACAACATCTGAAGCGACCAAGGTCTACCTCCTACAGGGACACCAGAGTAGGCAGCTCTGCAGGAGCACCACCAAGTCTCCGTGAGCTAGAGCATCCCTTCATGTAAGCCACTACAGAAGGCAGAGAAACAGAAAAGATACAAACCAAAAGAGAGAGAGAGAGATTGGCCAGGAGCAGTGGCTCATGCCTGTAATCCCAGCACTTTGGGAGGCCAAGGCAGGTGGATTGCCTGAGGTCGGGAGTTCGAGACCAGTCTGATCAATATGGTGAAACCCTGTCTCTACTAAAAATACAAAATTAGCTGGGCATGGCGGTGTGTGCCTGTAATCCCAGCTACTCAGGAGGCTGAGGCATGAGAACTGCTTGAACCCGGGAGGCAGAGGTTGAGGTGAGCCAAGATTGTGCCATTGCACTCCATCCTGGGCAACAAAAGTGAAACTCTGTCTCTGAAATAAAAAAAGAGAGAGACGGAGATTATACACCAATGTTACTGACTACAGCAATGGACTAATGAAGGGGGAAATCGCATGATTATCTTGGAAGCCTGATAAAAGGCAACATGCTTTCCACCCAAAAAGCTTAAATCAGCTGGAAACTGAAGCAAACTTCCTCATTGACAAAAGGTATCTAGCAGACACCTGACGGCACATATCACACTTGATGGTAAATGAGAAGATATCCAGTGAGAAGAGAACACGCAAGACACCCACCCCCAGCCCACCTGCACCTGTGCTAAACACCCCCACCTATGCAACGGGGTAGGAACCAGAAACAGCTTGCCCCCTGCATTCAACGGGAACAGCTGCACGCAAAATCTGTGAAAATCACCAGAAAAACCACTAGAACGAATCGAAGTTAGGCAAAGTGGCATATAACTCAATCCAGCAAAATAAATAGTGCTGTTAAACCCCAGCAATACAGTTTGAAAAGGTAATGGGGACCGGACGCGGTGGCTCATGCCTATAATCCCAACACTTTGGGAGGCCAAGGCAGGTGGATCCTTGGCCAACATGGTGAAACACCATCTCTACTAAAAATACAAAAATTAGCCAGGCATGGTGGCACATGCCTGTAGTCCCAGCTACTTGGCTGAGGCAGAAGAATCGCTTGAACCTGGGAGGCAGAGGTTACAGTGAGCCGAGATCACGGAGTTGCACTAGGTGATAGTGAGACTCCGTCTAAAAAAAAGGTAATGAGAAAAACAAAACAAAATAAAATGAGAAAGTCACTAAAGAATTTTTTTTTTTTTTTTTTGAGACAGGGTCTTGCACTGTCACCCGGGCTAGAGTACAGTAGCCCGATCACAGCGTACTCAAACTCAACTTCCTGGGCTCAGGATCAGGCTGTGCGCCACCGTGCCCAGATAATTTATTTATTTTTTGTAGAGATGGGGTTTCGCCATGTTGCCCAGGCTGGTCTCAAACTTGTGGACTCAAGTGATCCATCTGCTTCAGCCTCCTAAAGTGCTGGGATTACAGGTGTGAGCTACCATGCCCATCCCACTAAAGAATATTTAATCTGGGAGAGAGACAGAAGCAAACATTGGTTCAAATCCACTTGTTAAAGGGTGTATACTAGATAGTAGAAAGATGAGTAAAGTTTAAAAAAAAAAAAAAGAAAGAAAAAGTAGGCAGGGTGCGGTGGCTCACACCTGTAATCCCAGCAGTTTGGGAGGCCAAGGCAGGTGGATCACCTGAAGTCAGGAGTTCGAGACCAGCCTGACAAACATAGTGAAACCCCGTTTCTACTAAAAATACAAAACTTAGCCAGGCATGGCCACGGATGCTTGTAATCCTAGCTACTCGGGAGGCTGAGGCAGGAGAATCGCTTGAACCTGGGAGGCAGAGGTTGCAGTGGAGATTGTGCCATTGCACTCCATCCAGCCTGGGCAACAGTGCGAGACTGTCTCAAAAAAAAAAAAAAAGAAAGAAAAGAAAGAAAGGCGTATACTGGAGAGAAGCAGAAACAAGACTGGTGTGAAGCTACTGCCACAGCACACGTGAGACAGCAGAGCTCGCCGGGGTCACGGAGAGACCGAGGAAACGCTGAATCAAAGGTATGAAGGACAGTGGAGAGGAGGGAGAACAGCCACCCGTAGGGAAGGGAGGGGAAGGGTGTGAGGCACCCCAGGCTCCTGGCTTGGCAGGGTGTGGTGGGGGCGGTTACTGACATGGGGGACCCTTGGGGACTTGTGAGCTCATGTGGGGCTCCCTGAGTCTTGAGAACTTCTGGCAGCTCTGCCACCCCAGGGCAGACTGGACAGGAGTAAGGAAAGATGGAAGTGCCCTCGGGAAGCAAAGTCATGACAGGAATGAGGGGTCCTCCTCAAGCTGAACACCCCAGCCACCGCATAGGGCCCGGGAGGAGGCGCACAGCTGCAAGTCCGCAGCCAAGCCTCCCTCTACTCCCGCCACTTCCTCTGCCCCTCGGCAAAGCTCAGGGGTGGGAGAGGGAATGACTGTGCATTATTACAGAGACGCCCTGGGAGCTGCACCCAAACACCTTTCTTTTTTTTTTTAAGTAAAACCGTTAAGTAAAACATTGGCCAACTTTAGCATCAGTTTTTAAAAATGCCTGGGACATGCAGTTGGCAGGGACTTGGCCCCTGGCCTCAGGACAGCAGGCCCTTGGTCACTGTCTACCTCCTCCATCCTCCATTTTAAGGGTACCCCCAGCACCCCTTCCTCGGCGACACTCTTGGTGGGTAAAGACTATTTCCTACTTCTTCTAAACTGCTACACAGAGATGGCTGCAGAAAGCCCCAAAATGGCGACCCCCAGGAGCCCAGAGGCACCAGGATGAGTCTGCAAGCAGGTGGTGGCACCCCAGTCCCACCAGCATTTACTCCACAGGACACCAGGGCTGCCCTCCTTGGGTCTGATAGTAACACACACTCTGCCCGAAACCACCAGAAGGCAAGTGAGAATGTCCAGAAATGGCCCTTCCCGGCACCAAACCCTCCTGGACTGCGAATGCTACCTCTTCCTCCTTCCCCACCACCTCTGATGGGCAGGAGACCGGGACGGAAGCATCCAGGAGAGAAGGCTCCACCCTCTAGACCAGCGCCCGGGCACTGGCACTGAAATGAGGTGTCCAAACAGAAGTTCACCCCAGCCAGGTGAGCCTGCAAAAGCAAGGGCCTGCCCCTCCTGGAAAGACACCAGGTCCACTTACCTAAGTGCATGCAGTGATCTCCCAGACTCATTCATGTCCCGCTGGGACTCGAGTGTCCCTCTATTTACTTCTGAGGCTGTCTCTACACAAATATCAAGGTAACAGATTTGACCTACTTTGAGGCCATGGCCCTTACTCCTCTCTTTCCTGCCCATACGGCCCTGGACGAGGCATCCCAGCACCTGGCTCCCTCCAGCCTCAGCCACCCCTTATGCAAAGTGAGTCCCCACACTCCTGACAGCCAAGCTCCCTCACCCGCAGATAAGGGGCCTGCCCAGACCTTTGCTGTGGCGAACACACAAACCACGAATGGCATGTCTATACTGGCGCCCTCTCCGTGCCCAGGATTCTAAGATGGACCGAGAGTCCTTGGTTTAGTGGGGAAGAAATGATTGCCAGTGAAACATACTGAGCGTTTATTGAGTGCTTACTATGTGCCAGGCCCCAGCCTAAGCTGGTTAGAGGCACTCACTAATTTGACCTTCAAGCCCTAAGAGAGGAGCAACAGTATCCATTCCCTATCCCTGATGAGGCAGGAACGGGGTGAGTGACTTGCCTGAAGCCTCAAAACTGGCCAGAGGCACGGCCCAGCTGCAGCCTGGCTGGTCTGACATGGGTGCTGGTGCTCCTCACCGCTGTGCTGGCTCCACTCAGAAAAAACTAATACTGGACATGGAACAGATTCGGGTGCTGAGGTACCGCAGCAGACTGCACCAGGAGGAACAGGGGGAAATCCAGAAAGCCTCTGGAGGTGGCATCTCCTGCCTAAGCCAGGGGTCAAGGATAAGCAGGTCCGGCCAGGTAGGTGGGAGGGAGGCGGCATCTCCTACCTAAGCCAGGGGTCAAGGATAAGCAGGTCCGGCCAGGTAGGTGGGAGGGAGGCGGTATCTCCTACCTAAGCCAGGGGTCAAGGAAAAGCAGGTCCCGCCAGGTAGGTGGGAGGGAGGCGGCATCTCTTACCTGACCCAGGGGTCAAGGATAAGCAGGTCCAGCCAGGTAGGTGGGAGGGAGGAGGCCATTCTGAACTGAGGACACAGAGTTCAAGAAGCAGGGGCAGGTGGGGTGGGGCCCAGAGGAAGACCTGCTAGGAAGCCTGAGGCCAGGAAGGAAACAGAGGGAGGCAGCCAGGGAGAGCCCTGGAGGTCGGCAGTTTCCACATGGAAGCTGGCATCTCAGAGAACTAGCCCAGTACAGGGTGACAATGATCTCAGGGTGAAAGAACCGAGCCTGCCAGTGATCTAGGGCTCACATGCCACAGTACCCCAGGCACAGGGACAGTGACAGTGATCAGGCTACAAAGATAAGTGTCTCCAAATCAGAGGTCTGGGCCCCATGAAAACACTCAGGAGTCCTCTGCCACCGCTGAGGTTTTCCTGGCTGGACAAGCAGGGGTCAAGATCTTGAGCATCGAAACCAGCTGTCAGCCTGTTCTGGCCCAGGAGAGCTGTTCGAGGATGCTTTCATGTTGCAACAAAACAAACACACCCATGAACATGTGTCTGACCCGAATACGGTGCTTAGCAACCAATCAAGCATTGAAACCAACAGCCGGTGTTGAATCAGGCTGACAGCCACCCAGAGTGAGCGAGAACGGCTGTCCTATTTACACACACACACACACACACACACACACACGGCCACCTGAAGGCAGGCTGGGCCCTCTCATGTGCAGGGATCAGAGGGTGGCCTTCCCTGGCATCTCTGAAGATGGCAAAGGCTCAAAGGTAAACAGTGAAACAAAAACCCCAAAGCCATCAAAAGACTCAGGACCTAGAGATCTTGCTGAGGCTGAAAGGTTGGGAACCCTGAGAACAGAGCACCTCCCCAACCTGGTGATGCCCTCCGAGCCCAAAAGCATTAATAAGGCAACCTGAGATGCCCAGGCAGCCAGCAGAGAGCGGGCAGAGGGAGGTGGGCAATGGTGGGAGAGAGCCCGGAACAGGGTGGAAGTTAAGCACAGGGCGTCACAGAGCCAGAAATGCATTCCACCAGTGTCATCAAGGCAAGACGGGTGCCCAGCCCACCGC
Organism: Saguinus oedipus; assembly: GCA_031835075.1. NCBI lineage: Eukaryota > Metazoa > Chordata > Mammalia > Primates > Cebidae > Saguinus > Saguinus oedipus. Next base: position 133,814,104 of record CM063177.1, on the reverse strand, counting down.
GGCCTGTGGCTCTGCAGCAGAGGGTCCCTTCAGCACCCAGCGCAGCCAGCCAAGGAGCTCTCAGTGGGCAGGCGCGTGAACCTACAAGAACAACAGTAGGACTCCATCAGCGGAGACCAGAAGTCAATGGAGAATGGCAATTTCCCTTTACAATGTTCTCTGTGATTCAAAGAAATATGATTTCAAAGCAACGGAAAACATGATTCCAAAGGGAAGATATTCACGTTCCATTGCGGTTTCTGAAAAGCACCCCTTACCAAAAACGGGGCACCATCTGAAGCTTAACATGGTGATGCCGGAAATTAAAAATGGGACCTCTTTTTTTTGAGACGGAGTTTCACTCTTGTTACCCAGGCTGGAGTGCAATGGCGCGATCTCGGCTCACCGCAGCCTCCGCCTCCTGGATTCAGGCAATTCTCCTGCCTCAGCCTCCTGAGTAGCTGGGATTACAGGCGTGCGCCACCATGCCCAGCTAATTTTTTGTATTTTTAGTAGAGACGGGGTTTCACCATGTCGACCAGGATGGTCTCGATCTCTTGACCTTGTGATCCACCCGCCTCGGCCTCCCAAAGTGCTGGGATTACAGGCGTGAGCCACCGCGTCCAGCCAACGGGACCTCTTTTTAAAGCAGAGACCTGCAAACCAATGCAGGGAACCATCCACCAGCCCAGACCCCATCAGCCTTGGCTCTGTTCCAGCACCACTTCGTCAGCAACTCCAGGAATTCATCCCTGTCAGTTTTAGCCCCCGAACAAGGATGGTAAACAGAGGGTGAGCAGAGTCTTTGGTGCAGTTGACCCGTGCCAGGTCCTTACTCAACTCAGACAGCAGGTGTCCAGGTGTGTGTGGCACCAAGCGCTATGCCACGTGGCATTCACGCAGGGCCTCCCATGCCAGGTGCACGCAGCCAGGAGCACAGCCCAGTAATGCCAGCCATGAAGCCGCCAAACGCTGCCAGACTCCCTGCCAATGGCTGGATCTCATTCGAGTGTGAGTAATACACGTCACACACACTCCCGTCTCTGGTAGGATGGAGTCTATACCTCGGACACTAGCAAAATGAGGGACAGAGAGAAGCATCTCAGCAGGAGGGTGGGTGGCCCTGTCATTTGCTGACCTGAGACACAGCTGCAGGGCCTGGGACTGTTCTCTTCCCAGAAGCCAGGGGAGCCTTGGGGTGAGCAGAGCCATGCTGCCATCTAGTGCACCCAGCAGCTCCGCCAGCACTTCCCACTCCAGAGGTGGCTCTGGGAGGCTGTGATTCTATAAAACCCTGGACCAATCCCAGCCAGATTCCAGAGACCATGTTTGCTACGGAGCCATGCTACCTCCTGGGTCCTGCCAGGATGGGCAGATCCTCCTGGACAGGAGTCAGCAGGGAGTGACATGTGCATAGGACAATGACCCAGCGAGGCTGGAAGCAGCTGTGGGACAGGCTGGGGGCCAGCCCTGCCGCTTCAAACACGTGGAGTCAGAGGCTCTCCCTCTCTCCATTTGCTGGCTCCAGACATGACACCAAAGACCGATTCCAGGAGCTCTGACATCACCTCTCCAGGGGCAGGGGGGTGGTACTCCAGCCGTGGGAAGCTATGACCACTCCCCAGCCACACATGTCTCTCCCAGCCTCTCACAACCTATTTACAAAAGGTTAAACAGTCACAGTTTAACTCAAAACACACCCATCTCCCGACTAGTTAACAGTAGCTACCATTTACTGGACTTGCCTGGAGGGTCACACCCTGTCCCTGAATCCAACCTAATGTGGTCCCTGCCGTCTGCACGGGCTCCCTGCAGTTGCACTGACATTGTCGACATTCTCCCTCTGGGGACACCAGGGCGCTTGCCCAAGGACACTGATCAAGGAAGCCACGGGGAGGAGAGGCACCCAGCCCGCCCGGCCTTGAGCATACCCAGGGGTCCTGCCATGTCACCCTGGGGCCTTTCCCTCTGCCCTGGACAGCATGGCTCAAGGTCGGCTGAGGGGTCTGAGAGCAACGGCGTCCAGGAACCCCACCCCTCCAGACCCTCCCACAAGGACACCACTGGCCCCAGCAGCCCAGGCAGCCCCCACGGAGGGCCCTGGAACAGGAGAGGCCACAGGTTGAGTTTCTGCCTCAGGTCAGTCCTGGGGTGAGATGGCCTGGGAAAGAACACAGGGAAAGTTCCAGAAGGCAGGGCACAGCCATCCAGCCACAAGTACAGGTCTATAGGGTGGCCACGCCCTCCCCGAATTCAACAGGGCTCCATCATCTGCCGGGCTAGTGCCAAGGCCTGATGCACAGCCGGCCAGTCTCACCCCTCCAGGCCTGTGTCTGATCTCTCCTTCCATGGTGTGGAGAAAGGAGACTCCTCCTTCAAAACCTTATTGACAAAGCAAGCCTCCAAGTGGACATGGTTTCTAAACTCACACCCAAAAAGCCTCGCCTGTGGATAAGCACAGACACCAACGCCAGTCACTAAGTTCTAAAGGGCCAGTGGCCACACCTGCAGCTGCTGCTGTGGACTGACGTATGGCGCAGGGCCCAGCCCAGAACAGATGCAGCTGGCACCAGGAGGCGTGGTCAGGGACACGGACGCCATGTGTCCTCTAACAGGGTCTCCTGGCTCCTGAGGGTCCCTGATGCCCAAGGTTCTGCAGCCAGGAGAGGGCCCTGGCTGGGGCGTGGGGGACCTGGAAAGACCCGCTCTGCAGCTGCTTCATTCGCCCAGTGGAGAAACTGAGGCCAGGTGTCCCCAGCGGGGATCAGCACATGCTTCCGGCCCTGCCTGGGCTACTCTGGGCAGTCGGACACATCTTGGGACAGTTTGGGGACAGAGAGGCTGCCCCCCCAGGGTGTGCGCGCGCGCGCGCGCGCGCGCGCACACACACACACACACACACACACACACACACACACACACACACACACACACACACACACACACACACACAACAGGTCCAGAGGAAGGGGCTGGAAACAGCAGAAACCACCACAGCAAGGTCCTAGGAACTTCTGTGAGCAGGACTTTCAGAACAAACCTAGAAAACTGTCCTCAGAGGACGCACACTCAGCAAACCTCATGTGGCCACTAACTCCCAGGTGAAGAAGACAGGGTGACCTCACTAGATCTGAGCAACACTGGCTGCTGCACCCGCCACCTGCCGGGTCTTCCATGAACACGGTGGGCAGGGAACGTCAGGACTACTTGAAAGAAAGAACCAGGCTGGGCGCGGTGGCTCACACCTGTAATCCCAGCACTCTGGGAGGCCGAGGCGGGTGGATCACGAGGTCAAGAGATCGAGACCACCCTGGTCAACATGATGAAACCCCGTCTCTACTAAAAATACAAAAAATTAGCTGGGCATGGTGGCGTGTGCCTGTAATCCCAGCTACTCAGGAGGCTGAGGCAGGAGAATTGCCTGAACCCAGGAGGCGGAGGTTGCGGTGAGCCGAGATCACGCCATTGCACTCCAGCCTGGGTGACAAGAGTGAAACTCTGTCTCAAAAAAAAAAAAAAGAAAGAAAGAAAGAACCAGGTGGGGCACGGTGCCTCACACCTGTAATTCCAGCATTTTGGGAGACGGAGGCAGGCTGATCACAAGGTCAGGAGTTCAAGACCAGCCTGGCCTATATGGTGAAATCGTATCTCTACAAAAAAATACAAAAACTAGCAGGGCATGGTGGCCGGTGCCTGTAATCCCAGCTACTCAGGCAGCTGAGGCAGGAGAATCCCTTGAACCCGGAAGACAGAATTTGCAGTGAGCCAAGATTGTACTATTGAACTCCAGCCTGGGTGACAGAGCAAGACTCCATCTCAGAAAAAAAAGAACCAGACACAAGTCTTTCTGGCTCCTCTCCCCATAGAAGCCACTGCAACGCCACCTCCTCCCGCTGGGCTCACGCTGCTGTCCAGCTCCCGGGAATTCCTCCCATACTGCCCCTGCCCAGGATGCTCACAGGGCACGGGGTGCCCCCTCTGCCACAGACCCTGACTCACATTCACACCGAAGTCTGGGGACGTGGAGCTCCAGATGGCGCCGATGCTTGCCGCGGCCAGCATCGCCTCGACGGCGTGCTCACTGTTGGGTAAATAACCTGTGGAGAGGACACAGGAAGAAGCCTTGGGTTCAGGGTGTGTGAGATGGAGGCAGTAAGTGTCCAAAAGGTTCCTCTGAGAGCCAGGGCCAGCGTGGGAGGGGGGCTGGCCCTGAAGTGCCTGAGGATCATGACCACCCTCCCCCGCCCAGCTGAACTGCCTGTCCACCATGCCCCTGCAATCCATTCTCCATGCTCTGATGAGAGTTACCCTGTGGCCTCTCCTCCCTCTGCTCCCCATCCCTCCCTGGGATCTGGTTGCAGCAGCCTTCTTCCCACTTCTCACTTGTCCTACTCGCCTCCTGCCTCAGGGCCTTTGCACAGCTGTCTGATCTGCTGAAAACTCCTCCACGCGCACCAGCCACCTCCATTCAGTGTACACTCATCCTGCAGCTCTTCACTCAAACGGAACTTCATCAGAGCAACCTTCTCCAAGGCCATCTTGCCCCCAACCCTATGAACTCAGGTCCCCCAACTAGTCACCTGCAAAGGACACTGCATTTCTTCTTTGCCACCAAACTGACTGTAACTGCAAATGAATAATCACCTGTGTAACTGGTCATTTAGTATCTGGTTCTCACATGAGGACTGGGACTTTGCCTGTCTTGTTCTTTGCTTTGCTAAGTGCCTTCTACCATGCCCGGCACAGCAAGGGTCCTCAGATATTTGCTGGCTGGCAGATGGATGGAAGGACGAATGGAAACACAAGGATGGATATATAGATGGACGGATGGAAGGAAAGAAGGATGGATGGATGGATGATGGATAATGAATGGAAGATGGATGGATGAATGGATGGATGCCAGATGGAGGATAGATAAATGGATGGATAGATGGATGATGGGTGAATAGGTAGGTGGAGAGAAGAATGTATAGATGGATGGATGGGTGGATAGTTGGATGAACAATGTAAGAGGGATGGAGAATGGATGGATGAATGGGTAGATGATGGGTGGAGGATACATAAATGGATGGACATATGGATGATGGGTAAATGGGCAGATGGCGAGAAGAATGTATAGACAGTTGGATGGATGGTTGGATAAATGATGGATGAGGAATGAAAAATGGAAGATGGGTGGATAAATGGGCAGATGGTGGGTGGAGGATACATTAATGGATGGAGAGATGGATGATGGATGATGGGTAGGTGAAAAGAAGGATGGATGATGGATGGGGAGATGGATGGGCTGATGGATGGATGGACGGACAGGTGGACTAAGGGATGGCTGGGTAGATGGATAGAGAGGAGAGGGAACGACTGTACAGCAGTACAGTCAGACCCATACGGGGCAGAGGTCCTCTGGCCCTCCCCCAACAGGCTGGCTTTCATGACAACAGAAGCAGGAATCCTCATGGCCACAGAGACTATGATCAATCAACCAGATCACTTTACACATTCCAGAGGAAAGGACCTGCACAGTCGAGCAGAAGGCAGTCGGGAGACGAAGGGCCACAGCCGAGGCCTCATCAGAGCAAGGTGCAACTGCTCAGGTGCTCCCCAGGGGTCCCTGGTCAGCCAGCTCCCTTTGTCCCTCCTTCTCCCCCATGCAGTGGGTATTTCTGTTTGTCTGGATTCACACACATTTCTCCAGCTGGGCCATAAGCATCCAAGAGGTAGGGGTCACACCCCATGGGTTTCCACTGCATCCGACAGACGGCTGGCGTTTGCGGAGTTTGCCTTGAAGATGAGACTTAGCTGAGTGTCAACTGAAGCATCTCAACACTGTCAGCCCCAGGGACAGGGCAGGACTCAGTGCCCAGGGGAGGCTGTGTGACCAGCTGACTCCATGTGGAAGACAACTGAGGAGGAGCCGGCCCTTTTCCTGCAGCACATCATATGCCAACCCTGGAACCACTTCACAGTCAAAGGAAAACAGCGAGGCACAGCTTTAACTCCATCTCTCGAAGACTCTAAAGCACCCAACCCCATTAATCCTCAGAATCATTTTCTAGTGTTTTCTGGGAAACTCCAAGTAGCAGATCCTAGTAACTGTGGTCAGGCCAAATTGGTATCCAACTAAGACCCACAAAATGTCGGGCCAGCGGGCCAGCTCAACCCTGAAGGGCCAGGACACTGGAGCCAGGCATCTCCGCAAAGAAAGCACAGCCCAGAGGAACCCTGGCTGTCCCCAGTATAACCTGTTCTGTCTTTCCTTCACTCAGAAATGTTTGCTTCAAAAGGAGATTTTTTTAAAATGAGAATTGAAGGGAAGAAAAAAACTGGAGACTAGAACATTTTGCATTCCTATGCAAGACCTTAAAAGGGTACAGATTAAATCAGACCAAGAAGAACCCAAAAGAAGTGAAGTTTCGGCCTCAAAATGCCTGCTTTGCAGCTGGATGCAGTGGCTCACCCCTGTAATCCCAACACTTTAGGAGGCCAAGGCAGCAGGATCGCTGGAATCCAGGAGTTTGAGACCAGCTGGGCAACATAGCGAGACCCTGTCTCTACCAAAAATACAAATATTAGCCAGGCATGGTGGCATGCACCCATAGTCCCAGCTACTCAAGAGACTGAGGTGGGAGAGTCCCTTGGAGCCCAGGAGTTCGAGGCTGCAGTGAGCCGTGATCACACCACTGCAGTCCAGCTGGGCAACAGAGTGAGACCTTGTCTTAGAAAAAAGAAAGAAAAAGCCTGCTCTGATCATCAGCCCAATTCCGATAGTCATTTATTCAATGAACACTTCTTAGATGCTGCCTGGGGCCAGGCACTCTTTACAAAGTAACATACAGCTGCGAGGAGAAAATAAAGCCCCTGCCCTCTAGTGCACACACAGGATCCCCGAAACGTCAAGTGCACACACAGGATCCCCGAAACGTCAAGTGAGCCATGAGGGCTACAAACAAAGCAGGTATAGGAAGAGCGTGAGGTACTTTTTGAAGGCTAACCAGGTACAGCCTCTGAGAAGGTCATGTTTGGGCAGCAACCCCGACGAACCAGGGTGAACCCCGAGGACAGGCAGAAGGAGAACAGGCCACCAAGGGTCGAGGCAGGAGGCAGCTGGCATGCCCATCCCTGGATTCCTCTCTAGTCAGCTGACACACACTGGGCACTAACTGCATGTCCCGTCCTGTTACTCCAGGAGACAGGGCAGGGGAGGGGCCAGATGCACAGGATTCTTGGTCCAGCCGTTTACTGCACTCATAGACAACAAGGCCACCCAGATCCTCCTGCCTCTTTGCAAACAAGCTGATTTTTGCAAAAGTAATTTGCAGTAAGTTCCCTCAGGGAGGTACACCCGTGCCAAACACCAAGGCTCTAAAGCCCAAGCCCCTCCCCAGTGGCTTTTCCTGCCACCCACCTCCTGCGGTCCTTGTCCCATAATGTGGAGGGAAAGGGAGGGAAGTTGAGAGCCGTGGCCACCAGGGCTGCACTGGAAGATAAATCACCCTCATCTGCACCTGCTCATCCCCATGTACACATCTGCCTGCATCTCAATTCACTAACAAGTTGCTTGGGGCAAAGAACAGGTCCATGTACAGGTCTTTGCATTTTTCCAGAAGCCAGGGGGAAAGGAAAATTGTAAGAAAAATACCTAAGTAGTTCTTAGTGGGAAATCCTCACTTGCTAACCCAGGGAACAAAGGAGGGGCCCAGTCCAGGGTGGGAAGACAAGCCACACCTCATGGGCTGCAGACTCCAGCCCCAGCTCCTTCCAGAAGAGTCCTCACATGGGGCCTGCTCTTTGCTCCTACTTCCCTTGCTTCACAGCTCTGAAGGGCGGTCAGAACAGGCCAGCACCTCAGGAAAGGAGGCAGAGCAGAAGGTGGACGAGGCCTTTGTGATGAGACCTGGGCACCGCCCCACCTCCTGCACTCCATGTTCCACCCCACAGAGCTCCCGTGGCCCCGTGACACCTCCCGCTAGCTGCCCCCAGGCCTCTGCACAGGCCACTGCTGCTGCCTGGACCACCCTTTCCTGCCCCGCCTGGCTGCAGGGCTAACTCGTAAAGGTGTCTTCATTCTTCCGGCAAACGGATATTGAATGGTTTGAATCTGGCATGCCAACACTGAACATCAATCCCTTGATGTTGCTGGAACTGTTTTAGGCTCTGGGACAAAGCAGGGCACAAAGCTAAATGAATTCCTGCCTCGCAGAGCAGGGTAATTTTTCAGCGATTTTCCTTCATCTATTTTTTGCCTTGCATGTAGAATCCAAGTCCCACGAGGTAATATGACAGGACTGCCCCTTGCTCGAAAGGCGTCTTGACCTTCACACTGCCCCCTCTAGCTTGACCTCCTCTCTCAAACCATCACCAGCACCCAAAATACTTACCAACGACCCGATCTCCTTTCTTCACTCCCATTTTCCTCATTGCTGCTGCAAACAAAGCCACGTCTCTCCTCAGCTCTTCAAAAGTCACCTTCACAATTTCCTCTTTGCCTTCCCCTGGAAGAGAAAAAGGGTAAACTGTACACAGGCCACCGCAAAAAGAAAGTTCGCAAGCCACAGACACTGAATGAAAAATCCCACCTGTTTTAATGCAGGTTATTAACCCACACCCAGGGTAAACAGACGCAGGGAACACAAGCCAAGATACAGGTCAACTCAACTCTGCGCAGAGGAAAGGCTGTGTGAGAGTCAGCCGAGGAAACACACGAACTACATGTGCTGCGTCAAGATTCTCCATTAGGCCGGGTACAGCGGCTCACGCCTATGATCTCAGCACTTTGGGAGGCTGAGGTGGGAGGACTGCTTGAGCCCAGGAGTTCAAGACCAGCCCAGGCAACAGAGGGAGACCTCCATCTCTACCAAAAATGTAAAAATGAGCCAGGCATGCATGATGGCGCGCATCTGTAGTCCCAGCTGCTCAGGAGGCTGAGGTGGGAGGACCACGTGAGCCGTGATCACAGCACTGACCTCCAGCCTGGGCAACAGAGCAAGAACCTGTCTCAAAATAAATTTTTTAAAAATAAGATTTTCTACTGGGAATGCTTTTATTCACTGAAGAATCCTTTGATTATAATTGTAGGGTTTTTTTTAATTTTGAAATAATTACAGACTCACAAGAAACTGCAAAGAAAGTACAGAGAGGTCCCATGTTCCCCCTCACCCAGCTTCCCCTGTGGTTACATCCTCCATAACTACAGTACACCAGCAATGCCAGGAAACAACATTCATGTGTGTGGTTCCACAAAACAGACGTGGATGCAGTTTGCATGTGGGTGCAATGTGCATCTATGTGGTTTCCCAAAACAGACATGGAGGCAACACGTCTGTGCGTGGTTCCAGGAAAGAGACGTGGATGCAACGTGCATGTGTCCTCCCTGCAATTTGATGAGTGACCACCCAGCTAAGCCACTGCTGGATTTGTAACCCACAGAAACTGGGAGCTAAGAAATGTCTGTTCTAAGCCATGGCTTTCAGGTAATCTGTGACATGAAAGTTAACCAATACAAGTAAGACTCAGTGTCGCAAAGGTACAGGAAACTGATCTGAAGATAATTTCTACAGTACAGAAGTTATCCTTTGACCATGACTCTTGATGCAAAAATTTCGCTCCTGATTGATCATCGCTTTTCTTTCCTTTTTTTTTTTTTTGAGATGGAGTCTCACTCTTTCACCAGGCTGGAGTACAGTGGTATGATCTCAGCTCACTGCAACCTCTGCCTCTCATGTTCAAGTGATTCTCCTGCCTCAGCCTCCCAAGTAGCTGGGACTACAGGCGGCCACCACCACACCTAATTTTTTTTTTTTTTAATTTTTAGTAGAGACAGGGTTTCACCATATTGGCCAGGATGGTCTTGATCTCTTGACCTCATAATCCACCCACCTGAGCCTCCCAAAGTGCTGAAATTACAGGCATGAGCCATCGTACCTGACTGATCATCACTTTTCAATTCTCTAACATGAATTATTTCTTTTCCAAAGTGAATAAACATCCTGATTTCCCTTTGGCATAAATCTGGCTTTTTCCAGCCAGATGTTATAGTTCACACCTGTAATCCCAGCACTTTGAGAGGCTGAGATGGGAGGATCGCTTGAACCCAGGAGTTCAAGACCAGCCTAGGCAACATAGGGAGGACCCCATCTCTTAAAAGAAGAAACATTTAAACAGCCAGCCATGGTGGCACATGCCTGTTACTTGGGAGGCTGAAGTGGTAGAATCGCTTGAACCCAGGTCAAGCGTGCAGTGAGTCGTGACTGCACCAGTGCACTCCAGTCTGGGCAATAGATCAAGACCCTGTCTCGAAAAAAAAAAAAAAAATCAGGCTGGGAATGGTGGCTCACACGTGTAATCTCAGCACTTTGGGAAGCCAAGGCAGGTGGATCACTTGAGATCAGGAGTTCAAGACCAGCCTGGCCAATATGGTTGAACCCCGTCTCTAATAAAAAAAAAAATGAGCAGGGCATGGTGGCACATGCCTGTAATCCCAACTACTCAGGAAGCTGAGGCAGGAGAATATCTCGAACCCAGGAGGCAGAGGCTGCAGTAAGCAGAGATCACACCGTTACATTCCAGCCTGGGCAACAAGAGTGAAATTCCATCTCAAAAAAAAAAAATCATTTTTTGTTCCTATCTGCCTAGAGTTGTAAGTTTCCCCTTCATCCTTTCCTAGCTACCCTGGGGCAGCCTTTTCCTTACCTCTCCCACACTCCCAGCCCAGGTAACTTTCTATCTTATGAAAATACTCGTAAACCTGATAGCTACTCTTCACGAACGAAACGTGCTGCACAGGCAGCTGTTCTAACCATCTCAACACCGATGCTAACGCATGTTGTTTGCTCCACTCGCTGGAGCGTGAAGGCAACTGTGCACATATATATATATGTCTTTTTTTAAGTAGGGCATTGTGTGGCTTTGACGGGGATTAGCCATAGGAGAGATGAGTTCTGCTGAGAATGCCTGAGTGAGCGTGGAGCAGAGCATGAACACCTGCACGCAGCTGGTACATAAGTCAGGAAAACATGCAGAAAACAAAACACAATGATCTTAAAGCCCCCAAGCCAATAATCAGCTGCTCAGGTACTGCTTAAGTAAGGGCTCCAATTTGTAAATTAACTGTGATCACTGGCTGGAGGGTACTTATTCCCACTGCAAACACAGGAAGGGAAAAGCTCATTAAAAGAAGGGGCTCTAGGGCCGGGCGCGGTGGCTCAAGCCTGTAATCCCAGCACTTTGGGAGGCCGAGGCGGGCGGATCACGAGGTCAAGAGATCAAGACCATCCTGGTCAACATGGTGAAACCCCGTCTCTACTAAAGATACAAAAGCAAATTAGCTGGGCATGTGGCGCGTGCCTGTAATCCCAGCTACTCAGGAGGCTGAGGCAGGAGAATTGCCTGAACCCAGGACGCGGAGGTTGCGGTGAGCCGAGATCACGCCATCGCACTCCAGCCTGGGTAACAAGAGCGAAACTCCATCTCAAAAAAAAAAAAAAAAAGGAAGGGGCTCTGGCGGGCAAGGTGGCTCACACCTGTAAGCCCAGCACTTTGGAGGCTGAGATGGGCAGATCACTGAAGGTCAGGAGTTCAAGACCAGCCTGGTGAACATGGTGAAACCGCAACTCTACTAAAAATACAAAAATTAGCTGAGTGTGGTGGCGCAGGCGTACAACCCTAGCTATTCAGGAGGCTGAGGTAGAAGGATTGTTTGAAGTAGGGAGGTGGAAATTGACCCGTGATCAAGACACTGCACCCCAGCTGGGTGACAGAGCTAGAACCCGTCACAAAAAGAAAAAAAAGAAGAAGGGGCTAAAATATTTAAAAGGGAAGAGAAGGTGGGAGTGAAGAGGAGAGAGGTTAAGGTAAAGAGGTGGGGAGATTGAAACAGACACAGAATTATAACCCTACCGCCTTAACCCACCCTGGAGACAGGGCTGGGTTTAAAAAAACAAAAGGCAACTGGCTGAGCTCAGCCCACACGGTATGTAAATAAGAGAGAGAGAGACCCCCCCACACCAGTTCAGTCTCCACCCAGACACCCGTATTACAAGTTCAGGGAAGACTGGCTTATTTCATCACTAGGACTCAAGTATATTACTGATTTTTAGTTTTGGGGCTTTGGTTTCTTTAAGAAGATTCACATTTGACAGTTTCTACTTTCCAGGAGAAACCAGGACCTCATGAAGCGCCTGAGACACTGGGTCGAAGCACACATATTTAAAGGGATCGGGAAAGAAAAGAGAGACAGCGTTCTCATTCTCCGTCACAGGATTACGAAAGGGGCGACTGGCTTGACTGGGCTGCCACCCTAGGGACGTCCCCACATGCATCGCAGTGCCTGGGGCAGGCCAGCCTCATAGGAGCCTCTGAGGGATCAGTAAAACGTGGTCTATCCACACTGTGGAAGATTATCAGGACACAAACAAATGAAATACTGATCCATGCTACAGTGTGGATGAACCTTGGTGACACTGTGCTGAGCAAAAGCAACCAGTCACAAAAGGTCACATATTGTAGAATCCAGTTATACAACATGACCACAACAGGGAAATCCACGGAAGAAAGCAGACAGGTGGGCGCCAGGAGCTGGGGAGGCAGGAATGGGGAGCGACTGCTAATTGGAATGAGGTTTCCTTTCAGAAAATGGAAATGTTCTGGAATTAGAGGTGTTGGCTGTATAACCTTTTGAAAGTGCTAAAAACCACTGAGCTGTGTGCTTTAAAAAGGTATTTCTGTGGTATGTGAATTACATGCCAATCGGAAAAAAAGACCTGGCTGGGCGTAGTGGCTCGTGCCTGTAATCCTAGCACTTTTGGAGGTCAAAGTGGGTGGATTGCTTCAGCCCAGGAGATCGAGACCAGCCTGGGCAACATGGTAAAACTTCATTTCTACAAAAAAAAAAAAAAAAAAACTTAAAAAAAATTAGCCTGGCCGGGCACAGTGGCTCACACTTATAATCCCAGCACTTTGGGAGGCCAACATAGGTGGATCACAAGGTCAAGAGTTCAAGACCAGCCTGACCAACACAGTGAAACCCATCTCTACAAAAAACACAAATATTAGCTGGGCATGGTGGTGCATGCCTGTAGTCCCAGCTACTTGGGAGGCTGAGGCAGGAGAATCACCTGAACACAGGAGGCAGAGGTTGCAGTAAGCCAAGATTGCACTACTGCACTCCAGCCTGGGTGACGAAGCAAGATTCCATCTCAAAGAAAAAAATTAGCCAGACACAGTGTTGCATGCCTGTGGTCCCAGCTATTGAAGAGGCTGAGATGGGAGGATCACTTGAGCCTGGGAAGTCAAGACTGCAGTGAGCCACAATCATGCCACTGCATGGGCAACAGAGTGAGGCCTTGTCTCAAAAAAAAAAAGGAAATAAAAGAATCTTTAACTCCTACCACTCCCCTTCCCAGAGCCCGGGCCACAGAGTCTCCCACCTGGGTCTGCCTCAGACTAATGTCTGAAGATTCACAGGGACATGCTGTGGGCCTGCCTAGCTATGCAGGCAGCATGCTCCCGAAACATGGGTGTAAACCAAGCCTTCTTCTGAAACAGTAAGGGAATCACCAGACTTTAAAGAATGTAAAGAAATCCTGGAGGAGCATCCTCACTGATCCATCTTTATGAAGCTGGGACTTACTATCATGATTTTCCTGAAAGCCAGGTATCACTGTGGACACTTCCACGCATCCCAGAATCTTGTCTCTGAGCCAGCTCCGCCACTGCCAGAGGGTAACACTGGGATGCAGAGATGGAGCAGCCTCCTAAGTCTCCTTTCCCATGATGCAACCCCTTCCCATTCTCCACCAGCAGCCAGGTCACTGTGGAAGAGGATGGCCCACTGCCTGTCACACACTGCATGCTCCTGGACCCACCACTGAGGTCCCCCAGCTCAGCCTTCCTGGCTGTTACCCACAGCCCTAGAGCTTCCTCCAGCCCAAGGCCTTCTTCTGGCTGTTCCCTGTGCCTGGGAACGTGACTTTCGCAGAAGTAGCGGGGAGGAGATTCCAGGTACAGGGGACAGCCAGAGGAAGGCTTCTTCTTTTTCTTCTTCAAGTTTCTGCTCAGATCTCACCTCCTCCAAACAGGCTTTCCCTGGCAACCCTGTCTAAAACAGCCCTGCACCCCACCCCATCATCCCTTTCCCATCACGATGCTGTACTTATGCTTCCAAGCACTAAGCGCTATCTGGAATGTTATTCTAGGTTTTCTTACATATTGTTAAACCACCACGCTTTCCCCCAGAACATCACCCCGCTCCCCAGAGCAGGGAGTTTGTCTATCCCATTCAACTGTCTTCTTGCACAGAGGAGGCATTTGATATACATCTGAGGAATGAGAGGATGAACAGGCAGGTGGGCACACAACGGGGAAGGGAGAGCCAGTTGGAGCCCTGTCCCCAGGCCACCCATCTACTCCACCCTGACTGTGTCAAGGCTGGGAACCAAGGAAAGGAGAATGGAACGCTGAACGGCCCAGCTGATACATCAGTACTTTGCTCCACGACTTCACCAGGAATGCGCATTAGAAATGACCATAGGAGGCCAGGCGCGGTAGCTCACACCTGTAATCCCAGCACTTTGGGAGGTCAAGGTGGGTGGATCACGAGGTCAGGAGTTCAAGACCAGCTTGGCTAAGATGGTGAAACCCCATCTCTACTAAAAATACAAAAAATTAGCCGGACATGGTAGCAGGCGCCTGTAACCCCAGCTACTTGGGAGGCTGAGACAGAGAATTGTTTGAACCCAGGAGGCAGATGTTGCAGTGAGCCGAGATCACACCACTGCACTCCCGTCTGGACAATAGAGCAAGATTCTGTCTCAAAAAAAAAAATACATGGAAGCCTGGGCCCCAGCCCTGGAAGACATGCTCCAGCAAGTCTCGGGGGGAACTGACTGCCGTGATCTTTAACAACTGCACAGGGGCTCTGGGTCCTTCCTGTGATGGCAGAAGGGAGGCCCTGCTCTGGACCGGGGCAGGGCCACTCGGGGCCTATTCCAGTGGTTTGGTTTCTTGTGCTGATCTAGGGAGCAAGTGAAGTTTCTTGGAAATTTAAGAAAATGGAAATTTGCTTTCTGATGAGTATTTTGCACCATAGTGAATTAATATGTCTCTGGCTTCTAATAAAAATTGCCAACTCAGGCTGGGCACGGGGGCTCACGCCTATAGTCCCAGCACTTTGGAAGGCCAAGGTGGGTCGACCACTTGAGGTCAGGAGTTCGAGACCAGCCTGGTCAACATGATGAAGCCCCATCTCTACTAAAAATATAAAAATTAGCCAGGCGTGGTGGCAGGCGCCTGTAGCTCCAGCTTACTCAGGAGGGTGAGGCAGGAGAATCACCTGAACCCAGAAACAGTGGTTGCAGCAAACCAAGATCACTGCATTCCAGCCTGGGCGACACAGAAAGACTCCATCTCCAAAAAATATATATGCCAACACAGACACTCATTTTGGCATTTAATACAGACTGCCAACTGTCAACTGTTGCTGTGTATGTTGGCCTTATTTCCATGATTAGAATATAACATCCTGGAGGCAGATCATGACTTCAGCTTATTTTTGAGTCTTACATTGCAAGATGTCTTAGACAAAAATGAGTGTCCAGTAAACTCTTGCTGAACATACAATTTAAAAAATAATGGTGGCTCACGCCTGTAATCCCAGCACTTTCCGAGGCCGAGGCAGGTGGATCACAAAGTCGGAGTTTGAGACCAGCCTGACCAACATGGTGAAACCCCATCTCTACTAAAAATACCAAAAAAAAGTTAGCCGAGCGTGGTGGCACATGCCTATAATCCCAGCTACTCAGGAGGCTGAGGCAGGAAAATTGCTTGAACCTAGGAGGCAGAGGTTGCAGTGAGCCAAGATAGTGCCACACTGCACTCTAGCCTGGGTAACAGAGTGAGACTCCCATCTCAAAAAAATTTAAAAAATAATAAATAATAAATTTTTAGGCCGGGCGTGGTGGCTCACCCCTATAATCCCAGCACTTTGGGAGGCCGAGGCGGGTGGATCACAAAGTCAAGAGATCGAGACCATGCTGGTCAACAAGGTGAAACCCCATCTCTACTAAAAATACAAAAATTAGAAAAAAAATTTTTTTTAAAGCTACACAGGGCTGAGTGCAGTGGCTCATGTCTGAAATCCCAGCACTCTGGGAAACCAAAATGGGAGGACTCCTTGAGCCCAAGATTTCAAGACCTGCCAGGGAACATAGCAAGACCTGTCTCTATTAAAAGAAAAAAAAAAAAACCAGCCATGTGCTGTGTGCTCTAGTCCCAGCTACTCAGGAAGGTGAGGTGGGAGGGCTGCTTGAGCCTGGGAGACTGAGGCTGCAGTGAGCCATTCATGATCATGCCAGTGTGCTCCAGCCTGGGCCACCACGCCCAGCCTCTGTGCCCGGCCTCTGAGCCCAGCCTCAACTTTATTTAAAAGGAAAAGCCAGTGGGAAGAGATTCTAGTTACAGTTCCAACATTAACTCTCTGTGTGATGCGAGCTGGTTACTGAATACTGAGTGTCTCCATTTTGCCTGTAAAACATGACCACGTACTGACCCTCTCCCCTCTCCAGCAAAAATAAAGTCAACAGAAATCTTAAATTCATCAGAAAGGTGCCAACCTGTGGTTTCAAAATCCTATCTCACTCTCTGGGCTCAGACAGGCAACATGGCCAAACGTACCAAGAAAGTTGCCATCGTCGGTAAATACGGGACCCGCTATGGGGCCTCCCTCCGGAAAATGGTGAAGAAAATTGAAATCAGCCAGCACGCCAAGTACACTTGCTCTTTCTGTGGCAAAACCAAGATGAAGAGACGAGCTGTGGGGATCTGGCACTGTGGTTCCTGCACGAAGACAGTGGCTGGCAGTGCCTGGACATACAATACCACTCCGCTGTCACGGTAAAGTCCGCCATCAGAAGACTGAAGGAATTGAAAGACCAGTAGACGCTCCTCTACTCTTTTGAGACATCACTGGCCTATAATAAATGGGTTAATTTATGTAAAAAAAAAAAAATCCTATCTCTCCAAACATGTGGCACCGCACGTATGCACCATCTAGAACCTCCACGAGGGAAACCCCGGGTCTCGCCACCAGGACTCACTTGCAATGTAGAGGGCCACCCTGTCGTTCTCTCTGTGCTGCAGGAGGTTTTCTGCATAGTTGAGACGACTGCCTTTGAACCACTCGGGGACATCTGCGATTCCTTTCGACGTGTCCACAACCTATAGAGAACCACAACAACTGAGACGCGCACACGCGAGCTGAACGCGGGTCTGCTGCCCGGGAAGCTGGCAACTCACTAGCCCAGAGCATTTTTTTTTTTTTTTTTTGAGATGGAGTTTCCCTGTTGTTACCCAGGCTGGAGTGCAATGGCAGGATCTCGGCTCACCGCAACCTCCGCCTTCTGGGTTCAAGCAATTCTCCTGCCTCAACCTCCCCCGAGTAGCTGGGACTACATGCACGCACCACCATGCCCAGCTAATTTTTTTGTATTTTTAGTAGAGACGGGGTTTCACCATGTTGACCAGGATGGTCTCGATCTCTTGACCTCGTGATCCACCCGCCTTGGCCTCCCAAAGTGCTGGGATTATAGGTGTGAGCCACCGCACCTGGCCACATTTTTAAATCATTTTATAGACTGAACTCTGAACTGGCCTAAAGGCTAGAAACTGAAAGTAGGAATTAATGCCCAGGGAAAATAACCATCCCAGTAATTTATGCATTCCACAAATATTTATTAAGCACCTACTTAATGAGAGACACTGAAGACAGAGACGACGTCCAACACGTCAGGCTCTGCCCAGGAGAGCAAGCTCCGGGGACCACCTGCCCCTTTCCCACAACTTCCGGGAGTTTCAGCCTTCGCTTCCTTCCTTGGGGTCCTGGAACCTTGATTTTTATTGTCAATGTCCCAAAAGATCAACATTTCAAAATGGTTTGCCCCAAAGAGACAATAAATTAGACTTTGAACAAGAGCGCTCCCTGTTCCCAGATACGGATTGATTTACAGTGTAAGGAGCTGAAAAGTTTTCTAAACTCCAGGTTACAAAAATAACAAAACTCCTGGCTAGGCAGAGCAGCTCATACCTATAATCCCAGCACTCTCGGAGGCCGAGGAGGGCAGATCACCTGAGGTCAGGAGTTTGAGACCAGCCTGACCAACATGGAGAAACCCCATCTCTACTAAAAACACAAAATTAGCCAGGCAGGGTGGTGCATGCCTATAATCCCAGCTATTTGGGAGGCTGAGGCAGGAGAACTGCTTGAACCCGGGTGGTAGAGGTTGCAGTGAGCCAAGATTGAGCCACGGTGCTCCAGCCTAGGCAACAAGAGTGAAACTCCATCTCAAAAAAATAAATAAATAACATAACTAATAGTTTAAAAAACTATGACAGGCCGGGCGCGGTGGCTCAAGCCTGTAATCCCAGCACTTTGGGAGGCTGAGGCGGGTGGATCACGAGGTCAAGAGATTGAGACCATCCTGGTCAATATGGTGAAACCCTGCCTCTACTAAAAATACAAAAAATTAGCTGTGCATGGTGGCGCGTGCCTGTAATCCCAGCTACTCAGGAGGCTGAGGCAGGAAAACTGCCTGAACCCAGGAGGCGGAGGTTGTGGTGAGCCGAGATCGCACCATTGCACTCCAGCCTGGGTAACAAGAGTGAAACTCTGTCTCAAAAAAAAAAACTGTGACAACGTAGCCAGGCATGGTGGCTCACACCTATAATCCCAGCACTTTGGGAGGCCAAGGTGGGTAGATCACAGGGTCAGGAGTTCAAGACTAGCATGGCTAACATAGCGAAACCCCATCTCCACTAAAAATACAAAAATTAGCCAGGTGTGGTGGCGCGCACCTGTAGTCCCAGCTATTCAGGAGGCTGAGGTAGGAGGATCGCTTGAACCCAGGAGGCAGAAGTTGCAGTGAGCCAAGACCACAACATTGCACTCCAGCCTGGGTGACACAGCGAGATTCCGTCTCAAAAAAAAAAACCTACCACAATGTAAATGTACTTAATATCACTGAAGTGTACAGTTAAAAATAGTTGAGATGGTTACATACATAAAAGTTTATGATACATGTATTTTAACATAATTAAACCTTTTTTTTTTTGAGACAGTGTCTGTGACTCTATAACCCAGGCTGGGTGCAGTGGGGCAATCATAGCTCACTGAAGCCTCGACCTCCTGGGCTCAACCAATCCTCCCACCTCAGTCGCCTGAGTAGCTGGGACCACAGGCATGCACCACCATGCCAGCTAATTTATTTTTTCAGAGACACAGTCTTGCTATGTTGCCCAGCCTGCTCTCAAACTCCTAGGCTCAAGATATCCTCCCATCTTGGTCTATCAGAGTGCTGGGATTATAGGTATAAGCCACTACACCCAGCCCCAAATATTTTAAAATTAAAAACAAACAAACAAACAAACAAAAACTACTATTTACGATCACTCAAGTTCCCAGCACAGAGCGTGGGGTCCCCACACAGTGGGCTGCAAAGTTCTCAATGAGTCTGTAATAATTTCATGCCAGTGCTCTAAGGCAATGACTTTTTCCCATCCATATGAGATTGTGAAAAGAAGATACAATTCCATGTGCCCCAAAATTAGCATTTCACTTTGAAGTACCACCACAGAAATAAAGAGATCACATGCACAGAAAATCTCTACTTACCTCATCATATGTGCGTGAGAAGATGATTCCACTGAATTTCCAGAACTCTGCCCAGAAGTCTGAATATGACTCAACAGACCAATGGTACAAGTCATCATAATTCTCTAAAAATAAAATAGCTCAGATTAACCTTAGGAGGGAAATCTCAGCAATTCATTAATAAGATGGACACAGCTCAGGAGCCTCAGGCGTATCCAAGCAAGCCAAATTCATCTGAGAAGAAATGGTCCGGCGGAGGAAGGAGCTTAATTTTTATTGACACACCGGGCGCGGTGGCTCAAGCCTGTAATCCCAGCACTTTGGGAGGCGGAGGTGGGTAGATCACGAGGTCAAGAGATCGAGACCATCCTGGTCAACATGGTGAAACCCCGTCTCTACTAAAAATACAAAAAAATTAGCTGGGTATGGTGGCGCGTGCCTGTAATCCCAGCTACTCAGGAGGCTGAGGCAGGAGAATTGCCTGAACCCAGGAGGTGGAGATTGCGGTGAGCCGAGATCGCGCCGATTGCACTCCAGCCTGGTTACAAGAGGAAAACTCCGTCTCAAAAAAAAAAAAAATTTATTCACACAAACCCAACACCTCTAGTCTCCAAAAAGAACAAAAGCTGAGGCAGTGATTTTCTGAGTCATCTCCAGTGATTTCATATCTTAGCCACCATGCCGAAGAACGCAGACTCTGGAGCCCGATTGCCTGGGTTCAAATCCGGGTTCAGCCAATTATTAGCTTTGTGACCTCAGGCAAGTACAAAATGGGGATAATTAACAGCCCCCCTCAAGCCACAAGGCTATTGTGAGGATTTAAATGAGCACATGTAGAAAGTGCTTAGAACAGGGCCTTGGAAGCGACCACAGTGGCATTAGGAGTTTGCCATTATTATACCATACAACCTTAGGAAATTAAGTCAATACCTTGGAAAACCCAGAAGTTCAAAACTGGTAGTCTGTTGATGACTTCTCAAGGCCAGTATAAAGTTTGGAGGTTGGGGGGGAGTTACTTATTGTGATTTTTGAATAAGCAATATGTTCACAAGACTCAAAATTACAGAAGTATAAAAAGTCATATGTTAAAGTTCTCCCTCCTTCTACTCCACAACCATCTAACTTTTTATGCCCAGGGGAGTTCCTCCTTGCAGATTCCACTCAATTAACATTGAAAACAACTTTTCCCCACCAGCCAGACAAGAACTGGAAACTGATACAAAGAGAGGTATTTAAGTCCTAAAGGAAATTTCACTTCATATTGACCCCAGCCTAGCTGAGGACTCTACCCTCTCAAGTGCACAGGATTCAAGGGGACTGGCCGCAGTGAACCAATCAGCCCTTGGGGATAGGGAGAATTTCATCCTATGGGGGACCAAGTGAAGCCAAAATACAGTGTTTCTGTTGCAAAGCACAGCCTTGCTGGGGCTCCAGGAAGGCAGAGACTGGCAGGGATATAATAACATATCAGGAAGATGGCCAATGAGGTATCAGGAATGGGGGAAAGGCATAACACCACTGCTGAGCGGAAGTATCTTACTGCCATCAGTCAATCAAGATTGCCCATCCCAGCCAGGCGCGGTGGCTCACGTCTGTTATCCCAGCATTTTGGGAGGATGAGGCGGGCAGATCACCTGAAGTCGGGAGTCTGAGACCAGCCTGACCAACATGGAGAAACCCTGTCTCTACTGAAAATACAAAATTAGCGGAGCGTGCTGGCACAAGCCTGTAATCCCAACTATTTGGGAGGCTGAGGCAGGAGAATCGCTTGAACCCAGGAGGTGGAGCCAAGATCACGTCACTGCACTCCAGCCTGGGCAACAAGAGGGAAACTCTATCTCATAAAAAACAAACAAACAAACAAACAAAAATTGTCCATCCACCGGGCGTGGTGGTTCACGCCTGTAATCCCAGCACTTTGGAAGGCCGAGGCGGGTGGATCACAAGGTCAAGAGATCGAGACCATCCTGGTCAACATGGTGAAACCCCGTCTCTGCTAAAAATACAAAAAATTAGCTGGGCATGGTGGTACATGCCTGTAATCCCAGCTACTCAGGAGACTGAGGCAGGAGAATTGCCTGAACCCAGGAGGCGGAGGTTGTGGTGAGCCAAGATCGCGCCATTGCACTCCAGCCTGGGTAACGAGAGCGAAACTCCGTCTCAAAAAAAAAAAAAAAAAAAAAAAAAAGACATGACGCTGTGCCCTTCAGCAGTGTACCCTCTGACTGTGGTGTCCAGGAATGGTCCTCAGTCACACTGAGCTCAGAAGGATCACGAGAACTGTGGCAGCAGGGATAGCTGAGAGGATCGCTTTAGCCTGAGCTCAAGGCTATAGTGAGCTATGATCCTGTCCCTGCACTCCAGCCTGGGTGGGTGACAGAGTGAGACCCCATTAAAAAAAAAAAAAAAGCCTATCACAAAAGTTCATTCACCAATAGCATCACTAAGGAAGGCAGACGCGGCTGGCCCCACAAATCTGGAAGGAAGCAGCCACAAAGGCATCTGGAGACCACAAGGACCATGGGAGACCACAGCAAGAGTGGCGACTTCACGTGGAAACTTGCGCACCGTTGGCAACTCAGCCTTCTCATTGAATATGACTCTTCGGACACACTCTTCTGCTCCCATGCTCCCCACCTCTACCACGGAGGAGGCTGCAACCCACCAGCCCAGGTCTGATTGAACCTACACGAGCTGCTCACACTTCAGAGCCTGTTCTGGTTTCTAAGGACTACTTTTGAACGTGCACGTACACCGTGTGCAGGGATCATGACCATCTTTCCACCTAGTATAGGTGCTGCCAAATAAGCACGTAAATTCTTTTTTTTTTTTCTGAGATGGAGTTTTGCTCTTGCTGCCCAGGCTGGAGTGCAGTGGTGCAATCTCGGCTCACTACAACCTCTGCCTCCCAGGTTCAAGCGATTCTCCTGCCACAGCTTCCAAGTAGCTGGGATTACAGGCATGTGCCACCACACCCAGCTAACTTTGTATTTTTAGTAGAGATGAGGTTTCTCTCTATGTTGGTCGGGCTGGTCTCAAACTCCTGACCTCAGGTGATCCGCACGCCTCAGCCTCCCAAAGTGCTGGGATTACAGGCATGAGCCACCGTGACCAGCCTTATAAATCCATTTTAAATGAAATTCTGGCTTCTCCTGAGAAAAGTGAGTACCTGACTGTGGTCATCAGCCAGTAATTGTCACCTCCAGGCATTCATGCCCATAGATGGTCCCTTTCCCAACCTGAGCAGGGGTGATCTGTGTCACCAACAGGGTACTGTGGAAGTGGCCAAACATGACTTCCAAGGCCAAGTTGTAAGGATCACTGCAGCCACGTAGCCCTCTTGGGTCACCTGCTCCGGGAGAAGCCAGGGATGGGTTGTGAGGATGCTCATGCAGTCCTGGGTGTCGTACGACAGACACCTCCTACACTACCTTGTTGCCACCACTAGCACTAACTTACTGACGTGTGAGTGAGCTGTCAGGGACAGGTGCGTTTCCACAGCAGCTCTGGTCAAGCCTGTAGATGACTGCAGCCTGAGGGACCCTGAGCCAGAACCACGCAGCTAGCCACTCCCCAGTCCTGGCCCGCAGAAACTGAGCGGTTGTAAGTCGCTAACTTTTGGGCTGATGTGTCACCAGCAAGAGATAACAAAGGCATTGTCCACACCACATAGTGACAATTAGCTAGAACTGGGAGCAAGGCCTCATCTGGCCCTCACGCAAATGCCAGAGGCAACAACTGACCAGAAGGCTGACTACAGCTCCACCGCCTACAGCTTTTTTTTTTTTTTTGAGATAGAGTCTTTCTCTGTCACACAGGCTGGAGTGCAAAGGCACAATCTTGGCTCACTGCAGCCTCTGCATCCCAGGTTCCAGCAATCCTCCTGCCTCAGCCTCCCAAGTAACTGGGATTACAGGTGCATACCACCACGCCTGGCTAATTTTTGTATTTTTAGTAGAGACGGGGTTTCACCATGTTGCTCCGGCTGGTCTTGAACTCCTGACCTCAGTGATCCACCCACCTTGGCCTTCCAAAGTGCTAGGATTACAGGCATGAGCCACCGTGCCAGGCCCTTTTGTATTTTTAGTAGAGACGGGGTTTCGCCATGTTGCTCAGGCTGGTCTTGAACTCCTGACCTCAGTGATCCACCCACCTTGGCCTTCCAAAGTGCTGGGATTACAGGCGTGAGCCACCGTGCCCAGCCCCGACAGCTAAAAAGTCTTAACTGAGACTTCATGCCTTGGTTTGTTCAGTTGTGAAATGGGGCTACAGGTCCCAGCTACTTGGCATAATTATTGAGAGAATTACATTAGCTGATACTTATGAGGTGCCAGAGGGGGCCTGGCATATAGAGCAAGCTCACTAAATGGAACTATTATTAATATCTTGGGCACCTAGGCCGGGCGCAGTGGCTCACGCCTGTAATCCCAGCACTTTGGGAGGCCGAGGCAGGTGGATCATGAGGTCAAGAGATCGAGACCATCCTGGTCAACAAGGTGAAACCCCGTCTCTACGAAAAATACAAAAATTAGCTGGGCATGGTGGCACGCGCCTGTAGTCCCAGCTACTCCGGAGGCTGAGGCAGGAGAACTGCTTGAACCCAGGAGGCGGAGGTTGTGGTGAGCTGAGATCACACCATTGCACTCCAGCCTGGGTAACAAGAGCTAAACTCCGTCTCAAAAAATAAAATAAAATCTTGGGCACCTATCTGGTCCCTACAGGCTTCTGAATTTTCAGCCCTTCTTTCTCTCTACCTGTGAAAATTTGGGCCAGCTTACACCTTCCAATCTCAGCTGACTATTTTATCTGCCCTGTTTTTATTCACTTTTTTAGAGACAGGGTCTCACTCTTTTGCCCAGGCTAGAGTGCAATGGCATGAACATGGCTCACTGCAGCCTCAAACTCCGGGACTCAAGCAATCCTCCTGCCCCTGCCGCCCACGTAGCTGAGATTACAGGCTACCTGCCCTTCTAAACCACATTCTCTGATAAGCCACTGCTGTTGTGCTGGACCCCCTATTAACTCCAACAGATGGCAGCAGGTTCCAGAGATCTGGAAGCAGTGAACGTGACACAGGTTTTATTGGAAACTTACCTACATGGATGGTCCGGGGGTAGCAGGCTGAACGGAAGAACCGCAGCCGCTTGTAAAATGCATGTAGTTTACACAGCACCTCCCCTAGCACCTTCCACCTGGTAACCTTCACTTAACCCAAAAGAAAGGGCCTTGGTCCTCACGTGGATCTTACGTTCCATGGGATGGGTCAGGGGTTCAGATGTTCCTCATAGACAAGGGATAAATCGAGTTGGCCACTCCGGGATTCCTTAGCTTGAAATTCCGAACACAAATTCTCAAGTTCCGGCATCAGGTGCATCTGCCATACGGTAGTGCAGTACTCAAAATGTCGGCACCAATGCCCCATTTGTGGAACACCCAGTGTCCACTAATCCGTGGCACTATCTTCACAGGAGCTCTCTCCCCCAGCCACCCTAAGCTATTTGAGAACAGGGCCCAAACCTTCTATTTGTTGGCAAACTCCACCCCAGCTGCTTGCACAGAGATCCAACGAGCAACTTGTGGTACACAGAAGGACACTTGGAACAGTCCTCTAAAAGAGCATGTCTTTGAAACTGGTGCCACCTCCCTGCCCCCTAATTACAGACGGCTGGTACATGTAGCACGTCTGCTAGAGCTTGCTAGAGCCTGGAACCACATGCACATATGCCAGGCTGGAGCTGCGGCCGCCCCCAAGGAAGCTGCATCAGAGCACCCCAGAGTCCCACCTGGGTGTACAGGGAGTGCACAGGGGGGTTCAGCTGGATGCAGTGACAGGAACCAACCAACTTGCAGCTCCGGTAGTGGAAAAGAGGGTAGGTGGCCCTACCAACGCCTCCCAAAATGCAGGGATACAAACTTCCTGCCAACTTTGGTCTGGGAAGACAGGCTCACGGGAGAGGCAGCCGGAGTGGGGAACGTCCCTCTCTTCCTCCCTGGGGCTTGCAGGGCTGGAGCAAGGCTGCTGAGGATGTGTGCCTTACTCTCTATGGACCTCCCGTCCACAGCATGGCCCCATACTGTATACAGGCTACAAGCGAAGCCTCTACTGGGACACAGAGGACACAAGTTCACGGGCACTGTCTTTAAGCAAGAAGAATGCTCACAAATTCACAAAAAGGCAGGGCAGGATGAAAGCCCAAATTACATGTGCTTGGAGAGAAGAGGGAAGGCAGAAATATTCAAAGAGAACAATCAAAAAACATAGCATTGGAGCTGGATCTTCAAGCAAAGCCCAAAGCGTCAGGGCCAGGTATATGAAAGGGGAGAGGCAGGTAGAAAATCACCATCAAGAGTGGTAAGAGGGCTGGGCTCAGGGGCTCATGCCTATAATCCCAACACTTTGGGATGCCGAGGCGGCGGATCACCTGAGGTCAAGAGTTCAAGATCAGCCTGGCTAACATGGTGAAACCCCACCTCTACTAAAAATTAAAAAAAAAAATTAGCCGGGCACGGTGGTACATGCCTGTGATCCCAGCTCTTCTGGAGGCTGAGGCAGGAGAATTCTTTGACCCAGGACAGGGGAGGTGGAGGTGGCAGTGAGCAAAGATCATGCCACTGCACTCCAGCCCTGGGCTACAGAGCCAGACTCCATCTCAAAACAAACAAACAAACAAACAAACACTGAGCTCTATACCTTGAAGATCTTGTTGAAAAAAAAAAAAAGGAAAGAAAAAAGTGAGCTCTAAATACCCAGGAAAGGGCCTCACTCAGTTCCCAACGATGGCTGCCACGTTGGGAACGCAGACCCAGCATCACAAGCCTTGGGTTCTCAGAGGTTAGAAAGCTTGCTTTTCATATGTGCTCTCTCAACTTTTATTTATTTGAAACAGGGACTTACTCTTTCACCATCTGCAGTGACCAGGCTGGTCTCAAACTCCTAGGCTCAAAAGATCCACCCACCTCAGCCTCCCCAAGTACTGGGACTACAGGTGTGAGCCCCCACACCCAGTCCCCTCTCCCAACTTTTATATGCAGGCAACTCAACAGTGTGTCTGCAGACTAGACCTGACCCGTGGCCACCAGTCTGAGAGCCTAGAAAGAGGGAAAGGAGCTCCATAGCTGTTCGAGCCCTCCCAGCACTTGCTAACGATTACTCCACAACCCCACGGGCCCAGGGCAGAGTTGAGTGCTGGGCTTGACCATCTCACATTGCCCCCAATGACTGAGGTCCTGTTATGCCCATTTTACAGATGAGGAAATGAGGCATGAGGAGGTCTAATGACTTCCTCCTGGTAAATGGTAGAGCTAGTTCAAAATCCAGGTGGTCAGATTACAGATCTCTCTTCGCCACTTCCCATGGAGGCAGGTGGTTTCACCCTTCTCACAGGGCTGCCTGTACCTGAAATTATTTTATAACATCAGGGCTAGACAGGCGCCAGATGAGCATTCTATTACCTCTGGCAGAGGATAGGCAAGGTGACACAGAGGAAGAACCCAATCCCACATCGCAGCCTCCTGCTTCTTCCAGGGTCCCCATGCCGTTCTGCCCTAATCCCACACACAGTGATTTACCAGCTGCTGTCTGGAAGCCCTGGTTGCCACAGGACTAAACCTGTTTCCAAGCGAGAGAAAGGGAAGGAGAGGAACAGTGCTGGCTTAGCACAGGAAAGGGACTCTGTGGAAGATCCCCCATGCTGTGGAGGGCCTGGCAGCTGCCAGGCAGCCGCCTGCAATTCTGTGGTCAACAAGGAACCACTGAGAACTTCTGAGCCAAGGAGTGGCAAAGTAAGACCTGTGTGCTTCAAGGTTACTTTGGCAAAGCAAGCAGCAAGCAGGAAAACCAACTACTGTTCGGAGAGGAGGAAAGGAGGCCCCAGAATCCCTGGCGCAGGGCGGGGAAGGTGGGGTGGGGCTGCAAAGAAGGGGATGAGAGAAAGACATGCAGCTGCAGCTCAAGACTTCTGGTGCCCCAGGTGACTGGGGGTGTCCCTTCCTGCAAGCCTGGGCAAGAACAGTAATGCCACCAACAGAAGCAAGGGAGTCCCTGCCGCAGGTGGAGAGGATACGGAGGAGAGGCCCTGAGTTAAAAATCCAGAGGAACACCCAGGGGAGGCAGGGGTGGAGAGGTGGAGCTGGTAGTTGGGCAAGCCAGCTAGAGCTGGGAAAGAGCACCCCTACCCACCCACACCCAGAGGGGCAGTTTCTGATTCAAGGGGATGGCTGGAAAGGCTTTTACTAGGTTCTGTGTGGGGGCCGGGAGTGTGGACGAGGGCAAGGACTCCCACCTGACCATCCTAGGTGCTGGCCTCTAGCAGGGGCAGATGGAGATGGTGGAGGTCAAGGGGGCAGAGTGCACGGCACTGGGGGCTGGCAAAGGACCCCCACAAACAGAGGAAGAGCTGCAAGTCAAAACGGCCCTATGTCTAGGAGGAAGCCCCCACAGGGGTGACCTTCCCGAGGAGAGGGCGACCCCCATATGCAGAGGAGACGCCGCAGAGTTAGGAGGTGCCGGGAGGTGCTGTGGAGGGGTGATGCTCCCCAAAATGGGAGGGAAAACCCCGCAGTCCGAAGGCCTCCCAGCCATCAAGTGGCTCCTCCAGCCCCAGAGAAGGAAACTAGCCAAGGGGAGACCACCCCAATCACCCTGCATGGCCCCCGCTCATCCCCCGCAGGCCCGGCCGCGCGCCCGGCTCTCACCCAGCGCCAGGCCGCAGGCGGCGCCCACGGCCGCCCGGAAGCGGTCCATCTGCGTGTTCTTCTTGCTGTCAGGCTCCCACATCACCTGGCACTCCAGGATTTCCTCCCGCCCGGCGCGCTCCTCCTTGGACATGGTGGCGGCGGGGCGGCCGGGGCTAAGCGAGGGCTGGGGACCAGGGGCCGGGGCTGCGGCGGGGGCCGGGGCTGCGGCGAGGGCCGGGGACCGGGAACGGGAGCGGCGGCGGCCGGGGAGTCCTGGAGGAAAGAGACGGCGGCGACAGCCACTTCCCAGCCGGCTACTTGGCCCAGGCCCCGCCCCCCGAATCCCCGCCCCATGGTCCAGGTCCCGCCCCATGGTCAGGTCCCTCCCGTCCCATGGTCAGGTCCCGCCCACCCGCGTGTAACCCTCCGCCGAGCGTCCTGCCGCGCAAAGGAGTGCTCGCCGCGAGCCCGCGGCAGGGGGCGGGGCAGGGAGGGGCCTGAGGGGGGGGGGGCGCGCAAGTGCCCTGGCCCGGGCTCCCCGACCTCACCTGGAGCTGGAGGGCGTTAGGGCAGCAGATGCAGAAAGCAGGCATCTGAGTCTGCTGGCTCCTGCAGGTGTGCATCATTCATTCTCCAGTTCTTCCTACAGGTCTTTACCGAGCGCCTGGGGCATTCCGGGCACTTTTGGGAGTTTTGCGGATACAGCAGCGAACAAAGCAAAATTCTTGCTTTTCTGTCAAGGTACAGGTGTGAAGAGGGCAGGAGACAATTAACAAATAAATACCTCGTGTATGTACACAAGATAATGTCATTGCATAATACAATAATACACATACTATACCAATGGGTATCAAAATATACATTTGTGAAAGGAAAATAAATCGTGGGCCCACTCTACTAAGCTACTAAGGGAAAAGTCAAGCTGGGGACTGCTTAGGGCCAGCCAGCCTGCCTCCCATTCTATTCAGTCACCCCTCTGCTCACTGAGATAAATGCATATATGATTGCCTCCGTTGGAGACGCTCATCAGAAACTGAAGAATGCAATCTTTTGTCTCTTATCTATGACCTGAAAGCACCCCCCCACACACTTTGTTTTTCTGTTTTTTGTTTTCTTTTGTTTTGAAACAGGGTCTCGCTTAGTCTCCGAGGCTGGAGTGCAATGGCACCATCTCGACTCACTGAAACCTCTGCCTCCCAAGTTCAAGCGATTCTCCTGCCTTAGCCTCCTGAGTAGCTGGGTTACAGGCACCCACCATCATGCCCTGCTAATTTTTGTATTTTCGTAGAGACCGGATTTAATCATGTTGGCCAGTCTGGTCTTGAAGCCCTGACCTCAGAGGATCTGCCCACCTCAGCTTCCCAAAGTGCTGGGATTACAAGAGTGAGCCACTGCCCCCAGCCCACCTTTGCTTTTTTTTTTTTTTTTTTTTTTTTTGAGACGGAGTTTCGCTCTTGTTACCCAGGTTGGAGTGCAATGGCGCGATCTCGGCTCACCGGAACCTCCGCCTCCTGGGTTCAGGAAATTCTCCTGCCTCCGCCTCCTGAGTAGCTGGGATTATAGGCACGCGCCACCATGCCCAGCTAATTTTTTTGTGTTTTTAATAGAGACGGGGTTTCACCATGTTGACCAGGATGGTCTCGATCTCTTAACCTCGTGATCCACCCGCCTTGGCCTCCCAAAGTGCTGGGATTACAGGCATGAGCCACCGCACCCGGAGCTTTTTTTTTTTTTGAGATGGAGTCTTGCTCTATTTATTGCCCAGGCTGGAGTGATCTCGGCTCACTGGAACCTCTGCCTTCTGAGTTCAAGTGATTCTCCTGTCTCAGCCTCCCGAGTAGCTGGGATTACAGGCCCAGACCACCACGCCCAGCTAATTTTTGTATTTTTAGTACGGATGTGTTTTTACCATGTTGGCCAAGCTGGTCTCGAACTCCTAACCTCAGGTATCTGCCTGCCTCAGCCTCTCAAAGTGCTGGGATTACAGGCGGAAACCACCACGCCGGACCCTACACCTTTGCTGCAAGTTGCCCCGCCTTTCCAGACAGAACCAATGTTCATCTTGCCTATGTTGCTGGATGTCTCATGTCTCCCCAGAAGGTATAAAACCAAACTTCACTCTGACCACGTGATCAGGACCTCCCGAGGGTTTGTCATCCTCAATCTTGGCAAAATAAACTTTCCGAATTAACTGAGACCTGTCTCCAATTTTCTGGGTTCACATGTTGGTAACCATGCAGGGATTCTGAGTGGAGATGGCCCTTGACTTTCGACAAATCTCCTATCAGTGCTTGGTACCAGCATGAGCTAACTTTTTTTTTTTTTTTTTTGAGACAGAGTTTCACTGTTGTTACCCAGAGTGGAGTGCAATGGCACTATCTCGGCTCACTGCAACCTCTGCCTTCTGGGTTCAAGCAATTCTCCTGCCTCAGCCTCCCGAGTAGCTGGGATTACAGGCACGCACCACCGTGCCCAGCTAATTTTTTGTATTTTTAGTAGAGACGGAGTTTCACCATGTTGACCAGGATGGTCTCGATCTCTTGACCTCGTGATCCAAAGTGCTCATCCTCCTAAAGTGCTGGGATTATAGGCTTGAGCCACCACGCCCAGCCAACATGAGCTAACTTTATGGCTCAAACAAGTAAGACAATTTGCTGAGGTCTGAGAGCAACCCCTCCAGAGAATCCCTGATCTCCCAAAATGTGGTGGAGATACAAAGTTTATTTTGCTGTACAACTCCTTTTTAGAGTTTTACTTGCTTCCAACAAGAAAGGCAAGATTTCCTGTTTCCATGACAGTGGAAGGCAGGTCATTCCTTTATGGCGTTTGAGTTCTCTTCCAACAGGGAAGATGTCTTTTTTCTGCTTCTACAATGGTAGAGAACAGTCTACAGCCTAAGACCCATCCCGAGGTAAGTAACTGAATTGGGGTTTGTTGTGGCTAAAGTTAAGGTCAACAACCAGCTGGTCTTAATGTCAGAAGCATTGGAATCAGGGCAACTCCACCTTGAGTAGGGGCTGGATAAAATGAGGCTGAGATCTACTGGGCTGCATTATCAGATGGTTAAGGGATTCTAAGTCACAGGATGAGACAGGAGGTCGGCACACAACACAAGTCATAAAGACCGTGCTATAAAATAGGTTGCAGTAAAGAAGCCAGCTAAAACCCACCAAAACCAAGATGGCGATGAGAGTGACCTCTGTCCTCACTGCTACAGTCCCACCAGTGCCATGACAGTTTACAAATGCCATGGCAATGTCAGGAAGTTACCCTATGTGATCTAAACGGGTGAGAGGGAAGGCATGAATATTCCACCCCACCCGTGTTTAGTATATCATCAGGAAATAACCATAAAAATGGGCAACTAGGCCGGGCGCGGTGGCTCAAGCCTGTAATCCCAGCACTTTGGGAGGCCGAGGTGGGTGGATCACGAGGTCAAGAGATCGAGACCATCCTGGTCAACATGGTGAAACCCCGTCTCTACTAAAAATACAAAAAATTAGCCGGGCACGGTGGCGCGTGCCTGTAATCCCAGCTACTCAGGAGGCTAAGGCAGGAGAATTGCCTGAACCCAGGAGGCGGAGGTTGCGGTGAGCCGAGATCGCGCCATTGCACTCCAGCCTGGGTAACAAGAGCGAAACTCCATCTCAAAAAAAAAAAAAGGAAACTTCCAAATTTCGGGGAACAAGGACATTGAAGTGGCTAAATTCCCATCCAAAAAAAGGTGATATGGTAGGAAAGAAAACAACCTGCAAAAGAAAAAAACTTTTTTTTTTAAAGACAGGGTTTCACCATGTTGGTCAGGCTGGTCTTCAACTCCAGACCTCAGGTGATCCACCTGCCTTGGCCTCCAAAGTGCTTGGATTACAGGTGTGAGCCACCACGCCAGGCCTAGAAAAAAGCTTTAAAGAGGAAACATGTTTGATTTTGACTACTAAAGGGGCTTTTTCGACATGACAAGGCCACGTTTTTGCTAGCCAGGCCAAACTGAAAGCAATGGCCATTGCCCCACACTGCAGTTCCATCGCTGAGGCTCTGCCTGCTTTTTCCACCACGACAGCCCAGGTTGGTTCCTAAATCAAGTCCTTTCTGCTTTGATACTTGGTACTTCTGAAATAGCATCAATTTGTCCTAACAGGAATATAGTAATGAGCGTGGACCAGGTGGCTCACGCCTGTAATTCCAACACTTTGGGAGGCTGAGGCAGGCAGATCACAAGGTCAGGAATTTGAGACCAGCCTGGTCAATGTGGTGAAACCCCATCTCTACTAAAAATACAAAAGTTAGCCAGGTGTGGTGGCAAGTGCCTGTAGTCCCAGCTACTCAGGAGGCTGAGGCAGGAGAATTGCTTGAACCCAGGAGGCAGAGGTTGCAGTGAGCTGAAATAGGGCCACTGCACTCCAGCCTGGGCAACAAAACTGCAACTCCATCCTAAAAAAAAAAATCCATACGTATTAGAAAAACATGAAGACAAGCAAATAAATGCTTACCCACATTCAGGGCACTGGTTTCTTCTAGGGCAAATAAAAGGGGGCTGAATTTAGGGAGGAATTTCCAAAATAGGTCATGCCCTATTAAGCTGGGAGGTGAGTTCTTGGTCCACATTTATTATTCTGTAAATTGTACATTTATGTTATATTCAGTATTTTTGTATGCTTTGTACATCTCACAATTTAAAACAATTAATAGGCCAGGCACAGTGGCTCACGTCTGCAATCCCAGGACTTTGGGAGGCAGAGGCAGGTGAATCACTTGACGTCAGGAGTTCGAGACCAGCTTGGCCAATATGGTGAAAGCCCATCTCTACTAAAAATACAAAAATCAGTCTGGTGTGGTTGTGGATGCCTGTAATCCCAGCTACTCCGGAGGCTGAGGCAGGAGAATCACTTGAACCCTGGAGGCGGAGGTTGCAGTGAGCCGAGGTGGCACGCCACTGCACTCCAGCCTGGGCGACGGAGGAACACTCTATCTCAAAAAATAAATAGAGGCAGGCAGATCACCTGATATCAGGAGTTCGAGACCAACCTGACCAATATGGTGAAACCGTCTTAAATAAATAAATAAAACAATTAATATAAGCAGGGCCCAAGACTTTGGGTGAGTCTTACTTCACTAAGCCTGGGGTGAAAAATTGGAAACCAACTAAAGTCCTTCAACAGGGGAAGGTATACTGTAATCCATACTGTACAATGCTATACACATCCACTGAGAATAATAACAGGCAGGGCGTGGTGGCTCACCCTCGTGATCCCAGCACTTTGGCGGATCACAAGGTCAAAAGATTAAGACCATCCTGGCCAACATGGTAAACCCGGTCTCTACTAAAAATACAAAAAAATTAGCTGGGCACAGTAGTGTTCTCCCGCTTGTAGTCCTGGCTACTCAGGAAGCCGAGGCAGGAGAATCGCTTGAACCAGGAAGGCGGAGGTTGCAGTGAACTGAGATTGCTCCACTGCATTCCAGCCTGGGCCACAGAGTGAGACTCCATCTCAAAAAAAAAAAAAAAATTTGACTTGCAAATATCATGGTTCTCAAAGAGGTGTTTTTTTGTTTCTTTTTAAATAGAGATAGAGGGCTGGGTGCAGTGGTTCACCCCTGTAATCCCAGCACTTTGGGAGGCTGAGGCAGGAGGATTGTTTAAGCCCAGGAGTTCAAGACCAGCCTGGGCAACATAGTGGGACCTTGTCTCAAAAAAAAATAAAAAATTAGTCAGGCATAGCGGTATGTACCTATGGACCCAGCTACTCAGGAGGCTGAGGTGGGAGAATCACTTGAGCTCAGGAGCTGGAGGCTGCAGTGAGCTATGATTATGCCACTGCACTCCAGCCTGGGTGACACAGCAAGACCCTGTCTTGAAAAATAAATAAATACACAAATAGAGACAGGGTCTCCCTATGCTGTCCAGAATGGTCTCAAACTCCTGAGCTCAAGTGATCCTCTGCCTCAGCCTCCCAAAGTGCTGGGATTACAGGTATTAGCCACTGCACCCAGCCTCAAAGAGATTGTTGAAAAAGACAGAATAAATTGCAGAATGACACGTACAGTTGTAGAAAAATACATACAAGAAAACACCTGTGTTTTAAACTTTCTCCATTGACATATATAACATATATTTTCTATACATTAATGTATACCTGTAGAAAAAGAACTGGAAGGGGCTGGGGACAGTGGCTCACACTTGTAATCCTAGTACTTTAGGAGGCCAAGGTGGGTAGATCATCTGAGGTCAGAATTTCAAGACCAGCCTGATCAACATGGCAAAACCTCATCTCTACTAATATTACAAAAATTAGCCGGGCATGGAGGTACACCTGTGTTCCCAGCTACTCGGGAGGGTGAGGCAGAAGAATCACTTATACCTGGGAGGCGGAGGTTGCAGTGAGTTAAGATCACACTACTGCATTCCAGCCTGGGCAACAGAGTGAGACTTCTTCTCAAAAAAAAAAAGTATATTTTCTTATAAGTGACAAAAAATTCAGATG
Source organism: Saguinus oedipus (assembly GCA_031835075.1). NCBI lineage: Eukaryota > Metazoa > Chordata > Mammalia > Primates > Cebidae > Saguinus > Saguinus oedipus. Next base: position 133,779,331 of record CM063177.1, on the reverse strand, counting down.
ACTGTATTATTATTCCTTGACTCTAAATCAAGAAGATTAAGCCATAAAATGCCATTTTTGGTAAGCTGGTAAATCTAGAAAATTCTGCTAAATCACTGAATTGATTATTTGGCAAAATGACTTTCAATGAATTGATTTTTGCTGAATCGGCCCACTTCTGCTGGGATCACCTAACCCAGACTCAGCCAGTCAACAACAATTCAATGTTTCTCCCCACCCCCCAGTCACTGTAAACATGGTCTTGTTTTGCTTTCTTTCAGGTGCAAGGCCAAATCATCCTGATTATTTATTTCAATGAAATTAATACAGTGAAATTTCATGAAAGCAGGAACCTTTCTCCTTGTATTCACACGTGGCAGGCATGCAATAGATACTTGTTACATGAATGCAACTTATGCTACAGCTCACAGATATCTGCCACTGAGGACTCTTAGCAAATACTTGGAAGACACAGCTGCATTTTGCTACTCTCGGTAATTCAAGAACCCTAACAACCAGGTGACATACCCTCAAGGGAAGGTTACGCAGTGCTAATCCTTATTAACCTAATGCTAATAGTGAAACAGAGGAGCGCCAGAGGCCTCACTTAATCCCACAGAGACTGAGACAAGCGGTCTGAAGCTACACTCTGCTCTCCTGCTTCTTTTTGTTTGTTCGTTTTTGTTTTGTTTTGTTTTGTTTTGAGACGGAGTTTCGTTCCTGTTACCCAGGCTAGAGTGCAATGGCGCGATCTCGGCTCACCGCAACCTCTGCCTTCTGGGTTCGGGCAATTCTCCCGCCTCAGCCTCCCGAATAGCTGGGATTACAGGCATGCGCCACCATGCCCAGCTAATTTTTTGTATTTTTAGTAGAGACGGGGTTTCACCATGTTGACCGGGATGGTCTCGATCTCTTGACCTCGTGATCCACCCACCTCGGCCTCCCAAAGTACTGGGATTACAGGCGTGAGCCACCGCGCTCGGCCCTCTCCTGCTTCTAATAGGGCAAGAAAAGGTGGCCAGATGAGGTGACACTGCACCCCCCTGGCTTCTTTCTCCTCTTATGAAAGTGTAAAGTTCTCTCTTCTGGCTTCCGAAGAAAAGGATTCTGAAACATACAAAGTCCCTAGTGGCACATACGGTGAAGGGAGGGGACACATGTTGTAATAAGATGAAATCTTATTTGCGCGCACAAATGTCCCTTTCTTTTTTATACTATCTCTTATGCAGACAGTTAAAAACCTCGAAAAGTAATGAACAAATTTCCACCAAAAAGAAAAAAGAAAAACCTTGAAAAGGCTGCTCCTAGACTGGGAGCCTTCCCCACCTCATGTCATAGCACGTGGTTACAATTCAGAGGGGCGCCCAGATTCTCCACTCCATCACCCCTCGTTGCACTTTCATCATCTGAAATGAAGCCCTTTGAATGCCTCCAAGAGCAAGCGCCGTGACGGCCGGGCTCTGGTCCCCGTGGCTCTATTGGGGATTCCCCAGAGCCTAGCACGAGGCGCCGCACAGAGCAGCTCTAAAAACATTTCCAAAAAGATTCACGATGTTGAGGCTGCAGAATTTGCAGGTATCATCTCTATTTATTTTAAGTCTGTCCTGGGCATTTCTTTTGGATATTTTGGGCAATTTCAGCCTTTCTTTTATTTTTTATTAGCCTTGGTTTATTTATTTGATTTGTCTTCATGATTCGTTTGGTGGTGTTCCTTTTTAACTTTTAAATTTATTATTAATTTATTCTTTAGGATGTCACGCGAGAGTCTGAATCTGGAGAAAGCGTCCTTAGCAGTAGGGGAAGCCTCCTGGCAAAGCTGCCCGGCTCCGCTCGGTTCTTCTCCAACTGCCAGGACACGCGTCGTCTCTCCCAAGGCAACCCCGCGGGCCTCCCGCGCGTCACCGCCCAGTCCCCTCCTTTCCGGGGACACAACGCCCCTGCGGCGGAGGGATCCCGGACTCACGCACACGCCACACTCAGCCCGCGCGCTGATTGGCTGGCGGAGAGCTAAGCCCACATCGGCCCAGGCCCCCGCGTTGCGCAAGAGTGGCCTGAGCGCCCACTAATCGCGACGCGTTCCGGCGCCTGAGCCGCACCTCTCAGCCAATCCTGAGGGAGAGCCAGAAAAGGGCGTGCCCAATTGCAATTGAGCAATGGGTTGGAGTCACCTTCCACCAAGGCCAGGCCGGGCGCTGTCACCTTGACAACCTGACCGCCCCGGCGAGTCCGTCCTGCCCCACCTGCCCTGCTTCCCAACCCCAAAACCACCGAGACTCCGGGCGTCACGACCTCTAGCTTGACTTCCGCGCTGCCCAGCGAGAGGTGTGCCCAAAGTGCCTGCAGGGTGTTTATTCTTCCATCCGTGTGTCCAAACACGCAGATGAGCTCCTAGAATGAGTGCGCTGGGGAATAGGAGGGAACCGCACTAAGCCCTGTGGGAGAAAGTGAACGCGTTCGAAAGCTGACTTAGTGACAAGTGCCCTGAGATAATAAAAGGGCCACAGAATAGTGGCTCGGGCTGCTTTTGATAGATAGGATGATCTGAGATAAACCTTGGCTCTCTTGGCAGGGCGTGGTGGCTCACCTGAGGTCAGGAGTTCGAGACCAGCATGACTGAAAATACAAAAAATTAGCCGGGCGTGGTGGAGTGCACCTGTAATCCCAGCTACTCAGGAGGCGGAGGCAGGAGGAGAATCGCTTGAACCCGGGAGGTGGAGGTTGTAGTGAGCCGAGATCGCGCCATTGCACTCCTGCCTGGGCAACAACAAAGCCGAAACTCCATCTCGAAAAATATAAGTAAATAAATATAAATAAATTGGGGTCTCTTGCATATACCTTGTAATGGGTGGAAGGTGGCATTTCCCCACCAATCCCTCTACTTGGCTATGAGGCTAGCAGAGGCGCAGAACCCCAGGCTGGATCCCCACAAACGCAGGAGCCTAGAAGGGAGATATTTTCGTAGCGCAAGGACTAAATGCCATGTCTTCTTCCCCCTCCCTACCCCAATGGTTCCAAACGGAATTTCTCATTACCCCTCCTAAACACAAAATGGATGTGGGTAACTGTCAGCTTGCCTCTCTAGGCCAGGGCCTGGTATGCCCGTTGTGAATTGTCTGTTGCTTAGGTTGGGCCACCTTAGGGTGAGGTCTGATGAGCTGAAGAACCTTAGGAACAGAAAATGGTGACTGGTCAGGTCTCATGACACCCATGAGCCAGGTAGGCATTTTGAGGTGGCATTGCATCTTGCAGAGTTTAAATCCCTTTGCTACAGTGTGCCCCAACTCCCCGGGAATAAAACCACAGAAAAATGACCACTTTTCCTTGTAGGAATTCCGTTTTTCAGTGTATCCAGAGCACTTCTTGTCTAAACAGTAACACACTACCCACCCAAAGGCAGTTTAAAGAGAGGGCCGGGCCACATATATAATGTGTAATCCCAGAACTTTGCGAGGCCGAGGCAGGCAGATCACTTGAGGCCAGGAGTTCAAGACCAGCCTGGCCAACATGTCGAAACCCTGTCTCTACTAAAAATACAAAACAATAGCAGGATGTGATGGCGCGCGCCTGTAGTCCATACTTAACAGGCTGAGGTGGGAGAATAGCTTGAAACCAGGAGGCATAAGTTACAGTGAGCCAAGATCTCAGCACTGTGCTCCAGCCTGGGCAACAGAACAAGACTGTATCTCAAAAAAAAAAAAAAAAATTGCTGGGCACAGTGGCTCACACCTGTAATCCCAACACTTTGGGAGGCCAAGGTGGGCAGATCACCTGAGGTCAGGAGTTTGAACCAGCCTGGCCAACATGGTGAAACTTCGTCTCTACTGAAAAATACAAAAATTAGCCAGGCATGATGGTGCACGCCTGTAATCCCAGCCACTTGGGAGGTTGAGGTGCAAGAATCACTTGAACCCAGGAGGCATTCCTTGCAGTGAGCTGAGTTCAAGCCACTGCACTCTAGCCTGGACAACACAGCAAGCCTGTCTCAAAAGAGCTCTAATCCCAACATCATCAATTGGTGTTCAAGATGTGTAAACTTGCCTGTCATGAAAAAAATCATCTTTCTTTACTTTTTTTTTTTTAGACATCTTGCCGTGTTACCCAGGCTGGAGTGCAGTGGTATAATCACAGCTTACTGCAGCCTCTGCTTTCTGGGCTCAAGGGATCCTCCCACCTTAGCCTCCCAAGTAGCTGGGACCACAGGTATGCACCATCACACCTGGCTAATTTTTATTCTTTTGTTTTTTGAGACTGAGTCTCACTCTGTCACTCAGGCTGCAGTGCAGTGGTGCGATCTCGGCTCACTGCAGCCTCTGCCTCCTGGGTTCCAGCAGTTCTCCTGCCTCAGCCTCTGGGTAGCTGGGATTATAGATACGTGCCACGGCTACTGGCTAATTTTTGTGTTTTTAGTAAAGACAGGGTTTCGCCATGTTGGCCAGGCTAGTCTCAAACTCCTGACCTCAGGTGATCTGCCTGCCTTAGCCTCCTAAAAGTACAGGCATTACAGTCATGAGCCACTGCGCCCGGCCACACCTGGCTAATTAAAAAAAAATTAAGCCAGGCATGGGGGCGCATGTCTGTGATCCCAGCACTTTGTGAGTCCAAGGCGGGTGGATCATCTAAGGTCAGGAGTTCATGACCAGCCTGACTAACATGGTGAAACCCCATCTCTACTGAATACAAAAAAAATTAGCCAGCATGGGGGCACATGCCTGTAATCAGAGCTACCAAAAAAAAAAAAACCTATCAGAGATGAGGTGTCACTATATTGCCCAGGCTGGTCTCAAACTCCTGGTCCTTGGCCTCCTAAAGTTCTGGGATTACAGGCATAAGCCACCACGCCTGGCAAAAAAAAAATTTTTTTTAAGTGTTTAGGCTGGGCACAGTAGCTCACGACCATAATTCCAGCACTTTGGGAGGCTGAGGTAGGCAGATCACCTGAGGTCAGGCGTTCGAGACAAGCCTGGTCAACATGGGGAAACACTGTCTCTACTAAAAATGCCAAAAAAAATTTAACTGAGCATGGTGGTGGGCACCCATAATCCCAGCTACTCGGGAGGCTGAAGCAGGAGAATCACTTAAACCTGGGAGGCAGAGGATGCAGTGAGCCAAGATAGAGCCACTGCACTCCAGCCTGGAGGACAGGAGCGAAACTCTGTCTTTAAAAAAAAAGTGTTTAAACCCCCTCAGTCAGGGCAGAAACTGTCTAACAGTTCTGAAGGACAAGAAAACAAAGCCCGAATTGTTAGCACACCTCAAGATTCTGGAGTAGACATTGAACTGCCATCAATAAACAAACTACTAATGAGAGATTTTACATTCTCTCTTTCTTTTTTTTTTTTTTTGAGACACTCCTGTCGCCCAAGCTGGAGTGCAGTGGTGTGATCTTGGCTCACTGCAACCTCCGCCTCATGGATTCAAGTGATTCTCCTGCCTCAGCCTCCTGAATAGCTGGGATTACAGGAGTGCATCACCTCGATGGCTAATTTTTGTACTTTTAGTAGAGATGGGGTTTTGCCATGTTGGCCATACTGGTCTCGAACTTCTGACCTCAAGTGATCCACCCACCTCAGCCTCCTAAAGAGCTGGAATTAGAGGTGTGAGCCACTGTGCCCAACTATTTTACATTCTTTCTGGTACATTGTCTTCAAATTTTAATGTGTATTTTACACTTACAACACACCTCGATTCGGACTAGCCACATTTCAAGCACTTGGTAGCCATGTGTGGCCAATGGCTACTCTGTTGGATTGCACAGATCTAGACAAGGGAGCCATCAAATTTTTTTGGTAAAAGGTCACATAGTGAACCTTTTAGACATTGTGGCCCTGTTGCAACACTTCAGCTCTGCCTTGTGACGTGAAAGCAGTTACAGACAGTACTAAATGAATGTGTCTGTATTCCAACAAAGCTTTATTACCAAAACAGGCATCTGCCTGCAGTTTGCTGACTCCTGCTATAAACTGACATTTTTGATTATTCGTTCATTCATTTATTATTTACTTATTTATTTATTTTGAGACAAGTTCTTGGTCTAGTGCCCAGGCTGGAGTGCAGTGGTGTGATACAGCTGCAGCCTCCCCCTCCCAGGCTCAAGCAATCCTCCCACCTCAGTCTCCTCAGTAGCTGGGACTACAGGTGCACAGAAATTCCTGAGCTCAAGCAGTCCTCCAGCCTTGGCTTCCCAAACTGCTGGGATTGCAGGTGTGAGTCACCATGCCCAGCCAGTGATTTTGGATTCTATCCAAAAAAAAAAAAAAAAAAAAAAACAGGAGAAACACAAGTAGGAGCTTCTGTTGTGCTCATTTGCACAGGTCTTCATTTATCCCCATCTTTTGTTGCCAGCTTTTATCAGTGCTCAAGAGAGGTCACCAGAATACATCACTGAGCTGCCCAGAAATGAAGGACCCAGGCTGGGCAAGGTGGCTCACATAGTTTGCGAGACCAAGGCGGACGAATCATTTGAGGTCTAGAGTTCGAGACCAGCCTGGCCAACATGCAGAAACCTGTCTCTACTAAAAATATAAAATTTAGCTGGGTGTGGGGGCAGGCACCTGTAGTCCCAGCTACTCGGGAGGCTGAGGCAGGAGAATCCCTTGAACCCGGGAGGTGGAGGTTGCAGTGAGTTGAGCTCGCACCACTATACTCCAGCCTGGGTGAAAAAGCAAGACTCTGTCTCAAAAGAAAAAATAAAAGAAACTAAGGACCCAGACTTTCAAAAGCACAAGAGAAGGCAAAGGAACTGCTCTCTTGGTGTTCCCTAATTCATTATTTTTTTGAGGCTGCCTCATCCGTGATCGAATTTTTTTTTTTCTTAAGATGGGGTTTCACCATGATGGCCAGGCTGGTCTTGAACTCCTGACCTCAGGTGATCCACCCACCTTGGCCTCCCAAAGTGCTAGGATTACAGGCGTGAGCCACAGCACCCGGCCCGTAATCAATTTTTTTTCCATTACACTCTGACACTGCAAGTGCCTATGAATATGCAAACAAATGCGAGTTGGAAAGAGCCAATTCTTTCAAATGGAACCAGAGTGGCTAACTTGGCCTACATTTTATTTTATTTATTCATTTATTTTTTTGAGACAGAGTCTCACTCTGTTGCCCAGGCTAGAGTGCAGTGGTCTGATCTCTGCTCACTGCAACTTCTGCTTCCCTGGTTCAAGCAATTCTCCTGCCTGAGCCTCCCAAGTAGCTGGGATTACAGGTGCCTGCCACATGCCCTGCTAGTGTTTGTGTTTTTAGTAGAGACGGGGTTTCACCATGCTGGCCAGGCTGGTCTGGATCTCCTGCCTCAGGTGATCCTGGGCCTACATTTTAAATAGAGCCAAGCAACCATTTGCAAACTACAGGTCAAGAATGTATTCTCAGTTCTCCCAAAAACCTCTGTTTGTTTAATTTTCAGACTTTCAGGGATCCCGGTATGGACCAGCCAGGACTCATCTTTATCAACCAATTAGGACTGAATTGTATCGCCCAATCAGAACTAAGCAAGTTAGGACTGAATTATATTGCCCAATCAGAACTAAGCAAGTTTGACTCATTCATTTGCGTGAAATGGACCTGATTGGGAACCTGGGTGAGAACTTTTGCTCTATTTCTTTCTTTCTTTTTTTTTTTTTAAAGCCTACAGCACCCGGTATTCCCAGACGGTCTCCCATCCAAGTACTAACCAGGCCCGACCCTGCTTAGCTTCCGAGATCAGACGAGATCGGGCGCGTTCAGGGTGGTATGGCCGTAGACGAGAACTTTTGCTCTAAAACACAGACCCTCCTTTTCTTCCCGGAACACACCTTCTTTTACACAGTAGACTACATCTCCCCAGTCTGCAAGCTGTTCTTTGGAATACAGTCTCTTTCTTCCAAATTCCTTTGCAGAAAACTTGTTGACAAATCTTGGCTTGTTTGTCCTAAGGGTGAGAAGCAGAGGTAAGATTATCTGCTGAGACAAAAGGTGCACAGGAGTTCTTCTGTGTATTTGTTTCTTGTTCTGAGATGAGTCTCATTCTGTCGCTCAGGCTGGAGTGCAGAGGTGCTATCGTGGCTTACTACAGCTTCAGCCTCCTGGGCTCAAGCAGTTCTCCTGCTTCAGCCTCCCAAAGTACTGGGATTTCAAGCATGAGCCACTATGCCCAGTACTATCATTACCTCCCTCTCAAATTAAAAATATGGATCTACACAAAGGAAGAAAGACTAGAACACCAGAAATGGATAAGAACCACAAACTCTAACTGCCAATGGAAGAACCATGAGACAGGAGACGGTATGTGTTGGACAGTGTAAGATTCCAAACCAAGGAGCCACCGTGACTGCACAGAGGGACAAGCTGCTGAGATTCCGGAGCCCGATGAGCTGTGGCAAGGTCAAAGCAGTGACTGCAGTCCAGCTGGTATAGCCACACCCTGCACGCCTTCCCTTGCTGTCCAGCTGGCCTCCAGCAGAACCTGGAAGAAGGCCAGCAGGTAAATGAGACCCCTGCTCCCAGTACTGCCCTTGTGTGAGGTTGACTGATACTTCAGCAGGTCCTAGAGAGAGTGCAGATTTGGTGATGACAAGCTCTTGGAAACAGTGTAACTGTCACGTGTCTGCATGTGCACCAAGCAAAATCATTATTATTCCCAGAAGAGCTGGATTTTATTATTTGTTTGTTTTTGAGACAAAGTCTTGCTCTGTCACCCAGGTGACAGTGGTGCAATGGTCCCATCCCAGCTCACTGTAACCTCTGCTTCCTGGGTTCAAGGCATTCTCCTGCCTCAGCCTCCCAAGTAGCTGGGATTACAGGCACGCGCCACCATGCCCGGCTAATTTTTGTATTTTAAGTAGAAACGGGGTTTTACCATGTTGGGCAGGCTGGTCTCGAACTCCTGATCTCAGGTGATCCACCTGCCTTGGCCTCCCAAAATGCTGTGATTTGGGGCAAATCCTGGCCTTGAATTTTATTTTTAATTAAAAATTAAGTATTTTGAAAGCCACAAGCTTAGTTTTTTGTTTTTTTTTTTTTAGACGGAGTTTCACTCTTGTTACCTAGGCTGGAGTGCAGTGGTGTGATCTCGGCTCACCACAACCTCTGCCTTCTGGGTTCAGGCAATTCTCCTGCCTCAGCCTCCTGAGTAGCTGGGACTACAGGAACGCGCCACCACGCTCAGAATTTTTGTATTTTTAGTAGAGTCGGGGTTTCACCATATTGACCAGGATGGTGTCGATCTCTTGACCTCATGATCCACCCGCCTCGGCCTCCCAAAGTGCTGGGATTACAGGCTTGAGCCACTGCGCCCAGCGCATCTTAGTTTTAAGTTTGAGAACTCATTTCTTTCTTTTTTATTTCTTTTTTTTTTTTGAGGAGGAGGAGTTTCGCTCTTGTCGCCTACGCTGGAGTGCACTGGCATCATCTCAGCTCACTGCAACCCTCCACCTCCCTAGTTCAAGCAATTCTCCTGCCTCAGACTCCTGAGTAGCTGGGCTTACCAGGCACCGGCCACCACACCCCACTAAATTTTGTATTTTTAGTAGAGATGGGGTTTCACCATGTTGGTGAGGCTAGTCTCTAACTCCTGACCTCCGGTGATCCACCTGCCTTGGCCTCCCAAAATGCGGGGATTGCAGGTGTGAGCCACAGCGCCTGGCCAAGTACTTATTTCTTTTAGAATAGGTTTAATATAGTGTCAAACATCGGATGCTTTATTTTGAGCTTATAATTACTGCTATCTGAAGATAACCAAGAAAAGGCATCCCACAGCCCCTTCCCTTGTTTCTTGATGGAACAGAATTGTGACCTTTTTTTTCTTTTTTAGATGAAGTCTCACTCTGTCACCCAGACTGGAGCACAGTGGCACAATCTTGGGTCACTGAAACCTCCACCCCCCCACGCACAAGTGATCCTCCCACCTCAGCCTCCCAAGTAGCTGGGACCACAGATGCACCCCACCATGCCTGGCTACTTTTTTGTATTTTTGGTAGAGATGGGTTTCATCATGTTGCCCAGGCTGGTGTCAAACTCCTGAGCTCAAGTGATCCAATTGCCTTGGCCACCCAAAGTGCTGGGATTATATGCATAAGCTGCCGTGCCTGGCTAGAATTGTGAACTTTGCCTGCTTAAGATTAGGGAGAAGTGATGCCGCACTTCTGATTAGAAGCCTAGAAACCAGCTGGGCGCGGTGGCACGTGCCTGTAGTCCCAGCTACTCGGGAGGCTGAGAAAAAAAAAGAAAAGAAAAGAAACAAATAGAAGCCGAAGCCAACACTTTTAGAAATTCTAAATGCACATACACACGTGTACTTACACTTTCTCCCATAAATACATGCTTCACACATGTGTATACATGCACCAGTTTCTTTTTTTTTTGAGATGAAGTCTCACTCTGTCACCAGGCTGGAGTGCAGGGGCGCACCACATCTGGCTAATTTTTGTATTTATTTTATTTTATTTATTTATTTTTGAGACAGAGTTTCGCTCTTGTTACCCAGGCTGGAGTGCAATGGCGCGATGTTGGCTCACCGCAACCTCCGCCTCCTGGGTTCAGGCAATTCTCCTGCCTCAGCCTCCTGAGTAGCTGGGATTACAGGCACGCGCCACCATGCCCACCTAATTTTTGTATTTTTAGTATAGACGGGGTTTCACCATATTGACCAGGATGGTCTCGATCTCTTGACCTCGTGATCCACCCGCCTCAGCCTCCCAAAGTGCTGGGATTACAGGCGTGAGCCACCAGGTCCAGCTTATTTTTTTTAAAGATGGAGTTTTACCATGATGGCCAGGCTGGTCTTAAACTCCTGACCTCAGGTGATCCACCCACCACGGCCTCCCAAAGTGCTAGGATTACAGGCGTGAGCCACTGCGCCCGGCTAATTTTTGTATTTTTAATAGAGATGGGGTTTCACCATGTTGGCCAGGCTGGTCTTGAATTCCTGGTCTCAAGTGATCTGCCCACCTCAGCCTCCCAAAGTGCTAGGATTACAGGCGTGAGCCACCGCACCCGGCCACACACACCAGTTTCTTTCCACTAATTAGATAATTTTCTGACAGAACCTCCTCCGAGGCATTAAGGGAACATTTCATCTACTGTAGCTATGCCCAAATTAGTGCGTCCACAGGTGGCCAACCTGCTCTGCTCTCTGGGAGTGATTTAGGGCCTCAATCAAATAAAGCCTTTTTGCCAGGACCCAGTGGCTCACACCTGTAATCCCTGCACTTGGGGAGGCCAAGGCAGGTGGATCACCTGAGGTCAGGAGTTCGAGACCAGCATGGTCAACATGGCAAAATTCCCACCTCTGCTAAAATTACAAAAATTAGCTGGGTGTGGTGGCGCGTGCCTGTAATCCCAGCCACTCTGAAGGCTAAGACAGGAGAATCACTTGAGCCTGGGAGGCAGAGATTACAATGAGCCGAGATTGCACCACCATACTCCAGCCTGGGCGAGATGCTGTGTAGAATAAAAAAAAAATTTAAAAAAAAAAAAACAAGGCTGGGCACGGTGGCTGATGCCTGTAATCCCAGCACTTTGGGAGGCCGAGGCGGGTGGATCACATAAGGTCAGGAGTTCTCAAGAGCAGCCCAACCAACAGGGTAAAACCTTGTCTCTCCTAAACACAAAAGATTAGCCAGGCATGGTGGCACATGCCTGTAACCCCAGCTACTTGGGAGGCTGAGGCAGGAGAATCACTTGAACCCAGGAGGTGGAGGTTGCAGTGAGCCGAGATTGTGCCACTGCACTCCAGCCTGGGCGACAAGAGGGAAGCTCCATCTCGGAAAACAAAACCAAGCAAAGCCTTTTTTCATTTTAATTTTTTCATGTGGAGGCAACCGTCTGTCTTATTAAGGTCAGGATGCTGTAATACAATACCACAGACTAAATATTTATTTCACACAGTTCTGCAGGCTGGGAAGTTCAAGAGCAAGGTGCTGGCATACTCAGTATTTGGTGATAGCCTTCTCCCTGGTTTTCAAACAGCCACCTTCTTGCTGTGTCTTCACATGGTGGAGTCGATGGGGTGTCTGGTCTTTTGCTCTTCTTATAAGGTCCCTCATCACATTATGGGGGCTCTACCTTCAGGACCTCATCTCGACTAGTCACCTCCCAAAGACTCTGCTCCAAATCCCAACACACTGGGAATGAGCCTTCTACAAGGGACTTGCATGATGCTGAGCACTAAATCTCCCGGTAGTGCCCTGTGTAAACACTGTGCTAGCTGTTTCATGGCTAGTAATGGTCAAAATATATTTAGATCATATTTGCAGCTAATCCTGGCATTACCTACATTGAAGCCACCAATGTAATCTGTGATGTGCAGTTACTACATAAAAACCGTGGACCATGTGTTCGGTTAACTTTTTCTTGTTCATCAAAGATCTGACTATCATCTATCGGCTTGGTTTGCCTTTCTGTCTTTCCTTTTTCTTTTGAGATGGGAGTTTTGCTCTTGTTGCCCAGGTTGAAGTGCAATAGGGCGATCTTGGCTCACTACGACGTCCACCTCCTGGGTCAAGCGATTCTCCCGCCTCAGCCTCCTGTGTAGCTGGGATTACAGGCACGCGCCACCACGCCTGGCTAATTTTGTATCTTGAGTAGAGACGGGGTTTCTCCATGTTTGTCAGGCTGGTCTTGAACTCCCAACCTCAGGTGATCCGCCCACCTCGGCCTCCCAAAGTGCTGAGATTACAGGTGTGAGCCACCACACCTGGCCGTCTCTATTGTTTAAAAATTAAAAATGAAAAAAAAAAAACATAAAAAAAGAGGCCAGGCATGGTGGCTCACATCTGTAATTCTTGGGAGGCCAAGATGGAAGGCCAAGGTAAGCCAGGATGGGAGGATCACTTGAGTCCAGGAGTTGAAGACCAACCTGTTCCTACAATACGATCCAGTCATTCTGCTCCTAAGTATTTACCCAGGGAAAGTGAAAAGTATGTTCATACAAAGTCCTGTACCTAAGTGTTCATAGTCACTTTATTTGCAATAGCCCCAAGTAAGAAACAACCCAGAAGTCCATCAACAGGTGAATGGATCAGCAAATTGTGGTACCTCCATACTAGAGAATACAACACAGCAAAGAAAAGGAGAGAACTATTGATAAGGGCAACAACTGGGATGGAATTCAAAATAATTACATTACGTGAAAGCAGCCGGGGGGGTGGGCATGAAGAGACACATGCTGCGTCACCCCATTTATAGAAAATGCAAAGCAATGAGTAGTGACAGAGAAGGTCAAAGGTGCCTGGGGATGGAAAGCAGCGAGGGGGACCCTAAAGGGCCCTGAGGTGATGGATCTGTTTGCTGTTTTGATTGTAGCCAGTTTAATATATATGGTGTGCCCATATATCAGACGTTATCCAAGCTACACTCAAACATGTGCAGTTTATCATATGTCTGTTTTACCTCAATAAAGCTGTTTTTTTTTTGTTTTTGTTTGTTTAACAAAAAACAGCCTGGGTGATGGCTCATGCCTGTATTTCCAGCACTTTGGGAGGCAGAGGTGGGTGGACCACTTGAGGTCAGTAGTTCGAGACCAGCCTGGCCAACATGGTGAAACCTCATCTCTACTAAAAAATACAAAAATTAGCTGGGTGTGGTAGTGCAAGCCTGTAATCTCAGCTACTAGGGAGGCTGAGGCAGGAGGATTGCTTGACCATGGAGATGGAGGTTGCAGTGAGGCGAGATCTCGCCACTGCACTCTAGCCTAGGTGACAAAGTGACACTCTGTCTCAAAAAAAAAAAACACACAACAAAAAACAAACAAATAAACAAAAAACGGCGGAGGGGGCCTTAGAAGAGTAAACGGAAGTGACTGGGGCAGGTCTCAATGGACCAGTGGCTTATTTTGCCAAGGCTGAGGCCAGGCCCAGGGAAGAGAAAAACAAGTCACAGTAGGATCTGTGGCCTGTGCTCTTCCCAAAAAGGGTTTTGAGGATTTCAATATTTAAAGGGGAATCAGCAAGCCAGAGGGGAAAGACCCAAGAAAAATGTGGGAATGGTGGACAATGAGACAGGGGTCAGATTCTCGCTCGGCTTTGACATGTGCTCAGTGAATCTACATTTTATTTATTTGTTTGTTTGTTTAATGTATTAGTTTTTATTTATTTTTCTGAAACAGAGTCTCACTCTGTCGCCCAGGCTGGAGTTCAGTGGTGCCATCTCAGCTCACCTGCAACCTCTGCCTCCTGAGCTCAAGTGATCTTTCTGTCTCAGCCTCCACAGTGCTGTGATTACAGGTGTGAGCCACTAAATTCCAGCCCAAATCTACATTTTACACAAGATAAAGTAGGCAGCTGTTTAGAAAACCAAAGGAAAGAAGTTTTTGTTTTTTGTTTCGTTTTGTGTGACTCAGTTCCCAAGCTTAACTCTGCCCTTGCATAGTGAGTTTTGAGTCCTGAGATTCTATTTTTCCTTCATATGTGCAAAGGGGCTGGTAGCAATGCTGCCAGCTGCCCTGGGGCTACAGCGGGATTGGCAGTGGGTAGCTGCAGACAAAAGGGGCCATGGGAGCCCGGAACCTTCGAGAAACACTGCCCTCGGTGACTTCTCCTGTGAGGTCTCACTCCCCTTGAACTTGGCATTCCTTTTGATCCCCATCCCATAACCCACGCCCCTCCTCCTCCTCGGCCTACCGTGAAATCTTGCTTTCAATGCATTCTTACAAAATTATTATTACTTTTTGAAACAGGGTCTCACTTTGTTGCCCAGGCTGGAGTGCAGTGGTACAATCATGGCTCACGGCAGCCTCCACCTCCTAGGCTCAAGTAATCCTCCCACATCGGCCTCCCAAGTAGCTGGGACTACAGGCACAGGCACTTGCCACAAAATTTATTTATTTTTTCTTTATATTATTTAGTTAAAGAAACAAGAGCAAAAACTCTTGTTTCTTTAACTAAATAATATAAAGAAAAATAAGCAAATTTTGCTCTTGTTGCCCATTGGAGTGTAACCCTGTGATTTCGGCTCACAGCAACCTCCACCTCTCAGGTTCAAGCAATTCTCCTACCTGTCTCCTGAGCAGCTGGGATTACAGGCGAGTACCACCACGTCTGGCTAATTATTTGTATTTTTAGTAGAGACGTGGTTTCTCCGTGTTGGTCAGGCTGGTCTCAAACTCCCGACCTCAGGTGATCTGCCCGCCTCAGCCTCCCAAAGTGCTGGGATTACAGGCGTGAGCCACCGTGCCTGGCCAAATTTATTTATTTTTCATAGAGGCAGGGTCTCACTATGTTGCCCAGGCTGGTCTTGAACTCCTGGACTCAAGCGATGCACCTGCCTTAGCCTCCCAAAGTGCTGGGATGAGAGGCATGAGCCACCAGGCCTGGCCACAGAATGATACTCTGAATCGCAGGTGCTGACTTCATCAAATGAGCTCTCCCCTCTCATTCTGGTTTCCTTCTCACCCCAAGCTGTTACCGACACTACCTACTGGACATCCTCTGGTGCCTCACCACCCCCACTCACCTGCCTGCTTTCCCAGTGACAGGCCACCCAGGCTGCCCCCAGGTAAATTCACGATAACTAGCCTCAAATTGTCCCCTTATCGACCTATGAGCCTGTCTTTGCAAAAAAAAAAAAAAAAAGCCAGGAGCAGAACTCTTGGGTCATATATAAATGTATTTATCTTGGTTATATTCCTGTTACATTTGCTCCTAAATGTTTACTAAGATTTTTAGAGCTGGGCATAATGGCTCACACCTGTAATCCCAGCACTTTGGGAAGCCGAGGTGGGCGGATCACTGAGGTCAGGAGTTAGAGACCAGCCTGGCCAACAAAGTGAAACTCCGTCTCTACTAAAAATACAAAAATTAGCTGGACATGCTCACTTGAACCCAGGAGACGGAGGCTGCAGTGAGCTGAGATCTTGCCACTGTACTCCAGCCTAGGTGAGACTCTGTCTCAAAAAAAAAAAAAAAAGAAAAAGAAAAAAGGATTTTTAGGACCCAAGAAAGCAGCAGGAGTATGCATGGTGGGGCGGAGAGGCACACATCGTTTGCACTATCCTGCTAGGACTGTCAGATTTGGCAAATACAGGAAACTTGGTTACATTTGAATTTCAGATAAGCAACCAACCCTTCTATAGTATACTAAAACAGTACTGTTTGTTTATCTGAAATTCAAATTTAGCTGGGCATCCTGTATTTTATCTTGCAACCCTACCTCCAACTGAATACATAAATTCAAGGTTTTATGACTCTTCTCAGATTGAGGAATAGAACCATGGAATCCTGGTTACACATCAAAACTGGGGAAACTCCACAAATGTTCGCTTGGAAGTGATGAAATATATTTTAAAAGTCCACACGACAAAATTACAATAAACATTTATTAAGCTGTAATTTTCACAATATTTTAATTCTGTTCTGAGATCTACAAATACCTCTATGTAACACCAAAGCCAGTGATTTAATAAATAACAGGAATGTATATATCGCTTTGCAAAAAAATATGCCTGGTATGTTTATCTCTATATATTTGTAGAATCAGTTTCCCAAGGCTCATGAAACTAAAGTGCACACACACACCATGTACACACACACACTATTATATTCAAATCAACTGGATTTAGATTAGGTGCCAAATTAAATGCTATACAAAATTGATAACCAGATACACAAAATATGAAGTTGATCGTGAATACACTGTTGATAACAGGTACACAGCTCACAAGTGTGACTTCCGGTTAGGAAGAGGGAAACGACTGCTTCATTGGACGTTTAGTGTGTGCTAATCATCATCACCATCACAGTTAATCAGCTTAATTACACGGTATTCGGAGATTAAACACACATGCAGATATTAAATTGACACTACGATAAAACCTTTAACTCTGCAAAAAGACGTTAGAACACATGGGCGATAATACCATGGGCTGCCACAGCTTCTCAGTAGACAATGCAAAAGGCAATCAGCATTTAAAGCCACCACAAGAGAGAAACTGGTACTGGTGCACCTCCTACATGTCAAGGCAAAGCAAAACACAACTCACTATGCTGAATGATATTTGTTTACACCAGATACTATACATCATACCGATGGCTGTCAGTATGAATTTTAAGGGTATTGTGTTCAACTCTGCAAAATATATTCCTATTATTCACAAGTAAGGAGTCAAAGTCCAACTATTCAAATGGCAATAAACAAAAATGTTGCAGAAGGTATAGACCATTAAAAATAAAAAGCCGGAAGTGGGGTAGCTGACCCCTTAGGAACCTCAGGAATTCCTTTTAACGCTAGATTGATGGCAAGAGCTGGCTTTCTGGTTAAGTCAGCCAGTTTGAAACCCATCAGGAAGTTATCAGGTGTCAACCTGTAAGGCAGATGTCATTTGTCAAAAGCATCTTAAGAAGTAGCAGCGGTTACAGAAAGGAAGCAATTCAGGGTTTCCACTAGCGACAGGTGACATTAACCACGTCTTTAGGTTCTGCCTAGGCCATTTGGCAGCTGATATTCTTAACTGCTCCCTAAGCCTGCTGAATCACAGGGCCACGGGAGCAACTAGAGCCGCCCAAAGCCTCCCTTCCAGCCATGCAAAGTCATATTTCAGTCTTCTTAACCACTGACCTGAACCTTTGTGTTCTGACTCAGTTCCCCACAGGGAACCACCCCACTTGGTTACCTCCACCGTAGTCATAGACACAGTCCCAGGTCTCTGATAGCTCTGCCTCCTGACTCCTGCATGCGACAGGCTTCATGTGAGACAGGCTCTAGTTTTTGAGGAAAGTGTATTAAACACCTTTCTATGGCATTCACCTCTCCTTAGTGAATGAAGATACAGGCACAATTCACAAGGCCTGCTTTCCAGAAATTCTATTGCTGTGCACTCTTACCAGAAATGATATGGGGCTAAAACCCAAAGCAAAAGAAACCAAAGGGCAGGTAATGCCGATTGGTATTGAAAGGTGTGTATATATGTGTGTATACATACAAACTTATATGGATGTATATAAGTGTGTGTGTGTGTGTGTATATATACACACTTTTTTTTTTTTGAGACAGGGTCTCACTCCCCGACTGGAGTACAGTGGCGCGATCTCAGCTCACTGAAACCTCTGCCTCCTGGGTTCAAATGATTTTCCCACCTCAGCCTCCTGTGTAGCTGGGACTACAGGCACCCACTACCACACTTGGCTATTTTTTTTTTTTTATTGGCAGAGACAGGGTTTCACTGTGTTGGCCAGGCTGGTCTCGAACTCCCGACCCCAAGTGATCCACCTGCCTTGGCCTCCCAAAGTGCTGGGATTACAAGCGTGAGCCACTGCACCCAGCCTGGAAAGTACATTTATGAAAGGTTTACACTCCACAAAGCATCTTTGCTAGGGTGTCAAGGGAGATCACTAAACCAACCCCAACACGCCCCTACAATTCCAGCAATCTAGAGATGGCAGGTTGCTTTTGTTTTTGGATTATTTTCTGTTCTCAGTAAAACAAGTTATTTATTGTGATACTGAAACATTGGGAAATTAACACTGATTAAGATATGTTAAACACTGAGTCTTAATTATAACAGAACCAGTTTTCCTCAGAATGTTTTTACATCACATTCAGTGAAGGGTTGCACTAATATATTCTATAGCCCTGAAGACATAAAAAGGTTTCTCTATAGGTGTGAGATACGGTAGAAAAACACACTTTTCCACATACAACGGAGAGCAAAAACAAAGAGATGTGGTGTGGCGGGGAGGGGCAGGCCCAATCCCAAGACCTACAAGCTTCCATGGAGCGGAGAAGGAACAAAAACCCCCAATTATTTTGGGTTAAGATGTGCCCAAATGAAGGTGAAAGATATGCAGTAAAAACCAGGAGTTTTTCAAATCTAGCATCCAGGATTTCTATCAGATTTTAAATAATGTTCTACCCTGAGGTGACACCTACTTACCGTAGGTTATTCCATTAAAAATGAAGACATCTTTCACTGGAGTGTAACGAACTATAAAATCGGCTTTGGAGCCTAAAGTGGAAAAAAATTGTGCATATTTTCGACAGCAATGTTGAATTGATGCTTGAGGTCTCGATCCACCAGCACCCAGAGGACACGTACCTCCCTCAGAGGAATCCAAGTTAAAATGATGATCTTACCAAGATCTCAACGGAGCACAGTGCCCTTGATTCAGGTAAGAGGGTGGGAGGAGGAATGAAGTGAGTATTATACCCAGTCCAGTGACAGCTTCAGCCTTAACATGCAGGCATCTCACAATGACCACAAACAAGGAAAGGGCCGAGGTGGGGCCGGCGGTCACTGGCTTTCTGCACAGAACATCAGTCTTCCCCTGGCCACCATGAGCAAAGCTGTTTTAGTACCTATACGTGGTATGGCCAAACGCACAAAAGGAAAGAAGATGAAGATGACACGCCTGGTTATTTATCCCCTGTGCGAAAACAGATCAATGTCCAAGTATCTAATGACAAAACTGGCATGTACACGGATAAAGATTTGCTCTAGTAAATTTTTTAAAAATTCTTTCCTTTAAAATTTCTTTTTTACTTTCTTCAGAGAAGCTCTGATGCATGTTCCAATAAATCTTTTATTTTTAGATGGAGTCTTGCTCTGTCATTGAGGCTGGAGTACAGTGGCACAATCTCGGCTCGCTGCAACCTCTGCCTCCCAGGTTCAAGCAATTCTCCAGCCTCAGCCTCCTGAGTAGCTGAGATCACAGGCATATGCCACCATGCCCGGCTAATTTTTCAATTTTTAGTAGAGGCGGGGTTTCACTATGTTGGCCAGACTGGTCTGGAACTCCTGACCTCAGGTGATCCGCCCGCCTTGGCCTCCCAAAGTGCTGGGATTACAGGTGTACGCCACCGCACCCGGCCTGCTCCAGCAAATCTTAAATATCCATGCACATTGAATAAACATGTACCTGAAACAGGTACATGGTTCAGGAAATAAACGGAACTCTCCAGGAGAGTTTGGGTCCCATCATATGTACCTTAAAAACAGAAGCCTCGTCAACATCCTGGAAAATATCTGCATCTGTGTTCCAGATACTTGCAACCAAAAATAACACTTTACAGGAACACAACACAAGCAGTGGTAGACAGCTAACCCTTCTCCAAATTGAGACCTGGACCTAGCAGATCTGGCAGGGGTATCTCCAAAGCAGCATGCAGGGGACTGTGAGTGGGTTGCCAGGGCTACAAAATGCTAGGCTTCCTTTTTTTTTTTTCCTCTTTTTGAGACTGAGTCTTGCTCTGTCACCCGGCTGGAGTGCAATGGCACGATCTCAGCTCACTGCAACCTCTGCCTCCCAGGTTCAAGCAATTCTCCTGCCTCAGCCTCCTTAGTAGCTGGACTATGGGCGTACACTACCACGCCTGGCTAATTTTTGCGTTTTTGGTAGAGATGGGGGTTTCACCACGTTGGCCAGGTTGGTCTTAAACTCTTGACTTCAGGTGATCCACCCACCTCGGCCTCCCAAGGTGCTGAGATCGTGTGTGGTCTAGGGCTTCCTTTTTTAAAAAACAAGTTGCAGTGACTCACGCCTATAATCCAGCACTTTGGGAGGCTGAGGAGGGTGGATCATGAGGTAAGGAGTTCAAGACCAGCCTGGCCAACATGGTGAAATCCCATCTCTACTAAAAATACAGAAAACTAGTGGGGGCATGGTGGCAGGCACCTGTAATCCCAGCTACTCAAGAGGCTAAGGCAGGAGAATTGCTTGAACCCAGGAGGTGGGGGTTGCAGTGAGCTGAGACCGAGTCACTGCACTCCAGCCTGGGCGACAGAGCAAGACTCCATCTCAAAAAGAAAAATAAAAGTCCTAGCAAAGCGGCATTTCTACCAGCCCCTGACCCACACCTTCTGAAGCTCCCTTGCCCGGGACCCCCACAGCTGTCCACCTCGAATGTCCCACTCTCTGCCCACAGAGACCACCTAAAATAAGGACACGACAGATTTCAGATAAAAAGCACCTAACATGTATCGTAAAAATTTCAGGAACAATAATTTAGACCTTTTCAAAGGCTTGCTTATTGCTGCTAATTTTTCCTGAGAATCTTTCTCAGCAGCAATACACTTGAGAATGTTATTAGCTGCTACTGTTTGTTCTCCTTCGAAGGTCCTGAGGCAAACAAAAGCAAAATGAAACAAAAACCCCTCAAGGGTGCAGCTTTCGTGGACAGACCTAGTGAGCAACCTGCAAACTGGGACACTGAACAGATTCTGGCGCGGCCTCCAGCCCTTACCCAGGTACTTCCTGGCATCAAATCCCCAAGACATTTCTTGGCCCCTCCTTGCATTTTCCTTTTCAAAATGTTGAGATTAAAATACACCGAAGCACAGAGGGAACAAAGTCTCAGGCCTTCCAGAAATGGCGATGTCTTCATTTAGAAACAGGCCGGACGGGGGTCTGGCAGGGGTCTCCAGGATCCAAGAGGCTGAGTCGCAGCCCGCAGCTCAACTGTCCACATTTAGAAGTGACAACATTCATGAACTAAGTCAACATCTACCAAAAAGAACAGGAAATAAAGCTCACAGTTTGGGAACATGAAAATAACAGACACAGACCTCACCCACCGATCCCTAAGCTGCGAAAACAACCGCATTTAAACTTTCCTCAAATGTCAAATTACCATATTCTTCCCCTCCATGTAAAGTTTTGATAAACTTGACTCAATCTGCCTTTATTAAAAAACCTTACAAAAGATGTATTTAAATGCTTGAAAAAATTAACTTTATGCTCTATGCACAGATAAATTTCTTACTGTACAGCTAAATATGGTTCTATCCTTTGTTTAAAAAATATATTTTCCCCACTGATGACACTTGTGTGCAGTTCCGCATCAATCTTTCTGCTCTTCTGGGAACGTGTCCTAAGAGCTGCTGCCGGATGGGTGGAAATACCCTCACATAGCGCCACTTTCTCGCTCAGCCGTGTTTATTAAGATTGTTTGGGGTTTGGGTTTTTTTTCCTCCGTTTTCGTTTTCTGAGACAGAGCACTGGTAACTGTGGGCCCACCCGGCCAGCTGACCTTCACTTGTCCTTGGAGCGGTCCAGGCTCTCGAGCACCCGGTTGAGACGGATGTTGAGCAGTCTGACCTGCTTCTCCAGGTGCTCCAGCTTCTCCTCCACGCTGGGGCTGCTTGTGCTGCTGGGGCTGCTGGGGCTGCTTCGCCAATAGAAGCCCATGGGCCCAGTCATGAAGTAGATGGCCACCACAAAGCACAGCGGCAGCACTGCATTCTCCGGCTCGCCCTCGTACTTGTGCAGGATGTACACGCATGACATGGAAAACAAGACTACCCGCACAATCCAAAAGAAGCGGCCAAACACCACGTGCAGGACGCTGAAGGTGAAGCCCAGGGTCAGGGACAGGAACCAGTAGGCCAGGAGGACGACGCCGACAAGCAGGAGTGCACGGGCCGGGCTGCTGGACACCGAGTTTGGGCTGAAATACTGGGACAGGTTGGAGACTGTGGGACAGAAAAGGAACAGGGCTGGTTACACAGGGGCCAGGAGCTTCTTGACAAACAGAGCTGGCCTGCCAGGTTAAAAGGCCTTTGTAATAATCCAAGGAACTCAAGGAAGTTCTTCCGTGAATAGTCACATTAAACTCTATGAGGAGATCCAGGAAAACCCGTTGAGATGGCCTGCCATGTTGAGTTTAAAACACCTCCTCAGGCTGGGCGTGGTGGTTCAGACCCGTAATCCCAGCACTTTGGGAGGCTGAGGCCAGCAGATTACCTGAGGTCGGGAGTTCAAGACCAGCCTGACAAACATGGAGAAACCCTGTCTCTACTCAAAATACAAAATTAGCCAGGCGTGGTGGTGCACGCCTGTAATCCCAGCTACTCGGGAGGCTGAGGCAAGAGAATCACTTGAACCCAGGAGGCAGAGGTTGCAGTGAGCCGAGATCGCACCACTGCACTCCAGCCTGGGTAACAAGAGTGAAACTCCATCTCAAAAACAACAACAACAACAAAAAAAAAATCCAGCTGGGCACAGTGGCTCATGTCTGTAATCCTAGCACTTTGGGAGGCCAAGGAGGGTGGATCACCTGAGGTCAGGAGTTCAAGACCAGCCTGGCCATTATGGTGAAACCCTATCTTAAATTTAAAAATAATAATAATAATAATAAAACAAAACAAAAAAACCTCTCCATACACTGGTTTCTCTTCAAATCGTATACATCTTTCACCTGCAGCCTGGGCAACATAGTGAGACCCTGACCTAGTTTGGCTCTGTGTTCCCATACAAATCTCATCTTGAATGAAGCTTGTGGTGGGTGACTGAATCGTGGGGGTGGTCTCCTCCTTGCTGTTCTTGTGATGGTGAGGGAGTTGTCATGAGATCTGAGAGTTTAAAAGTGTATGGCAGCTGCCCTCTTTGCTCTCTCTCTCCTGCCACCTTGTGAAAAAGGTGCTTCCTTCTCCTTTGCCTTCAGCCACAACTCTAAGTTTCCTGAGCCATGCAGAACCGTGAGTCAATTAAACCTCTTTTACTTATACAGTACTCAGTCTCAGGTATTTTTTTTCTTTTTTTTTTTTTTAAAGATGGGGTTTCACCATGATGGCCAGGCTGGTCTTGAACTCCTGACCTCAGGTGATCCACCCACCTTGGCCACCAAAAGTGCTAGGATTACAGGCGTGAGCCACCGCGGCTGGCTTTTTTTGTTTTTGTTTTTGTTTTTGTTTTTGAGACTGCAATGCAGTGGCACAATCTCGGCTCACTGCAACCTCCGCCTCTCATGTTCAAGCAATTCTCCTGCCTCAGCCTCCCGAGTAGCTGTGATTACAGGCACATGCCATTACACCCAGCTAATTTTTGTATTTTTAGTATAGATGAGGTTTCGCCATGTTGGCCAGTCTGATCTTGAACTCCTGACCTCAAGTGATCCACCTCCTCAGCCTCCCAAAGTGCTGGGATTACAAGCGTGAGCCACTGTGCCCGGCCTCAGGTATGCTTTTATAGCAGTGTGAAAACAGATTAGTACAGGCCCAATCTCTAGAGAACATAAATTTTTTAAAAACTAGCCAGGCGTGGCGGAACACACCTATAGTCCCAGCTACTCAGGAGGCTGAGGTGGGAGGATCACTTGAGGCTGGGAGGTCACGGTTGCAGTGAGCCATGACGTACCACTGCACTCCAGCCTGTGTGACGAAATAAAGACTTTGTCTCAAAAAATAACTTTTACTTCTTAGTAAAACACCTCTGACAGTGGGGCATAGCCTGCAAATTGTCCTTCAATTTCCATAGTAACAAATGCCCACTTTCAGGCTGGGCACACGAATGCCTAGGATTAAAAGTGTTTCCCAGCCTCTCTTGCAGACACATAACTAAGCTTTGGTCAAGGAGAGGTTAAGTGGAAGTCTTTGCAGTAGCTTCAAAGGACTTTCCCTAAAAGTAGCAGAAATGTGTCCTTTATCTTTTCTGCCTGCAGGAACATGGACACAATGGCTGGAACTGGAGCAACCATTTTGGAACATGAGGGCAGAGAAGTCACTCGTGGATGAACAATAAAATGGAAGGTGCTTCAGTTCAGAGCACCACATGCAACAGAGCCATCCAACCTGCCTCACCACCTTCCTGAGAACTTTCGTAGAAGAGGGAAGAAGCATCCACCTTGGTTAAGCCAATGTTACGTTGGATTTCTGTTTCAGCTAAACCTGAACCTATCTGGTACCCACACATGAGTTTCATCTCAAGAATGCAATGAAACTTAAGAATAGCATCTTCTGTGTGCCTGACTTAAGGAAATTTAAACAAAAAGGTTAAAAGAACAGAATATTCCTTTTGAAACTACCTAGACTGAACAGTTATTAAAAATGCCAAATGCTTTCTCTATTTACATGCTTTTTTTTTTTTTTTTTGCGACGGAGTTCCGCTCTTGTTACCCAGGCTGGAGTGCAATGGCATGATCTCGGCTCACCACAACCTCTGCCTCCTGGGTTCAGGCAATTCTCCTGCCTCAGCCTCCTGAGTAGCTGGGATTACAGGCACTCGCCACCATGCCCAGCTAATTTTCTGTATTTTTAGTAGAGACGGGGTTTCACCATGTTGACCAGGACGGTCTCGATCTCTTGACCTCGTGATATACCCGCCTCGGCCTCCCAAAGTGCTGGGATTACAGGCTTGAGCCACTGCGCCCAGCCTACATGCTTTTTAAAATAACCCATTTGAAAGATGTACACATCACACTTCATCACGCATCTTCTGAGAATAAAGACATCATTCAGCTTTTCCTTTTCCTCCCTGGCTGTGTGAGGATAGGCCACCATCATGAATGACATGGTAACTATCCACACTAGAAAGTTCATGACCAACCGACTACGTCAGAGGAAACAAATGGTCACTGATGTCCTTCACCCCGGAAAGGCAACGGTGCCTAAGATCGAATTTGGGAAAAACGCGCCAAAATGTTCAAAAGCCCACCCTGGATGTCATCTTTGTATCTGGATTCAGAACTCATCTTGGTGGTGGTGAGACAATGGACTTTGGCATGATTGACGAGTCCCTGGATTATGCAAAGAAAAAGGAACCCAACATAGACGTGCAAGATGTGGCCTGCGTGAGAAGAAAACGACCTCAAAAGAACAATGAAAGGGATGCAGGAAAAGAATGAAGCAAGTCGGGGGACCCAAAGGCCAATGCTGGCACTGGCGAAAAGCTGCAGGAGGACAGGCGCTACGAGGATGCCATCTGCAGCTGCTGTGGCTTTCTCACGAGATCAATAAACTAAAAACTTAAAAAAAAAAAGACTTCATTCACCTCAAAACATGATGCTATCATCATTCGAAGAATATTAACAATTCCAGGCCGGACGCGGCGGCTCGTGCCAGCATTTGGGAGGCCAAGGTTAAGCGGGTCACCTGAGACCAGGAGTTTGAGACCAGCTTGGCCAACATGGCGAAACCGCATCTCTACTGAAAATACAAAAATTAGCCAGGTGCCGTGGCACACGCCTGTTATACCAGCTCCTCAGGAGGCTGAGGTACGAGAATTGCTTGAACCCGGGAGGCAGAGGTTGCAGTGAGCCAAGATGGTGCCATCGTACTCCAGCCTGGGTGACAGAGTGATGCTCCCTCTTATAAAAACAAACAAAAAAATTCCATATAGTGTCACTTGAATTTCCCAGTTAGCCAGGAATATATTTATAGCTGTTTCCTTCCGACCCTCACCAGGAGCCAGAATTCACACTCTGCATTCACTACCACTTTAGTCCCCATTAATCGAGACGAGACCCATGATATTTTAGAAACACTGAAATTCTGAATTCTAACTTTTCCAGAATGGTTTTCCTGCAGGACGTCCTACGCTGCAACTGTTTGTTTCCTCATGGTGTTGTTTAACAAGCACAAGGAGAGTTTTATCCCAAGCCTTTAATTTATACAAGCAGTTCTCAAACTTGAGGGATTCCTCCAGGGATCCCCTGAGGGCTTAGGAAACAGGTTGCTGGGCCCCACCCCCAGGACATCTGATTCAGTAGGTCCTGGGTGGGTCCAAGACTCTTCGCCTTTTTTTGGTGGAGGGGACAGGGTCTTGCTCTGTCACCCAGGCTGAAGCGTGATGCTGTGATCTCGGCTCACTGCAGCCTTGACTTCCTGGGCCCAAGCGATCCTCCCATCTCAGACTCCCGAGTAGCTAGGACTACAAGCCTGCACCACCGCACCCAGCTAACTTTTGTATTATTTTTTATAGACAGTGATGTGGTTTGGCTGTGTTCTCTCCCAAATCTCATTTTGAAATGTAATCCCTTTAAGTCCGGGGAGGGACCTAGAAGGAGGTGACTGGGTTACAGGACCGTTTCCTCCATGCTGTTCTCATGCTAGTGAGTGAGTCTCATGAGATCTGATGGTTTAAAAGTACCAGGCCGGGCGCAGTGGCTCAAGCCTGTAATCCCAGCACTTTGGGAGGCCAAGGCAGGTGGATCATAAGGTCAAGAGATCGAGACTATCCTGATCAACATGGTGAAACCCCGTCTCTACTAAAAATACAAAAAAATTAGCTGGGCATGGTGGCACGTGCCTGTAGTCCCAGCTACTCGGGAGGCTGAGGTAGAATTGCCTGAACCCAGGAGGCGGAGGTTGCGGTGAGCCGAGATCACGCCATTGCACTCCAGCCTGGGTAACAAGAGCGAAACTCCGTCTCAAAAAATAATAATAACAAAATAAAATAAAAGTACCTAGCAGTTTTCCCCTCGCTCTTGTTCTCTCTCTCCTGCCACCATGTAAGACATGCTTTGCTTCCCCCCTCACCTTCCATCATGATTATAAGTTTCCTGAGGCCTCCCCAGCCATGTGGAACTGTGAGTCAAATAAACCTCTATTATTTATAAATTACCCAGCCTCGGGTAGTTCCTTATAGCAGTGTGGAAACTAACGAATACAGATGGGATCTCGCTATGTTGCCCAGGCTGGTCTTGAACTCCTGAGCTCAAGCAATCTGCCTGCCTTGGCTTCCCAAAGTACTGGGATTACAGACATGAGGCACCATGCCCAGCCAAATCTGTACCTCTTACAAGTTTTCCAGGGAGGCTCCTGCTACTGCTGCTGATCTCTGGGTCCCTTTGAGATCCAACAGCTTAGGCACAATGAACTCTATGCATCTGGGGACAGAGAGGATGGTGGGGAGAAGTGCGACACAACCATCTGGAATGGGCAAGCGCAAATCCAGGGCAGGCCTGAGACAGGAGGCCTCACCCTGGGGCTCCTCTGGTCCCTAACGACACCTAAGGCGTGAACGTCTCAGACTTCCCCAAAATGATCAGACTCAGCACACCTGACCAGTGTCTAGAGTTCAACCTTGTAAACAGCTGCCGTCTTTGGGACTAAAGACCTGGGGTCAGCAGAACTATCTCAAAGGCAGGGTGTGTTCCCTACACGTGCCTTCCTGAGGGATTGTGAGCATTTTCACTAAATGAGGTTGATCTGGGAGCTGACTTTCATACCTATCCCCTGCAGACTGGAGACTAAACCAGTGTCTCCCAAACCTCTTGGTATCAAGACCCTTCTGTACTGTTCAATATTATTTAAGAGTCCCCAGAGCTTTTGCTTTATGTGGGTTCTACCTATTGATATATTTACCATATGAGAAAATTAGCAAGTTTTTAATTAATTTTTTAAAAATTGTAATTGATTGATTGAGACAGGGTCTTGCTGTGTAACCCAGGCAGATCTCAGCTCATTGCAACCTCTACCTCCTGGACTAAAGCAATCCTCTCACCTCAGCCTCCCGAGCTGCTGGGACTAAAAGCATGCACCACTAAGCTAATGTTTTGATTTTGTGTAGGGTCTCACTATGTTGCCAAGGCTGGTAACTCCTGCGCTCAAGCAATCCATCTGCCTCAGCCTCCCAATGTGCTGGGATTACCAGCATGAGCCACTGTGCTCAGCCACTGTTAATAATTTTAAACACTGCTATCCTTAACTCACTTTCAAATAACAACCCATTACAGATGCTAGGCTTTGAATGTTTGTGTCCCCCACAGAATTCCTATGTTGAAATCCTAAACCCTACACTGATGGTCTTAGGAGGTGGGGTCCTGGGGAGGTGATCAGGTCATGGGGCTGGAGCCCCCATGAATGGGTTTAGTGCCCTTATAAAGAGGTCCCAGAGAACTGCCTTGTTTCTTCCACCACGTGAGACAGTGAGCCATCGTCTACGAGAAACGGCTCTCCCTACACCCTGCATCTGCCAGCACCTTGATCTTGGACTTCCCACCTCCAGAACTGTGAAAAATGAAAATGTCTGTTAGGCCGGGCGCAGTGGCTCACACCTGTAATCCCAGCACTTTGGGAGGCTGAGGTAGGTGGACCACCTGAGGTCAGGAGTTCGAGACCTGCCTGACCAACATGGCAAAACCTCGTCTCTACTAACAAAATACAAAATTAGGCAGGCATGGTGGCACACGCCTGTAATCCCAGCTACTCAGGAGGCTGAGGCAGGAGAACTGCTGGAACCTGGGAGGCAGAGTTTGCAGTGAGCCAAGATTGCACCACTGCACTGCAGCCTGGGCAACAGAGTAACATGTCTCAACACAACGACAACAACAGAGGAACATGCCTGTTGTTGATACGCACAGAGTCTAGGAATTTCCTTATAGCAGCCTGAACTGACCAAGACAATGTTAACATGAAACATTTTTCACCAAAAACAGCTGTTTCTAAAGCAGAACAAATCACGGTGGAACAGTGACAGTGCTTTGAATGTTTGCCTGTCTCCTTCCTATACAGCTTCTTAGGAGAGACCTGGCTCCTAAATCTGTTTCTGAATTCAAAGGAACAGAATACCAGCCACAAATGTGAGTCAGTTTGTCACTGAAAGTTTTCAAGTACTCACAGCAAACAAACAAACAAAAAGGTGAAGTTAATGTTAATATTTTGTTTAATCCAATATATCCAAAGTATCGTCATCTTAACATGGCATCAACACATGTGGAAGTATTAAAGTGTGTACTGAATCCCTGACCTCACAGACATGGTACTGGAGAAGAGAGGAACTTGCAGTCACCCCTCCTACCAAAAGGGTTTCAGGGACCCCACCTCGGGGTTCCTCCAAGCATACTTTGAGAAGCACCATCATGTCAGCAAGGGACCGAGACAGGTGATCAGCCAGAAAAGATGCCCGGAGATGGGAATGCCACCCGTCTTCCACCCCTTGGTGACTTCAGTAAAAGCTGTCATATGTGCCAAGGAAAGGGTGAAGCAACATCACTCCCTGACGCCCTCAAAATCCTAAAGAGAACACAAGTGACCCTGGATGTTCTGCCCGACAGCAAAGAGGTACCATCTGACTTCCCTAGCACTGCCACGGCCAAGCACCTACAAAAGAACAGAAGGCTGGGCTTGGTGGCTCAAGCCTATAATCCCAACACTTTGGGAGGCTGAGGCGGGTGGATCACCTAAGGTCTGGAGTTCCAGACCAGCCTGATCAACATGGTGAAACCCCATTTCTACTAAAAATGCAAAATTAGCTGGGCGTGGTGGTGGGTGCCTGTAATTCCAGCTACTCAGGAGGCTGAGGCAGGAGAATGGCTTGAACCTGGGGGGAGGAAGTTGCCGTGAGCTGAGATGGTCCTACTGCACTCCAGCCTGGGTGACAGAGCAAGACTCTGTCTCAAAAAAACAAAACAAAATAAAAATTAGCCAGGCATGGTGACAGGTGCCTGCCATCCCAGCTACTCGGGAGGCTGAGGAACAAGAATTGCTTGAACCCGGGAGGCGGAGGCTGCAGTGAGCCAAGATCGAGCCACTGCACTCCCGCCTGGGCAAGAGAGCAAGACTCCATCTCGAATATGGGAGGACAAAATTCAACTCCTAACAGGCACCGCTGAAGAAAAGTGAATGATTTGGTGGCCGACTTGCTTCTCCACGTGGGCGCATTTACAGCCCAGCACATCTGTCAAGTCCTGAAGGTGCAGCAGGGGAAGCTGGCTCTGGGTTCGACTAGCCAGACGGCCCTCAGTGTGGAGAATCGAGATTGCGCAGGTCCCAGAGCTACACAATGACGTGCACTTTGGAGGAGGGCCTCTTCACAAGCCCCCAAGTGTTTATGAGTATTGACCATGGGCTGGGCACCATCAGACCACCCTACACACACAGTCATCCCGTCCTCATGCCTTGCTGATGTCATAAACAGCATTTCCCATATAACCTCGCTCAGGATCCCACAGCTAGGACCAGGCAGAGTTAGGATCTGGAACCAGGGGATCCAGCTTCCGGAGCCACAGAGCCCCTGCCCTGCGCCAACGCACCACTGAGGCAGGATTCATTTTCCCCACTTTATTGGAAACTTTGTTGGAAGTGGCCACAGCGGCTTCAGAGGAAATAAGCAACATGACGAACACAAGAGCCTTAAATCCATCTTCCTAAGCCATCCCTCCAGCTCCTGGGCACATGCTCTGTGCCAGCAGATCTAGAATGGGGACAAAGGCTGTGCCATCTATCATGTGCTGAGCCCTTGAAGTGTGACAGGTCAGAACTGACATGTGCTCTAAGTGTCAAATAGAGACTGAGTTTCAAAGGCCTTAGTACCCGAAAAAATGTGAGATGCCTCGTTAATAATTTTCTATTGGGCCGGGCGCGGTCAAGCCTGTAATCCCAGCACTTTGGGAGGCCGAGGCGGGTGGATCATGAGGTCAAGAGATCGAGACCATACTGGTCAACATGGTGAAACCCCGTCTCTACTAAAAAACAAAAAAAATTAGCTGGTCATGGTGGCGTGTGCCTGTAATCCCAGCTACTCAGGAGGCTGAGGCAGGAGAATTGCCTGAACCCAGGAGGCGGAGGTTGCGGTGAGCCAAGATCGTGCCATTGCACTCCAGCCTGGGTAACAAGAGCGAAACTCCGTCTCAAAATAAATAAATAAATAAATAAATAAATAAATAAATAAAAATAATTTTCTATTAATTGTAAGTTGAGATGTTTTGAATATACTGGGTTAACTAAAATATCATATTAAAATTAATTTCAGCTGGGCATGGTGGCACCTGGCTGTAATCCCAGCACTTTGGGATGCCAAGGCAGGCAGAGTACTGGAGCCTAAGAGTTTGAGGCCACCTTGGGCAACGTGGCAAAACCCCATCTCTACAAAAAATACAAAAATTAGCCAGACGTGGTGGCGCACACCTGTGGTCCCAGCCAGTCAGGAAGCTGAGATGGGAGGATCACCTGAGCCTGGGGTGGTGGAAGTTGCAGTGAGCTGAGATCGCGCCACTGCACTCCAGCCTGGGCACAGAGCAAGACTCTGCCTCAAAAAAACAAAACAAGAAAAAAAGAGAAAGAAAAGAAAAATTAATTTTACCAGTTTCTTTTTACTCTTTGACATGGATACTAGAAAACTTATCACCCACGGGGCTCACATTTTCTTTTCTTTTTTTTCTTTTTATTTTTTTACTACCCACCCCCCTACATTCTTTTTCTATTAGACCACTCTGGGCCACGGAGTTCCCATTTTAACCAGACTCTCAAAAAAACACTGAAGAAAGAAATTGTCGGATTGTGCTCACAGAAACCCTTTTCTTTTTTTACCAGAATATCCAACGCTGGTGTATGGTTTCCTGTAAAGCATTCTGCACACTCAAACTTCTATGCATAAGACACAAATTCCAAAGGCTTTCGGATGCTTTGAAGCTTACGCGTCAAACAGAACTAGAAAAGCCACGACACGGAAGCAAGCTTGCCTTGCCTCCGGAAGGCGCCAGCTGCTCTCCTGATGAATGCAGGCATTCAGGCTCCTGGATCCTCTGCGGATGCCTCTATTCTGGGCTTCTCCCATATGATTAGGAGGCTGTTCCTACTCTGCACTTTTTCATTCTAAGCTGCGTGTGATTTTCTGCAATCAGGTTTGTTTCTCCAGGGTTCAGTGGGTGGGGATGAAAACATGGAATGTTTAACGATCCGGGCAGGTGGTGGATACGGAAGCTAAGAGGATCTGACACAGCGGCTGCATCTGGGGGAGGGGGCGTTAGCTCAACTGAGTCCCAGGAGGGGCCATGAGGGGCCCTGGCGGCTGCCAGGTGCACAGTACCAGTGTCCTCTCAAATGGCTCTGCTGACACCTCTGATTCTTTGAGCAGTGAGGTGGCTGAGTTGGCCTAGGGCCTTTTAAAGTTTGAACTCAATAAATCAAGGCTGAAGATGTTTCTCCAATGGCCTGGGGTGTCAACAGGTATGCACCAGTGTGCCCAGCATGGCCAGTGGACCTCACTCCCCCATCACTGATCAGTAAAATGGGGGTGTCAAGGATGGATGGGAGGTGATGAGAGATTCCGCACGTAACAGGGCTGTGGCAGAAGTTTCCCCTGGCTGCCGCAACAAACCACTACAGACTGGGTGGTTTACAACCCAAGTGCATCCACTTGCAGTTCTGGAGGCCAGAAGTGTGAAACCAACGTATCGGCAGGGCCACACTCCTGCTGAAAGTTCAAGGGAGGATCCTGCCTCGCCTCTTCCAGCTTCTGGTGGCCGAGGTGTTCCCTGGCCTGTGGCTCCATCCCCCCAGTTGCTCCACATGGCCATCTTCTCCCTATGTTTCTTGGTGCTTCTGAGTCCACATTTCCCACTTTTTTTATTTTGAGACAGGGTCTCAGCTCTGTCGCCCAGGCTGGAGTGCAGTGGTGCGATCTCAGCTCACGGTAACCTCCCCATCCCGAGTTCAAGCAATTCTCCTGCCTCAGCCTCCTGAGTAGCTGGGATTACAGGCACGCACCACCACACCCAGCTAATTCTTGTATTTTTAGTAGAGACGGGGTTTCACCATGTTGACCAGGATGGTCTCAATCTCCTAACCTTGTGATCCACTCGCCTCAGCCTCCCAAAGTGCTGGGATTACAAGCATGAGCCACTGCGCCCGGCAATTTTCCACTTCTTATAAGGACATCAATCATAGGTGAGGGTCCACCCTAATCCAAGACAATCTCCCTTCACTCAATTACATCTGCAGACCCTATTCTCAAACAAGGGCTGACTCACAGGTCCAGGGGTTAGGACTGGAACACATATTTGTGGGGAGCACATTTCAGCCCACATGACTGGCTCTCTTCCCGGCTGTAAGCATGTGACTGGCACTGCACTGTCAAACTGCGCAACCCTCCTCCCCTAGCCCACAGAACCACCAGCTCCCCTGGCCATTCTCGCCCCATGCAGTGGGTCTGGTGGACAGACCGGTGCAGCATCGGGTGACACCTGCTCCCAGCTTGCCTCCCCGGATGGCCGAAGCTGGAGAGCTAAGAACTGCATTAGCCTGACTCCCTCACAGCTAGGGGCTGCACAGAAATGAAGTTCCGCCTTGCAGTTCCCCCCACCGCATATACGACTTTGAAAATTAAGTAACGTGTTGCCACTGATATGCATGGTTCCAGAAACGGCAAGGGTCCCAGCAGCCACGTGCAAAGTCTAGTTGTTGTGGTAGCAGCAGCGGCCTCCTGGTGCTCGAGTTATACTACACTGTGTGACCCTGAACTCAATGGTTTCACCAGCTGCAACCCTGGATGGCCAGTTCGGCAGCGTCTGAGGCCATGCATCTCTCCCTCAGCCCTTCTGATTATTCTGTGTCTCTGTCTCCACGGAATCCTCTTCTACCTAAATAACTGGTCGTTTCTTTTAAGGATCCCGGTAAACCATGGACTCTACCGCTGGTCCATGTGTTTTGCCTAAGGACACACAAGTTGGCACTACCCAGTTAGACCTTATCCTAAATGGCATCTGAGAAGTCTCAGCTTTGATGGGCCCTTTGTTTTTTATTTTTATTATTATTTGGGAGGAGTCTTGTTCTGTCGCCCAGGCGCTGGGTACAGTGGCACGATCTCGGCTCACCGCAATCTCCACCTCCCAGGTTCAAGCAATTCTCCTGCCTCAGCCTCCTGAGTACCTGGGATTACAAGCGTGCACCACCACACCCGGCTAACTTCTGTTATTTTTAGTAGAGATGGGGTTTCACCATGTTGGTCAGGCTGGTCTTGAACCCCTGACCTTGTGATCTGCCTGCCTCTGGCTCCCAAAGAGTTGGGATTACAGGTGTGAGCCACCACGCCTGGCCATGCACTTTTTTTTGTAGAGATGGGATCTCACTGTGTTGCCCAGGCTGGTCCTGAATTCTTGGGTTCAAGCAATCCTCCTACCTAGGCCTCCCAAAGTCCTAGGATTACAGGCATAAGCCACACCTGGCCTACATATGAGACTGTTAAAATAAAAAGTGTTCACTCATATCCTCACCGACCCAGCCCTCCCCCCACCTTCCCATGTATTACTCACTGTGAGTACCAGTTCCACCCTTTGAGAACCACCAAAATAAAATGACATCTTACATGAATGCCACCCCTGCACCTACCGTCAAGTCCAAGAACATGCAAGAGCTCTGTCCACAGTTTCCACAGTGTCTCCACGAACATATCCACTCCCAGCACGAACCTCTCGGTCAGCCTGCTCAAGAACTGCAAAAACAAGAAATCGGTCACCACCCAGTTACCCACCATGCCACTGTGTTCCTCCGTTACTCAAGCAGGGAACCAGGAGCTTGGGAGTTTATACCTGGGAAGGGGAAACTATCGAGCCCGTGATGAACGCCACACAAGTGGTCTGCTGGTCCAGGGGACTGACCTGAACTGGGTACTGATCACAGCCCAACTGAGAAAAACTGGTCAGAACAACCCCTTCTTTGGAAGGGCTGAACAAGGCATCTGAGGAGGCTGGGACACTCTGCAGGCTGCATTATGCCACCTGCCATTGCTCCTGCTATCTTTCATGCTCCCTCTTTGTTCAGGGTCTCTGCTTTCCTCTGCCTGATTTCTCTAAAGAGATGGGGTCTTGCTGTTGCCCAGGTTGGGGCGCAGTGGTACAATGATAGCTCGCTGTAGCCTCAAACTCCTGGGCTCAAGCAATCCCGCCTCAGCTTCCCAAGTAGCTACAGGTGCAGCCAGCACACCAGGCTTCATTATTACTATTATTGTGTAGAGACAGGGTCTTGTCATGTTGCCTAGGCTGGTCTCCAACTCTAAGCCTCAACTGATCCTCCTGCCTGGCCCTCCCAAAGTGCTGGGATTACAGGTGTGAACCACCACACCACACCCTGCGGGCCTCTCATTTTTAAAGCGTGGACGTTTCTGCTTCTAGGAAGCTGGTAATGACAGAGCCCCATGCTCTAGCCCAGTTTAAGGACCCTAGGCCTCTGAGGTCTTTATTTGGCCTCCAGGTGACTCTGCAGAACCATAGGGCTAAAGAAACGTGAATACGAGGTGCAGCCCCATTTTAACTTTTGTTTTTTTGTGTTTTTTTTTTTTGAGACAGAGTCTTGCTCTGTCAGCCAGGCTGGAGTGCAGTGGCGCAATCTCAGCTCACTGCAGCCTCCACCTCGCAGGTTTAAGCAATTCTTTTGCCTCAGCTTCCTGAGTAGCTGGGATTACAGGCACGCACCACCACGCCTGTCTAATTTTTGTATTTTTAGTAGAGACAGTGTTTCACCATGTTGGCCAGGCTGGTCTCGAACTCCTGACCTCAGGTGATCCACCTGCCGGGCCTACCAAAGTGCTGGGATTACAAGCATGAGCCACCACACCCAGCTGATGTCCAGTATTCTAACAGAAGCATTGACTCCAAGATGACCTGTGAGGACACCAACATTTTAACCCTAAAAAATAGTATAGAGGCTTGGCATGGTGGCTCATGCCTATAATCCCAGCACTTTGGAAGGCTGAGGTGGGAGGACTGCTTAAGCCCAGGAGTTGGAGACCAGTCTGGGCAACAAAATGAAAACCCAACTCTAATTTACCTTAAAAGAACATTTTAGGCCAGGCGTGGTAGGGCTCACACCTGTAATCCCAGCACTTTAAGAGGCCAAGACGAGCAGATAACCTGAGGCCAGGAGTTCAAGACCAGCCTGGCCAACATGGTGAAACCCTGTCTCTACAAAAAATGCAAACATTAGCTGGGCGTGGTGGTGCACACCTGTAATCCCAGCTACGTGGGAGGCTGAGGCAGGAGAATCGCTTTAACCCAGGAGACAGAGGTTGCAGTGAGCTGAGTTCGTGCCACTGCACTCCAGCCTGGGCGATGGAGGGAGACTCCATCTAAAACAGAAAAAAAAAAAAGATACTCGTAGGAGCATGAACCCTAACGTGAGAGATCTAGGTTGCCTGCTCCTTATGAGAACCTAAGGCCTGATGATGTGTCACTGTCTCCCATCAGCCCCAGATGGAACAGTCTACTTCCAGGAAAACAGGCTCAGTGCTCCCACCGATTCTACATTATGGTGAGTTATATAGTAATTTCATTCTGTATTACAATGTAATGATAATGGAAGTAAAGTACACAATAAACACAATGCACTCGAATCATCCTGAAACCATCCCCACGCCCCGGTCTGTGGAAAAGCTCTCTTCCACAAAACCAGTCCCTGCTGCCAACAAGGTTGAGGACCGCTGCGTTAGAGAGAAGGGAAGGTGACTGCCCCTCCCTTGGGTGGGGGTAGGCGGGGGGATCTGGGAGGACGGCCTGCAGAAGACCAGCATGAATCACAACCACAACTGTGAAGGGGTATTCCAGAGATTCCAAGTCACAGCACACATCCCTGCTCGGTGGTTCTGAGTGTGGTGGTGTCTGGACTGGCAGCAGCACATCACACAGGAGCTTCCAGAATTGCAGACTCCCAGTCCCCGCCTCAGACTCTCCAGGGATGGGGCCCAGCCATCTGTCTCTACAGCCCTCCTGGTGATGCTCTTGACAGTTTTCAGGAGCACTGGTCACCTCAGCACTCGAGGCTGAGGACCATGACTGAGAGGCAGTTGCACATGTTACTTCAGAGCACCGCTACACTAAAAAGCTGCCAGCAAACCAGACATACGAGGTAATGGGAGGGACACGTCAGACAGCGACCTCCTCACAGAACGGAGTGCATTTCCACAGCAACGGAAACCAACGACGGACACAGGCAGCAACAAACGGCAGCAAATGATACTGAGTAAAGAAACAGATCTCAAGTTGAGCGATGAAGCCAAAAAAAAAGAAGTAGATCACAGAATGTACGCCTTTTTTCTTTTTTGGAGACAGGGTCTTGCTCTGTTGCCCAGCCTGGAGTACAGTAGGGCAATTATGGCTCATTCAAACTCTTGGGCTCAAGCAATCCTCCTGCCTCAGTCTCCCATGTAGCTAGGACCACAGGCAGGTGCTACCGTGCCCAGCTTTTCCTGCTACAATTCTTTTTTTTTTCTGAGACAGTCTTGCTTTGTCACCTGGGCTACAGTGCATCAGCGCCATCTCAGCTCACTGCAACCTCCATTGCCCAGGTTCAAGCAATTCCCCTGCCTCAGCCTCTGAGTAATTGGAATTATAGACACATGCCACCATCACTGGCTAGTTTTTGTATTTTTAGTAGAGACAGGGTTTCATCATGTTGGCCAGGCTGGTCTCAAACTCCTGACCTTGTGATCCACCCACCTCAGCCTCCCAAAGTGCTGGGATTACAGGTGTGAGTCACGGCACCCAGCCTGCAATTCTTTAAAGTATGTGTGACTTGCACATGTTTGTCAATATATAGCAATTTTGGGGGGAACAGAGTCTCTGTCGCCCAGGCTAGAGTACAGTGGCGAGATCTCAGCTCACTGCAACCTCCATCTTCTAGGTTCAAGCAGTTCTCCTGCCTCAGACTCCCAAATAGCTGGGATTACAGGCACATGCCACCACACCCAGCTAACTCTCGTATTTCTGGTAGAGACAGGGTTGTCATCTTGGCCATGCTGACTTTGAACCCCTGACCTCAGGTTATCCACCCACCTTGACCTCCCAAATTGCTGGGATTATAGGCATGAGCCACCGCACCCAGACAATGTATAGCAATTTCTATAATTTGTTCAAACAGAGGGAAAAACAAAGGCTTTTTTGAGAAAAGAATAGCAGGTCTTTAAAATGGCACCAAGTGCCCTGGCAAGGGTGTGCGGAAGCAGTTACTTTTGGAGGAAGAGACGTTCCTGCTCACGCTGTTGAACCTTTCTGTGCCTCAGTTTTCTCCCCTGTAAAATGAGACCAAGAGAGGATTCAAGAGCAGAACCTGTAAAGACCTCCCCCGTGCCCAGCACACAGCAGGCGCCCGGCGCGTCAGAGTGGCTGAGGTTCTGCTCGTTGGATTCATGGGCTGCAGGGCGGCAACCTGGAACTCCTGCAAGCCGAGCAGTCACCTCCCACGTAACACAAGCTGACAGGCAGGTGCTCTGAAACCCGCCGTGCCTGAGACACTGGCGCGCTCAAGCAGCTGCTGGCAACGTGGAGAAAGGTGCAGGTCAGAGGTTTTCTCACGGTGGAAAGAACAGCACCTGTCCCCTGCTGAAAACCAGCCTGGGGCAGGAGAGGGTGAATCAGGGAGGATCCTGTCACTTGCATCTGGCTGGAGAACTTGCCGTTCATGCAGGGCCGGCTCCGCCTGCTCTGGTGTGTGACACCCTGACCCACTTTGTGTGGATGTAGACACGGGAGCCCTAAGGGGAATATGGGCTGAGCGGTGTCCCCCAAAAGGCTTATGTGGAAGCCCTAAGGCCCAGGACCTCACAGTATGACTGTATTTGGAGACAGAGTACAGAGGTGATGAGGTTGAAATGAGATCTTTGGGGTGGGCGCTAATCCGATGTGGCTGGCATCTTTATTCGAGTAGGAGATCAGGACCCAGATGTAGAGAGGAAAGACCACCCGAAGACACAGTTTTGGCCATCTGCACACCAGGATGAGGGGTCTCAGGAATCCAGCCCTGGCACTTCGAGCTCAATTTCCAGCCTCCAGAATGGAGAGAAAACGTATGTCTGCTGTTTAGGACCCTGGGCTGTGGTGCACACAGATACAGGAGCTTACAGCGAAGCTCAGAGCCTGGGAGCGGTTCCATCAGAAATCAGGGGAAAAGGCAAGCCTCAATCATATCAGGCCTCTAGACCTTTTTTTTTTTTTGGAACACTCTTGTTCTGTCACCCAGGCTGGAGTGCAGTGGCGTGCGTGATCTCGGCTCACTGCAACCTCTGCTCCCCACCCCATGAGTTCAAGCAATTCTCCTGCCTCAGCCTCCTGAGTAGCTGGAATTACAGGCGTGGCCACCACACCCAGCTAATTTTTTGTATTTTTAGTAGAGACGGGGTTTCAACCATGTTGGCCAGACTGATCTTAAACTCCTGACCTCAAGTGATCTGTCCACCTCGGCCTCCCAAACTGCTGGGATTACAGGTGTGAGCCACCATGCCTGGCCAGGTCTCTAGATCTAACCACTGGTTCTTGGGGATATGGGAAATGGGGCACAGGGAAACACGCGGCCAGATGCAGATGGTGGAGATCATAGGGGATGAGACCCAGCTTCTCCATCAAATAAGATGACATCCAAGGAAAAGCACTAGGTGGGGGCATTAAAATTAAAAGCGACTTAAATGATGATGATTTGCTGCACACTGGATGTGACAGGATGAAAATGGTCCTTAATTCTGTGTCTTCCTCCCAAAACCCATCACCCAGTCTCATTATGAGAAAAATATGAGACCAATTCCAATAGGGAGCATCCTACAAAGTCCTGACCAGCCGGGCGCCGTGGCTCACAATTGCAATCCCAGCACTTTGTGAGGCCAAGGCAGGTGGATCATTTGAGTTCAAGAGTTGGAGACCAGCCTGGCCAACATGGTGAAACCTCTCCTCTACTAAAAGGAGGCTGAAGCGGGAGAATTGCTTGAACCCGGGAGGCAGAGGTTACAGTGAGCTGAGGTCACGCCACTTCACTCCAGCCTGGGTGATTGAGTGAGACTGTTTCTTTCTTTTTTTTTTTTTTTTGAGACGGAGTTTCGCTCTCGTTACCCAGGCTGGAGTGCAATGGCGCGATCTCGGCTCACCGCAACCTCCGCTCCTGGGCTCAGGCAATTCTCCTGCCTCAGCCTCCTGAGTAGCTGGGATTACAGGCACGTGCCACCATGCCCAGCTAATGTTTTGTATTTTTAGTAGAGACGGGGTTTCACCTTGTTGACCAGGATGGTCTCGATCTCGTGACCTTGTGATCCACCCGCCTCGGCCTCCCGAAGTGCTGGGATTACAGGCGTGAGCCACCGCGCCCGGCGAGACTCTGTTCCAAAAAATAAAAAAGAAAAGGAAAAGTCCTTGACCAATGCTCCTGAAAACTGTCAAGGTCAAAAACAAGGAGAGCCTGAGAAACTCCCAGCTGAGAGGACCTCGGGAGACCTGAGGACCAAATGTCAGGTAGAATCCCGGCTGAGGCCCGAGACAGGAAAGGGCGGCAGGAAAAACTACGGAAGTTTGACTAAAGGGCAGACTTCAGCAAACAGTGAGGTACCGATATCGGTTCATTAATGGAACCAATGTTCTCCATGAATACACAACATTAATAATGGGGGAAACTGGGCGAGGGGTATGTGGTGACTCCCTGAACTATCTTCACAGTTTTTCTGTAACGTTAAAAGAACAGACTTTATTGTTTAAACTCTACTTACAAAAAAGAATAAAGTTAATAATAAAAAAAAGGTTTGAGGCTGGGCATGGTGGCTCAGGCCCATAATCCCAGCACTTTGGGAGACCAGGACCAGAGAAGTGTCTGAGTCCAAGAGTTAGAGATCAGCCTGGGCGACATGGCAAGACACAGTCTCTACAAAAAATTTAAAAATTAGTGGGGCATGGTGGCACGTGCCTGTGGTTCCAGCTACTTGGGAGGAGGTTGGGGGATCAGTGAACCTAGGAGGTGGAGGTGGCAGTGAGCTGTGTTCAAGCCACTGCACTCCAGCCTGGGTGACAAAGCAAGACTTTGTCTCAAAAAAATAACAATTGCCGGGCACGGTGGCTCACGCCTGTAATCCCAGCACTTCGGGAGGCCGAGGCAGGTGGATTACCTGCAGTCAGCAGTTGGAGACCAGTCTGACCAACATGGTTAAACTCCATCTCAATAAAAAAAATAATAACAATTAAAAATTTTTTTAAAGAGACTTAAAAGACTCTACAGGCTCACGTCTGGAATCCCAGCACTTTGGAGGCCGAAGGGAGATAACGAGGTCAGGAGATCAAGACCATCCTGACTAACACAATGAAACCCCATCTCTACTAAAAACACAAAAAATTAGCCGGGCATGGTGACAGGTGCCTGTAATCCCAGCTACTTGGGAGGCTGAGGCCGGGGAATTGCTTGAGCGGGAGGCAGAGGATGCAGTGAGCTGAATTCATGCGTAGACTTAGTTTAGATCCAAATTCAAACAGTGTTTTGTAAAGACATATTTTGAGCCAGGGAAATCAGAAAATGGACCTACATTAGACATTAAGGAATTGTTAGAAGCTGTGATGGTATTTTGGTGGGTTCGTTTTTTTTTTTTTTTTTTTGAGATCGAGTTTCGCTCTGTCACCCAAGCTGGAGCAATTTTTATATATTAAAAATTGCTTTATGTTTGAAGAGTGATCAATGTTTTGATTGTTTTGCAAGGAAGACAGACAGTGGAATAAC
This sequence comes from Saguinus oedipus, assembly GCA_031835075.1. NCBI lineage: Eukaryota > Metazoa > Chordata > Mammalia > Primates > Cebidae > Saguinus > Saguinus oedipus. Next base: position 133,737,501 of record CM063177.1, on the reverse strand, counting down.
ATACCCTCAAGTATGTTTTAAAATATATATATGAACATTGTGCTCCCTGCCTGCTTGATCAGAAAACTTGTATATTACATTTTTTTAATTAGCTTTTTAATGGTTTTATTAAAACAAAAATATATACAAAAAAAAAGTCCTGCAAGATTGCAGATTAACAAAAGCTGGTTTTATAGAGGGGACACACTACAACCTCCACCTCCCGGGCTCAAACGATTCTCCTGCCTCAGCTTTCTGAGTAGCTGAGATTACAGGCGAGTGCTACAACCGCCGGCTAATTTATATATATATATATGGGGTGGGCGGGGAGAGAGGGAGTTTAGCTCTTGTTGCCCAAGCTGGAGTGCAATCATGCAATCTTGGGTCACTGCAACCTCCGCCTCCTGGGTTCAAATGATTCTCATGCCTCAGCCTCCCGAGTAGCTGGGATTACAGGTATGCGCCACCACACCCAGCTAATTTTTTCCTATTTTTAGTAGAAACAGGGTTTCAGCACGTTAGCCAGGCTGGTCTTAAACTCCTGACCTCAGGTGATCCGCCCGCCTCAGCCTCCCCAAATGCTGGGATTACAGGCGTGAGTCACTGTGCCCGGCCAGTATTGTGGTTTTGATTTTACAAAATTTTTATTTGTTAAAGATGCTAACTGAAATCCGCAAGGGTGAACTAACGTCTTGGATTAGCTTTAAAATAGTGTTCCAGGCACCCCAAAAAATTTTAGAAAGAAAAGATATAACTGGAATGGCAGAAAGTTGCTGTGTGGGAAGACCTGGGTGAAGGAGGGTTCACCCTACTCTCCCTACCTTTGTGCATGTTGGGCAATTTTCAGAATAGAAAGGTAACCAAACTGTGGATGCCTGAGGCCTTGGGCAAAGAAGGCCCAGCCATCGCCACCGTGGGAGGAACAAGATCGCTTAAAGCCTGGGATTTCATCAGCCCTCCACTTGCAGCAGTCAGCTGGGGACATTCAACACCAGGGGTTGGGTGACAATGGCCTTCCTGCATCCTAGTCTCTCTTCACCCCCATCATCCCCAGGCATGTACAAACTGGCCCTGTGAAAAATCAGGCCATGAGGGCAAAGGCGTCTTGAGGAGCAAGCCAGGGAGACAGGGTGGGAACCTTTGCAGATCAGAGGTTTGTTTCCCAAGCACCTGAAGAACACACAGAAATGCAAACACCAGATGAACGAAAAATGCTGGAATATACAGACAGACCATGCATGAACCACAGAGGGGAAAGAGCACCCTCAGCATGGCAGGCCTGCCCAGCCTCGACCCAGGGATCAAACTCAACACTGACCAATGAGAAAGCATCGGCATGCAGACACCACGAGCCCTGATGTGGTGCTGCCTCAGTAAGGACACGTGATGCCTTCCGTAGAATTCTTGCCAGGAAAGCTAAGCCTGAGCCTAACCCGGAGGAAATAATCAGATAATACACACTGTGGGACATTTCAAAAAACAGTTCTGGGCTGGGTACGGTGGCTCACGCCTATAATCCCAGCACTTTGGGAGGCTGAGGTGGCCAGATCACGAGGTCGAGATCAAAACCATCCTGGCTAACACGGTGAAACCCTGTCTCTACTAAAAATACAAAAAACTAGCCAGGCATGGTGGCTGGCATCTGTAGTCCTAGCTACTCAGGAGGCTGTGGCAGGAGAATCGCTTGAACCCGGGAGGCAGAGGTTGCAGTGAGCCAAGATTACGCCATTACACTCCAGCCTGGGCAACAGAGTGAGACTCCGTCTCAAAAAAGAAAAAGAGAAAAAGACAGTTTGGTTCTGTCAGAACCACAATGATATCACTTCACCTCCGCCAAGATAGCTAGAATCAACAACGCAGACAGTAACAAGTGCTGACAAGGATGTGGGGAAACCAGGCCCCTCCTACCTTGCTGATGGGCAGGTAAAGTGGTACATCTGCCTTGGAAAAGGATGATGGTTCCTCAAAGTGTTAAGCAAAAGGTTCCCATATGACCCAGCAATTGTACCCCTAGGTATGCACCACGAAATACCGGAAACATACGTCCACACAAACATTTGCACATGATGTTCATAGCAGCATCATTCACAACAGACAAAACGTGACATAACCCCAAATGTCCATCAGTTGATGATCGGGTAAATAAAAAGCCATAAAGAGGAATAAAGTACTGATCCTACAATATGGATGAACCCTAAAAACATGAAGCTAAGTGAAAGAAAAGGCCAGATTGTACAGGACTTCATTCACACAAAAAACCCACAGTAGGCCAGGCGCAGTGGCTCATGCCTGTAATCCCAGCACTTTGGAAGTCCAAGGCAGGGGGATCACCTGAGGTCAGGAATTCAAGATCAGCCTGACCAACGTGGTGAAACCCTGTCTCTACTAAAAAATACCCAAAAAAAAGTTGGCCAAGCGTGGTGGCGTGCACCTGTAATTCCAGCTACTCGGGAGGCTGAAGCAGGACAATCACTTGAACCTGGGAGGCAGAGGTGAGCTGAGATGCTGTGAGCTGAGATGCCATTAGCTGAGATCACACCATTGCACTCCAGCCTGGGCAACAGAGTGAGACTTCATCTCAAAAAAAAAAAAAAAAAAAAAAAAAAAAGGCCGGGTATGGTGGCTCATGTCTGTAATCCCAGCACTTTGGGAGGCCGAGGCGGGTGGATCACAAGGTCAAGAGATCGATACCATCCTGGTCAACGAGGTGAAACCCCATCTCTACTAAAAATACAAAAACTAGCTGGGCATGGTGGTGCGTGCCTGTAGTCCCAGCTACTCAGGAGGCTGAGGCAGGAGTATTGCTTGAACCCAGAAGGCGGAGGTTGTGGTGAGCCGAGATCGTGCCACTGCACTCCAGTCTGGGTAACAACAGTGAAACGCCGTCTCATAAAAAAAAAAAAAGGCCCACAGCAGGCACATCCATACTGGCAGTTGCTTAAGGCTGGGAACTGGGGCAAAGGAACGAAGCAGTGACTGCTAATGGGTGGAGTCTCTTTTTGGGGTGATGCAAATATTCTAAAATTGACTATAGTGACAGCTGTACAGTGCTGTGAATATACTAAAAACTGCTGAGCTTTCAATGAATAAATTGTATGGTGTATGAATTATAGCTCAAAAAAAAAAAGACATTTAGTCTGTACTCTTCAAAAATGTCAATGTTGTAAAAAGTCCCTTCATAGGCCAGGGGCAGTGGCTCAACCCTGTAATCCCAGCACTTCGGGAGACCAAGGCGGGAGGACTGCATCAGCCCAGGAGTTAAGAGATCAGCCTGGGTGACACAGGGGTTTCAAGGAGAAATTCTGTCTCTATGAAAAATACAAAAAAAAAAAAATTAGTTGGGCATGGTGGCACATGTTTGTAATCCCAGCTACTCTGGACTGCTTGAAACTGGGAGGCAGAGGTTGCAGTGAGATGAGATTATGCCACTGCATTCCATTCTGGGCTACAGGGTGACAGCCTGTCTTAAAAAAAATTAATAATTAAGTCCCTTCCTCCACCAAAAGTGAGAGAACTCTGACACACTAGAGACATGAGCAGCAAAGGCATAAGCAATCCTTGACTCAGTAAGCTTTAAAGACAACGTGAATATGGACTGTAGATTACAAAATACTGTATTATATTTAAGTTTCATAGCTGAGACAACAATATTGTGGTTCTGTAAGAAAAAGTATGAAGATGGCCGGGCATGGTGGCTTACACCTGTAATCCCAGCACTTGGGAGGCTCAGGCGGGCAGATCACGAGGTCGGGAGATCGAGACCCATCCTGGCCAACATGGTGAAACCGTCTCTACTAAAAATATAAAAAATTGGCCGGGCAAGTTTGCTCACGCTTGTGGTCCCAGTTACTCGGAAGGCTGAGGCAGGGGAATCACTTGAACCCAGGAGGTGGAGGTTGCAGTGAGCCGAGATGGCGCCACTGTAATCCAGCCTGGTGTCAGAGCAAGTCACTGTCAAAAAAAAAAAAAAGAAAGAAAGAAAAAGTATGAAGATGTCTGCAACTAACTTTCTTTTCTTTCCTTTTTTTTTTTTTTTTGAGACAGAGTCTTGCTCTGTTGCCCAGGCTGGAGTGCAATCTCGACTCACCGCAAACTCCGTACCCTGGGTTCAAGTGATCCTCCTGACTCAGCCTCCTGAGTACCTGGGGTTACAGGTGCGCACCACCATGCCGGGCTAATTTTTGTATTTTTAGTAGAGACGGGGTTCCACCATATTGGCCAGGCTGATCTCGAACTCCTGACCTCGTGATCTGCCCGCCTTGGCCTCCCAAAGTGCTGGGATTACAGGTGTGAGCCACTGTGCCCGGTCATCCGCAACTAACTTTCAAATGATCCTGCCAGCTTTGCGCAGTGGCAGTATCGTAGCCAATGAGGTTTATCTGAGGCGCGATAATTGCTAATTGAAAACGCAAATGATCCTGCCAAAAAATAAAAATAAACGTGTGCGTGTATGAGATGTATTTGGAGAGAAAAAGGAAAGTTTGGGGGAAAATGTAACAAACTGGTGACTTTAGGTGAGACCTTCACAGCTATTCTTTGTTCTGTTCTTTCAACTTTTTGGTACTTTGAAAAATTTTCAAAATACAAAATCATAGAAAACATTATCTTGATTGTGGTAATTTTTCACAAGTACGTATGTCAAAAGGTGTCAGCTTGTACACTTTAATATGTGCAGTCTGTTGAGGTGTAGTGCAATATACCTCAATAAAGCTGCTAAAATGTTGGTAGGGGAGAAAGGACTGGAAAGTGTCCAAGCTGTTTTGCTCAAAATACTTTCTTGCAAACAGCAAAAAAATGCAAGCCTCTTTATGGAAAAAAAAAAAAAAAGTAAAAACAAAAGAACCCAACAGCTCAACAGAATGGCAAAAAAAAAAAAAACAAAAAAAAACAAAGGGCATTTCCCAGAAAATACCCATGGATTCTGAATAAATGAAAAGACCATCTGTCTCATACATCATAAAGCCAAAAAGCCACTTTGTTGGAAAGGGCTTGGGAACTAGCCTTCACAGGTGGCTGGTGAGAGTGAAACTGCTATCACTCTTTGAAGGACCACTGAGTATCTTGCAACATGAACAAGGCGTACAGAGCCCTTCTATGCAAGGACACAAGCAAACAGAGTTAATTTACATGGGTAGACACCAATACAGTAGTGACCTAGGGGGGTTAGTGACCATGTGGGAGCAGAAAGGGACTTCTGGAGGCTGGAACAATCCACTTTCAGATCTGCTGGTCACAGGAGTATGTTTGGTGTGTGACAACTCATTATGCCGTAGTCTGATGTATAGAAAAAAGTACACCAACTACATTTCAATTAAAAATGTAAAAGAGTGGGGAGAGTAGGTCAGGCGCAGTGGCTCATTCCTGTAATCCCAGCAATTTGCGAGGCCAAGGCGGGCAGATCAGCTGAGGTCCGGAGTTCAAGACCAGGTTGGCCAACATGGTGAAACCCTGTCTCTACTAAAAATACAAAAAGTAGCTGGGCATGGTGGCGGGTGCGGGCAATCCCAGCTACTTGGGAGGCTGAGGCAGGACGATTGCTTGACCCCAGGAGGCAGAGGCTGCAGTGAGCCGAGATCACGCCACTGCACTCCAGCCTGGGCGATAGAGCTAGACTCCATCTCAAAAAAACAAAAAGCACGAAGTGCTCACTCACCCCTGTAATCCCAGCACTTTGGAAGGGTGAAGTGGGAGGATCATTCGTGACCAGGAGGTCAAGGCTGCAGTGAGCTATGTTTGCACCACTGCCTTCTAGCCTGGGTGACAGAGCAAGAATCTATCTCTTAAAAACAAACAAAAAAGCAACTTTTTTATAAAATGCACAGACCCTTTGGACTCAGCAATTCCATTTCTAACAATTTACAGATGAACATGTCTATGTGCACATAAAACAATACATACAGAACATAAAGACCCACACTGCAGCCAGGTTTGCAGTGGCCCGAGATAGGACCAACGTTAGCCATCAGGGGCAGGTTCAACGCCAGCACATCCTCACAGCAATGTGTTCTGCAGCCCTTCACGAGAAGGAAAATAAGTTCATGTACTGATAAGGTCTGATCTTCAACTTTTTTTTTTCTTGAGACAGAGTCTCACTCTGTTGCCCAGGCTGGAGTGCAGTGCCATGATCTCCACTCGCTGCCATCTCCACTCCCCGGGTTCAAGCAATTCTCCTGCCTCAGCCTCCCGAGTAGCTGGGACTACAGGTGTGCACCACCACACCCGGCTGATGTTTGTGGTTTTGCATAGAGATGGGGTCTCACTACATTGCCCAGGCTGGTCTCAAACTCCTGGGCTCAAGTGATCCTCCCACCTAGGCCTCCCAAAGTAGTGGGATTACAGATATGACCCACTGCACCAGGCCAAGTTTTTTTAAAAAAATTGTATCATATACACATAAAGTTGGCCATTTTAACCATTTTAAAGCGTACAATTCAGTGGCAGTGAGTACATATACAACGTTATGCAACCATCATCATTATCTAGTCCATACTTTGTCATCACCCCAAAAGGAAACCCTGATCAATTAAGCAATAATTCCTCCACTGCTCCCTCCCCAACCCCTGGAAACCACCCATCTGCTTTCTGTCTCGATGGATCTTCTTATTCCAGATATTTCATATAAATGGACACATATCATATGTGGCTTTTCGAGTCTGGCTCCTTCCATTTTTTTATTCAAGGTTCATCCAAGTAGTAGCATAAAGCAATACTTCATTTCTTTTTATGGCTGAATCGTATTTTATTATACAGACACACCACATTTTAACTCTCCATCACCTGATAGGCGTTTGGGCTATTTCCACTTTTTGGCTATTGTAAAAAGTGTTCCTATGAACACATGTGTATAAGTCACTTAATAATTTTTTTTGAGCTGGAGTCTGTCACCCAGGCTGGAGTGCAATGGGATGATCTTGGCTCACTACAATGTCAGTCTCACAGGCTAAAGCTGTTCTCCTGCCTCAGCCTCCCAAGTAGCTGGGATTACAGGAGTACACCACCACGCCCAGTTAATTTTTTTTTTTTTTTGGAGACAGAGTTTCCCTCTTGTTGCCCAGGCTGGAGTACAATGACGCAATCTCAGCTCACTGCAACCTCTGTCTTCTGTTTCAAGCAATTCTCCTGCCTCAGCCTCCCCAATAGCTGGGATTACAGGCATGCGCCACCATGCCTGGCTCATTTTTTGTATTCAGTAGAAATTGGTTTCACCATGCTTGTCAGGCTGGTCTCGAGCTCCTGATCTCAGGTGATCCACCTGCCTCGGCCTCCCGAAGTGCGGGGACTACAGGTGGAAGCCACAACGCCTGGCCTAATTTTTGTATTTTTAGAAGAGACAGGCTTTCGCCATGTTGACCAGGCTGGTCATGAACTCCTGACCACAGGTGAGCTGCCCAGCTCAGCCTCCCAAAGTGCTGGGATTACAGGTGTGAACCACCATGTCCTGCCATCACTTAATACTTTTTAAAGAAATTAGTAAGTCTATCACTCTTCTACAGGACAAATCCCTTTCAAATAGAAATATTTTACCATTTACTAAATGCTTATTCAGTGCCTGGCATTGTACAGCCCAACCAATCTCCTCTAATTCTCCAATTTATCTCGTCTGCACAAAGGAGACACAGAGACGTAAAGCACCTGGGCCTTGCACCGTGGCTCACACCTGTAATCCCAGCACTTTGGGAGGTCAAGGTGGGCGGATCACTTGAGGTCAGGAGATCAAGACCAGCCTGGCCAACATGGTGAAACCGTCTCTACTAAAAATATAAAAATTAGCTGGGCGTGGTGACATGTGCCTGTAATTCCAGCTACTCAGGAGGCTGAGGCAGGAGAATGGCTTGAACCTGGGGGGCAGATGTTGCAGTGAGCTGAGATTGCACCACTGCATTCCAGCCTGGGCGACAGAGTGAGACTCCATCTCAAAAAAACAAACAGAATAAGTCAGGTCAGCCTCTGGATGCCGCACTGACTTGAGGAACAAGGAAGGGGTCATGAGGCAGGAAAACAGGGGAAAGACACTAATGTGAGCTCCATGCCCCACTCTGCCTGGGTTCACATCCTGGCTCTGCTACTCGTCTGACCTGAAACAGGCCACTTCACTGCTGTGTGTGCCTGTTTCCTCATCTGTCAAATGGGAACAGTACCTATGGCACAGGGTCATTCTAAGGATTATGTAAGGCTACTCTATCTACAAAAGCACTTAGTAATTCTTAGCATCTCTATTAAAGGAACAAACCCTGGTTTACCCCAGGAAGAGCTCTGACCACCAGATTCTCAGATGCTCTGCAGAATACAGATTGTCTTATTTAAGAAAAAGTCTTAAATATCCACACACGTCATGTTTACTGGCCTTAGATTGTCATATGGAACCACCGTCAGTAGAGACATGGGGGCCTGTGGTCACCCTGGGTGAAAAGACAGGCTTCTTTTTGCTCTAAAACAAATTGATTTCTACCTTCAAATGGCTCCGGAACAGCATTAAGAGTTAGTGTAGACTCCCTTCGCTCACACTCCTGACCTCCCCACCAGACTGCGGGGCAACCTTTAGCATTCAGGAGCTCAGCCTTGCTTCCTCCTCCCTCCTTGGTCACCTACATAGCGGTCTCTCCCCCACATGTATGAAGGCACAGACGCACCTCTGCAAGAGGAGCCCCCTGCTCATAGGAGAGGGACGTCAAAAGTGACTGTTTTCCTAACCAATAAACCTTTCATTTTATCCAATAAGAACATCCAGTCAATCTGATTTGGGCCTTAATGTTCCTTTCTATTCCCCCCTCCCTCTCAGTGAGCAGGAGACTAATTTTTAGCCATGATTCTGGGCCAGGAAGGTACCAGCTATTCATAAACACAACCTCACAACCAAGGAGCTTTGATTACTGTCCCCATTTAACAAAAAAGAAAACTGAGGCTCAAAGAAGTGAAGTCACTTGCCCAAAGCCATCCAACTTGTAGAGCTCCAACTTGAACCCAAACTTCTCTGACTCCAAAACTTCAGGGAGGCTGACGGCAAGCAAGACTCCCCCTCCTCCCCAGGGAAGAGCAAAGGAACCGCAATACCACACACAACTGTCCCCAGTAACTTCCTCCTTCTCAGGAGCTGGTAGGCGGACTTCGGCCTGGCATAGCACCCCTATCCCACCCAGCTCCAGAGGGCAGGAACGGGGGAAAACTCCCTGCGTCCTCCTGGGACTCAATACCCTTCCCAGAAGGCTGCAGGGTCCTGGACCATCCCAAATTAAACAAAAGGCTCCAAGCGAAAAGCCCCACACACAGTAGGTGCTCGGTTTCCCAAAGCAACCGAGCCAATTGCCTTGCTCCCTTCTTTTCCTGTAAAGTAAAAACAACTCCATCAATCTTCAAAACAGGAGGAGGAGTGGGGCACAAGGTCCCAGGGGATGTGGGTCGGAGTGCGAGGCCAGGAAAAACCCGGGGTAGCTGGAGAGGGCGCAGCCGCGTGGGGACCCGGGGCGCGAGGGCGCCGCCTGGCTCATAGTGGGAGCCATTCAAACGCGGTCAATGAATGAATGAGACGCGCGGCGGGCGTCAGCGCAGCCGGGAGAAGCTCCGACCGCACCGCCCGCGGGGGCAAGGTCCAAGGAGAAGCGCGGCGCGGAGGAGAGGACGCCCCGAGGCCCGGCCGCCCAGACCCGCACTGGCCAGGCCCGACGGGGGCGGCGAGCAGCAGGCCCCGAGGCGCAGGCCGGACCCCCTCTTCCCGCGCGCCAGCCGGCCGGACAACCCCGGAGGCCGCGCTCCTCGCAGGCCGGCCCCTGGCGCCAGGTGCGCGGCGGCCGGGGCAAGGTGACCGTGGGCGCGGGCCCGGCGCCCACCTTCTGAGCCGCGCGCACGTTGTCCTCGCCGAACAAGCTGCTGACGCTCTGCGAGAAGGTGTTGACTGTGCGGCGGTAGCTGTTCTTCTCGGCACCGCCGCGGCCCCGCGCCCCCTGCACGCCAGCGGCCAGCAGCCCGAGCAGCAGCAGCAGCAGCAGCAGCAGGAGCCCGGCCCGGGCCAGGGGCCCGCCTGAGGCGCGCGCGCCCATGCTCGGCCGGCGGGGTGCGGGGTCGCGGTGCGGGGTGAGGACCGGGCGCTGGGCCGCCGCGGACTCCGGTGAGGACAGGGTTGGCGCGCTCGGGGGCCGCGCGCCGCACGCCGCGCTTTTACCCACCGCCGCCGCCGCCCGGCCGCCGCTGCGCCACCCGCCCCGCCCCGCGCACAAAGGCGCGACGGCCCAGCCCACGCCGCGCCCCGCCCCCGGCGCGGGACCAACGCGGCCGGGCCCCGGGGCCCCGCGCCCGCCTTCCGGAAGCCTGCCCGAGCCGGTGCGGCTTCTCATCATTTAAAAAAAAAATTCGCTTTTTAAACTTATCCGTGGAAAAGCAACCCGTGCCTGTAAAACTTGCAGCAGCTTCAACCGGGTGACTGCTGCTGATTGGAAAACAGGAGGTAGACGTATATGTAATCTCCCTGAATTTATTATAATAGTACCCCCAAAATTGGCCATCGTGGGCATCAGCTCATTCGTTCTGAAAATTTTAAACAAGAAAGGGTCAAGCATCCTCCTGCCCTTCCTGAACTGCATCTCAGAGCCCCAAAGTGGATGGGGAGGAAAACTTTCTTTTAGCAAAGTCCAGCTAATACATGAAGATGAATGAGTCAATTCCAAAGTTACTTGGCACCCCTCAATGGAATCATGGATTCACGAGACGATCACCAGAAAGGGGTGAAACCAAGAGGCGAGGGTTTGGTGGGGGAACTTGAAAATGGAGGGGCAAAAAAAAAAGAAAGAAAAGAAAATGGAGGGGCCAAGCCGCGAAGTCCCGGTCCCGCCAATCGATCTTCGTGCCAGGAAGTACCAGCGCCACCTGCGATGGAGTCTTGCCAAGACACGTTAAGCAGGAACCTGATGGGGCCTCTAGATCAAACCTACAGTTTACAGGAAATAAGGGAGATAAGGGAAACGCAGAAGCAACCAGCCAACTCCAGCATGTGGGGCATTCTACGAGACAGGGACCCAGTTTGTTCAATAAATAAGCGCCATAAAAGGTGAGCGGAGAGGAGGATAACTGGTCTTAAAGACAAGAGCCGCAATAACCTATGCAATGCAAGGACCCCGTTTGCATCCTAAATCAAACAAATCAAGTCTAACCAACATTTTTTTAGACAACCAAGAAAATAAAACTCAATTTTTGCCAATCCAAAGAATAAAAAATGCGCTTTTCTTTTTTGAATTTACATTTTCTGGATTCTTGGTAAGGTTTTCATGGATGTATTAGCCATTTGAGTTACTTCTCTGAATTACCTAGTCATATCCTTTGCACACTTTTTTCCTGTGTTATTTATATTTTTATTTATTTATTTATTTATTTATTTATTTTTTGAGACGGAGTTTCGCTCTTGTTACCCAGGCTTGAGTGCAATGGCGGGATCTCGGCTCACCGCAACCTCCGCCTCCTGGGTTCAGGCAATTCTCCTGCCTCAGCCTCCTGAGTAGCTGGGATTACAGGCACGCGCCACCATGCCCAGCTAATTTTTTGTATCTTTAGTAGAGACGGGGTTTCACCATGTTGACCAGGATGGTCTCGATCTCTTGACCTCGTGATCTACCCGCCTCGGCCTCCCAAAGTGCTGGGATTACAGGCTTGAGCCACCGCGCCCGGCCCCTATTTATATTTTTAAAAACTTTTTTGTAGGCCTGGAGAGGTGACTCATGGCTGTAATCCCACCACTTGGGGAGACCGAGGGGGCAGATCACCTGAGGTCAGGAGTTTCGAGACCAGCCTGACCGACATGGAGAAACCCCATCTCTACTAAAAAATACAAAAGGAGCCAGGCATACGGGGGTGCATGCCTGTAATCCCAGCTACTGGGGAGGCTGAGGCAGGAGAATCATTTGAACCCAGGAGGCCGAGTTTGCGGTCAGCCGAGATAGTGCCATTGCACTCCAGCCTGGGCAACAAGAGCAAAACTCCATCTCAAAAAAAACAAAAAACAAAAAAACAAAACTTTTTTTAGGCCATGTGTAGTGGCTCATGCCTGCTTTGGTAGTCCAAGGCAGGATTGCTTGAGCACAGGAGTTCAAGACCAGCCCAGCCAACATAGTGAGACCTATCTCTACAAAAAATGATAATAATAAAATTTTTAAATTAAGGTGTAACATACAGAAAAATACAAAATCATGTAAGTTTTATGAATTTTCACAAACTGAATACAAGGTAACCAGCACCCAGATGGAGAAATAACATATTACTAGTTCCCCCCAAAGCCTCCTCTGCCCCTACCATTCACTATGTCCCTCTTAGGGTATTCATTTTGCCTGTGTTTGAAGTTTATGTAAATGGAACCACACAGTATATGAGTCTAGGGCTGGCTTTTTTTGGTTCAACTTTATTTATTTATTTATTGAGACAGAGTCTCACTCTGTTGCCCAGGCTGGAGTGTAGTGGCATGGTCTCAACTCACTGCAACCTCCAATTCCCGGTTTTGAGTGATTCTCCTGCCTCAGCCTCCCGAGTAGCTGGGTTTACAGGCATATGCTTCCATACGTGTCTAATTTTGTATTTCTTCTTTTTTTGAGACAGAGTTTCGCTCTTGTTACCCAGGCTGAAGTGCAATGGCACGATCTCGGCTGACTGCAACCTCTGCCTCCTGGGTTCAGGCAATTCTCTTGCCTCAGCCTCCTGAGTAGCTGGGACTACAGGCACGCGCCACCATGCCCAGCTAATTTTTTGTATTTTTAGTAGAGATGGGGGTTTCACCATTTTGACCAGGATGGTCTCGATCTCTTGACCTCGTGATCCACCTGCCTCAGCCTCCCAAAGTGCTGGGATTACAGGCTTGAGCCACCGCGCCCGGCCCTAATTTTGTATTTTTAGTAGAAAAGGGGTTTCTCCATGTTGGTCAGCCTTGGCTCGAACTCCCGACCTCAAGGTGATCCGCCCTCCTCAGCCTCCCAAAGTGCTGAGATTACAGGTGTGAGCCACCACGCCCAGCCCGTATCTGCCTTATTTTTGCTGTCTAGGATGGTCTTTATATCTTCTGGAAGGTACAGATGTAGTACAAATTACATTTTCGTAGGAAATATAGGCAAATGTACCACTACCTACTTAATGTTTCATCAACATTTCTTAAACTTTTAATTTATTTAAATAAACATATTTAAAGAAGAAACTTTAGATCACTGCCATCCTAACAAAATCCATAAAAACACAGATTTGAGCCTGGGTACAGTGGCTCAGGCCCATAATCCCATCACTTTGAGAGGCCAAGGCGGACGGATAATTGAGGTCAGCAGTTTGAGACCAGCCTGGCCAACATAGTAAAATGTCATCCCTACTAAAAACAGAAAAATTAGATGGGCATGGTGGCAGGTGCCTGTAATCCAAGCTACTGGGGAGTCTGAGACAGGAAAATCGCTTGAACCTGAGGTGTGGAGGTTGCAGTGAGCGGAGATTGCTTCACTACACTCCAGCCTGAGCAACAGGGAGACTTCTGTCTCAAAAAAACAAAAACAGACCAGGCACCGATGCTCACACCTGTAATCCCAGCACTTTGGGAGGCCAAGGTGGGTGGATCACCTAAGGTCAGGAGTTCAAGACCAGCGTGGCCAACATGGAAAAGCCCCATCTCTACTAAAAATGCAAAATTAGCCGGGCGTGATGGCACATGCCTGTAATCCCAGCTACTCAGGAGGCTGAGGCAGGAGAATCGCTTGAACCCAGGAGGCAGAGGTTGTGATGAGCTGAGATTGCACCATTGCACACCAGCCTGGGCAACAAGAGCAAAACTCTGTCTCAAAAAACAAACAAACAAAAAAACCCACAGATTTGATATACTAATTATAATTTTTTTTTTGAGACGGAGTTTCGCTCTTGTTACCCAGGCTGGAGTGCAATGGCGCGATCCTGGCTCACAACCTCCGCCTCCTGGGTTCAGGCAATTCTCCTGCCTCAGCCTCCTGAGTAGCTGGGATTACGGGCACGTGCCACCATGCCCAGTTAATTTTTTGTATTTTTAGTAGAGACGGGATTTCACCATGTTGACCAGGATGGTCTCGATCTCTTGACCTCGTGATCCACCTGCCTCGGCCTCCCAAAGTGCTAGGATTACAGGCGTGAACCACCGCGCCCGGCCCTAATTATAACTTTTTTAAAAATGTCAATAAGGCATTTGCAGTGGCTCATGCCTGTAACTCCAGCACTTTGGGAGCCTGAGACAAGCAGATCCCTTGAGCCCAGGAATTTGAGACTGGCCTAGGCAACATAGGGAGACCCCATGTCTACCAAAAAAATAGAAAAAATTAGCTGGTCGTGGTGGCGTGTGCCTGTGGTCCTAGCTACTCAGGAGGAGAGGTCAAGGCTGCAGTGAGCCGTGATTGCACCACTGCACTCTGGCCTGGCAGACAGGCCCAGATCTCATCTCCTTAAAAAAAAAAAAAAAAGAAAAAAAAGAAAAAAGGCCGGGCGCGGTGGCTCAAGCCTGTAATCCGAGCACTTTGGGAGGCCGAGGTGGGTAGATCACAAGGTCAAGAGATCGAGACCATCCTGGTCAACATGGTGAAACCCCGTCTCTACTAAAAATACAAAAAATTAGCTGGGCATGGTGGCAGGTGCCTGTAATCCCAGCTACTCAGGAGGATGAGGCAGGAGAATTGCCTGAACCCAGGAGGCGGAGGTTGTGGTGAGCCGAGATTTCGCCATTGCACTCCAGTCTGGGTAACAAGAGCGAAACTCCATTTAAAAAAAAAAAAAAGGCCAGGCGGGGTGGCTCACGCCTATAATCCCAGCATTTTGGGAGGCCGAGGCAGGCAGAACACCTGAGGTCAAGAGTTCGAGACCAGCCTGGCCAACATGGTGAAACTCTGTCTCTACTAAAATACAAAAAGCAGCTGGGCATGGTGGTGGGCACCTGTAGTCACAGCTACTCGGGAGGCTGACGCAGGAGAATCATTTGATTCTGGGAGGCAGAGGTTGCAGTGAGCCGAGATTGTTCCACTACACTCCAGCCTGGGTGACAAAGGCAGACCTTGTCTCAATAAAAGAAAAGTAATGATGCATTGTTTCCGAGTGCATTACAATGTGATGCAGTAATAGGAATTTAAAGTTGTCTAATAGAGGCCTCCTTTTAGATCTTCCATCTGTCCCTGTGATGGAAATAGTTGGTGCCTTTTTAAAACTAGACGACTAATACGTTTCTTGTAGGAATATCAGAAAATGCAGATGTGCAAACCGGAGTTGGGGAGAAGTCTGGAGTATTGGGGGCAGGGGCATATTTTAAAAGGTGACAAAACACTCCCACTCTCAAGCAGCCAAATTAATATCAGTAGATATAGTTCAGATTTAAACTCAGACAAGTTTAACCCCAAGCGAGAAGAGCCCGGGTCTGAAACTCTGGCCAGGGCTAGGATATCAGGCCCCGCCCACCTCTCTAAATAGCCCCGCCCCCTGCCCGACCGGGCTCCGCCTCTTCTCTCTTCACGGTTTCTCTTCCAACCCCGCTCCTCAGCGGCAGGGTAGTTACTGTTCTCGCGATAGCGAAACCCGGAAGTCTCACGGCGGGAGTTGGTAGTCCCGGAACCCACGTGGGCTGGGCTTGGGATTTCTCTGTTTGTCCCGCTCGCAGGAGCCTCCACCGGGCCGAGGCGCCATGGGGAAGCTACGCCGGCGGTACAACATCAAGGGGCGCCAGCAGGCGGGTCCTGGCCCCTCGAAGGATCCCCCCGAGCCGCCCCTGGTGCAGCTGGAACTAGAGGGTAAGATGTTCCGGGACGAGGGCTGGATTTCGGGGACTTCCCAGGGGGGCCTGCGCCCTGCCTTCAGGACTCTGGGGTGAGGGGTCCCAGAGAGGTGGGATGGATCGTGTGGAGTGGGGGAATGGGTCCCCCACCATTCCAGATGATCCACATGAGAGGGGCTTAGTGACAGCCTAGTTTTAACAGTGTATATGGAATACCCGGGGTTTCTCTCGCCCTCAAATAGTAACATGGAGAATTTTGCAAAAAATAAAAATAAGTAGTTTCATCCGTTCCCATGACTTCGATTATAATCTCTTTATAATCTCCAGGGAGCCCCAAATGTGCTTTTTTCAGCCTACTCTTGTCCGTTCAGCTTGCAGGCTGGCTGACATTTCTCTCAGACCCCTTTTCAGTAGTAGCTCCTATTACATGCCAGGCACTATTCTAGGCACTGGAGACACACCAGAAAGGGAGATTTTTAGAAAATCCCTGAGTTTATCTGCTTATAAGAGGCGACAGGCAAACAATAACATGTAAAACATAGAAAGTTCTGTGTGTGCGGGGGAGCAGGGGAGGGATAGCATGGGGAGAAATGCCAAATGTGGGTGAAGGGGCGGAAGGCAGCAAAACACACTGCCATGTGTGTACCTATGCAACTATCTTGCATGTTCTGCACATGTACCCCAAAATCTAAAACGCAATAAAAAAATTTAAAAATTAATTTAAAAAAAAATTCTGTGGATACAGTGGGCAGATAAAACAGAAGAGGCCATTGGGTGAGTTGCAGCATCCCACAGAGTTGCTAGAGAAGACTTCACTGTGTTAGAGTTACGATCTGAAGGAGGCCAGAGTGGCTGCCTGAAGTTGAGAGAAAAAACAGGGGGCCAAGGCAGGTTGGCCTGGACTGGGGTCTTGGCCAGGACTGGGGCTTTTCCTCTAAGTGAGAGGGCAGCTGTGGGAGTGTTTAGAGCAGAGGAGGACAGATGAGGGCTTATATTTTAACAGCATCACTTTGGGTGCCGTGTTGAGGAAAACCAGTAGAGATCAAAGGTAGAACCAGTAGCAGGAGGAGGTGGAGCTGATGCCGGACCAGGGGGCAGCAGCAGGGAGGTGAAAAGTAGGGGGATTCAGGATGTGTTTTGTGTTTTTTTTTTTTTTGAGACAGAGTCTCTGTCCCTCAGGCTGGACTGCAATGGCCCGCTCTCGGATCACCGTAACCTCCACCTCCCAGGTTTAAGCAATTCTCCTGCCTCAGCCTCCCAAGTAGCTGGGATTACAGGTGTGCACCACCACACCCGGCTGATTTTTGTATTTTTAAGTAGAGGCGGGGTTTCACCATGTTGGTCAGGCTGGTCTCGAACCCCTGACCTCGTGATCTGCCCGCCTTAGCCTCCCAAAGTGCTGGGATTACAGATATGACCTATGGTGCCCAGCTCAAGATGTGTTTTGAAGGCTGAGCTGGCAGTATTTGTGGCCTGACTGGGCTTGTGCACAAAAACAGTGGAGTTGACAAAGAATGACTCCCAGGGGTTGAGTGGGCAGCTTGTAGGGAGGACCAAGAAGTCAGCTTAGGGTTTGGGTGGTTTGGGGCCTATTAGATATCCAGGCAGGGAGGGTAGGCAGGCAGCTGTTGACTCAGATACTCAAGAGACGCAAGTCCAGGTGGAGATACCCATTTTGGAGTCGTCAGTATATAGATATTTATTTATAGTCAGATGACTGAGGGCAGGAGTCCAGCCCCGGAGAAGAGGGAAATAAGGAGCCTGCAAGGGAGATGGAGCGGCCCAGAACGTGTGTGGTGAGCTGCAAGAGTATAAATCCTGGGGCCAGGGAGAAGGACTCTCGCTGTGGGTCAGGTGCTGCTTTGGAATGAGGAAGGGAGGGAAGGACCACTGGATTTAACACCGGGAGGGCAGTGAGCACCTCAGTAGGGCTGCTTTGGAGGAGGCTTATAGTGAAGCAGTTGTGTGGGTTCAAGGATGTCCTGCAGGCCCCTGAAGCTAAACATGTTCTAAAATTGAACTCATCCAGCCACTTGTGTAAGACCCCAAGGGCCAGGCTGATTTGGCCATTAAGAAAGATTCTAGAAACAGAAAGAAGGGTCACCAGGGCTGCTGGAGGAGTTTACTTCCTTCCACCCATCAATCAGCATTCTCTTCCACACTGTTGGTGGACCTGGAAGGCAGTGAAGGTATAGGGACGCATGTTAGAGTGGAAATCTCGAAGTCTGAGTTCACGCATCGGAAGTTGCACAGACAGGCTGGGCATGGTTGCTCACACTTGTAATCCCAGCATTTTAGGAGGCCAAGGCAGGCAGATCAGTTGAGGTCAGGAGTTTGAGACCAGCCTGGCCAACATGATGAAATCCTGTCTCTACTAAAATACAAAAACTAGCCGGGCATGGTGGCAGGCACCACATGGAGAATTTGGCAGATACTCAAGAGACCGGAGCTACTGGGGAGGCTGAGGCAGGAGAATGGCTTGAACTCAGGAGGCAGAGGTTGCCGTGAGCCAAGATCCATGCCACTGCACTCCAGCCTAGGTGAGAGAGTCAGACTCCATATCAAAAAAAAAAAAAACAAAAAAAAAAACTGCATGACAGGCTGGGAGTTCAGGCAGATCCCCTAACGTCTCTGCACCTTCGTTTTCACGTCTGCAGAATGGGGCCATTGGCACACGTTGAGGGTCCTTAATCCAATATGCTCCAAAATTTCAAAAGTTTTTAAATGTCAACATGACACTCAAAGGAAATAAATGCTCATGGGAGCATTCCAGATTTCAGATTTTTGGATTAGGGATGCTCAACCGGTAAATACAATACAGATACTCCCAAATCTAAAACACATCTGGTCCCAAGCATTTCTGATCAGGGATTTTTTTTTTTTTTTTTTTTTTTTTTTTTGAGACGGAGTTTCACTCTCGTTACCCAGGCTGGAGTGCAATGGCACGATCTCGGCTCACTCACAACCTCCGCCTCCTAAGTTCAGGCAATTCTCCTGCCTCAGCCTCCTGAGTAGCTGGGACTACAGGCATGCGCCACCGTGCCCAGCTAATTTTTTGTATTTTTAGTAGAGACGGGGTTTCACCATGTTGACCAGGATGGTCTCGATCTCTTGACCTCATGATCCACCCGCCTTGGCCTCCCAAAGTGCTGGGATTACAGGCTTGAGCCACTGTGTCCGGCCGGGATCAGGGCTATTTAACCTGTCGTAGCCATCCTACCTGCTCTCAGGGTTTCAGAGGTGGTAATTTGGGAAAATATGTTGGTGCCTGAAATGAGAATGCTTTGAAAAGTGAAGAAAGGTTACAGAGGTGGGGTGTATCCTGGGATAGGTGACAATTCTGTGACAATTTTGGCAGTGACAGTTCAGGATGGCGCCTCAAAGACAGCCATAGACACTGGGCTGACGCTTGAAACTAGGCCATCTGAGCAGAGGGGCTGAGGTCTTTGAGACCCAGAGATTTGGGGAAAGTTACTGCTTACATCAGAACAGGATGTTTCTGGGTATCCCTGCCTCTGTCAGGGGCCAGAGGAATCTCATAAGAATATGAGTCAGATGCCAGCCGGGTGCAGTGGCTCATGCCTGTAATCCCAACACTTTGGGAGGCCGAGGCGGGTGGATTGCAAGGTCAAGAGTTCAAGACCATCCTGGCCAACATGGTGAAACCTCGTCTCTACTAAAAATACAAAAATTAGCTGGGTGTTTGGCACGCGCTTGTAGTCCCAGCTACTTGGGAGACTGAGGCAGAAGAATCGCTTGAACCCAGGAGGCGGAGATTGCAGTGAGTTGAGACTGCACCACTGTGCTCCAGCCTCGAGACAGAGCAAGACTCCTTCTCAAAAAAAAAAAAAAGAATAGGAGTCAGATGCCTTCTTTGAAGAGTCCTCCCAACAACCCATCTGGTATCCCCATCTACTTACTTATTCTTTTTTTTTTTCCTTTTTTGATAACAAGTGTCTCTCTCTCTCTTTCTCACCCAGGCTGGAGTGCTTACTGCAACCTCCGCCTCCTGGGTTCAGGCAATTCTCCTGCCTCAGCCTCCTGAGCAGCTGGGATTACAGGCACATGCCACCATGCCCAGCTAATTTTTTGTATTTTTAGTAGAGACGGGGTTTCACCTTGTTGACCAGGATGGTCTCGATCTCTTGACCTCGTGATCTACCCACTTCAGCCTCCCAAAGTGCTGGGATTACAGGCTTAAGCCACCGCGCCTGGCCTTTTTTTTTTTTGAGACAGTCTTGCTCTTGTTGCCCAGGCTGGAATGCTATGGCTCGATCTTAGCTCACTGCAACCTCCACCTCAAGCAATTCTCCTGCCTCAGCCTCCCGAGTGGGTGGGATTACAGGTGCACACCACCACGCCTGGCTAATTTTTGTATTTTCAGTAGAGATGGGGTTTCACCATGTTGGCCAGGCTGATCTTGAACCCCTGACTTCAGGTGATCTGTCCGTCTCAGTCTCCCAAAGTGCTGGGATTACAGGTGTGAGCTACTGCACCCAGCCCATTGTACTTAATTAGGGTCACAAAACTGGTCCTCTTTGTGACATAAAGACGTAAAAACCAAACAGTTTTTCAAAGAATCAGATACTGCCCACACAGGAGCACCAGAGAGCAAACCCCAGCATCAGACGTCAGACAGACACACGTATCTGCTAAGGTCCATCCTACCTAAGATTCTGTGCTTGGTGGAGTTGAAGAGTGATATGGTGACTGACTTTTTCTAAAATGGTCTGGGATGCATACTTTCAAATTATTATGTTTAAAAATAGGTATGACACAAACTTAGCCTAGTCCACTATACACTCTTTCTTTTGTTTTGAGACAGAGCCTTGTACTGTCGACCAGGCTGGAGTGCAGTGGTGTGATCTCTGCTCACTGCAACCTCTGCCTCCCGGGTTCAAGCAGTTCTCGTGCCTCAGCCTCCTGTGTAGCTGAGATTACAGGTGTGTGCCATCACACCTGGCTAGCTTTTGTATTTTTTGTAGAGATGGGGTTTTGCCATGTTGGCCAGGTTGGTCCCCAACTCTTGGCCTCAGGTGATCTTCCCAAAGTGCTGTGATTACAGGCATGCGCCACCATGCCCAGTCCCACTGTACATGTGAGAGAACATCAGGCTGGTCATGGTGGCTCATACCTGTAATCCCAGCACTTAGGGAGGCTGAGGCTAGCGGATCACTTGAGGCCAGAAGTTCAAGACCAGCCTGGTCAACATGGTAAAACCCCATCTCTACTAAATATACAAAAATTAGTGGGCATGGTGGCGCATACCTATAATGCCAGCTACCAGGAGGCTGAGGCAGGAGAATTGCTGGAACCCAGGATGCGGAGATTGCAGTGAGACAAGATCACACCACTACACTCTAGCTTGGGTGACACAGTGAGACTCCATTTCAAAAAACAAAAAGAGAACATCATAGTATTGTTTTCTTTAGGGGGAGTTTTTTGAGACAGAGTCTCGCTCTGTCACTCAGGCTGGATTGCAGTAGCATGATCTCAGCTCACTGCATCCTCCACCTCCCAGGTTCAAGAAATTCTCCTGCCTCAGCCTCCCAAGTAACTGGGATTACAGGCATCCACCACCACCCCCGGCTAATTTTTTTATTTTTAGTAGAGACAGGGTTTCACCATGTAGGTCTCTACATGCTGGTCTCAAACTCCTGATCTCAAGTGATCCACTCTCCTCGCCTCCCAAAGTGCGGTGATTAAGGTATGAGCCACCGCACCAGGCCTTGAGAACATCACAGTATTGTTATGAAAATAGATTTGACCTCGCAGCTCAGGAGGCCCCCATGCAGGTGGGGGCCTGTGGAGGCGAGACCAGCGCCATCTCCAGGAGAATGGGGCCTTAATAAGCGTCTGTGCTCTTTCAGAAAAAGACACGTTGAAGGGAGTTGATGCAAGCAACCCGCTCGTTCTACCTGGGAAGAAGAAAAAGAAGACCAAAGCCCCTCCCCTGTCGCAGAAGCAGAAGAAGCCTCTGACCAAGAAGGAGAGAAAAGTGCTGCAGAAAATCTTAGAACAGAAGGAGAAAAAGAGCCAGGTACACCCCGCCCGGGCAGCGTCTGCCTGTGGCTCTCCAGAATAGAGAGATGGGGGGGTCTCTCACCTCCTGTGGGGGTCTCTGTGGTGCAACTGATAGAACTTTCTGGAATGAGGAAAATTCCAGTGCAGGGTCCGGTGCAGTAGCCACTAACCACCTATGGCCACTGAGCACTTGAAATGCAGCTGCTGTGGCAGAGGAACTGAACTCAGCTATTCCACAGAATGTCAAACTTTTCTCCTTAACTGTTTCTTCTTCTTTTTTAAAAAATTTATATTTATTTCCCCCGCCACCCTGCCTTTTCTAGCTCTACCAAACCTTAGATGTTTTATAGGGGAAAAAAGTTTGTTGTGGAAAATTCAAACACGTGCAAAAGTAAAGAGAACAGTACGGTGAACCCCCATGTGCCCGTTGCCAGCTCCGACACTGCTCAGCCCCTGGTCGGTCTTGGATTATCTCAACTGGTCACTTTCCAACACCTGGGTCATTTTGAAGCAAATCCCTCGTAGAATGAATCTGTGCCAGTTGCCTGGGGATGCCATACAAATGACCACAAACGGGCTTGAGACAATAGAAATTTGTTCTTTTCCAGCTTGGGAGGCCAGAAGCTGAGATCGAGGCATGGGCAGGGCAGCGCCTTCACTGGGCTCAGGGGCCCTTCCTGGCCTCATCCCGCTCCTGGAGGCTCCAGCTTCCCTTGGCTTGTGGCTGCATCACTGCACGGAAGAAGGAGTCTGCCTCCCTCCTCCCTCGGCCTTTCCTCCGTGTGTCTCTGGCACTTCTCATTGGATTTAGGTCCCGCTGGGATACTCAGGATCATGTAATCTTGGGAGCCTTAACGTAATTACATCTACAAAATGTTTTCCAAATAGGGTCACATTCACAAGTTCTGGGCTGTGAACACATCTTTGAGGGAGGCCGCCATTTAACCCACTAGATGTAGCATTTAATCCATAAATACTTTAATCTGTATCTCCAAAAGTAGAGACTTTCTTTTTGAGGTGGAGTTTCACTCGTGTCACCCAGGCTGGAGTACAATGGTGTGATCTCGGCTCTCTGAAACCTCCGCCTCCCAGCTTCAAGCGATTCTCCTGCCACGGCCTCCCCAGTAGCTGGCATTACAGACATGCTCTACCATGCGTGGCTTATTTTGTATTTTTATTAGACACAGGGTTTCTCCATGTTGGTGAGGCTGGTCTCGAACTCCCGACCTCAGGTGATCCACCTGCCTCGGCCTCCCATAGTGCTGGGATTACAGGCATGAACCATTGTGCCCAGCCAAGTAGAGACTTTTAAAATAGCCAGAATACCGTTAGCACACCTAATCTTTTTTTTAATATCAAATATCCAGTAAATGGTTAAATTTCCCGGGTACTCCTCACCCATCTCTTTTTTCTTCTCCTATTGTAATTTATTCGTTTGCCTTGCAGAGTTTCCTACCTTCCGGATTTTTAACACTTCATTTTAAACATGCTCCTCTGCTGTCTGAGGTTTTTCACGTTAGTGTTTGGATCTGTAGCAGTGACTCTCATCTGGGACAGTTTCACCTCCCCTCCATCCAGGGGACATTTGGCAGTGTCTTGAGACATTTGGGGTTGTGACAACTTGTGGGTGCTGCTGGCATCTGGCGGGTGGAAGCATGGGATGCTGTTAACATCTACGATGCACAGAAAAACAAAACCGTATTTGGCCCCAAATGTCAACTGTGCTGAGATTGCGGAACCCTGACCTGGAGGCTTCGTGAGAATCAAGTTTGGCTTTTGGCGAGGCCACTGCACGCGGGAGCTGTGTCTGCATCAGGAGGCTTGAGGGTCTGTCCCCAGCATCCGCGGATGGGCGGTCCCCAAAGTCTTAGTAAGGGAAGACTCACGTACCTGTGAGCATGTTTTTTTGTTTGTTTTTTTTGAGACACAGTCTCACCCTATCACCAGGCTGGAGTGAGCGATCTTGGCTCACTACAACCTCCACCTCCCGGGTTCAAGCAATTCTCCTGCCTCAGCCTCCCAAGTAGCTGGGACTAGTCATGCGCCACCACGCCCTGTTAATTTTTGTATTTTTAGTAGAGACGGGGTTTCACTGTGTTGGCCAGGCTAGTCTTGAACTCTTGACCTCAGGTGATCCACCCACCTCAGCCTCCCAAAGTGCTGGGATTGCAGGCATGAGCCACTGCACCCGGCCAATTGTGTTGTTTTTCTTTGGGCCAAGGTCTTGCTCTGTCACCCAGGCTGGAATGCAGTGGTGCGATCTCAGCTCACTGCAACCTCTACCTCCTGTGTTCAAGTGATTCTCCTGCCTTAGCCTCCCAAGTAGCTGATACCACAGGCATGCGCCACCACACCCAGTTAATTTTTGTATTTTTAGTAGAGACGGGATTTCACTGTGTTGGCCAGGCTAGTCTTGAACTCGTGACCTCAGGTGATCCGCCTGCCTCAGCCTCCTAAAGTGCTGACATTGCAGGCGTGAGCCACCGCACCTGGTCAATGTGTCCTTTCTGAATCCTATGTAGGGTGCTTTCCTGCTGTGCTGTACTTTGCTCTGTGTGTGTGTGTGTGTGTGTGTGTGTGTGTGTGTAATACACACATAGAAGTGTGTATAAAACCTCCATGTACAGTTACGAGAACAATAAAGCAAAAACTCAAGAAACCCTCACCCAACTGAAAGAAGCCCGCTGGGTACGCCCCCTGCTCACAGCATTGCTCAGGGTAGCTTGGGGACCAGTTGGCATCGGGCACACAAAGCCGCCTCCTTCCTCAAAGCGGCTAGGGAGCATTGCTCTACATGACCGGGCCGTGCTTCGTTCGAGTCCTGCTGTTGGACATCTGGATGGGCCATCGTCTTCTACTGTGATGCCCTGCTGCAAAGAGCCTTGTTTATACAGCCCCAGATTCTGTCAAAGGGGTTAAAAAAGCCCATCCCAAGCTTGCTGTGTCTGCTGATAGAACTCCATGCAGCAATGGAATTGCAATTTGACCTCTGATTTTAAAGACTCCAGATGTTAATGGTGCTGAATTTTTTTTTTTTTTTTTTTTGAGGCAAAGTCTCAGTCTGTCACCCAGGCCGGGGTGCAGTGGCTCAATCTCGGCTCACTGTAAACTCCGCCACCCGGGTTCAAGCAATTCTCCTGACTCATCTTCCTGAGTAGCTGGGATTACAGGGGTGCACCAGTACACCCGGCTAATTTTTGTGTTTTTAATAGAGAAGGGGTTCCACCTTGATGATCACGCTGGTCTGGAACTCTGGACCTCATGATCCCCCCACCTCAGCCTCCCAAAGTGCTGGGATTACAGGTGTGAGCCACAGCACCCAGTGGAATTTTTTTTTTTTTGAGATGGAATCTTGCTCTGCCACCCAGGCTGGAGGGGAGTAGCGTGATCTTGGCTCACTGCAACCTCCACCTCCTAGGTTCAAGCGATTCTCCTGCCTCAGCCTTTGGAATAACTGGGATTACAGGCACCCACCACCACACCTGGCTAATTTTTGTATTTTTAGTAGAGATAGGGTTTCACTATGTTGGCAAAGCTGGTCTCAAACTTCTGACCTCCGATGATCCTCCCACCTTGGCCTCCCAAAGTGCTGGGATTGTAGGCATGAGTCACTGCACCCGGCCATGATGTTGAAATTTTTCTCACTTCCCTTCTTAGGAGAGGGTTGTGATGGCAGATGCATAACACACTCGTTTGCTTTCCCAGCGAGCAGAGCTGTTGCAGAAGCTGAGTGAGGTCCAGGCTTCCGAAGCTGAGATGAGACTCTTTTATACCACTTCCAAGCTGGGCACTGGGGACCGCATGTACCACACCAAAGAGTGAGTCGGCCAGTCCTTTCCTGACCCTTCCCTCCCTCCAGGGCTCCCTAGGGAGGGCCCACGGGTTATGGGGTCCTCTGGGGTCGGGGCATTTGAGAAAATACCTTTGTGTTGGCCCGAGCAGCTGACAATTGATTGTCATCCTAAACACCTCGGGTGGGTAAAGGCCATCGCTGCTGCTGAACCTTCTGCAACACACAGGACAGCACAGTTTGTCACTCCAGTGAGGTCCACGTTTTCTTGTAGTGCAGAGTCCCACGTCACAGGCTCTTCCAGCTTTTGCACAGCTGATTAAGCCCGAAATTGCTATTAAGTGGTCAGGCTGGATGTGGCCCATCGGTGGGTTTTGTTTGGTTTGTGTCGTGTTTTAAGGCATGAGGGCTATTTGTCAATATGTTAGCTTCCTGGAACTGCCATAACCAATTACTGCAAATAATGGTGGCTTAGAACAACCAAGCCAGACAGGTGCCGTGGCTCATGCCTAGAATCCCAGCACTTCGGGAGGCCAAGTCGGGAGGATCACCTGAGGTCAGGAGTTTGAGACCAGCCTGGCCAATGTGGTGAAACTCCGTCTCCACTAAAAATACAAAAATTAGCTGGGCATGGTGAGTCATGCCCGTAGTCCAAGCTACTCTGGACTGAGGTGGGAGGATCACCTGAGCCTGGGATGCCAAAGCTACAGTGAGCCGTGATTGCACCACTGCACTCCGTCCCGGGTGATAAGGTGAATTCATGTTCCCACCTAGTCCTGACTAGTTGGATGATCGGGCCACATCAGCAGTGTCCCCGCCAAGCTGCTGACCCTTAAATGGACAGTGTGCCCCTCCCATCCAGTCCCACCAGCCTCCGTGTTTGCACTCAGCCTGTGCTGCTCATTTATGTGAGGCCTCCCCGGGCCTGCGAGCACTGTTCATGTGACTGTTTATCAAGTCAGTCTCTGCTGGGCCCTGGGGATAGAGCACGGAAGCAAAGTGCTTTCTCTTAAGGAGCTGCCAGGGTCATGGGGGAGATGCGACAGTGAGAAGTCATCAGGTGAGTGCATCTGTGTCCTGTGCTGGGAAGCACTGAATAGCAAAGAAAGCAGGGAAGAGCGCAGTGGAGGGAGAAGGGGAGGTGTGGGATCTGTGTGGCCAGGGAGTCTCCCTGACAGGTGGCATTTGAGCAGAGCCTTGGTGGAGTGAGAGGAGGTATCTGCAGGAAGGGCGTTTCCGGGAGTGGAACAGCAGGTGCGAAGGCCCTGAGGCAGAGAGGGGCGTGGCGCTGGAGTCCTGACCTCTGGGCGTTGAAATGGGGCCTCTGTGCCTAAAGTCTCTGCTGTCTCAACAGGAAGCCTGATGAGGTGGCAGCCCTGGGCCAGGAGAAGATAAGCAGCCTCAGTGGTGCCCACCGGAAACGTCACCGCCAGCCCTCGGCCGAGGAGGAGTCTGAGGAGGAGTCCGAGGAGGAGTCGGAGCTGGACGAGGACCTGGCTGCTGAGCCGGCTGAGGCTGGTGCGGGGACCACCGTGGCGCCCCTGCCACCAGCTCCAGCACCCAGCAGTCAGCCCGTGCCGGCTGGGATGCCTGCTCCTCCTCCTCCAGCCGCAGGCCCCGCCGTGCCCAGGGTCCCGGCCAAGCCTGCTGTCTTCATCCCTGTGCACCGCTCCCCAGAAATGCAGGTTCGCCACCCCGTGTTTGTGATTAGGAATCTAGATTAGCAGGCAAGAGGCGCACAGAGGGCGTCCTGGTGAATTAGGGCAGGAGCATCCCCTCCCCGTGCCTCCGTGTCCCCATCTTGGAAAGGGGAGAGTGACTACACCTCCCTTGGGGTTGTGGCAGGGATTGGTGTGCGAGGAGGATCACAGCACAGAGCGGGTGTCTGGTGGCAGGCTCGGGGCCCGCCATCGCCACTGACCTCTGACCACTGGGCCCGACCTGGGTTGCCCCATCCAGATAAGAGTTTGTGCTGGCTGGGCATGGTGGCTCACGCCTGTGATCCCAGCCCTTTGGGAGGCCGAGGCAGGCAGATCACAAGGTGAGGAGTTCAAGACCACCCTGGCCAATATGGTGAAACCCCATCTCTACTAAAAATACCAAAATTAGCCGGGCTTGGTGGCGCGTGCCCATAGTCCCAGCTACTTGGGAGGCCGAGGCAGCAGAATTGCTTGCGTCTGGGAAGCAGAGGTTGCAGTGAGCCGAGATCATGCCATTGCACTCCAGCTTGAGAGACGAGCAAAATTCTGTCTCAAAAAAAAATTTAAAAAAAGAGTTTGGGCAGTACATCAGTTGATCCAAAATCAAGTGCTGATTCCACTGCTTTCCAGCTTACTTCCTGCACCTCATTTTCTTTGTAAAATGAGGGTACTCCGGCTACTGAAGGGGCTCCCCCTCTCTGTGCCTCAGTTTCCCTCCTGGTACAATGAGGGTCTCACTGGGTTGTGATGACAATGGAAGGGTTTGGGGCATGGAAAGCCCACAGCCCACGTAGAAACTCTGGAGCCCTAGAGGTGTCATCTAGTGGCGAGGGGGGTGTGTGACGTCACCTAGAAGTAAACTGTGATGTGAAGCCACTGGCACTTGGGGGTCGTTTGCTAGAGCAGTCAGCTTAGCCTGATGAACACTTAAAGCGGCAGAATACCGAGAAGCAGGATTGCAATTCTCTTAAACGGCCAGAGTTCCTACGTGGGCTGTGGGCTGGCCTCCTCCATCCCATGTCCCTGCCATCCCTTGGGACTTCAGTTCCTGCTTTTCTTTGTGAATTTTTTCCTATCCGTGTTCGTAAGCAGTCCATGCTATAGGTTTGCCTGTATTTAAAAGTGGCATCATGTCATTTACATTATTCCACAGTTTGCTTTTTGTTACTCAGCATATATTCTGGGATGTATCCATGTTGACGCACATCACTGAGGTTCATTTACTCTTTTCCCCACTGCTATTGAGTATTCCACGGTG
Organism: Saguinus oedipus; assembly: GCA_031835075.1. NCBI lineage: Eukaryota > Metazoa > Chordata > Mammalia > Primates > Cebidae > Saguinus > Saguinus oedipus. The sequence goes on along the minus strand of CM063177.1, from coordinate 133,709,023 downwards.
CGAATCTGGCACAGGATAAATAATCTGTTGCTGAATAGCTGGTCGTTTGAGCTTTTTGCTATTATCTTCACTGCGGTTTTTGTTGTTGTTGTTTGTTTATTTATTTATTTTGAGACGGAGTTTCGCTCTTGTTACCCAGGCTGGAGTGCAATGGCACGATCTTGGCTCACCGCAACCTCCGCCTCCTGGGTTCAGGCAATTCTCCTGCCTCAGCCTCCTGAGTAGCTGGGATTACAGGCACGTGCCACCATGTCCAGCTAATTTTTGTATTTTTAGTAGAGACGGGGTTTCACCATGTTGACCAGGATGGTCTCGATCTCTTGACCTTGTGATCCACCCGCCTCGGCCTCCCAAAGTGCTGGGATTACAGGCGTGAGCCACCGTGCCCGGCTGTTGTTGTTTGTTTTTGAGACAGGGTCTCACTGTGTGAGTGGTGTGATCTCAGCGGACTGCAAGCACTGGCTCAAGCGCTCCTCCTGCCTCACCCTCCCAAGGAGCCTGAGACTATAGGCACGTGCTAGTATCCTCGACTAATTTTGTATTTTTAAATAGAGACAGGTTTTTGCCATGTTGCCAGGCTGGTCTTGAACTCCTGAGCTCAGGCAGTCTGCCCACCTTGGCCTCCCAAAGTGTTGGGATTACAAGGTAAGCACTGTGCCCAGCCTTCGCTGTTTTAAACGTTCTTGTCCCTCTCTCATGAACACGTGCAGAAGTTTCTCTTGGGCAGTGTTTGCAAATGAGGTCATAGCCATCTTTGGGTCATGAATCGAGTAGTTTTTTCTTCTCTTTTCTTTTCTTTTTTTTTGAGATAATGTCCTGTTCTGTTGCCCAGGCTGGAGTGCAGTATGCAATCACAGTTCACTGTAGCCTCTACCTCCTGGGCTCAAGCAGTCTTCACACCTCAGCCTCATGAGTAGCTGGGACTACAGATGTGTGCCACCGTGCCTGGCTAACTTTTTTATTTTTTGTAGAGATAGGGTTTGGCTGTGTTGCCCAGGCTGATCTCAAACAGTCGTCTCCCTTGGCCTCTCAAGTCACCGGGATTACAGGTGTGATCCATCACGTCTGGCCTCATTTCTTTTTTTAAACAAATGGAATAGAATAGAAATCGAACAAAATTAAGAATATGAGTTTGTTGGCCGGGCGTGGTGGCTCATGCCTGTAATCTCAGCACTTTGGGAAGCCAAGGCAGGCGGATCACCTGAGGTCGGGATTCAAGACCAGCCTGGCCAACATGGTGAAACCCTGTCTCTACTAAAAATACAAAAATTAGCTGGGCGTGGTAGCAGTTGCCTATAATCCCTGCTACTCAGGAGGCTGAGGCAGGAGAATCACTTGAACCTGGGAGGCAGAGGTTTCAGTGAGCTGAGATCGCACCACTGCATACACATTAGCATGAGCTGTGCTTCACAGCACAGCTGTGATACATACATGTGCCTGTGTGTGAACTGAGCCATGATATAAAATGTTTCTTTCCATGAGTCATAGGAAAAGAATGTAGAAGCCCCTGCTCTGGCATGTGAACCTGGAGAGGAGCCACAGGGCCACACGTCCTTGACTTTGAGAATATTTACACCAGATTGTTTATTGAAGTGGCCGTGCCATTAATTGAGACTCCCGCCAGCAAGAGCCAAGGGTTCCCATGTCTCTGAGAGGCTGCTTTGCCCCAGCCGAGCTGTGCCGCCCCAGCCGAGCTGTGCCGGGGATGTCAGGCCTGGTGTCCCGAAGGATGCGGTCTCTGTCTCTTCTGGGCCATGACTCTTGGTCCCCTCCCCAGCTGCCAAGGCCTCCATTCCCCAGCAGACACATCTGTTCACCACCCACGTGTCAGCTGCCACCTTCCCGGAGATCCTGTCACTGTCTGCAGTCTGGCTGTTCCCTAAGTGCTGACTCGCTCTCCTTCCAGAAAGAACGGCTGAAGCTCCCGATTCTCTCTGAAGAACAAGCGATCATGGAGGCCGTGGCCGAGCACCCCATCATCATCGTGTGTGGCGAGACTGGCAGTGGGAAGACCACACAGGTGCCTCAGTTTCTCTATGAAGCAGGCTACAGCAGGTAGGGGCTGGACACAGGGTTCTCTATGGGTCCCTGGGTGACACTGGAGATGCCCCAAAAGTCTATAAGAGCCTGGGCTCCCTGGGATCTGATTCTGGATCAGCCCTGTGCATGCTGTGTGACTTCAGACAAGCTACTTCTCTGGGCCCCAGCTGTGAGATAGGAATAATAGCACCTACTTCACAAGGTTGTCGTGTGGATTAAGTGTGTGGACTGTGTAGCACACTTGGTCCCTGATGTCCCTGACACATAGAGCCATGTGCTTTTTCTTTTCTTTTTTTTGAAACAAAATCTTACTCTGTCACCCTGGCTGGAGTGTAATGTGTGATCTCTGCTCACTGCAGCCTCTGCCTCCCAGGTTCAAGTGGTTCTCCTGCCTTAGCCTCCTGAGTAGCTGGGATTACAGGTGTGTGCCATCACGCCCAGGTAATATTTTTTGTGTATTTTTAGTGGGGTTTCACTATGTTGGTCAGGCTGGTCTCGACCTCCTGACCTCATGATCCACCCACCTCAGCCTCCCTAAGTGCTGTGATTACAGGCATGAGCCAGCATGCCTGGCTTTTTTTTTTTTTTTTTTTTTTTTTGAGACAGAGTCCCACTGTATCAGCCAAGCTAGAGTGCAGTGGCGCAATCTCTGCTCACTGCAACCTCTGCTTCCCAGGTTCAAGCGATTCTCCTACATCAGCCTCCTTAGTAGCTGGGATTACAGATGTCTGCCACCACACCTAGCTAATTTTTATATTTTTAGAGACGGGGTTTCCCCATGATGATCAGGCTGGTCTCGAACTCCTGAACCCAGTTGATCCACCCGCCTCAACCTCCCAAAGTGCTGGGATTACAGGCATGAGCTACCACGCCCAGCCAGTGCTACCTATTTTCACTGCTTAGCCTCCTGTTGGCACTTTTGACCTATGTATGTTGGGGTCCCCAAGACCACGCACAGGATCAGTGATTGATGGGGAACTCCCAGGACTCACCATGCCATCCTGTGCATGGCTATGGTGTATTACAGCAAAGGTCACAATTGGCAGAGGGCAGTGGCACCTGGGGAGGCCCAGCTCCCGATTCCAGAGTCCCCTCCTGGTGGACTCACACAGAATGCGCTTGATTCTCCAGTCACCACCTGTGACCACACAGGACATGTCCTCCACCAGGGAAGCTTGTTAGACTCAGGGCCCACGGCTGTTACTAGGGTCGCCTAAGCCCGCCATGCCTGGCAGGAATGAAAACCTAGATGCCAAGAAAGAATGTAGGTGTTCGGCATAAACCACCCTGTTTGCGCAAACAGCCTGGCGCAGTGGGCCCTACACTTATAGGGAGTGGTGGGAGCTCTCCTGTTGTCTAGGTTCAGGCACCAGCGAGGGCCAGCCCCGCCAGCAGCCTCTTGAGGGAGAGCAGCCCGGGCCTGTGGTGTTAGTGTTTGCATAGAGCTGGGACCAGCCACCCATTGGCTTGGCGGGTTCCTGTGTCTGGAAGAGTGTATGCTTGACCAGGGCAAACAGATCTCCTGGCCTGATTCCCCCAGGCCCCGTTCCTTCTAGCGGCCGCCTGGTGTCCACTGCACCGGGAATGTCGAACCATTTTCTGTGTGTGGCTGACATTTGGTTAAATGTCAGCACCACTTTGCTGTTAAAAGTGGTGCAACCTGGCATTGTTTCCCACGGGGCCTGGGCGAGCACCAAGTCAGGACGGGGAATCTCGCTATGGAACTGCATGAGGCTCTGGGCTGCGCAGGTGGGGCCGAGCACCATTGATAGCCTTGTTCTTCCTCCCCCAGCGAAGACAGCATCATCGGCGTCACGGAGCCCCGCCGAGTGGCCGCTATGGCCATGTCCCAGCGAGTGGCCAAGGAGATGAATCTGTCGCAGCGGTGAGAGCTCTACTTCCTGGGGAGGGCTATGGGGTGGTCCTGTGGCCTTGCCCAGACGTGGGATGTCCAGGAGGAGGTGAGCGGCGTCTATGCCGAGGGTGCTGGGTGGAATGTTGCCTCTGCAGGGAGCACTGGGAATCACTGTGGGAGAGAGCTTTCCAGGACCTGCCCAAGCAGCGGCCCTCCAAGCAGGCCCTCGGCTTACACCCTGCACAGTGTGCTGAGGGGACAGAGTGGCACGTCCAGGGGCTCGCGTACAGAGCAGGGTGTCAGATGCAGGCAGTCACGGAGTTAGTACCTAGCAGTGCCAAGTTATTCTAAAGCTCAGGGTTCTAAAGTACCAAGCCTCTGGCAGTACGTCTGCAGGACTTGCTTTGGAAAGCGATCTTGAACACGCAGCTGCAGCACGTGCTTTACAATGGCTGGGAGCATGTGTTGATAAGGCGGAGGCCTGTGTCTCACACGTCCAACGTGGCCTGAAATGCAGAAGGCACAAGAGAGTGCAGAGTGAGAGTCTGCCTCATCCGCCCACTCATCAGATGTTACTGGCCCGTCCGGGGCACTCAGGACATGCTGGCGGACTAGACAGAACCACCGCCCCCCGGGTCAGCAGGGCATCAGGGGACTTGTATTTGCAGGTTAGGCTGGGAAGACACTAAAGCAGGGATGGAGTCCTCCGTGGGGGTAGGGGGCCCTTCTCACCCAGTGCCCTGCCTCCCTCTCCTGGTGGCAGCCACCACAGCCTGTTTCCTGTGCATAGTCAGTGTACATCTATAAAAAGCTGCCTCATCCTCTCTTTAACTTGTTAAATATTATAAAAATTGGGGGCATATACGTGAGGAGACACGATAGTATCGTGAGCCCCCAGGTAACCAAGACACAATCGTAATAACTGTCAACTCCCGGCCTACCCTGTTGGGTCTGCACTCTCCTCCCAGCCCCCCTCCCTACCAACGTTTAGAAGCACATCTTATATGCCTTATTTTATCCTCAATATTTCCCTGTACAGATCTGAGGGATAAGCACGGATTTTTTTTGTTTTGAGACGGAGTCTTCCTTTTTCACCCAGGCTGGAGTTCAGTGGCATGATCTCCACTCACTATAACCTCTGCCTCCCGAGCTCAAGCGATTTTCCTGCCTCAGCCTCCCGAGTAGCTAGAATTAATAGACACATGCCACCACGCCCGGCTAATCTTTGTATTTTTAGTAGAGTCGGGGTTTCACCATGTTGGCCAGGATGGTCTCGAATGCCTGACCTTGTGATCTGCCCGCCTCAGCCTCCCAAAGTGTTGGGATTACCAGCATGAGCCACTGCACCCAGCCCACCAAGCTAATTTTTTTTTTTTTTTGGAGGCAGAGTCTCACTCTGTCACCCAGGCTGGAGTGCAGTGGCGCAATCTCAGCTCACTGCAACCTCCACCTCCCAAGTTCAAGTGATTCTCCTGCCTCAGCCTCTTGAGTAGGATTACAGGTAAGTACTACCACGCTCAACTAATTTTTTGTATTTTTCGTAGAGACGGGGTTTCACAGTGTTAGCCAGGATGGTCTCGATCACCTAACTTTGTGATTTGTGTCCCTCAGGCTCCCAAAGTGCTGGGACTATGGGCGTGAGCCGTCACACCTGTCCCAGGCTAATTTTTAAATTCAGACAAAGACTTTTTGGCCAGATGTGGTGGCTTATGCCTGTAATCCCAGCACTTGAGGAGGCCGAGGTGGGCAGATTATGAGATCAGACATTCAAGACCAGCCTGGCCAACATGGCGAAACCCCGTCTCTACTAAAAAACTACAAAAAAATTAGCTGGGCATGGTGGTGTGCGCCTGTGATCTCAGCTACTCAGGAGGCTGATGCAGGGGATTTGCTGGAACCCAGGAGGCAGAGGTTGCAGTGACCTGAGATCGCACCATTGCACTCCAGCCTGGGCAACAGAGCAAGACTCCATCTCAATTAAAAAAAGAAAAAACGACTTTATATAAAACACACACAGCTGCAGTACCCCATCATAGCTACATGTCCGCGAAGTCTCCCCAACACGCTCCAGTCCATGTTCCAATCTCCCCAGCGCTTTCCAGTACAGGGGTCGTCCGAGGCCAGCCTGGCTGGGCTGTTTGGGGCCTGGCTTCTCCATTGGCCTTCACAGCTCCTTCCCCTTCCCTTCCGAAACCAGGATTTTGGAGGCGGGGAGTGGACTGGGAGATGTCCGGGCCGTCTTTCAGGTCGGTGGTGGGCCCTGGCCTCAAGCCGCCAGCCAGCTGCACTGCCTGCCTTGTGGTGGCCACCTGGCGATAGCCTCAGCAGCCTCGGCTCTGCCCTAACCGAAGTCTGCCCCACAGGGTCGTCTCCTACCAGATCCGGTATGAAGGAAATGTGACCGAGGAGACCAGAATCAAGTTCATGACAGATGGCGTGCTGCTCAAAGAAATCCAGAAGGTTGGTTGCAGGTCCTGGCTCACAGAGCAAAGCCAGTAGGCACGGGGCAGGGTGCTAGGATGTCACCTGGGAAATGACCAGCCGGCACTCCTACTGTGCCGCTGTGTGACTCAGCCTCTCCAAGCTCAGTTTCTTGATGAATGTGTTGGTGCATTCTTCAGAGAATCATTTTGAAGTGGAGGTGTAGGATGCATGCTAACAGCTTAGCACAGTGTCGGGTACCTAGTAGGTGCTCATGAAATGTGACCTTGTATTTTTATTATGACTGGGGTCACCAAGTTCACGCATTGCCCGGGGTGTACTGTGCGCCTGTGGTGTGCAGGCTTTGCCCTGCAGTGGACCCAGACGCAGCCCCATCTTGGGAACTTCAAGTCCAGCTGCATTTGGGAAGGGGCAGCAGCAGATTTGGGATGGGGGGGTCCACTTCAGGCTGAGGAACAGGGGAGGGGCTGCTGGGTGGGCCTTGCCCTCGAGCAGGGGGGCGTCTGACCATAGAAGCTGTGCCCCAAGGACTTTCCATTTGTAAATCAGAACCCCAGCTGCTGCCTGCCCAGCCAGCCCACTTGGGCCTTGGGGAAGCCCCCCATACTTCCTTGGGAGCCGGCCATCCAGTCAAGTGGGGGCACGCATGTCCAGAGAGCATGCGGGGCCTGGGTGGGGGACTGCTGTCCAGTGAAGGGGCTGTGTGTGCCTCGTGCTGGCTGGGACGTCCCCTCAGGCGGGGCCAGTCTTGAGGAAGGCAAAAGTGATTCCAGCCCTCCTGGCTTTGAATCCACTGGGATTCCTGGGTGTGACAGTGGATGTGGTTTTGGTCTGAGTGGCCCCTGTCTGTGTGGCACCTGCTGTCTGACTTCCCACAGCCCCACCCAGAATCTCATGTCTGTTTCCCACCTGCCCTCCCACTCTGTGGGCACCCGAGTTGGCAGGTCAGCTCTGATTTGAAGAGCAGCTGCCCCTCCTGTAACACTGTCTCAAGCGGGAGTGCTGGGAGATGAAGCATCCTGGGGGGCTCAGGCTGGGAGGGGGCCTCACCCCCGCACCTCCTCCAGGACTTCCTGCTGCTGCGGTACAAGGTAGTGATCATCGACGAGGCCCACGAGAGGAGTGTGTACACGGACATCCTCATCGGCCTCCTGTCCCGCATCGTTTCTCTCCGAGCCAAGGTAGTGCTCCCTTCACCTGTTCCCTGCTGCATCTGCTGCCGTAAGCAGGTCCCTGAGAACAAGGCCCTGTGCCAGGGCTGTGAACCTTGGAGCAGCCCCTGTGTGGTCCCCTCCCCACCGACCAGCACCAGCCTCATAAACTGGTGTCCTTCCTCCCACCCAAAGCAAGAGGCTCAGGCGCAGTGTTGGTGCCTGGCCAGGCCCACTGGGGCCGGATGACAAGGCCACTGGGCCTCTGGGATCAGCACAGCAGGTGGGCCTGTCCGGCTAAGAGTCAGGCTCCCAGAGCTCCGAGAGGGGCTCCCCAGGGCCTCTTTCACTGTCTCCCTGCCCCAACCTGCCACAGGCCTGCTGAGTGGGGGACCATCCTGGGCCGGGGCTCCATGCAATAGTCCTGTCCCACCCTCCCGGCAGCGAGAGAGGCCTGCACTCCACGTGTGCCACGAGCCTGGCCACGTTCAAGGCCCTGAACATCGTGGCCCTGAGCATCTACAGTGAACGAGACGCTGTCTTGTTCTAACAGGTTCCTGCCCTCCTGGGGCTTCCATTTCAGCAAGGGCAGCGGGCAGGACGCAGACTCAGAGTCTGTGAGCCAGTGACGGCCAGAGCCAGGGGCAGTGGAGGGAGGGCGCAGGGCTAGCCAGGGCCTCACCCGAAAGGTGACCTCTGAGCTGGAGGGGGGCTGAGTGAGGGAGGGGTGCGCAGCGTGCATGGCAGAGCGAGGAGAGCAGTACACAGGCCCTGAGGCGGGTGTCTGCCTGGTGCCTTTTTTCTTTTGGTAACAAGCATTATTGGGCTATTTTTCACATTTCCTATCATTCATTCATTGGAATGGACAATTCAGTGGTTTTTAGTCCATTCACAGAGTGTGCAGCCGGCACCACAGTCAGTTTTACCTGTCGTCACTCATCCGAAAAGAAACCCTAGGCCGGGCGTAGGGGCTCATGTCTGTAATCCCAGCACTTTGGGAGGCTGAGGCAGGCAGATCACCAGGTCAGGAGTTCGAAACCAGCCTGGCTAACATGGTGAAACCCTGTCTCTATTAAAAGCACAAAAATTAGCCGGGTGTGGTGGTGCGTGCCTGTAATCCCACATACTCGGGAGGCTGAGGCAGGAGAATCGCTTGAACCCAGGGAGCGGAGCTGGCAGTGAGCGGAGATCACACCACTGCACTCCAACCTGGGTGACAGCGAGACTTTGTCTGAAAAACAGAAACAAACCCTGTACCTTTTACGGTTTTCTGTAGTGGTTTCTGTTTTCGTTTTCTTTTCGAGGCAGGGTCTCATTGTCCCCGAGCCTGGAGTGCAGTGATGCAGTCACAGCTCACTGCAACCCCGACCTTCTAGACTTAAGGAATCCTTCTGCCTCAGCCTCCCACGTAGCTGGACCACGGTCACTTGTATGTAACCGTTCGCAGATGTCCCACAGTACGGCGGAATTCCATGCGGCTTCCCCAGCAGTGGTGTCAGAGCTTCCAGGATGTGGAATCCTGCCGACACTTGTCATTTGCCATTGTTGTTATTCTAGACATGGGTGGAAAGTGATATCTCACTGTGGTCTTGGTTCATGTCTTTGGGGGCCATCAGGGTGTCTAGAATGGCCAAGCAGAGAGGGCGATGTGGGGTCAGGAAGGCACAGGGTTGGGGCAGACAGGGACAGTCATTAGGGCAAGAGAGGGGCCTGTGCTGGGAAGCAGAGCTCACCATGAGGCTATCAGGTGTTGCTGAGCGAGCTGGGGACCAAGGGGCCCCCCACAGACCCGAGAATCAGGCAGCTCCTCCCTGAGCCCTCAGAACCAGCAGCCACTGAATCTCAGTGTCAGGTGGGAGCCGGGTCAGGTGGCCCCAGTCTCGGCCCTCCTGCCTCGTATTCCACCATGGAAGTCTGACTTGGAAGGACCCCCCGGAACAAGCTGCGGCCCTGAGAACGGCAGACCCCGCTGTCAGCTCACTTTCTCCAAGGAGCCTTTGGCATCCAGAAAGGGGCAGAGGGTGGTGGCTGGAGGGGAACGGGGCAGACAGCAGGGCCTCCCCATGCCGTATTCCCAGGCTTCAGACCCTCCTGTGGTCCTGGGGCCACAGTCACCGAGCCTGTCCTCCCACAGAGGAAGCTGCCACTGAAGTTGCTCATCATGTCAGCCACGCTGCGGGTGGAGGACTTCACCCAGAACCCGAGGCTCTTCGCCAAGCCACCCCCGGTCATCAAGGTAACGCAGGGTCCCAGGTCTTCTGTGGGCTTGGACAGCATTGGGAGCCTCCTGAGAGATCTCACTTGGTCACATGAGGGAGTGACAGCAGTTTGGAGGGCGTGTTGGAAACCTTGATTCTGGGTGATGGGGACAGGGAAGGCAGCCCTGGGCCGAAGTCACCCCCACGCCTTCCTGGGCGTCCCACAGGTGGAATCCAGGCAGTTCCCAGTGACCGTGCACTTCAACAAGCGGACGCCTCTGGAAGACTACAGCGGGGAGTGCTTCCGGAAGGTCTGCAAGATCCACCGCATGCTGCCCGCAGGTGAGGCCCTGGCCGGGAACGGGCCTCCCTTCCTAAAGGGAGGCACTGGGTGGGAGGGCCCATCTCCCGAGTGGCTCAGAGCAGTCCCTTGTCCCTGCCAGGCCTCAGCTTCCTCACTGGCTCGAATGTTCACAACACCTGTCCTGTCTCATTCCACCCAAAACACGATGAGGCCTCAGCCGCTTCCAGAGGGTGGAGTTTGCCATCTGTCCCTATCTGATAAGCAGAAAAACCCACGGGGCACAGGCTGGTGCTGGCAGGTGACCATAGACACTGAGGCACTGCAGGGGACAGGCACGTCCCCCGAGAGTCAGGGATCCCCTTTACAGTCCCGCATTGTCCACATCACAGCCGCTCCATTACCTGCCTCATGTTACTGAAATGGGCGTGACCCTTTCTGTGTGAATAGATTGTGATGGCTTCCAGCCAGAGACTTTTATTTATTTATTTATTTATTTTATTTTTGAGACAGAGTCTCTCTCTGTCGCCAGGGGCCATGCTGGAGTGCAGTGGTGGAATCTTGGGTCACTGCAACCTCCACCTCCTGGATTCAAGCAATTCTCCTGCCTCAGCCTCCCGAGTAGCTGGGACTACAGACGTGCACCACCATGCCCAGCTAATTTTTTTGTATTTTTTAGTAGAGACAGGGTTTCACCATGTTGACCAGGATGATCTCGATCTCTTGACCTTGTGATCCACCCACCTTGGCCTCCCTAAGTGCTGGAATTACAGGCGTGAGCCACCGCGCCCGGCCTTATTTGTTTATTGAGGTAGAGTTCTGCTCGTTTGTCAGGCTGGAGTACAATGACAAGATCTCGGCTCACCGCAACCTCTGCCTCTTGAGGTCAAGCAATTCTTCTGCCTCCCTGGGATTACAGGCACCCACCACCACGCCCAGCTGATTTTTTGTATTTTTAGTAGAGACGGGGTTTCACCATGTTGCCCGGGCCGGTCTTGAACTCCTGACCTCAGGTGATCCACCTGCCTCAGCCTCCCAAAGTTCTGGGATCACAGGCATGAGCCACCATGCCCAGCCTCTCTTTTTTTTTTTTTTTGAGATGGAGTTTTGCTCTTGTTGACCAGGCTGTAGTGCAATGGTGCGATCTCAGCTCACTGAAACCTCTGCCTTCCAGAGTCAAGCAATTCTCCTGCCTCAGCCTCCCAAGTACCTAGGATTACAGGCACACATCACCCTGCCCAGCTAATTTTTTGTATTTTGGTAGAGGCAGGGTTTTACCATGTTGGCCAGGCTGGTCTTGCGCTCCTGACCTCAGGTGATCCACCCTTGGCCTCCCAAAATGCTGGGATTACAGGCCTGAGCCCACTGCACCCATCCTAGCCAGAGACCCTCATGTGCTGAATTGAGGCCCGAGGCAGACTTTCTCTCCATATTAGGGAGGCCAGGAGCCGTGGGGTGCTTCCCATCAAGCTTGACCTTGTTCTTTGAGGAAGCCAAGGTCGCTGCTTCAAGATGCTCTGTCCTTGCTCTGCGTAAGGCCTCTGGGCATTCAGGGGCTCTTGGGGCTCCCGTCCATTCTCTGGGAGAGTGGGGCTGGCGGGAGGCAAGGTGAGGTGGGAGTTGGACAGTGAGGCTTCGTGCAGCCTCGGGTCCCAGGGCAGCTGTGGCATTGTCACGAGTGTGCTGTGCAGGTTTTCACTTGAGCGTGTTTCTCCTGGCTTTTAGGTCTGTGCCTAGGAGTGGCGCTGCTGGGCTGTGTGGTCACTATGTTGAACTCCCCCCAGCAACTCCTTCAGTCTGGGGGTGCTGCCTCCTGCTCATCCGCGTCTGTGCACCCCTGTCCTCCCCAGTTACCCCTGGAGCCCTGACTCTCGGCGCAGGGCCCGGCAGGTGCTCCTTGATAAGTCAGTGTTTGTGAGTGACTGGCGGATAACAGAGGGGCCGTTCTTCCCATAGGCGGCATCCTGGTGTTCCTGACGGGGCAGGCTGAGGTGCACGGGCTGTGCCGCAGGCTCAGGAAGGCTTTCCCACCCTCCCGATCCCTGCCGCCAGGTAAAGAGGACGCCCCCACCAGCACTCTGCCCTGAGCAGCTGGGGTGCGACTCCCACCTCTGAGTTTCCCTCTGGGAGTGTTGGTCAGTGCCTTTGCCATTCCCCACTTCACCCCCAAATAAATGGCCACCACTGAGTGGCCTCGTCCTGAACAACAAAGAGCAGCGTGCTCGCGACCACGCTGGCCACAGATGCCTTTCTCCCCACCCTGCCTCCCCCAGAAAAGGATGATGATCAGAAAGACTCAGCAGAGGAAATGCGGAAGTTTAAGAAGTCCAGGGTCAGGGCCAAGAAGGCTCGGGCCGAGGTACGTGGGGGCTGGGAGGGACTCCTGGAGAGAAGGCTGTTATCCAGGTGGCGGCCTCCAGTCTCATGTGGCTGCTTAAGTGGAAGTGTAATTGGGATAAAATAAAATTAAAAATCTAGTTCCTGGTCAGGCACCGTAGCTCATGCCTGTAATTCCAGCACTTTGGGAGGCCAAGGTAGGAGGATCATTTGAGGCATAGACTATGTTTGAGACCAGCCTGGGCAACATGGTGAGACCCTGTCTCTACAAAAAATTTTTGAATTAACCCAGTGTGGTATTATATGCCTGGGGTCCCAGCTGCTCAGGCTGAGGCAGGAGAACCGTCTGAGCCCAGGAGGTCATGGCTGCAGTGAGCTGTGATGGCTCCACTGCACCCCAGCCTGGGCAACAAAGCAAGACTCTGTCTCAGAAGAGGAAAAGAAGGCCAGGCGTGATGGTTCACGCCTGTAACCTCAGCACTTTGGGAGACTGAGGTGGGTGGATCACCTGAGGTCAGGAGTTCAAGTCCAGCCTGACCAAAGGCACAGCAGGGCACTGGACCGTCTGATTCATGGGGCCCCTGCGAGCACACAGTGCTGGGTAACACTCCCTGAAGGCCTTCGTCCCTCAGCAACGGGGTGGGAAGCCCCCGTTACATTCAACACAGCAAATGCTCGAGGCCTCCTCGTGCTGGGCGAATCCCCATCTCTACTAAAAATACAAAATTAGCCAGGTGTGGTGTTGCGCACCTATAATCCCAGCTGCTCAGGAGGCTGAGGCAGGAGAATTCCTTGAACCTGGGAGGCGGAGGTTGCAATGAACCGAGATCGTGCCATTGCACTCTAGCCTGGGCAACAAGAATGAAACTCCATCTCAAAAAGAACAGAAAAGGAAAAATCCAATTCCTCCATTTCCCCAGGCCCGTATCAGCTGCTCTGTAGCTGCACGGGGCTGCAGGACCCACCCCACTGGACAGCACGGGTCTGGCAGCAACCCTGCAATGGTGGAAATTGCCCCAGGTGGAGCCTGGGGCAATGGTGGAAATGGATTTCTTTTCCTTTTCTGAGACAGAGCCTGTGGCTCTCCTTGTGAAAGACAGTTCTGCTGCACTGCACAGCTCCCAGGGCTGCAGGGTGGGCTGGGAGGACGCTTCCAGAAAGCCAGGCCCTGAGCACCTGCCTGGGGCCTCTGAGGACCCCCTGGGAGGGCTGGCAGACCCCTGATGCTGGCTGAAGAGGCAGGGTAGCGAGGAGGCTGGGCTGGGAGGGGCTTGTCTCTAGCGTCTGCGTGAAGGCACCGTGGGTCTTATGGTCCCTGACAGTAGCGGGAGCATGTACCTGTCTCCGGCTTGCCTGTTGCCCTACTGGCGTGTCAGGCGGTGATCCACGTTCATCTCGTGTGTCCACAGAACCCTCCCAGCAGTCTGGGAGACAAGGTCCATGATAGTCCTCAGGGTTTAGGTGGGGAAACTGAGGCAGAAACAAATAGTTATGTGGCCTGCCCTGGGTCACACAGCCCGTGGGTGGGGAGGGATTGGGGCTTCCATGCGAGGGCATCTATCTTTCTGCCTGCACATGCCACGTCCCTACACCAGGGTCCCCTGCAGCCCAGGTGTGTACATTGTGTGGGTGGGATCGGGGCTTCCATGCAAGGGCGTGTCTTCCTGCACATGCCACGTCCCCACACCAGGGTCCCCTGCAGCCCAGGTGTCCACGTTGTGTGGGTGGGATCGGGGCCACGTCCCCACACCAGGGTCCCCTGCAGCCCAGGTGTCCACGTTGTGTGGGTGGGATCGGGGCCATGTCCCCACACCAGGGTCCCCTGCAGCCCAGGTGTCCACGTTGTGTGGGTGGGATCGGGGCCACGTCCCCACACCAGGGTCCCCTGCAGCCCAGGTGTCCACGTCTCATTCACTGTAGGTGCTGCCCCAGATCAACTTGGATCATTACTCAGTGTTGCCGGTGGGCGAAGGTGACGAGGACAGGGAGGCAGAAGTGGACGAGGAAGAGGGAGCCCTGGACTCTGACCTCGATCTGGACCTGGGGGACGGCGGGCAGGATGGAGGTGTGGCCCTAGCACCGCTTCCTGCTCACGTTCAATTAGCTCTGCCCTGAGGATGTGCCCAGAGCCCTCACTGCTCTCGGGGTGTGGGCCCCTCGGGGGCTGGGGTGCCAACAGCTTTGTCCCTGATGCTTCCCGAGCTCCTGAAACTGCCCCGCATGAGGAGGCCTTGAGCATTTGCCATGTTGAATGTAACAGGGGCTGCCCACCCGTTGCTGAGGGACATGGGCCTCTAGGGCCCGGGAGCGTTGTCCAGCACCGTTTGCTCACAGGGGCCCCATGAATGCAGACAGACCTTGCCCTGCTGTGCCCAGCCAGGGGCTGAGTAGGGCAGTAGAGGGTACCAGACTCAACCTGACCCCCACCACAATGCTGCCCAGATGCGAGGGGCAGAGTCAGGCCCCAGGATCCATGCCAGGGGATTGAAGAGGAGACTGTACAGTGAGGCAGGGGTTTAGACCCAGCTCAAGGCAGTAGAGACGAGAGCCCTGGGAAACTCAGCAGTCCCCCCAGGCTTGGCCTGGCTGGTCCCGAGGGGACCCCCCTAGCATGGCAGGACTGGAGCTCTGGTGGGGCAGCCTGGGTGTGCAGAGCCATTGTGGCCAGCTCCTGCCTGTGGGCATCTGTCTTGACTGGGGTGCCAGCGGCCTCTGCATTCCCTCCAGGTGAGCAGCCAGACGCCTCCCTCCCGCTCCGCGTGCTCCCGCTGTACTCTCTGCTGGCCCCAGAGAAACAAGCACAGGTAACCGTGCTGAGCCGGGTGCCCAGCTTTTGGGGAACTTTCAAGGGCAGTGCAGTGGGTTTAGTCAAGCCCTGGTGGTCCCCTCCATCTGCTGTTTGACCGGCAGCCCCGGAGTTCTGAGCACTATTGAGGTAGTTGTGGAGAATAGAAAACCCTCACTGCCCCTGGGCCCTGGGGCCCAGGTCCTTGTCCTCGCTGCCTCTCCTGCACACAGGCCTGGCTGGCTCTGCCCTTGTGCCTCCATTCCACAGTTTATTTCCTGATTCCGGTGTTTTCCTGCCATCCCCTCCCCCAATCCTAGGTCTTTAAGCCTCCACCGGAAGGGACGAGGCTGTGTGTCGTGGCCACCAACGTGGCCGAGACGTCTCTTACCATCCCTGGCATCAAGTACGTGGTGGACTGTGGGAAGGTCAAGAAGCGCTACTACGACCGTGTCACCGGTGTGTCCTCCTTCCGTGTCACCTGGGTCTCCCAGGCATCAGCTGACCAGCGAGCAGGCAGAGCAGGCCGGACAGAGCCTGGCCACTGCTACAGGTGGGTCACGAGGTTCCTCCCCAGGGACGTTGGTGCTGCCCTGCAGTGGCCACTGAGGAACAAAGGAAGGACGCTGACCCTGCCCCCATCTGTAGTGCATCCCGTGTCCTGCCGGGCCCTGTGACTTTGGGGCGCTCCCCAGCCCTTTTGCTGGCTTTCAGATACACAATTTCTTTTTTTGAGATAGAATTTCGGTTTTGTCACCCAGGCTTCAGTGCAATGGCACAGTCTCGGCTAACTGCAACTTCTGCCTCCTGGGTTCAAGTAATATTTTTGCCTCAGTCTCCCGAGTAGCTGGGACTACAGGCACCCGCTGCCATGCCCAGCTAATTTGTGTATTTTTAGTAGAGATAGGGTTTCACTGTGTTGGCCAGGCTGGTCTCAAACTCCTGACTTCAGGTGATCCACCCGCCTCGGCCTCCCAAAGTGCTGGGATTACAGGTGTGAGCCACCGCGCCTGGCCAGCACCAACACTTATTTTTAATATTTTTGTTTCACTGGGATATTTTTTGAGAGACAAGGTCTCGCTCTGTTGCCCAGGCTGGAGTGTTGTGGCGCAGTATTGCTCACTGCAGCCTCCACCTCCTCGGCTCAAGCAGTCTTCCCGCCTCAGCCTCCCAAGCAGCTGGGAGTTAGAGGCACGTGGCACTGTGCCCGGCCGTGTGTGTGTGTGTGTGTGTGTGTGTGTGTGTGTGTGTGTGTGTTTTGTTTGAATGTGGGACTGTATGCTGTCACACAGCCCTGTGGAGGTCCTGAGAACATATACCCCTACTGCCCCCCTTTTCTGTTGTATGAGGGCCTCAGTGCTTTTGAACTTAGCTCTCCTAGCGGGTGTCACGTGGTACCGCACTGGTTTCGTTTCCTGTGTCCCTAATGACTAATGACGCTGGGACTCTGGATATGCTTGTTGGCCATTTGTGCATCTTGTTGGGGAGCTGCCTATTCAGATCTTTTGCTCATTTTTTAAATTAGGTTACTTGTCCTTTTATTATTGATCTGTAAGAGTTCTTTATATAAGCTTGATATTAGATCCTAACCAGATGTGTCATTGACAAATATCTTCTCCTAATCTGTGTGCTGTGATTGTGTGTGTGCGCGCGTGTGTGTGTGTGTGTGAGATCTATAATAGTTTTATTGCTGTTCCTTTTGTCAGGGCTACATGTTAATTACAAAAGTAGAAAATTTAGAAAGTATACAAAGGAAACCAGTAGGAAGCAATTATAGTTAAGTCTAGAGTGCTGTGCACCATCTCCTGTGTGAAGCACTCGCTCTACATGGAATAATAGCTTTTGTTTGTTTGTTTTGAGATGGAGTCTTGCTCTGTCACCCAGGCTGGAGTGCAGTGACCCTATCTCGGCTCACCACAACCTCTGCCTCCTAGAGTCAAGCGGTTCTCCTGCCTCAGCCTCCCAAGTAGCTGGGATTACAGGCAAGCGCCACCACGCCTTGCTAATTTTTGTATTTTTAGTAGGGATGGGGTTACACCATGTTGGCCAGGCTGGTCTCGATCTCCTGACTTCGTGATCCGCCTGCCTTGGCCTCCCAAAGTGCTGGGATTACAGATGTGAGCTGCCACACCCAGCCTGTGGAGTAGTATCTAATTAATCTTTATCATTTCTCCACAAGGCAGCTGCAGTTTGAGCTGCATTTCACAGGTGAGGAGAACGAGGCAGGAAGAGGTGAAGTGCCTTGGCTGGTGGGTGTCCAGATCCCATCCCAATGGCATGACTGAATTCTGTTTGCTTTCCCGACTTCTCTCCCCAGGCTGTATTCTTCTGCGGTTTTTGGTGACTTCGAACAGTTTCCTCCTCCAGAAATCACCCGGAGGCCTGTTGAAGACCTAATCCTTCAGATGAAGGCTCTTAACATTGAAAAGGTCAGTTGCTGCCCCAGCCCCACTCCCAGCCACCCTGGGGCACCTCCCTTTCCCCAAGGCAGGGAGCCCAGAGCTGAGCCTGCTGCTGCCTGGCCTATGGCAGCTACTTATACAGCAGTGTGTGGGCAGGTGCTCCCAGAGCCTCTGGGCTCCTGTGACCACCACCTCCCCAGGGCTGTGTCTCCCGTGGGCACCCAGGGGAGGGCTGCCTGGAAGAGAGGCAGCCGGGTCCTGCATGCTGCCCATAGGCCATCCGTCCTGGGGCACACAGAACACGTTGCCGGCTCTTCCTCGCTGCAGGTTTCTCTGACCCAGTCCTTCAGTGGAGGGGGATCCCTCTAAGGTCACCCCCTCCCCCTGCTCCAGGGCAGGCTGAGCCAGGCAATACCCTGTGCCATGCTGTGTGCTGTCCTGTGGGTGTTCAGATCCCCATTTAACTGATGAGGAAACTGAGGCAAGGAAGTGAAGGTCTTTGTCAGGGACACAGAGCTCGTAAGTGACAGAACCCACATGGTCTTCCAGTGCCTTTCAAACATCTGTGTGCACTGATATTTCTGGATGTTCATATTAATATGTTCAAAATTATAAAAAAAATTCAGATACTTCACACCATCAGGGAGAAGGTGAAGCACATCCCACTGTCCACCATTTGTGGCCTGTGTCCCCAGTTACGTTTCCAAGCACATGACCTCCTGTTCTTTATTACTGACTCAGAACAAACAAACAAAAGCTATTATTCCACGTAGAGATGTTTTCTGAATATTGTGTGATCTTTTACACGCTGATTTGGGCTTGATTTTTTCACCTAATAAAATCATGGATGCCGGCCGGGCATGGTGGCTCACACCTGTAATCCCAGCGCTTTGGGAGACTGGGGCTGCTGCACCACTTGAGGTCGGGAGATCAAGACCAGCCTGGCCAACATGGTAAAGCCCCGTCTCTACTAAAAATACAAAACAAAACTTAGCCAGGGAGGCCAGGCACGGTGGCTCATGCCTATAATCCCAGCATTTTGGGAGGCTGAGGCAGGTGGATCACCTGAGGTCAGGAGTTTGAGACCAACCTGGCCAACATGGTGAAATCCTGTCTCTACAAAAGATACAAAAAATTAGTCAGGTGTGGTGGTGCATGCCTGTAATCACAGCTCCTCAGGAGGCTGAGGCAGGAGAATCACTTGAACCCGAGAGGCGGAGGTTGCAGTGAGCTGAGATCACACCATTGCACACCAGCCTGGGCGACAGGGCAAGACTGTGTTTCCAAAAAAAAAAATTAGCCAGGCATGGTGGTGGGTACCTATAATCCCAGCTACTTGGGAGGCTGAGGCAGGAGAATTACTTGAACCTGGGGGGCAGAGGTGCAGTGAGCTGAGATCACACCATTGTACTCCAGACTGAGTGACAGAGCAAGACTCTGTCTCAATAAAAAAGAGTAAAAAGAAAAAAATAATGGGTACCAAGTATGTGCTGGGTGCTCTGCACATGTGACCTGAGGTTATCCTCCCAGCCACCCTAGGAGGGAGTTACTAGTGTTATCACCCCATTTTCCAGATGAGGAGCCTGAGGCACTGAGACAGACAGGCCTGACTATGGGTCACGTGGCTAGAAAGTGTCAGGTGCGGACTGGGAGCTCAGCATGTCTGGGACCACTCTCTGGGGTGACATCAAGTCCCCTCTGTGGGAACTCGGCAGTGGCTTCCCCTGGCTCTTGAGTCAGCTCGGAGCAGACCCCCACCTGTCTTCCCCCGACCTGGGTTCCCAGCGTCCCCTGCGCACCTGCGTGCCTGCTGCAGGCTCACCGCCCCGCTTCCAGCTTTATTGAGATAGAGTTTGTGCACCACACAGTCACCCGTTGAAAGTGTGCTCAGAAAGTTGAGCAAACATCACCACCGTGACCATTTTCATCACCCCAGAAAGAAACCCTGTACCCTTTACCTGTCACCACCCCCAGTCCCTGGCCCCTCTGCCCTGTCCTCTCTATGGCTTTGTCTGTTCGGAACATTTCATGCAGATGGAATGCTACAGCATGTGGCCTTTGTGCCTGGCGCCTTTCCCTGAGTGCGGTGCTCTCAAGGTCCGCCCGTGGTGTAGTGTGTGCCGCTGCTTCATGCATTTTTGTGGCTGAATCATAGTCCATTGTATGGATGGACCGTGTTTTGTTCATCCGCTCCTCCGCTGATAGATGCGTGGGTTGCTTCTACCTTTTGGCCATTGGGATACATTTACTCACATTATTACTATTTTTTGAGATGGGGTCTCACTCTGTTGCCCAGGCTGGAGTACAGTGGCACGATCTCGGCTCACGGAAACCTCTGTCTCCCAGGTTCAAGTCATTCTCCTGTCACAGCCTCCCAAGTAGCTGGGACCATAGGCGAGCGCCACCACACCCGGCTAATTTTTGTATTTTTAGTAGAGATGGGGTTTCACCATAGTGGGCAGGCTGGTCTCAAACTCCTGACCTCAGGTGATCCACCCGTCTCAGCCTCCCAAAGTGCTGGGATTACAGGCGTGAGCCACCACACCTGGCCAGTTTATTCACATGATGCCTCACTGTCTACCTGCCGCCCCTCCTGGTCAAATGACACTCAGTCCTCATGAGTGTAATAGTACATTTAAAAACAAAATCCAGAAAAAGCATCCAGCGAGGGCAAAGCACAGCCCCCAGGGCCTCGCCAGTGCCTGGGACGTGTTTTTGAGTGAGTGGATGATGTGAGTTCCCTTGGCCCCAGGCCTCTGTGTCCCTGCTGGCATGAGCTGAGCCCGGAGATGGGGTGGAGGGAGCGCCTGCCGCAGACAGAACAGGAGCACCGGACTTGCTTCTTGGCACTCACCCTATCCCTGCCACGTCTCCTCATGTCCCAGGTCATCAACTTCCCCTTCCCGACGCCCCCCTCCGTGGAAGCCCTTATTGCTGCCGAGGAGCTGTTGATCGCACTGGGTGCCCTGGAAGCGCCCCAGAAAGCAGAAAGGTAGGGCCAAGAGCATGCCTGCATGCTGCGCCGAGTGGGGCCCTCTCTCCCCTTTTCTGGGCGGGAACCTCCTCAAGCGTGGGGCCTTCCGGCTCTAGCTCCAGAACCTCCTCTCGGAGCACCACCACCACCTCCATCTCCAGGGTGAAGCAACTGCAGAAGGACCGGCTGAGCTGCCCCATCACCACGCTGGGCCGGACCATGGCCACTTTCCCCGTGGCGCCCCGCTATGCCAAGATGCTGGCACTGAGCCGGCAACACGGCTGCCTGCCCTACGCCATCGCCATCGTGGCCACCATGACGGTGCGGGAGCTGTTCGAGGAGCTGGACAGGTGCGAGGTTAGCGGCTGGGCATTCGGGGCCAAGCTCAGTCCCAGTGGGGGCTCTGGGCTGAAAGGTGACCTGCACCCCGGCTTCCTGGGGAATTGCCAGCTTGTCGGGTGGCCTCTTGCAAGACCCTCGTTCTGTCTGAGCCCATCTGCATTCTCATCTTTGCAGTGGCCTTGGTGGTCCCTGTCTGCTGCCCCTTATGGGTCATGTGAAATAGTGAGACTAGGAGGTGGGGTGGGGGCCTCCAGTCATCATCAGAGGGTCATAGATTCCAGAAAAAGGACACTTTGAGTGAAATCATTTAAAACACAGACCAAAATAGGGAAAAGCAATATCCTTGAAAGGTGGCACTAAGTAAGGCCAGGCATGGTGGTTCACACCTGTAATTCCAGCTACTCAGGAGGCTGAGGTGGGAGCATCACTTGAACGCAGGAGGTAGAGGTTGCAGTGAGCCGAGATCATGCCACCGCACTCTAGCCTGAGCGACAGAGTAAGAACCTTTTCAAAAAAAAAGAAAAGTGGCACTAAGACTGTGAAAGTATGTTTAGTGCATTATATTTTTAACAAAATTGACTTCTTTTTCTTTTTCTTCACACCCACAAATACCTAGAAAAATTTAGATCATGACTACATGCTACTTCTTAGAATGAACAATTCTTTAGTAATTCCTGGCATCCCGTTGCATAGATCTCCCTTTGGCAGCTTGATGATAAAAGGGGTCGTTTCTGCAGAAATTTATGGTGGCAACCTGAGTTTCTCAGGGCTTCATCAGTCTTCAGCATTCACAGTGTTCCTCATGAAACAGCCTTTCCGACATCAGGTTTTTTTGTGTTTTGTTATTAGATCTGTTGCACCTTAATTACTTTATTTTTTATTTTTTATTTTTTATTTTTTTGAGACTGAGTCTCTCTCTGTCACCAGGCTGGGGTGCAGTGGCACAATCTCAGTTCACTGCTGCAACCTCCACCTCCCGGATTCAAGCGATTCTCCTGCCTCAGCCTCCCAAGTAGCTGGGACTACAGGTGCCGTCACCATACCCAGCTAATTTTTGTATTTTTAGTAGAGATGGGGTCACCATGTTGGCCAGGATGGTTTCGGTTCCCTGACCTCGTGATCCACCCACCTCGGCTTCCCAAAGTGTTGGGATTACAGGCGTGAGCCACTGTGTCTGACCACGTCATCAGTTTTGACCATCCCTCTCTCAGCTATGAGCCAGGCTTCTGCTGCCACCATCTCTCATCAACTCAGAATGGTGCAGGCAGGCCCTTGACGTCACTTCAGTGACTTTATGAGCCTTTGCCTCTGTGCAGAGTCTGCTGCTTCCCTTGGGGTCAGTCTACCTGTGTTTGTATCATCTTGTCAGATGACAGAACGGACACTAGCTGGGGATGCAATCAGGTGGACACCGGGGAATCTTCAGATTTGGATGATTTTTCTTTGCTTATCCTCCTCCACCTGCCCCCACCCAGTCCCAACCACCCTAACCAGGAACTTTGCTTTAGACCACATCACTACATGAGCCATTGCATACTGCAGCCTGAGCCTATGAAATGTGGCAATTTTTTTTGAGACAGAGTTTCGCTCTTGTTACCCAGGCTGGAGTACAATGGCGCGATCTCGGCTCACCGCAACCTCCGCCTCCTGGGTTCAGGCAATTCTCCTGCCTCAGCCTCCTGAGTAGCTGGGATTACAGGCACGCACCACCATGCCCAGCTAATTTTTTGTATTTTTAGTAGAGACGGGGTTTCACCTTGTTGACCAGGATGGTCTCAATCTCTTGATCTCGTGATCCACCCGCCTCGGCCTCCCAAAGTGCTGGGATTATAGGCGTGAGCCACTGCGCCCGGCCCAAAATGTGGCAATTGTAACAAACTGACTTAACATCTTACCTGTTTTTAACTAGTTTAAACAACCACATGTGGCCATTGACCACTGTATTGATCAGTGCAGTTCTAGACCTTTCCCTGCGCTCTGCACGGACAGAGATTTACTTTGCAGAAATGGGATCAGCCGATCCTGCAACTTGCTTTTTCTGTATCTTTTATGTTTTCAGGGTCAGTGAATTTGAACTTTAAAAGCAGCTTTAGCCAGGGGCATGGTGGTTCACACCTGTAATCTCAGCCTTGGGAGGCCAGAGCAGGCAGATGAGCGGTCAGGAGTTTGAGATCAGCCTGGCCAAAATGGTTAGACCCCGTCTCTACTAGAAATACAAAAGCTGGACATGGTGGTGGCACCTGTAATCCCAGCTACTCCTCAGAATCCCATGGGGAGAATTACAGAGTTCTCCAGAGAAGCAGAAAGGGGCATCAGTTTCAGTCGGGGTCTGAAGACCGAAGAACCAGGAGTGTCAAGGGCAGGGAGGACCCAGCTTACACAGGTGACCCCACAAGGCCTCTGAGCTTGTCCTGGCGATGAGAGCTGTTCCCGCCACTGAGGCTCTGAGGGCAGCCGGGGCCGCGGCCCAGACAGTGTGTGTGTTTACAGACCAGCGTCCAGTGACGAGGAGCTCACCAGGCTGAAGGGCAAGCGGGCCCGCGTGGCCCAGATGAAGAGGACCTGGGCAGGGCAGGGGGCTTCTCTGAAGCTCGGCGACCTCATGGTGCTGCTAGGTCTGTGCCCTGTGCGGTGGAGGGTGTCAGAAGGGTCACCCTGGCCTGGGATGGGTCAGGGAGAGAGCATGCCCCCGCTTTGTCCCCCAGGTGCCGTGGGAGCCTGTGAGTACTCTGGCTGCACACCCCAGTTTTGCGAAGCCAACGGACTGCGGTACAAAGCCATGATGGAGATCCGGCGCCTGCGGGGCCAGCTGACCACCGCAGGTACAGCCCGCGCCGGCACACGCCTGGACTCGGCGGGCAGCCTGAGCTGCGCGCTTATAATGTTTAAACTTGTTCTTAGCAAAGCGATCCATAGAGTCCATGTTTGCAAACTTGCTACTCACCAAAATATACTTCTAACCCTAAACCAGTATTTGGGAAGCGTTTGCAGACACGAGGGAAGGCGCACACAAGCAGGGCACTGACGGATTCAAGCCTCAGCCTGCGCCCTCCACCACCCGGCTGTCTCTTGGTTTTGCCTTTTCCCTGATCCCCCTGCCATTTTCCATCGCCACCCTGGCCTGGACCCCTCTTCCCTCCCAGATGTCCCCAGACCCTTCTCAAGCAGAAGGATGAGGCGTTGCCCTGGACGCTGTGGCTTGGCTCAGCAGCACAGATGCTTCCTGCCACCAGCACCCAGGGAAGCTTGAGATGAAGGAAGTGTCCTCCAATGTATGGCAGGAGGACCCTGCATAGAGAGGGCAGCGTGGACACTGGGTCTCTTCCAGGCAGGCCATGTTCTTTTACCCAAGGCTAGTGGGGAAGTTGCCTTCTGTTCAAGCAGATCCCAGGATTTGATGCCAGAATTGATGGTTCTCTTCTGGCTGGTACTTCTCCCAGTGCCAGGTGCATGGTGGTGGCCCTATCACCCTGCTCTGTGTCCCTCTGGCTGTGGCTTTCCTGAGCAGCCCATCCCAGGTGCATGGTGGTGGCCCTGTCACCGTGCTCTGTGTCCCTCTGGCTGTGGCTTTCCTGAGCAGCCCATCCCGGGTACATGGTGGTGGCCCTGTCACAGTGCTCTGTGTCCCTCTGGCTGTGGCTTTCCTGAGCAGCCCATCCCAGGTGCATGGTGGTGGCCCTGTCACCGTGCTCTGTGTCCCTCTGGCTGTGGCTTTCCTGAGCAGCCCATCCCAGATGCAGCAGCTCAGAATTATATTCAGCCTGCAGACAGCGCAGGTTACAGTGACTTGGTGATGTTCGACATTTATTGTTGCAAGGAAGAGGAGCCACTGAGTCAGCAGCTCAGGGCGTTTCTCTGCTGCCATCCTCCCGCCGTTCACTGTGGCCTCCATCCTAACCATGTGGGCTGAGAAGGTAGTTGGAGGCTTAGTCACCTCTGCCTTCCAGGAAGGAAGGAGAAGGGAAGGACGAGACCAGGGCACCTGCCAGCTGTCCTGTTCCTGTATTGAGCGTTTCCAGGAATTTCATCTGCAAACCCCTTCTTTACATCATGGACCAGGACTGAGTCTGAGGCCACCTGGGTGCTGGGGGAGGGTCATCTCCGAGCAGAATGCACTGCTGCCCAGGCAGGACTTAGGGCTTTGTCCCAAGAAGGAGTGGATGGGGGCCAGCTGCAGTCCTGCCTGCTGGGGGCTTTGTGTCCTGCGGGTGGGCTCTGGGGAATGGCTGGGATGAGTAGGTGGCTGAGGCCAGATCACTAAGTGTGGCTGGGATGCTCTAGGAGGTCAGGGCAGAGCTGGCCCCGGTCCTTGCTGCCACCGTCCTCACCCTTGGCTCTCCCCTCAGTCAATGCCGTGTGCCCCGAGGCTGAGCTCTTCGTGGATCCCAAGATGCAGCCGCCCACCAAGAGTCAGGTGACCTTCCTGCGACAGATCGTGACGGCTGGCCTGGGGGACCACCTGGCCCGCAGGGTCCAGAGCGAGGAGCTGCTAGAGGACAAGTGGAGGAATGCCTACAAGGTGCCCCCCCACACCTCCCTGCCCAGCTAGCTTGGGGCACGGTCGGGACACCTGGCGAGGGGCAGGCAGGCTGGGCCCTCCAGGTCCTGGGGAGGCCTGTCCCTCTCAGCTGTGGGTCCCCAAAAGCTCTGGGAAATATCCCATCAAGGAACAGGTGGGGCTTGCAGTAGAATCCCATCTTCCTTGGTTCGGTTCTCACTCCCAACTTGTTAAAAAAAAATTACAGTTTAATTGAAATAGAATTCCCACAGCATTTAAATTCTTTTTGGGATTTTTGGTTTTTTAGAGACAGGGTCTCGCTGTGTTGCCCAGGCTAGAATGCAGTGGCACAATCATTCTTCAGTGCAGCCTCGAACTCCCAGGCGCAAACGATCTCGCCTCTGCCTCCTGAGTAGTTGGGACTACAGGGGCACACCAGCACCCCTGGCTAATTTTGTTGTTGTTGTTATTTTGTTTTTTGAGACACTCTCACTCTCTCACCCAGGCTGGAGTGCAGTGGCAAGAACTCAGCTCACTGCAACCTCTACCTCCCCGGTTCAAGCAATTCTCCTGCCTCAGTCTCCCAGGTAGCTGGGATTATAGGCGTGTGATACCACAGCCAGCTAATTTTTGTATTTTTAATAGAGAAGGGGTTTCACCATGTTGGCCAGGCTGGTCTCGAACCCCTGACCTGAGGTGATCCACCCGCGTTGGCCTCCCAAAACGCTGGGCTTAGAGGCATGTTACCCAGGCTAGTTTCGAACTCCTGGCCTTTAGCAATCCTCCCACCTTGGTCTCCCAAAGTGTTAGGATTACAGGTGTGACCCACTGCATCTGGCCTGCATTTAAACCCTTTCAAAGTATTCAATTCAGTGGTTTTGGTACTTTCACAGAGTTTTGCAACCATTACCGTAGTTAACTTTAGAACATTTTCATTACCACACAAAGAAACCCCACACCTGTTAGCTGTGGGCCCCTGGTTCCTCTTCACCCCGTTTTCATGATCCTGCTTTCTGTCTGTGGATCTGCCCATTCTGGGCGTTTGGCACAAGTGGAATCTTAACACACGTGGCCTTTCATGTCTGACCTCTTTCACTGGGCGCGAGGCTTTCAAAACCTAGTCACGCCATGGCGGGAGTCGGTGCTTCCTTCTTTTCGTGGCTGGATCAGACTCCAGTGTTGTGGGTGGGCCGCATTTCCCGGCTGATGGAACATTCTCCTACTTTTGTGGCTGGGAGTGGATAGTCAGATTCTCCTGGGTTGAGAGTATGTGGAACCCCTGGGTTGGGTTCCTCACTGACCACATCACTCTCCATTCTCTGCAGACCCCTCTCCTCGACGACCCTGTCTTCATCCACCCCAGCTCTGTCCTTTTCAAAGAGCTCCCCGAGTTTGTAGTCTACCAGGAAATCGTGGAGACCACCAAGATGTACATGAAAGGTACTGAGGCCTGCAGACAGCCCTTCATCCCTCCACGGTGGCTCTGATGGGGCTGTGGCTGGGACCCTGGAGTGGAGGCATAGGAGCCCCTCCCATGGAGGGTACCACTGTGACCCCAGCCTCCTCCCCCGGCCCCCAGGCGTCTCCAGCGTGGAGGTCCAGTGGATCCCGGCCCTGCTGCCCTCTTACTGCCAATTCGACAAGCCTCTGGAGGAGCCAGCCCCAACCTACTGCCCTGAGCGGGGGCGGGTACTGTGTCATCGTGCCAGCGTGTTCTGTGAGTGGGAGCAACATCCTGGGCATCCTGAGCCTCCTGCAGCCCTGGGCTTCTTGGACACATGGTCCCATCCCCTGTCCCCAGATGTGTGTGTCTCGGATGGGGCAGGGATGGGACTTGGGAAGGCCGCTGCAGAAGGGTCCCTGGCTCACTGGCTCCCGCCCTCCAGATCGCGTGGGCTGGCCGCTCCCCGCCATTGAGGTAGACTTTCCGGAGGGCATTGACCGCTACAAGCACTTTGCCCGGTTCCTGTTGGAAGGGCAGGTAGGTGACACAGCGGCCCCTGGCCTTCGTCTCGGGTACTGTGGGCAGGGGGCAGCCCGGGGCCCACCCCTTCCCATGGTCTCTTGCCAGGTCTTCCGCAAGCTGGCCTCATACCGGGGCTGTCTGCTGTCTAGCTCCAGCACCATGCTGAAGACATGGGCCAGGTACGGCCTTTGTGGGAGCCTCACGGTGGGCAGGAGGGGTTGGGGGCCTGGATGACCTCCCGAGAGCAGCTGGGACAAAGGGCCACACACAGGTGTGCAGCAGCTGTCACTCGAGGCGGGTCCCTCTGCCTCTCCTGGCCTCCCATGCTTGTGGCCAAATCACTCCCATCCCTGCCTCCATCTGCATGTGGCCATGTCTCTGTGTGTCTCTGGGTCCCTCTCTGTACTCTCTCCTTATAAGGATAGCAGTCCTTGGATTCAGGGCCCAGCCTATCCAGGATTAAATCTGGGGTAGGGAGACACTGGGCAGCTCCCACAGACCGCCAGGTGTCAGTGGCCGGCATCCTGCCCTCCTGGCCCTGGAGGCCTCCTCCCAGCTGAGCACAGACCTGCCCTGCCCCTCCCCGCCCACCACCCCTGTTCCAGGGCTCACCCCTGCCCTCCGCCTCCTGCTTCTGCTCTCCTGCCTGTGGCCCAGACCCACAGACACTCCCCTTGTCCTGGGGCTGGCAGAGCCTCTGGTTCAGGGGCTTGGGGCACAGGGCCAGGCCTGAAGGTGCAGGCGGGAGCCAGGGACTCAAGTGGGGGTGTCCGGAGGCGCGTCAGTCACCGGGGCACATTTCCCTGCATGTCCCTGTGCTGGGACACAGGCACCATCCATGTGCCACAGCAGGACACAGGTAAGGCCTCGGTGGGTAGGGGGTGGAGTGCGACTGGGCTGGGCAGGGAGAGCCTGCCCAGATTCAGAGGAGTCAGGGCAGAGCTGGGCACAGATGTGAGCAGATTCAGAGGAGTCAGGGCAGAGCTGGGCATAGATGTGGAGGCAGGTTCTAGACGGGACATTTTGCATGCACTGAGCAGCCTTGGTGGGCAAGGAATGTGGACCAGAGGCGGCCAGGGCGGATGGGAGGAGATGGGATCGAGGGTCTTCTGTTCCGGGATAATTAGAGGAAAGGGACCCTTCACCTTCTCTTTTATTTTGTTATTGCTTATTTTTTAGGCCTGTCTAGAGAATTGTGTTTCTTTGCTTTTGAGTTTCGTTTGTTTGGGGCAGAGTTTCATTCTTGTTGCCCAGGCTGGAGTGCAATGGTGTGATCTCGGCTCACTGCAGCCTCTGCCTCCTGGGTTCAAGGGATTCTCCTGCCTCAGCCTCTCGAATAGATGGGACTACAGGCACCCACCACCACACCTGGCTAATTTTTTTGTATTTTTAATAAAGATGGGGTTTCGCCATGTTGGCCAGGCTGTTCTTGAACTCCTGTCCTCAGGTGAGCTGCCTGCCTCGGCCTACCAAAGTGCTGGGATTACAGGCGTGAGCCACCGTGCCCAGCCAGTTTGTTTTTGAGTCAGGGTCTGGTTCTGTCACCCAGGCTGGAGTGCAGTGATGCAATCATGGCTTACTGCAGCCTCCCAACTCCCAGATTCAAGGGATCCTCCAACTTCAGCCTCCCAAGTAACTGGGGATACAGGTGTGCATCACCACGCCCAGCCAGCTCTTCACCCTCCTGGGCGGAGCTGGTGGTGGGGTGATGCCTGCCCTGCTTGCTGACCCCAGCAGCAGCCAGTCTGTGCCCCAGCTGCCTGCCACCAACCTGCCTCCTGCCCCACAGGCTGCAGCCTCGGACGGAGAGCCTCCTGCGGGCCCTGGTTGCAGAGAAGGCTGACTGCCGTGAAGCCTTGCTAGCTGCTTGGAAGAAAAACCCCAAATGTAAGTTTGACCAGGGCCAGGGGGTGGGAGTGGACAGGATGGGGTCGCTGAGGCAGGCCTTGAGCTTTGTGCCTGGTGAGCCCTGGCTTGGTGGGAGGATCTGGCCCCACCACTGTTGGCCAGCTTCCTGCCACCTCAGGAGAGTCCCTGGGCCCAGGTCACTCTGACGCTGTCCTCCTTCCCTCCCCTGCAGACCTGCTGGCCGAGTACTGCGAGTGGCTTCCACAGGCCATGCACCCCAACGTGGAGAAAGCCTGGCCCCCGACCACTGACCACTGACCAGACACCTGGCTGCAGGGCCGAGGACTGGTTTGGGGCCTGGAGGACCGGCAGCAGCTCGTCACCCTGCGACTGTGACTGCCTGGCATGGGCTCCATGGCCTGCTCTCAGGAAGCAGGTCAAGCCCTGGGAACCCCCGTCCATATCAGCTCCATCCTGTATGAAGCTTGCTGCCGACCGTGCCATCTCGCCTGCGTGACTTTTGAATTGTCAATTCTGCGGATGATGATTTCATCTCACGTACTGGACGCGGTTCTGTTCAATGTGCTCTTTGGACTACATTAGTCCCTGTGGAACAATAGGGCTGGAGGCCACTGCAGTCCCCGCCCACCCTGCCAGAGGGCCGAGGAGGCACGTGGAGGGCGTGTCCTTCCTGCCTTTCTTCCCTCTCTAGCATCAGGGAGGGCCGCCTAGCAGGGGCCTCAGAGCCATCTCAGACATTAGGTGAGCCTCTGACCTCTGCTTTGACCTTGAAGGGACTGGCCGGGGACCCCCAGGCCCCATGCCTTTGTGGAAGGGTAGCCACCAGCTCCTTTCCTGTGCTGCAGCTGCAGGGAGTGGGCATCTCATCTTGTGGTCAGCTCTCAGATGGCAGGGAGCAGAGCTGACCTTGGCCTTGCTCAGGCCCTGCTGCCATGCCGCAGAGGAGGAGCCTTGAATGGGGCCTGCAGACCCCTCCGTGTGCCTCCCTTGTTCCTCTGTGGCCGAGGTGGAAGGGAGAGCATGGGGTAGGTCCTCCTGCAAGAAGGAACGACAGGAGTGCCCCAGGCAGGACCAGGGAGTGGGGAGGCCCCTGTCCTTCCATCCTCCACGGCAAGAGCCCAGTGAGCCATCACACCATTGCATTCCAGCCTGGGCGACAGAGTGAGACCCCGTCTCTCTCAAAAAACAAAGCAAAACAAAAACAAAGTTAAACATCCCAGAAACTATGAAGGAAAGGAAGATATTTTATTGAAATCTTAGATCGACATGGTAAATTCTATAAACGAAGATGGAAGAATACATGAAAAATACTGCAAAACACGACAAACAGCATCATACTATTGGATGACCTATTGCAATTTGGTGAGAAAAACACAAAGGGCAAAGGCCATGAAGAAGTGAGGTCAGGAGTTCGAGACCAGCCTGACCAACATGGTGAAACCCCATCTCTACTGAAAAACTGCATCTAAGGCCGAGTGCAGTGGCTCATGCCTATAATCCCAGCGCTTTGGGAGGCCGAGGCAGGTGGATCACCTGAGGCCAGGAGTTTGAGACCAGCCTGATCAAATGGCAAAACACCATCTTGAATAAAAAATATGAAATTATCCAGGCATGGTGGCGTGTACCTGTAATACCAACTACTCAAGGGTCTGAGGGATGAGAATCATTTGAACCCAGGAAGTAGAAGTTGTGGTGACTTGATATCGTGACACTGCAGTCCAGCCTGGGTGTCAGAGTAAGAGTCCCATCTAAAAAAAAAAAAAAACAACTGCATCCACATTGCTGGTAGATATCTGAAAACCTGCTCACCCTAGAAAGTGGGCAGGAAAAAGGCAAATAATTCAGTTCTACTTCCTACCCAATAGATTGGGGAAAAATTAAGTACCATGGCCACACCCAATGCTGATGAGAATGTAAGGAAAGGAGCACCTTCATGCATTGTTACTGAATATGTAAGTTGCCACAGCCTTTTTAAAATATTTTTTTTTAATTTATTTTTTCTGAGATGGAGTCTTGTTCTGTTGCCCAGGCTGGAGTGCAGTGGTGCGATCTTGGCTCACTGCAACCTCTGCCTCCTGGGTTCAAGTGATTCTCCTGCCTCAGCCTCTTGAGTAGCTGGGACTACAAGTGTGCACCACCACACCCAGCTAATTTTTTGTATTTTTAGTAGAAAAGAGGTTTCACCATGTTGGCCAAGCTGGTCTCTAAACTCCTGACTTCAGGTGATGCACCCACCTTGGCCTCCCAAAGTGCAGGGATTACAAGTGTGGGCCACTGCGCCTGGCCCAAAATCTAGCAATATTTAAAACAAACCAGGCATGGTGGTTTACACCCGTAATCCCAGCACTCTGGAGGGCTGAGGTGAG
Organism: Saguinus oedipus; assembly: GCA_031835075.1. Lineage (NCBI taxonomy): Eukaryota > Metazoa > Chordata > Mammalia > Primates > Cebidae > Saguinus > Saguinus oedipus. Next base: position 133,677,497 of record CM063177.1, on the reverse strand, counting down.
AGGATCACTTGAGGCCAGGAGTTTGAGACCAGCCTGAACAATATAGCGAGACCCCTGTCTCTCTAAAAAGAATGAGGAATATTTGCTGGAGGTAGTGAAGCATACCTGTAGTCCCAGCTGCTGGGGAGGCTGAGGTGGGAGGATTGCTTGAGCTCAGCATTTTGAAGCTGCAGTGAGCTGTGATCGCACCACTGCATTCCAGTCTGAGCAGCAGAGAAGTGCGTGTTTAAAGCATTCGTGCCCTTTGACCCTGCATTGCTCCATATGGAAATCTGTCCCATCAGGACCAGCACCAGAAAGCAAGAAAAATTCATGTGCAGATAAACACTTCAGTGAGAGGAAACCAAATTTCCCGAATCACTAGGAGCAACAGTTAAATAAAGCGTGCTGCCCCTACGTTAGGAAATCATGCAACCACGTCCAGAATTTGTCCTGCACTCCATCACGCTGGCACCTCTCCGCATCCCTGGAGGGAGACTCCAGCAGCTCCCTGAGCGGTGGCTGCCCCTCCTTCCCGGTCTCCCCACTCCCACCCATGCCCAGGGTGTATTCTCCACATGGCAGCCAGAGGGAGCCTTTGCAAACCTGAATCTGGTTCGGTTCCCTAGCATCAGGCCTTCCAGCGTCTTCCAAAATAAAGTTCATCCTCATTCACTAAGCTCCAGGACTGGGCTTTCTCCCTGCGCCTTCAACACGGAGCGCCCTTCCTGCAACCTCAGGACCTTGGCACCTGCCACTTCCTCCACTTGATGCACTGTTAATGCAGAGGCCGCCCCTGGTGGCTCATCTGAAGCAGCCCCTACCCATGCACCCCTGAGTTTCCATGTCATCGCTATTGTCTTCATAAAACGTATCGCCACTTGCTAGAGCTGGGCGCGGTGGCTCATGCCTGTAATCCCAGCACTTTGGGAGGCTGAAGCGGGCGGATCACCTGAGGTCAGGAGTTCAAGACCAGCCCAGCCAACATGGTGAAACCCCTCTCTACCAAAATACAAAAAATAGCCGGGCAAGATGTTGGGAGCCTGTAATCTCAGCTACTGAGGCAGGAGAAACGCCCGGAAGGTGGAAGTTGCAGTGAGCCGAGATCGTGCTATTGCACTCCAGCCTGGGTGACACAGTCTCAAAAAAAACAAAACAAAACAACGTATCACTACTTGCTTATTGTTAGTCTCCAGGACTGGAATATAGTCCTAGAAGGCTGAGAAAGCTTGCCTGGCCTGTCTTTTCCAGGGATACCAGGGCATGTACACTTTACCCGGCACACAGTAGGTGCTCAGTGCATGCACAGAACTTGACATGAGGTGCTCAAGAGTTAATGAATGGTCAGCTACAGAACCTTTCTTAGGAATCCAGTGTTTTTCTATCTACTTTATGAAACTAGTAACTGGAAGCTGTTCATTTTAAATGGCAGATTCCTGGGTCCCGTCACCGACCTACTGAACGCAGATCTCTGGTGGAGTGGCCCAGGGAATTTTTGACTGGAGGAAGGGACTTGCGCTGGCACAGCTCCTGCAAGCGAGCTTTCTTCCCGGGCAAGTTGATGCGGGGTGTCAGGGTTCTGCCTGACTGATTTGCAAGAAAAAGGCGGAAAGAAAAGTGTGGAGATGCCGGGGATTGAACCCGGGGCCTCATACATGCAAAGCATGCGCTCTACCACTGAGCTACATCCCCTCGCTGCCACCACTTCTTCCTGGGAATGGTGATACAGGAAGTGCCCTTCACGCTGTTAGTTCAGGTGCCTTAGCTTCCGGATGTGCAGTGTCTCCAGCCACTCAAGGGACCTTCTGCCTACTCCGGGAAAGCCCAGCAGCCAGGGTACCGGGCGCCGAGCCTGAGTGGCCCAGAGATGGTAGGAACTACAGCGGGAGAACCCCGCTGACATAGGAACTCAGCTGGAGAACACTGAGCAAGGTTCATCCTCGTTAGTATAGTGGTGAGTATCCCCGCCTGTCACGCGGGAGACCGGGGTTCGATTCCCCGACGGGGAGACCAAAAGGCTTTTTTTTTTTAAACACAGGGGAGACCTTGCTGGCGATGATTTTCAGTGTTTCAAAACATACTGAGTAGGTACACGAGGATGTGTGCCACACAGATGTGCCTGCAACACTGAATAACGACCCTTCCGAGGATGTCCTGCCCTCGCAGGAGAGCTGGGAGGAAGAACAAAGGGAGGGTTCAGCAGTGTGCACAATAGGTTCATTTCTGCCTCAAAAAATGTTATATATGCACACAAATGTGTGAGTATATTTGTGTTTCTGGTCGGCATCACGGTAACAACAGCCTCAGCAACCACCAACAATATACAGTTCTTTTTTTTTTTTTTTTGCCAATCAATGAGAGCTTGTAAAGTTGCTGAGGTTGGTTGGCCTTGAACTCTTGGCCTCGCCTTCGCAAGCGCCACGACATCCAGCCGGAGCCACTTTGGGCCCCCAAACAATATACAGTTCTTAACATGTGCGGGCAGTATTGGTAAGTGCTATAGTGTTTACACACTGCATCCTCAACCGTCCTACCAAGGTTTCTCCACATCAGACTGAAAACTATAGGCACAGACAGAGGCTCTGTGACTCACCTAAGGTCACCTCAGTCACAGTCGCTGTAGACATAGGGGCCTTTGGGACTAGGGTGGTAGGTGGGAGTGATTCTTGACTCTCCAAGTCTGTACCTTTCTGGACTTTTGGAATTCTATTTTTCTCTGCTTTCTTTTCTTTCCTTTCTTACTCAATTTTTATAAAAATGATACACCTAGTTTTTAAAAGTCAGATACAACTAATATGCTTTAAAGAAAAACAATAAGAGTCCTCTGATGTCAACTCTTGTTTTTTATCGATTACAATTTTTTGTTTTTTTGAGACCGAGTTTCGCTCTTGTTACCCAGGCTGGAGTGCAATGGTGCAATCTCGGCTCACCGAAACCTCCACCTCCTGGGTTCAAGCAATTTTCCTGCCTCAGCCTCCCCGAGCAGCTGGGATTACAGGCGTGCACCACCATGCCCAGCTAATTTTTGTATTTTTAGTAAAGATGGGGTTTCACCATGTTGACCAAGATGGTCTCGATCTCAACCTTGCGATCCACCCACTTCAGCTTCCCAAAGTGCTGGGATTATAGGTGTGAGCCACCGCACCTGGCCTCTCTATTACAATTTTTTTTTTTTTGAGACGGAGTTTCGTTCTTGTTACCCAGGCTGGAGTGCAATGGCGCGATCTCAGCTCACCGCAACCTCTGCCTCCTGGGTTCAGGCAATTCTCCTGCCTCAGCCTCCCGAGTAGCTGGGACTACAGGCACACGCCACCACGCCCAGCTAATTTTTGTATTTTTAGTAGAGACGGGGTTTCACCATGTTGACCAGGATGATCTCGATCTCTTGACCTCGTGATCCACCCGCCTCGGCCTCCCAAAGTGCTGGGATTATAGGCGTGAGCCACCGCGCCTGGCTCTATTACAATTTTTTAAACCTTGTACTTCATCTTTTTTAAAACAACATGATGGGCTGGGCATGGTGTCTCATGCCTGTGATCCCAGCACTTTGGGAGACTGAGGCCGGTGGATCACCTGAGGTCAGGAGTTCAAGACCAGCCTGGCCAACATGGTGAAGCCCTGTCTTTACTAAAAATACAAAATTAGCCAGGTGTGGCAGCGCATACCTGTAATCCCAGCTACTCAGGAGGCTGAGGCAGGAGAATCACTTGACCCTGGATGGTGGAGGTCGCAACCAGCCGAGATCGTGCCATTGCACACCAGCCTGGGCGACGAGTGAGACTGTGTCTAAAACAACAACATGATTTATATGGGCAGGAGCTTTATCGGCCTTTCTTCTGTCTCTTTATATTCTTCTGTATTTAATTGAAATCCTGAAACTACAGAAACATCTAATCAATAACTTAGGTTCAATATCTTGGGTCAAGGAACTTCCTTCTCTCTTTTTTTTTTTTTGTTTTGTTTTTGTTCGTTTGAGACAGAGTTTCTCTGTTGTTACCCAGACTGGAGTGCAATGGCGCGATCTCGGCTCACCACAACCTCCACCTCCTGGGTTCAAGCAATTCTCCTGCCTCAGCCTCCCAAGTAGCTGGGACTATAGGCACGCGCCACCATGCCCAGCTAATTTTTATATTTTTTTAGTAGAGACGGGGTTTCACGTTGTTGACCAGGATGGTCTCGATCATCTTGACCTCGTGATCCACCTGCCTCGGCCTCCCAAAGTGCTGGGATTATAGGCGTGAGCCACCGTGCCTGGCCTTTTTTTTTTAGACAGAAATTTGCACTGCTTCCTGGGGTGAGGTGCACTACAACTTCTGCCTCCTGGGTTCAAATGATTCTCCTGCCTCAGTCTCCCAAGTACTTGGAATGACAGGCATGCACCACCATGCCTGGCTAATTTTGTATTTTTAGTAGAGAAGGGGTTTCTCCATGTTGGTCAGGCTGGTCTCGAACTCACAACCTCAGGTGATCTGCCCACCTTAGCCTCCCAAAGTGCTGGGATAACAGGCATGAGCCACCGCTCCCGGCTGTGATGGGTAATTGTAGTGGGATGAATAGTTATCTTCTATGAGCTATGTCTGCCCAGAACCTCAAAAGGTGATCTTACTTGGAATCCAAGGGTCTTTGAAGAGGTAATTAAGGGAAAGAGCTCAAGATGAGATGATCCCGGATTAGGGTGGATCCTAAATGCCATGACGTGTGTCCTTATAGGAGACAGAAAAGGAAACAGCAGGTCACTTGTGGTAGCTGACACCTGTAATCCCAGCACTTTTGGAGGCTGAGGTGGGAGGATGGCTTGACCCTGAGCATAGTGAGATTCCCATTTCTACCAAAAAAATAAAAGGGGAAAGTACACAGAGGCATGGAGAGGAAGGCATGTGAACAAGACAGCGGAGAGTGTGGTGATGAAACTACATGAGAAAGTACACCGAGGCCACCGCCAGAGCTGGGGGTGGGGGGTGGCATGGGACAGTTTCTCCCTCAGAGCCTCCAGAAGGAGCAAGCACTGCTGACCCCTTGACTTTGGGCTCTGGTCTTCAGAACTGGGAGGGAATTAATTTCTGTTTTTTTTTTTTAAGATGGGGTTTCACCATGATGGCCAGGATGGTCTTGAACTCCTGACCTCAGGTGATCCACCCACCTCGGCCTCCCAAAGTGCTAGGATTACAGGCGTGAGCCACAGCGCTCGGCCTTAAATTTTATTTATTTATTTTTTTTAAGATGGGGAATTTCTGTTGTTTTAAGCCATTCAGTTTGTGGTGATCTGTTAAGGAAGCCTTAGGAGTCATTTAATAATTAATTAAGACCCAGCAACCTGTTTATCCAAGAAACATTCATTGACAGCCTTCTATATGCAAAGCATGGAGCTAAGACATTATAAAGTGAGAAAAATAGGAGATTGGTTTTATGAACTGAATGATTTGAGAAAAAGCTATGGGGAACATAGTGAGTAAGTGGTTTTAAAAATCATTAATAAATATCAGGGCACAGTGGCACGTGCCTGTAGTCCCAGCTACTTGGGAGGCTGAGGTGGGAGGATCACTTGAGTCCAAGAGTTCTGGGCTGTAGTGCGCTATGCCGATCGGGTGTCCGCACTAAGTTCGGCATCAATATGGTGACCTCCCGGGAGCGGGGGACCACCAGGTTGCCCAAGGAGGGGTGAACCGGCCCAGGTCAGAAACGGAGCAGGTCAAAACTCCCGTGCTGATCAGTAGTGGGATCGCACCAGTGAACAGCCACTGCACTCCAGGCTGGGCAACATAGCGAGACCCCGTCTCTATTTAAAAAAAAAATTAACAATTGATACTGAGCTCGAGTTGGAAGAGGCGAGTCCGGTCTCAAAGTGGAGGTAAAACTGCTGACTGGGCATCGCCATCACCGCGGGGCGGGGGGGTGAGGAGGGCCATGATTCAAAGGAAGCAGAGCAGTTGAGAAAACTTCATTGGTGGTCTGAGCTTTGAAATTCCAGATGACAGTTTAAGAGAACATTTTAAGGAATGGGGCACACTTGCAGATTGCGTGGTAATGAGAGATCCCAGACAAAAGGTTCCAGGGGCTTTGGTTTTGTGACTTATTCTTGTGTTGAAGAGGCGGATGCAGCAACGTGTGCTCAACCACACAAGGCTGATGGGCGTGTAGTGGAACCAAAGTGAGCTATTTCTGGAGCGGATTCTGTAAAGCCTGGCCCCATCTAACAGTGAAGAGAATTTTTGTTGGTGGTATTAAAGAAAATATGGAAGAGTATAATTTGAGAGACGACTTTGAAAAGTATGGCAAGATTGAAGACAGGCAGAGTGGAAAAAGAAGAGGATTTGCTTTGGTAAGTTTTGATGGTCATGATACAGTTGATAAACTGTTGTTCAGAAATACCACACTATTACTGGGCATGATTGCGAAGTGAAAAGGGCCCTTCTAAATAATAGATGCAGTCTGCCGGATCACAGAGAGGCTGTGGAGGTGGATCTGGCAATTTTTTTTCCATTAAGTTATCTTTAGTACTTTTTTCTAGGAAACAGGTGACATTTGTATCTACGATAAAATTTTTTTTATTGTTTGAGCCCACATGTTTTGGGTACATGTGAAGAACATGCAAGATTGTTGCATAGGTACACACATGGCAGTGTGCTGTGCTGCCTTCCTCCCCATCACCTGTATCTTGCAATTTCTCCCCATGCTATCTCTCCCCAACTCCCGGATCTGGCAATTTTATGGGGCATGGAGGAAACTTTCAAGGTGGTGGAGGTAATTTTGGCCACGGTGGAAACTTTGGTGGAAGAGGAGGTTATGGAGGTGGAGGTGGTGGCTGCAGAGGTGGTGATGGAGGAGGTGATGGTGGATATAATGGATTTGGTGATGGTGGTAACTATGGCAATGGTCCCAGTTATAGTAGTAGAGGGGGCTATGGTGGTGGCAGGCCAGGACATGGAAACCAAGGTGGTGGATTTGGTGGCGGTGGTGGAGGAGATGATGGTTACAATGAAGGAGGAAATTTTGGCGGTGGTGGGAACTACAATGATTTTGGAAATTATAGTGGACAACAGCAATCAAATTATGGACCTGTAAAAAGGGGCAGTTTTGGTGGAAGAAGCTCGGGCAGTCCCTATGGCGGTGGTTATGGACCCGGTGGTGGAAGTGGTGGATGCGGTTGCAGAAGGTTCTAAAAACAGCAGAAAAGGGCTACAGTTCTTAGCAGGAGAGAGAGTGAGGAGCTGTCAGGAAAGCTGCAGGTTACTTTGAGACAGTCGTCCCAAATGCATTACAGGAACTGTAAGAATCTGTCAAAGAAGGATCGATGATCCATAGTCAGAAAAGTTACTGCAGCTTCAACAGCAAGCCCTTCTTTTTCAGGACTGTCACAGCCACGGTTTGCAAAAAGTGCAGCTATTGATCGATGCAACGCAGTGTCAATTAGGTGTACCTTCCTGAGGTCTATTGATCGATGCAATGCAGTGTCAATTAGGTGTGCCTTCCTGAGGTCTATTGATGATTGATGCAACGCAGTGTCAATTAGGTGTGAGTTCCTGAGGTCTATTGATCGATGCAACGCAGTGTCAATTAGGTGTGCGTTCCTGAGGTCTATTGATCGATGCAACGCAGTGTCAATTAGGTGTGCGTTCCTGAGGTGTTTCATCTGTTGTAGCTTTTTCTTTTTCTTCTCCTTTTCATTACATCAGGTATATTGCCCTGTGAATCATGGTAGTGGTACCAGAAATAAAAAACTAAGGAATTTTTAACTTTTCAAAAAAAAATTAACAATTGTCATGAGACTCCAGTTTTCCCTCCTCAAGTTCTTTAGCAACACACATTTTCAGAACACACATCTTGCTTTGGGATTGCTGTATACTGAACATCCGGATGGACACTAAATCCCACTCTTCCTTCTCTCACAGGCTCAGAGCTGGATGTGCTGCATTAGTGGCCTAGCTATTTGGAGCTGGATCTAGCCAGTCCTGATACCCAGAAATGAATACGCAATGCTGGGCTCCCCAAAGGCCATTCGCCGTACTTATGCAGAGGGATCTTCAGAAGGAGCTCTATTCTTGACAGGAAGGGAGTGAAGAATCTCAGAAGGGAAGCAATGTGAAATCTCTCCACTCTTCCGGAAAACCCAGCCACAGTGAGTGTTAGGATGGAAGGTGTATTAGTCTCCTCAGGCTGCCATAACAAAATACCATGGGCTCAGGGGCTAGAGATACAGAAATGTATTTTTTCACTTTCTGCAGGCTGGAAGTCTAAGACCTCGGTGCTGGCAGGCTTGGTTTCTCCAGGCTTTCGAATGGCTACCTCTCCGCCCATGCCCCCGCCCCCACCCCCGCCCCCATGTCCTCACCTGCTGGTCCTCCTGCGCCGGTGTCTGTGTCCCAATCATTATCTCCTCCTCTTACCAGGACACCACTCATAGTGGATTAGGGCTTCCGCTAATGACCTCATTTTAGCTTAATCTTATTTTTAAAGGCCCTGTCTCCAAATATGGTGACATTCTGAGGAATTGGGTATTAGGGCTTCAACATACACATTTTGGAGGGATAGAATTCAGCCCATGACACCAGGTTTGAGGACCCTTAAGGGGACTCTGGTTTGCTCCAGGAAGTTCAGGAAATTGGCTGACCCAGTGTTTCCATTTGGAAGTCTAATGGGCATGTCAAAACATAACATGCCTGTGACAGAAGGCTGGATTTCCTTACTCACCCTGAGGTACCTGCCCTCGGGGAAGAGTGTCCACTGGGGCCGGGCGTGGTGGCTCACGCCTGTAATCCCAGCACTTTGGGATGCCGAGGCGGGTGGATCACGAGGTCAAGAGATCGAGACCATCCTGGTCAACATGGTGAAGCCCCGTCTCTACTAAAAATACAAAAAATTAGCTGGGCATGGTGGCACGTGCCTGTAATCCCAGCTACTCAGGAGGCTGAGGCAGGAGAATTGCCTGAACCCAGGAGGTGGAGATTGCAGTGAGCCGATCCCCGAATTGCACTCCAGCCTGGGTAACAAGAGCGAAACTCCGTCTCAAAAAAAAAAAAGAGTGTCCACCATCCATCCAGTAGCCCAGAGAGCCACTGGGTGTCATCCTTCACCCCTTCCCTTCCCCATTCCCAATATGAAATCCATCAAATCCTCCCACCCTCCTTCCGAAGCCTGTCTCAAATTCGTCCCTTCATCAACACCTCCAACTGCCTCCTCTCGGACTTCCTGCCGGAGTGACTTTGCAGATGTCAATCATCTCACTCCCCCATGGCTTTCCAAGACCCAGAGCATCCAGGCTCCTCTCCTATGCCTCCAAAGATGGCAAGATCTGGTCTCTGCCCACCACTCAGACCTTGCGCCTTCCCGTCTCCTTTCCTCCCCTCCACCTCTTCCATCACGACTTCTCTCTGTCCCTCCAACAAGCCAAGCTTGTTTCAACCTCAGGACCTTTGGACTAGCTGTTCCCTCCGCCTGGGATGCTCTTCCTCCAGGTCTTCCCATGGCTGGCTCTTCAGTCTTGTTCGATCTTCCCTTCTCCTGCTGCCCCCACGGTGCAGGTATTTATTTTTCTTCTTAGCGTTTTCTATTATATGGACTTATTTTGTTAGTGTATTTGGCTTTTTTTTGGCCCAGGGGGTAGGGGTAGAGATGAGGAGCTCACTGTTTTGCCTAGGCTGGTCTCGAACCCCTACCCACAAGCGATTCTTCTTCTGACTGGGATTTGCAGAAGAAGAAGGCTCCCAAAGCTCTGGGATTCTAGCCTGAGCCACCGCAGCTTGCCTGTGATTGTATTCGTTGATGGGTCAAACGGTCACTAAGTGCTTGGCAAACACTTATTGAATGACTTCAGGTCATGAGGCACCTCTGCTCGTCCTCATTCTCTCCCAAAGGGAAGAGCCCAGCCTAGTTGCCGATGTGTTGACATCTTCCTGCTGGGAAGCTGAGCAGGTGCGTACAAGCATGGAGGCCACGCTCAGAGGCCGGATCTGAGTCACTCCTGGCTCGAGGAACACTGCGTTCCAAATGACACGTCCTCCCGCAGGCCCTGGTGGGGTTGGCATCCCTGGCATGCCTCGAGCTGCGCCCAGGGAGTGACCTTTTTCCTTTGTGCAGAGAAGGGGGCTTGAGAAAGACGAGCTCTGAGCTTGGTAGGATTCATTCATTCATTCATTCAGTCAGTCGGTCAATCAGTCAACAAGGAAAACGGTAAAGCTAACAATAAACAGTAAGGGCTGGGTCTTGCCAGGAGATGTGATCAGAGAAGGCTTCTCGGAGGTGGTGGCCTTGGCAGACAAAGAGGCCACCACACGCGGGCCCTGGTGAACCTGCATTCCCAGCTTCGGCTCCAGACGGGGAGAAGACCCAGGGCCAGCAAAACAACCAGGAGGATAAAAGCGCAGGCCTGCTGAAGCAGCTGCCGAAATAGCTCAGTTGGGAGAGCGTTAGACTGAAGATCTAAAGGTCCCTGGTTCGATCCCGGGTTTCGGCAGTTCTACTTTTCCTTTCTTCCTAGGCCAAAACCAAAAAGAAAGTGCATAAATGAAGCCGATTTTTTCCAACTAATAAAGAGCTTTCACTTTTTATATTTAAGAAAGCCCCGAGGAGCTGGAGGAAAAGGAAATTTCCTCACCACTCCTGGTTTGGGTAAATCAGATAAGGTCAATTTTTTCCCGTCTTCCCCTCCTTTGTGTCTCAAATTCACATTCTCTAATCTCTGTTCATGTTTGTTGATGCCTGTCTATTCATTTTTTTCCTGTTTTTTCCTGTCTGTTTTCTGAACTCTCACAGTAAAATCGAAGACCGAGCAGGAGATGATCGCCTTAAAACGGCATGAAGTCAAGTTGGACTAGTTGTTTTGTGGGAAATGCAGGATATTTAATTCTCTGGAACTTGTTGTTTAGCGAAAGCTACATTTACCTTAAGGGAGTCCCTTGAAAAGACTCTATCAAGGGCGCTCCTCGTTAGTATAGTGGTGAGTATCCCCGCCTGTCACGCGGGAGACCGGGGTTCGATTCCCCGACGGGGAGGCTGATGACAACTTTTAGTGTCTGTTTGTATTTTTCTTCACCCTTCCTAGAAGAATAAACCCAGCAGGTGAATGCGACTCAGTTCTGCGGTTGTCTGTGGCTTTGCTGCATGTCACACAGTCACAGGAAAGCAAGAAAAAGGCAGTGCTCACATGCAGAAGTGTTCATCCATTTCTTGCACCCCTGCTGCAAACTGTTTGGTTTATGTAACGGTTTCTCAGAATAAGATTATCAACTTCTGAGGCCAGGAACTGCTCCTTCTGCTTCCATCTTAGGGTTTGCTCCAACCCCAAGTCAGGGCCCTTGGAAAATGTTGATGGATTTGAGATGTTTTCTTGTCTTTATGCAGTTGCAGACTCATAAAGGTGAGTCTGAGTAAAGCTTCCTGAGTACAGCGATCCCCTTTCCCAGGCGCTTATCTTTATTAACTTTTCATATTCATTTCACAAATATTTACTGAGTACCTATTGTGTGCCAGGCACTGTTCCAGGCACCAAGACACTGTTCTAGGCACCAACACAGAGAAGGTGCTGCCCTGTTGAGATTACTACCTAGTGAAGGACCTAGCATTGAACAAATAGGATAAAATGGGTAACTGTCATTTTATCCTGAAGAAAAAAATGGCAAACCAGAGGCATGGGATAGGGAGGGGATTCATAGGCTCCTTTAGAGGTCAAGGCTGAGTGTGGTGGCTTATGCCTGTAATCCCAGCAGTTTCGGAGGCGGATCACAAGGTCGGGAGTTTGAGACTAGTCTGGCCAATATAGTGAAACCCCATTTCTACTAAAAAAAATTGCGAAAAATTAGCCCGATGTGGTGGTGTGTGCTTGTAATCCCAGCTACTCGGGAGGTGGAGACAGGAGAATCCCATCAACCCGGGAGGCGGAGGTTGCAGTGAGCCGAGACTGCGACATTGCACTCCAGCATGGGTGACAGTGCTAGACTCTGTCTCAGAAAACAAACAGAGAGGTGGGCAGACAGGCCCTTCTGAGGAGGTGGCATTTGAACCAGAACCTGGACAATGAGAAAGAGCCAATCAGAAGAGCTGGGAGCAGCATTCTAGGCAGAGGGAGCAGGAAGTGAGTGCCAAGGCCCTGGGAAAAAAACAGTGAGGAGGCTGGTGTGGCAGGAGCACCCATGGGAGAGGGAGAGGGAGGAGGGAGGAGGGGGGCAGAAGGGTGAAGTCAGAACCGGATTACATCGTATCTTGAAGGGATATGGAGGACAGGAGGCGTGCATTTGATTCTGAGAGTTTCATGCAGAGACAATCAGGTTTTTTCTGAGCAGTGCCCTCTGGCAGCCAGGTGGGTGGGCACAAGAGGAAGCAGGGTCACCTGCGGACTGAGTACAACCTGTGGCCTTGCTCCTCTGCCATGTCCAAAATAATGCCACCTACAAGGCCGGGCACGGTGGCTCATGCCAGTAATCCCTGCACTTTGGGAGACCTAGGTGAGTGGATCACCTGAGGTCAGGAGTTTGAGACCACCAGCCTGACCCACATGGAGAAACCCTTTCACTACTAAAAACAAAAATGACCCAGGCATGGTGGCACATGCCTGTGATCCCAGCTACTCCAGAGGCTGAGGCAGGAGAATTGCTTAAACCCGGGAGGCAGAGGTTGCAGTGAGCCAAGATCTCACCACTGAACTCCAGCCTAGGGAACAAGAGCAAAACTTCATCTCAAAACAAACAAAATTAATAATGCCACCTATGGTGCCATCCTGCTTTTCTGCTGCCAGGGTATCTCCTGTGGTTCCCACTTAGGCTAGAGGAATGAGGTCGGAAGCTGGTTTACAAACTGGCCCCATTCCTCACCTCCCCACTGCCCTCCTGCTCTCCCCATCTCCCCAAAACAAGTCAATAAAGCATCACCCCAGGGCCGAATAGAAGCAACTGCCCTCCAGCAGAGTTCTAAGATAACACATTTACAACAGCTAGACTCACATTTCGGAGTCCCTGCTTTCGTTTTTATTTATTTATTTATTTATTTTTGTTTTTGAGACAGAGTTTTGCTCTTGTTGCCCAAGCTGGAGTGCAGTGATGGGATCCCGGCTCACTGCAACCTCCATATCTCAGGTTCAAGCGATTCTCCTGCCTCAGCCTCCTGAGTAGCTGGGATTACAGGCAAGTTCCACCACACCTGTAGGGGGAAGACCCTATAAGTGCTGAGGCAGGAACTAGAAGCCTCAGCCTATTTGCATATAATGAAGAAGAAAGTAACTAGAAACATAACCGTAGTAGTTATTAGTTACTCATAGGAGATCTTAGTTATTCATAGGTGATGATAGTTCTTTTACTAATGCCATCATGTTGTGAAGTGTGAACCTGGAGTGACACTGTGAAAGGGATGACCCTGGCCGGTCGCGGTGGCTCACGCCTGTAATCCTAGCACTTTGGGAGGCCGAGGTGGGTGGATCACCTGAGGTCAGGAGTTCAAGACCAGCCTGACCATTATGGTGAAACCCCATCTTTAAAATAATAATAATAATAATAATAATAAAAGAAAGGAATGACCTTAAGGCAAGATGCTTTAAGCCCTCTGTCATGCCAGTGTAAGGGCTGCTGGAGGGCTCCTCCGCTGTGTGGCAGTGCCAGTGCTGAGAAAGCGCCTGCTGTTTAGCCAGCTAGGGAAGGAGATGACCAAGATGGCTGAGACGTCTCCTTTCTGGGGGAGTTAGGAGAAAACTCCGTTCCTCCAAGCTCTTGCGGTAGGCCTGACACTGTCGGAGGCCCACAGACTTCTGGGGACTTAACTGTCTCTATGTGATGCTGTCCTTCAGTGGTCACGTTCCCTGTCCACTCATGCCCTGCTTCTGCACCTGGTTCCTCTTTTCTTAGAAGAGATAATCAGTAAAATAATATAAATCTTAATGTCTTTGTTCTTTCCTAACAAGATGGAAAAGGGCTGACGCATTATGCTCCTTACCTCATCTCGGTTACCTGAAAGTCCTGGGCCCCCATCCCTATGACACGTGATGTATTTGACCCTATCACTGACTCCCAACACCATGCCCTACCTACCCTGCCCCCAGCTTTGTACTCAATAAAAGAGTGTCTGGCACTCGGGCCGCTGCTGGACTCCGAGCTTTGGTTGGCAGTGGACCCCCAGGCCCAAACTCTCTTTTCTCTATTTCTGTGTCTTGTGTCTTTTATTTCTACAATTTCTCATCTCCACACCTGTAGAGAGGGACTCACAGAACCCTGTAGAGCTGAACCCTACACATGCCCAGCTAATTTTTTTTATTGGATTTTAGGTTTTGGGGTACATGTGCAGAACATGCAAGATAGTTGCATAGGTACACATGGCAGTGTGTTTTGCTGCCTTCCTCCCCTTCACCCACATTTGGCATTTCTCCCCAAGCTATCCCTCCCCAGTTCCCCCCCGCTGTCCCTCCCCTATTCCCCCCAATAGACCCCAGTGTGTAGTACTCCCTTCCCTGTGTCCATGTGTTCTAATTGTTCATCACCTGCCTATGAGTGAGAATATGCGGTATTTCATTTTCTGTTCTTGTGTCAGTTTGCTGAGAATGATGTTCTCCAGATTCATCCATGTCCCTACAAAGGACACAAACTCATCATTTTTGATTGCTGCATAATATTCCATGGTGTATATATGCCACATTTTCCCAGTCCAGTCTATCATTGATGGGCATTTGGGTTGGTTCCAGGTCTTTGCTATTGTAAACAGTGCTGCAATGAACATTCATGTGCATTTGTCCTTAGAGTAGAACTATTTATAGTCCTTTGGATATATACCCAGTAATGGGATTGCCCAGCTAATTTTTTGTATGTTTAGTAGAGACAGGGTTTCATCATGTTGGCCAGGCTGGTCTCGAACTCCTGACCTCAGGTGATCCTGAGGCGGCTGCCTCAGCCTCCCAAAGTGCAGGGATTACAGGCATAAACCACCAGATCTGGCCTTATTTATTTATGAGGCAGGGTCTTACTCTGTCGCCCAGGCTGGAGTGCAGTGGCACAATCATGGTTCACTGCAGCCTTGACCTCCCAGACTCAAGAGATCCTCTTGCCCCAGCCTCCCCAGTGGGGCTGGAGTGGGGTGTCTCACTATGTTTCCCAGGCAGATCTTTAACTCCTGAGCTCAAGCAATCCTCCCACCTCAGTCTCCTAAAGCACTGGGATTACAGGCTCTGCACCCGGCTCAGAGCCTGTGCTTTCTACCAGACAGTCTTATGCATGTTTTATGTGTAACTCATTAAATTGTCACAACAAGCCGGTGAGTGAGTGCATTCAAACCTCTGTTTCACAGATGAGGCCCAGAGGTTAGGTGATGCAGTCACAGCTGCTGTGGCCAGCACTTCCTGCCCTCAGGCTACTAACTTTTCTGGAAAGAGTTTTAGGTACCAGCAGCTGTCAGGGAACTATGGAGAATGAGGTGGCAGAACATTTTTGAGGCAGGGTTTCCTTATCACAGTAAGTGTCTATTTTCCAGCCAAGAAATCTCAAGGCTGATGGAAAGAGGCATAGCCTTCAGTTTTCTGCCCTCTCTAAGCTCTTCACCCACTCTTTCCCCATGGAATGGCTTTTGATGACCTGAAGGACACTAAACACTGTGGCCTCTCTCCCCTGGTGTGCCTAAGAAACCCTCTGGAAGAGAGAGATGCAAATTTACAGTTAAGAATGGCTCTTAGCCGGGCGTCGTGGCTCACGCCTGTAATCCTAGCACTTTGGGAGGCTGAGGTGGGTGTATCACCTGAGGTCAGGAGTTCAAGACCAGCCTGGCCATTGTGGTGAAACCCCATCTTAAAAATAAATAAATGAATAATAAAAAAATAAAAAGGCTGGGCGTGGTGGCTCAACCCGTTAATCCCAGCACTTTGGGAGGCTGAGGCGGGTGGATCACGAAGTCAAGAGATCGAGACCATCCTGGCCAACAAGGTGAAACCCCCATCTCTACTAGAAATACAAAGATTAGCTGGGCGTGGTGGCGTGTGCCTGTAGTCCCAGCTACTCGGGAGGCTGAGGCAGAAGAATTGCTTGAACCCGGGAGACGGAGGTTGCAGTGAGCCGAGATTGTGCCACTGCACTCCAGCCTGGCGCCTGGCAACAGAGTTAGACTCTGTCTCAAAATATAAAAAATAAAAAAATAGGGCCGGGCACAGTGGCTCAAGCCTGTAATCCCAGCACTTTGGGAGGCCGAGGCAGGTGGATCACGAGGTCAAGAGATCGAGACCATCCTGGTCAACATGGTGAAACCCCGTCTCTACTAAAAAAATACAAAAAATTTGTATTTTTTGTATTTTTTTATAAATAAAATGTTGGCTGGATATGGTGGCGTGTGCCTATAACCCCAGCTAGTCGGGAAGCTGAGGCAGGAGAATTGCCTGAACCCAGGAGGCGGAGGTTGCGGTGAGCCGAGATCGCGCCATTGCACTCCAGCCTGGGTAACAAGAGCGAAACTCCGTCTCAAACAAACAAATAAATAATAAAAATTAAAAAATAAAATAAAGAATGGCTTTTTTCAGTGGGCTGTTGTAAAGAGACTGCCTCCTCTGAGCCAAAGCCCTGGTTCTGGGAATTGGATCTGTTTGTTTTCAGTTTGCTCATTTTTATAATCACAAAGGGTTTGTTTGTTGTCTGTTATTAGATGCGGTCTCCCTCCCTCTCCCAGGCTGGAGTGCAGTGGTGCGATCTTGGCTCACTGCAACCACCGCCTCCTGGGCTCCAGCAATCCCCTTTCCTCAGCCTCCCCAAGTAGCTAGGACGACATGCACTCAGCACCACACACGGCTAATTTTTTGTATGTTTGGTAGAGATGGGGTTCACACCATGTTGGCCAGGCTGGTCTTGAACTCCTGGCCTCAAGTGATCCGCCCACCTTGGCCTCCCAAAGTGCTGGGATTACAGGCATGTAATCAACAGAAGCCATGACACACAACCATAATAGTTCTTTTGGGAGGAAAAAAAAGTCTTCCAGCTGATACGACAGACCTCAAAGTCACTGAAGGTTGGTAGGTTTTAAAGGATGAGAAATCAGAGATTTCTGGGTGGAGGTACAATCAAGACAATGCACTTACTTATTGGAAAGAAACTTGATCCTCTCCCCTCTCCCCTCTCGCCTCTCCCCTCTCGCCTCTCCCCTCTCCCCTCCCCGCCTTCCCCCTCGCCTCTCCCCTCTCCCCTCCCCCCTCGCCTCTCCCCTCTCGCCTCCCCCTCTCCTCTTCGCCTCTCCCCTCTCCCCTCTCCCCTCCCCCTCCCCCTCCCCTCTCCAGAATGAGTCAGTTTTGGCCCGGCACAGTGACTCACGCCTGTAATCTCAGCACTTTGGGAAGCCAAGGTGGGCGGATCACCCAAGGTCAGGGGCTCAAGACCAGCCTGGGCAACGTGGTGAAACCCCATCTCTACTAAAAATAAAATTAGCCAAGTGTGGTGGCGCATACCTGTAGTCCCAGCTATTTGGGAAACTGAGGCAGGAGAATCGCTTGAACCTGGGAGGTGGAGGCTGCAGTGAGCCGGGATCACACCATTGCACTCCAGCCTGGGCAACCAGAGCAAAACTCTGTCTCAAATTAAAAAAAGAAAAAAAGAATGGGTCAGTTTTCATTAGTTCCTTGGTTGCAGTATCTGCTAGAATTTTTTTTTTTTTTTTTTTTTTTGCCAATCATTGAGAGCTTGTAAGGTTGCTGAGGTTGGTTGGCCTTGAACTCTTGGCCTCGCCTTCGCAAGCGCCACGACATCTGGCCGGAGCCACTTTGGGCCCCTATCTGCTAGAATTTTAGTTGCAAGCTTATGAAGAGCTGACCTACTTGGGAAACATAAAACAATTTATTTTGTTGTGCTTTTGCTAAACTCTAACATTCATTTAAACACAAAAAAGTTTTATTTAGAAAAAAACCTTGGCTGGGCGAAGTGGCTCATACCTGTAATCCTAGCACTTTAGGAGGCCAATGCAGGAGGATCACCTGAGGTCAGGAGTTCGACACCAGCCTGGCCAACATGCTGAAACCTCCATCTCTACTAAAAACACAAAAATTAGCCGGACGTGGTGGTGCACGCCTGTAGTCCCAGCTACTTGGGAGGCTGAGGCAGGAGAATCGCTTGAACCCAGGAGGTGGAGGTTGCAGTGAGCCAAGATCATGCCACTGCACTCCAGCCTGGGTGACAGCCAGACTCTGTCTCAAAACAAACAAAAAACTAAAAACCTTTTGCACTCCCACGTGTATTGCAGCTTTATTCACAAGAGCTACATGTGGAATCCACCTAGGTATCCATCAACAGATACATGGTGGTGTACCTACACAGTAGAATACTATTCGACCTTAAAAAACAAAACAAAATGAAATCCTGTCATTTTTCCTCTACAAACAAAAATAAAAACATGGGTAAGTTTGGAAGACATTACATAAAGTGAAATAAGCCAGGCACAGAAAGATAAATACTGCATGATCTCACTCACATGCGGAAGCTGAAATAGTAGGTCTCACAGAAGTGGAGAGCAGAATAGTGGTTGCTGAAGGCAGGGAAGGGGTGAGGAGGTGGGAGCAGCCAAAGGTGGGTTACAGGATACGGAAGTACAGTTAAATAGGAGGATAAGTTCCAGTGTCCCTGAAGGGTGAGTACACTGTACATTTCAAATAGCTGGAGGCATGGAGTCGTAATGTCTCCCAACACAAAGAAATAATAGGTCTGAAGGGATGGATGTGGTCACTGCCCTGATTTGAACATTGCAAACTGTGTACATAGATCACATCACACCACACCTCATGAATGTGCACGATTGTTATGTGTCAATTAAGACGATCATAAAAGCCAAAAATAAAAGTAAAACACACAGAAACACGAAAACATCTTTAAGAATAGAGTATAGCAAAGCCTTTCAAAACAGGCATGAAAAACAAGGGGGATGTAGCTCAGTGGTAGAGCGCATGCTTTGCATGTATGAGGCCCCGGGTTCGATCCCCGGCATCTCCATTGTGGTTTTGCTGACTTGTCTATTCACTTTGGCCCGAGGTTCTTTGTCATTAAAGTGCCATTCATGTGATTACTATAAGTATTATGATTCCAGGTATTACTTGGAGCTCGGATTTTCACACCAGGCACGATCTTCCCATTCTGAAATCTCTAATGTTTTCAATGCATATAAACTAGAAAAGGCTGATGGGAGTAATCAGCAGAAAAGGGTTAAGGCAAAACCGGACTCAATGATTAAAACCACAGCAAAAGTGAGCAGGATGATCAGCTGGGGAGTTTATGCCACATCTGTGCCATTGTGATGGCAATGCACTGGCCTGGAGGGCTTTGACGAATTTCTGGCCATCAGAGGGCAAGTGTGTAAGTGGCTGGAAGGTCTGGGCCCCCGTTTGCCATCTCACTCCTCTGCACTGCCACTAACCACCTCCTTTGCACGGGAGGAACCCAAAAGCAAACTCTCATCCCAGCGGGGCTCTGCCCTCTGCTTCCTCAGCAACACATCTCCATGGATACGACGAACCAGTGGCTTTAATGCACGTACGATTTACATTTATATTCATATGCTGTGTTCCGGGGTGAGCAGACCTATGCGAACCTATCCCCAAAGGCCAAGGGAGCTGAGAGGCCAAAGAAAGGGGCTGACAAACCCAGTTTCTCAGAAAGAAACATTTATTAGGGACTTATCAACAGAAGCCATAATCTAAGGGTGGCCATCAGAGGATGTGAGGTTTGCTGCGCCATAACCCCCAGATCCAGGGCTTCTATATATACCATAGGGAAGGAATATGGAGGATAACTGAAGTCGAACCCTCAGGCAAAGGCATGTTATGTGAATCTGCCTAAGGGCAGGATTTATTATCTACGTTGTCCTGATCTAAGGGCAGAATCTACGGCAAAAGTGAAGTAGAAATCTTAGAGGCCTTCCTGGAAGAGGCATTAATCAGAAGTTACCTTGGCAGATTAGCATCCAAGATGGAGTTGCTTTCACCTCAACTGTGTTTCTGTATTTTATCACTGAAAGCAAAACACGGTGGCTGGACTCAGTGACTCAGACCTATAATCCCAGCACTTTGGGAGGCATAAAGCAAGAGTATCGCTAATTTAGCCCAGGAGTTTGAAACCAGCCTGGGCAACAAAGGGAGATTCTGTCTCTACAAAAAAAGAAAATAAGATTTACTTGCATGCATAATCTTTAGGTAAAAATAAATAAATAAAAATAAATAATTTTTTTTTTTTTTTTTGAGACGGAGTTTCGCTCTTGTTACCCAGGCTGGAGTGCAATGGCACGATCTCGGCTCACCACAACCTCCGCCTCCTGGGTTCAGGCAATTCTCCTGCCTCCGCCTCCTGGGTTCAGGCAATTCTCCTGCCTCAGCCTCCTGAGTAGCTGGGATTACAGGCACGCACCACCATGCCCAGCTAATTTTTTGTATCTTTAGTAGAGACGGGGTTTCACCATGTTGACCAGGATGGTCTCGATATCTTGACCTCGTGATCCACCCGCCTCGGCCTCCCAAAGTGCTGGGATTACAGGCTTGAGCCACTGCGCCCGGCCTAAATAATATTTTTTTAAGTTTAACTAGGTCCCATGTCTCTAAATAATAATAATAATGAAAGAAGGGATTCGACTGCATTTTGTGGTCCAGTTCTTTGCAATTGTAACGAATTCCTCACCTGTCAGCCCCTTTCTCTCATTTGACTTGACTTCATGTTTTAAATGGTAAAACTGTCTAATCTTAGATCTAGAGCTTTCATTTTTGAGATGAGGAAACCGAAATTTGTGAACTGACTCACTAGTTAGGTGGTGATGCATTAGTGATAGCTCGTTTCTAATGAGCTTCAGGAAAGGTTATTTCTTCCTAAATGTCAAGGTTTTTTGTTTTTTTTTTTTTGAGACGGAGTTTCGCTCTTGTTACCCAGGCTGGCACGATCTT
Source organism: Saguinus oedipus (assembly GCA_031835075.1). NCBI lineage: Eukaryota > Metazoa > Chordata > Mammalia > Primates > Cebidae > Saguinus > Saguinus oedipus. Next base: position 133,656,667 of record CM063177.1, on the reverse strand, counting down.
GGCTCACCGCAACCTCCGCCTCCTGGGTTCAGGCAATTCTCCTGCCTCAGCCTCCTGAGTAGCTGGGATTACAGGCATGCGCCACCATGCCCAGCTAATTTTTTGTATTTTTAGTAGAGACGGGGTTTCACCATGTTGACCAGGATGGTCTCCATCTCTTGACTTCATGATCCACCCTCCTCAGCCTCCCAAAGTGCTGGGATTACAGACTTGAGCCACCGCGCCCGGCGTCATCAAGGTTTTAAGGGAAAAAACATTGAGGATCATTTCTGAAGTCGTCAGGCCTAACACAAAACTGACGTGCTTCTATAACTGCCCACCAGTTTCTCCTCTCCCGCTGCCTGGACAGAGCCAATTTATTAAGACAGGGGAACTGTGACCCACCCGCCTCAGCCTCCCAAAGTGCTGGGATTACAGGCGTGAGCCACTTCTCTCTGCCATAATAGAGAAGTTTAATTCACACACAGCCGGCAGTGTGGAAGACAGGAGTTTTACCATTACTCAAATCAGTCTGCCTGAAAACTCAGGGGCTGGAGGTTTTAAGGATAATTTGATGGGTAGGTGGGGTCGGGAAATCAGGAGTGCTGATCGGTTGGGTCAGAGATGAAATCACAGGCAGTCGAAACTGTCCCTTTGCACTGAGTCAGTTCCTAGGTGAGGGCCACGAGACCAGATGAGCCAGTTTATCAGTCTGGGTGGTGTCTGACAGTGCAGAGTATGCAAAATACCTCAAGCACTGATCTTAGGTTTTATAATAGTGATGTTATCCTCAGGAGCAATTTGGGCCTGAACGGAATTTTGCAGTCTCCAGTTGTGCTGAGTACCAGCTCAGTTAGGAGACGCCCCGACCCAGGCAGAGGCAGACACCCAGATAGAACAGACTGGATCTATGGTGGGGGGAGCAGCAGCCTATCGAGCTGAGAGCCTCAGGGCCTGACAGCATTCCAGGCTGTAGGCCCTGAGCAGATTCTCAGCCACGTATTCTTTCTTAACAGGCGATTATTAATAAACAGGTGTTCTGTATTTACTCATAACTCAAAAATATACCAAGTAGGCAGCTGTTACCCACCTACCACTAATTACAAACTAAAAGGTATTCTCCACAAGCGAGCCATGGGGTCAGGGTAAACCTCTCTCGACACAGCTGCATCACTCACAAACCACAATTTCAAATCTTGGCCAGGTGTGGTGGCTCACACTTATAATCCCAGCATTTTGGGAGACTGAGGAAGGTGGATTACCTAAAGTCAGAAGTTCGAGATCAGCCTGGCCAACGTGGTGAAACCATGTCTCTACTAAAAATACAAAAGTTAGCCAGGCATGGTGGTGGGCGCCTGTAAACCCAGCTACTTGGGAGGCTGAGGCAGGAGAATTGCTTGACCCCAGGAAATGGAGGCTGCAGTAAGCCGTGATTGTGCCACTGCACCCCAGCCTGGGTGACAAAATGAAACCCTGTCTCAAAAGAGAAAGTACAGGAGAATCACTTGAACCCAGGTGGCAGAGGTTGCAGTGAGTCGAGATGGCGCTATTGCACTCAAGCCTGGGCTACAAGAGAGAAACTTTCTAAAGAAAAATTTCTAATCTTGTGGATCTTGTGGCCAATTTGTTAGTCCTGCGGAGCAGTCTAGTGTCTAGGAAGGAAGGGGGATTGTTTTGGAAAAAGGCTGTTTATCACCTTTGTTTCAAAATTAAACTATAAACTAAGCTCCTCCAAAGTTAGTTCGGAGGTTAGACACAAGATGGACTCAGTGAGGTCCAATCTCTTTCACTGTAATAATTTTCTGTTTTGACGTTTGCAAAAGCAGTTTCACTTTGTTTCTTTTTTCTTTTAATTCTTTTTCTTTCTTTCTTTCTTTTTTTTTTCTTGAGACAGGGTCTGTTTCTATTACGCAGGCTGGAGAGCAATCACAGCTCACTGCAGCCTCAAACTCCTAGGCCCAAGTGATCCTCACACCTCAGCCTCCTGAGCAGCTGGCTAGAGGCATGCACCACTGCCTGGCTAATTTTTGTTTGTTTGTTTGTTTTGATAGAGACAGTGTTTCACCGTGTAGCTCAGGCTGGTCTTTAACTCTTGGGCTGAAGTGACCCTCTTTCCTTGGCCTCCCAAATTGCTGGGAATTACAGGTGTAAGCCACCATGCCCAGCTAATTTTTGTATTTTTAGTAGAGACGAGGTTTCACCATGTTAACCAGGATGGTCCCGATCTCTTGACCTCGTGATCCACCCGCCTCAGCCTCCCAAAGTGCTGGGATTACAGGCTTGAGCCATGCACCCGGCCTCTTTTTATTTTTTTTATTTTTATTTTTTTTGAGACGAAGTTTTCGCTCTTGTTACCCAGGCTGGAGTGCAATGGCATGATCTCGGCTCACCGCAACCTCTGCCTCCTGGGTTCAAGCAATTCTCCTGCCTCAGCCTCCCGAGTCACTGGGACTACAGGAGCATGCCACCATGCCCAGCTAATTTTTGTATTTTTAGTAGAGACGGGGTTCCACCATGTTGCCCAAGATGGTCTCGATCTCTTGACCTTGTGATCCACCCGCCTCGGCCTCCCAAAGTCCTGGGATCTAGGCGTGAGCCACCGCGCCCGGCCTATTTTTTATTTCTTACTATGACCCCCACTTATATGACATTACTTTGTACGTTATAATTTTTTTTTTTGAGACGGGGCTTCTCCATGTTGGTCAGGCTGGCCTTGAACTCCTGACCTCAAGTGATCCGCCCGCCTCGGCCTCCCAAAGTGCTGGGATTACAGTGGCTCATGCTTGTATTCCCAGCCCTCTGGGAGGCCAAGGCAGGAGGATCACTTGAGCCCAGGAGTTCAAGACCAGCCTGGGCAACATGGTGAAAACCCCCATCTATTTTATTTTATTTTATTCTTTTTTTTTTTTTTTTTTTTTTGAGACGGAGTCTTGCTCTGTTGCCAGGCTGAAGTGCAGTGGCGTGACTCGGCTGACTGCAACCTCTGACTCCCTGGTTCAAGCTATTCTCCTGCCTCAGCCTCCCGAGTAGCTGGGATTACAGGCATGTGCCACCACGCCCAGCTAATTTTGGTATTTTTAGTAGAGACGGGGTTTCACCAAACTTCCTCCTCTAGGGTTCAAGTGATTCTTCTGCCTCAGCCTCAGGAGTAGCTGGGATTATAGGCATGAGCCACCACGCCTGCTATTTTTTTTATTTTTAGGAGAGACAGGTTTTCAACATGTTGGCCCAGCTTGTCTGGAATTCCTCACGTCAGGTGATCCACGTGCTTCAGCCTCCCAAAGTGCAAAACCCTCCTCTCTACAAAAAAAAAAAAAAAAAAGCAAAAATTAGGTGTGGTTATGCATACCTGTAGTCCTACCTACTCAGGAGACAGGTGGGAGGATCACCTGAACCGGAAATAACCAGTTCATCGTTATTTCCGCAGAGTAAGATGTGATCATACCCCTGCATGACAGAGCCAGATAGTTTCAAAAAATAAACAAACAGGGCTAAGTGTGGTGGCTCACGCCTGTAATCCCAGCACTTTTGGAGGCCGAGGTGGGTGAATCACCTGAGGTTGGGAGTTTGAGACCAGCCTGACCAACATGAAGAAACCCCGTCTCTACTAAAAATACAAAATTAGCCAGGTGTGGTGGTAGATGCCTGTAATCCCAGCTACTTGGGAGGCTGAGGCAGGAGAATTACTTGAACCTGGGAGGCAGATGTTGCAGTGAGCCAAGATTGTGCTATTGCTCTCCAGCCTGGGCAATAAGAGCAAAACTCCATCTTGAAAAAAATAAAGAAACAAAGCCAAATATTTCTACTAGTGCAGGATAAGGAAGAAAATACCGCAAGGAGCTGTTATTGTTAAAGGCTTGTGTCAGGAATTGGAGCTTCCTAGAAATGCTCTTTGAAAAAAAAAGCTTTTTCAACTATTACATTTTATTTTACACTTAAAGCTTATTATATGAGGTCATATGAGTAGTCAGATTCACAGAGACAGAAAGAATAGTGGACGCCAGAGGCTGGGGGAGGGAGGAATGGGGAGTTAATTTTTCATGGGGACAGAGTTCGTTTTGTAAGATGAAAAGAATTCTGGAAATGGATGTTGGTGATGGTTGGTGTGCAGCACTGAATGTACTCCATGCTATGGAAATGCACACTTGGCCGGGCGAGGTGACTCAGCCTGTAATCCCCACACTTTGGGAGCCAGAGGCGGGCAGAGAACCTGATGTCAGGAGTACAAGACCAGCCTGACTGACATGGAGAAACCCTGTCTCTACTAAAAATACAAAATTAACTGGGCATGTTGGCGCTGCCTGTAATCCCAGCTACTTGGGAGGCTGAGGCAGGGGAATCGCTTGAACCCGGAGTCAGAGGTTTCGGTGAGCTGACATTGCGCCATCGCACTGCAGCCTGGGTGACAAGAGCGAAATTCTGTCTCAAAAAGAAAAAATAAATGTACACTTAAAAATAGTATATATTATGGGAGCTACAGTGGCTCAGGCCAGTTGTCCTGGTGCTTGAGGAGGTGAGGCTAGGAGTTCCAGGCCAGCCTGGGCAAGATAAGAACCTGTCATTCGTTAAAAAAAATAGTACATTTTATGTCTATTTTACCACAATTTTGAGACAAAACCAGTGACAAAACAAAGCCCAAATAGGTTAAATAACTTCCTTATGCTCCTAAACGAGGCAGCTTTGGAGGCCAGTCCTACAGTCTGGCTTGACTGGTGAGATGAACTGGTTATTTTTAAGCGGGAGCAATTTGTGTTCCACAACACAAGTAGAAACAGGAAGAAGAACACATTCCCTCGGGTTTTTTTTTCTTCTTCTTCCTGTTTGCCAGGCCTCTAACCAGCAGACATCCTTGACAACCTTTTATGGTTATATAAGCGTTGAGAAAGCAAGGCAAACCCTTCCCACCAGCTCTCTGACTCCGCCCTTTCCCTTGGGGGAAACGACTTGGCTGACCCTCACTCTGCTCTCAGACAGTTGCTTGGGGCTGGATTAAGTCACAGACAAGGTAGTGACCTTCAGAAGGGGGAGGGGAGAAAGGAAGGCGAAAGAGCAGGCGCTGATCCGCCCCAGCAGCAGCTCAGCACCCCGGCCCTTTGTGAGCTCAGCCCATCACATGCTTCCGCCCGCCTGCCAATCCCGCCCTGTTGCTGGGCCTCTGTCCCGTCTCCATTGGTGCCAGCTCTGAAGCAGTCTTTTCTTGGGCGCCTGCAAAGGACGGATCTGTGGGTGGAACGAACTGAAAACGGATCCAGTGACTCATCCCATTCTCGCACATTCTAGCACGTCGCATTCTAGGTCAGCAGGGTTTAGGTTTTAAGAGCGTGACTTGATACGTGACTCCTGAGTCCAAGTGGGACATTTAGACTTCGGGAGCCCTTTCGGAAAATACGAAAGCAGTTGTTGCAGCAACAAAAACCCTTTCTAGGGTAGGGCTTCTTGATTTCAGCACGTTCTTAATTTCATTAACGTTTGGGGTCGGATAATTCTTTGTTGTGGGGGACTGTCCATCACAGAACGTTCAGCGTCCCTGGTGTCTACCACGAGTGCTAGTATTAACAGCAGCACCCCTCCTACCCACTGAGTTGTGACATCCAAGAATATATCCATATATTGCCAAATGTCCCCTGAGGGGCATATCACTCCTTCTTGAGAACGGTTTTTCTAGAGAAACATTGGACAGCTGTGCTTTGGGAGGCCATTTTCTTCTCCCTTCCCTGTCAACTCCGTGACCTTGGAGAAAGGTCTATTTCTGCTTGCTTTAATAACCATTCGAGTCGGAATGCTGGGGTGCTTTCAATATTTTTTTTCTGCTTGAGACAACTTTGGTTTCTCTTTGCAGCTAACCTTTGGCCCATTCTCCAACCTCCCCTCACCCTCTTACTCTTCCTCATGTCCTCCTCTCCCTCCCCGCCTCTGCCGTCAGAGTTGTTTTTCTCTGTACCTTTTGGAGTCTGAAAAAAGCTCTGTCACAAAGCTGGTGACTCAGCCTTTAAACAACATGAATCACAAGGCTTGCAGCAGGGTAACAGCCCAAAGCAAACAGGGCGTGGTTGAAAGCCGGGCCTGGTCACTTCAGAAAGAATCTCAGAATCTCGGCTTTTTTTATTCCTTTGAAAACTCCTTCCCGAAACCTAGGGGAAAACAAAAACCAAAAACTTTGCAGAAAAACGTGTATTGGAAATCACTGGAGTATCCTGCCAAGCCTGAAAAATGACACTTTTATCATTTAATTTCCCAGCAACACAGGAATTCATTCTCTTTAAAATGTTAAAAATTAGAGATGTCAAAGTCTATTTGAACAATGCACAGAACTTGCGTTTTCATAAATACAGACATGTTACCATAGAAAATATATAGCAGGTTCATTTTGCTTTGATGCATATTTTAAGTGACATTTAAATAACATAATGTTCGGCTGGGCATGGTGGCTCACGCCTGTAATCCAAGCACTTTGGAGGCCAAGGCGGGCGGATCACCTGAGGTCCGGAGTTCAAGACCAGCCTGACCAACGTGGCGAAACCCCGTCTTTAAAAAAAAAGAATCTAGCCTTTTCCTAACGGCAAAACATTTTCAGGAAGTAGCCTCTTTTTCTTTCTTTTTTTTTTTTTTTTTAAGGCTACAAGGTAGAAATCAAAGTAGCCTCCCTACCTCGAATACATTGTAGAAACAGGGACTATTTCTAGAAGAGTCCAGAAGGAACAGTGGCTGGGAAATTGAGGGCATGAGGGGGACTTTTCATGGCACACTTAAAAAAGATCTATTTTAAAAATCTCACGATGTTCTTATATTTTAAAACATTTTAAAAATATGCCGAAGAAATGACACATAAGGATCACAAAATACGTTGTGGTAAAAATTTAAAAACCTGTCTGGTGATTCTTTTCTCCCACTTCTTTTATCAAAATAGATTTGCCCTGTACGATTACATTTCATATTTGACATACTTACTTTTCTTCTCCCCCCGCCCCGAAATAGGGCTGGGATTTTATTCTTGTTTTTTTTTTTTTTTTTTTTTTTTTTTTGAGACGGAGTTTCCCTCTTGTTACTGGAACAAGGCTGGAGTGCAATGGCGCGATCTCGGCTCACCGCAACTTCCGCCTCCTGGGTTCAGGCAATTCTCCTGCCTCAGCCTCCTGAGTAGCCGGGATTACAGGCACGTGCCACCATGCCCAGCTCATTTTTAGTAGAGAAGGGGTTTCACCATGTTGACCAGATCGTCTCGATCTCTTGACCTCGTGATCCACCCGCCTCGGCCTCCCAAAGTGCTGGGATTACAGGCTTGAGCCACCGTGCCCTGCCTTCCTGTCTTTTAAAATCTCCGGTTTAAAAATGGGTCTGATTATTGAGTGGATCCTGGTTACAATAATCGTACCCATTGAAACCCGAGAAATTTCCCTGTCTCCCTGTTGCCACCAAGTAGGACCTTTCCATACCCGGCCCTCAGAATGTGCAGGAAGGTGAAAGAACAGTGTAGAAAGATGTCGTTCGCTCAGCCCTGTGTTCCAGCTCAGATAGTTTTAAAAAGCTGCGTGGGGTTTCCGCCTCTCTTTTCTAAATTTAACCTGGACACCCAGATCCTCTGCAGCGTCTCCCCTGGAAAGTTCTCGAGCGTTCCCTAGCTTTGGGGCCGCGCCCGCCCAGAGATCTGCCGAGTCATCGTCCTTGTCCCGCGGCCCGCAGCGGGGGATGGGGGCGGCCCTAGGGAGCCCCTCTGGGACCGAGGGAGGTCGGGACTGACGAGGCTGGGAATGAGGGAGGTTGAGGGGGGCTGAGCAAAGCAAGCCCAGTCATTTTCTCAAATGTGACCCAAAATAAAGTCCTGTCCGTCTCGCGGGGTGGGCCAGGGCAGGTCCCGCGGGAGGGGACGGACACCCCGACTCTGCGGGAGGCGCTCAGTTCACGCCCTACGTCCACCTAACGCGAGTTGGCCACCCGAGGCGACCGCGGGGGCTGAGGGGAGGGGGTGCACGATCGCAGCTGAGGAACGCCGGCCGCCCACCGGCTCCAGGCGCCACAGTTCCGGGCCGGGTTTTGGCACCTCCCGCGGGCGGCACCCTCCCCACGGCGAGCGCCGCTACGTCACAATTGCAGTGCGCAGCTACCGCCTTGATCCCTCCGCCCGGCCTCTCAGGACGGCGGCCCGCTGCCCACCAGTCTCGGCCCAGAACCCCAGTCTCAGCAGGAGGACATTTAAGGATGGGACCTGGGTGACTCTAGGCACTGGTTTTCTTTCCAGAGAGCGGAACAGGCGGGGAAAAATAGTCCCTTCTCGGCGATTCTGCGGAGGGATCTCCTCGGGGCGGTGAACGCCGATGACTATATAAGGACGCTCCGGGTGTGGTGCAGCTAGTTCCGTCGCAGCCGGGAGTGCAGTTGTGTTGGTGTTTTGTCAGTTGCTGTCATCGCCGCTTGGTGAGCGGTGGGGTTCTGGGCGGGCTGGGGCTTTCGTGGCCGTTCGGCTGCGTGGTGGGATGGAGGCGGGTTGTCGCGGCTCTAGAGACTGGGGAGGGCTGTCGGCTGTGTCCGTTAGAAAGGTGGCCTTGAGGTGGGGGGAACGCAGCAAAATGGCGGTTGTTCGGAGCGCTGAGTGGAAGACGCCTGTGAGGCGGGCTGTGAGGTCGTTGAAACAAGGTTGGGGGTCATGGACTCGAGGCTTTGAGGCCTTCGCTAATGCAGGAAAGCTCTGATTCTGGTGGGATGGGCTGGGGCACCATTTGGGGACCCTGACGTGAAGTTTGTGATTGACTGGAGAACTCGTTTTGTCCGTTGTGGGGGTAGCAGTTACCGCGTTGCCGCGCGGCAATGTACCCGCACTGTGGGGAGAGCGCGCCTTCGCTCTGTGGTGACGTCACCCGTTCTCGTTCTGTCGGCTCATAATGCAGGGTGGGGCCACCTGCCGGTAGGTGAACGGTAGGCTCTTCTCCGTCGCAGGACGCAGGGTTCGGGCCTAGGGTAGGACCTCCTCAATCGACAGGCGCCAGACCTCTGGAGAGGGAAGGATAAGCAAGGCTTCAGTGTCTTTGGTCAGTTTTATGTATCTACCGTCGTAAGTAGTTGAAGCCTGGGTTTTGAAAACTGAGGCTGGTGAGTGTGTTTTGTGAAGTAAGGCAAGTTTTAAATTGTAATTATTTGGGTCAATGTGACATATAACTTACAGCATTAGGAAGGCTAATAAATAGCTAAATCCTGATGGTATTTGGCTTTTTGTCAAAACAGACAATGCAGATCTTCGTGAAGACCCTGACCGGCAAGACCATCACCCTTGAGGTCGAGCCCAGTGACACCATTGAGAACGTCAAGGCCAAGATCCAGGACAAGGAAGGCATCCCTCCTGACCAGCAGAGATTGATCTTTGCTGGGAAACAGCTGGAAGATGGGCGCACCCTGTCTGACTACAACATCCAGAAAGAGTCCACCCTTCACCTGGTCCTCCGTCTCCGAGGTGGCATGCAGATCTTCGTGAAGACCCTGACCGGTAAGACCATCACCCTTGAGGTCGAGCCCAGTGACACCATTGAGAACGTTAAGGCCAAGATCCAGGACAAGGAAGGCATCCCTCCTGACCAGCAGAGATTGATATTTGCTGGGAAGCAGCTGGAAGATGGGCGCACCCTGTCTGACTACAACATCCAGAAGGAGTCCACCCTTCACCTGGTCCTCCGTCTCCGAGGTGGCATGCAGATCTTCGTGAAGACCCTGACCGGTAAGACCATCACCCTTGAGGTCGAGCCCAGTGACACCATTGAGAACGTTAAGGCCAAGATCCAGGACAAGGAAGGCATCCCTCCTGACCAGCAGAGATTGATCTTTGCTGGGAAGCAGCTGGAAGATGGGCGCACCCTGTCTGACTACAACATCCAGAAGGAGTCCACCCTTCACCTGGTCCTCCGTCTCCGAGGTGGCATGCAGATCTTCGTGAAGACCCTGACCGGTAAGACCATCACCCTTGAGGTCGAGCCCAGTGACACCATTGAGAATGTTAAGGCCAAGATCCAGGACAAGGAAGGCATCCCTCCTGACCAGCAGAGATTGATCTTTGCCGGAAAGCAGCTGGAAGATGGGCGCACCCTGTCTGACTACAACATCCAGAAGGAGTCCACCCTTCACCTGGTTCTCCGTCTCCGAGGTGGCATGCAGATCTTCGTGAAGACCCTGACCGGTAAGACCATCACTCTCGAGGTCGAGCCCAGTGACACTATTGAGAATGTCAAGGCAAAGATCCAAGACAAGGAAGGCATCCCTCCTGACCAGCAGAGGTTGATCTTTGCCGGAAAGCAGCTGGAAGATGGGCGCACCCTGTCTGACTACAACATCCAGAAAGAGTCCACTCTGCACCTTGTCCTCCGTCTCCGAGGTGGCATGCAGATCTTCGTGAAGACCCTGACCGGTAAAACCATCACCCTTGAGGTCGAGCCCAGTGACACCATTGAGAACGTTAAGGCCAAGATCCAGGACAAGGAAGGCATCCCTCCTGACCAGCAGAGATTGATCTTTGCCGGAAAGCAGCTGGAAGATGGGCGCACCCTGTCTGACTACAACATCCAGAAGGAGTCCACCCTTCACCTCGTTCTCCGTCTCCGAGGTGGCATGCAGATCTTCGTGAAGACCCTGACCGGTAAGACCATCACCCTTGAGGTCGAGCCCAGTGACACCATTGAGAATGTCAAGGCCAAGATCCAGGACAAAGAAGGCATCCCTCCTGACCAGCAGAGATTGATCTTTGCCGGAAAGCAGCTGGAAGATGGGCGCACCCTGTCTGACTACAACATCCAGAAGGAGTCCACTCTGCACTTGGTCCTGCGCTTGAGAGGGGGTGTCTAAGATTCCCCTTTAAGGTTTCAACAAATCTCATTGCACTTTTCTTTCAATAAAGTTGTTGCATTCCCAATTGGTGTGGGATATTTTTTTTAAGTTAAGGTATTTTTGCATTAGACTGGGTGAAGGGGATCAAGGTTTCCAGTCCACAAATGTTCCTGTGGTAACCATGAAATGTCACTGAATCGTGGGGAGGTAGATTTACAATATGAACTGTAGAAAGTGGGTGCAAATAAAACCCAGGTTCAAGAACAGCTTGGCCAACATGGTGAAACCCCAGCTCTACTAAAAATATGAAAAGGTGTGGCAGGTGCTTGTAATCCCAGTTACACCGGAGGCTGAGGCAGGAGAATCCCTTGAACCCAGGAGGCAGAGGTTGGCAGTGATTTGAGATCGCAACACTACTTCCAACTGGGGGAGCAGAGCAAGACTGTCTTAATCAGGTTATTAGGAGGTAGATATTTTTCAAGTTACTTAAAAATACTGGTTGGGGGTGTGTGAGGTAACATAATGGGAGAATTACTGGAACACCAGGAAGGAGGAAGGAATATTAAAAGGTGGGAGTGATGAGAAGGGTACCTGTGAAAGAATAAGTACATAGGCCTATATAAATATATGCTGGGCTGCACAGTCATGGGATCAAGTGATTTTAAAAGGATGTTGCAGGTAGAAAAAGGCATAGTTGTCAAGGTATAGAATTAGTGGTTAGAAAATAAAAGCTATTCCTTCAAGCAGTTTTTTGCTGAAATTGTCAAGTAAGGTGGACTGGCATGTAACTAGTGGGTGAAGCAATTGACCTCTGGGTTTGTCTTCTGTATAGTAGCATGTAAGGTGTTAATGTTGACTAGCACCAAAGGTGGAAGTTGTAGAGAAACTGGTTTAATAAAAGGGATGGACACCAGGCAGTACGCACCCCAGAGGTCATCCAGAGGCTCGTTACAGGCCTTGGAAGGTTTTTACCAAGGAGCGTCCCTTTCCCCAAGTTTTAGGGGATTCATGAACAACATCTGCTCTGGAAGAATTTCATGTTGGCTGCAGCAATTATAAAGCACCTGAGGGTGGCTTAAATCAGTTTTAGCTTTAGTTTTAGGGTAAAAGGACTAAAATTTGAGAAATCTGCAAATCATTGAGTTTTCATTGTGAGTACATCTAGTGTATAATTTCCGTGACTTCCATTCAAGTGAGCATGTGAGTCAGGTAACATGACAAGCCAACAAAACCACTGCTATCCAGGCAATCATTTCCAGTTAGTATGTGAGTCTGTGTAATTTTAGTGCCTGTTAAAATCTGGGTGACCTTTGTGTAAGGAAAAAGTACCTTGAATAGTGTCTTGAAGATGTACGCTTGGTGTCAGGCATTGCAAAGTTCATAAATCAGTGTCAAGTGCTTTTTGGAAACCAAAGCTACATCAAGTCAAGTGCAAGAAAGGCTGTGGCTGCTGACGATGTGGGATGTGGGAACTGGGTCATATTGGTGTTACAGCATTGTGCAGAGCCGGCAGAATCTTGGCATGAGAGAGCGTTAGTCTTTTTCAATAAAGGAAGCTGTGTGAGTGTTGTAGAGGGAAGGATGCTCACTTGAAAACTCACTGAAGAACCCTTGGCCCTTTGAACTAAAGTGCTTCCTATCAAGTTCAATGAGAAATTGCGAATTAGGTACCAGAAAAATTTTGAAAAGCAGTGCAGAGCAACACAAGCATATTCATAAAATTAGTGATTTAGAAAGTGAAATTTCCATATGTGGTCACTCGGGGAAAAAAAATTTATCTTTTTCAAAAATAGGAGATTTTGGGCTGGGCGCAGTGGCTCACGTCTAATCCCAGCACTTTGGGAGCCTGAGGTGTGTAGATCACCTGAGGTTCCAAATTAAAAGAAGTTTGAGATCAGCCTGATCAATATGGCGAAACCCTGTCTCTACTAAATATACAGAAATTAGCTGGGCATGGTGGTGGGCACCTATAATCCCAGTTATTCCGGAGGCTGAGGCAGGAGAATTGCTTGAACTGGAGGTTGGAGGTTGCAGTGAACAGAGATTGTGCCACTGCATTGCATTGCAGCCTGGACGACAGACAGCAAGAATGTAAAAAAAAAAAAAAAAATAGGGGATTTTGCTTGTTGCTTAGGTTAGTCTCAAACTCCTGGCCTCACGCCAGGTCTCTTACTGTTTGGAATTACAGTGCATACTTAAATACACAGTTTGTGTGTGTGTGTGCAGGTTTATAAAGTAAAGGTGATAGTAATCTAAGTTCCTACTCAATTTTACTTTCCAGGCATAACTACTTTCTACAGGTTGATATTCTTCTGGACTTTTCCTCTGTGTAAAAATATACCAGATTTATTATGTACATATGTATGTACATAAAGACACAAATTGGACCATTCTAGTATGATTCTCAAGGTTTTTTTTGGGAGGGGAAGCTCCGTAATTATGGATATCTTTCCACTCTAGTGTATCTAGAGCTACCTCATTCTTTTTAATAGTCTTGCTAGTATTCCATTGTTTGGAGGCCCTATGATTTGCTTAGCCTGTCCACCAATATTTGTTTCCAGGTTTTCTTTTTTTTTGAGACGGAGTTTCTCTCTTGTTACTCAGGCTGGAGTGCAATGGCACGATCTCGGCTCACCACAACCTCCGCCTCCTGGGTTCAAGCAATTCTCCTGCCTCAGCCTCTCCAGTAGCTGGGACTACGGGCGCGCACCACCATGCCCAGCTAATTTTTGTATTTTTAGTAGAGATGGGGTTTCATCTTGTTGACCAGGATGGTCTCGATCTCTTGACCTTGTGATCCACCCACCTCGGCCTCTCAAAGTGCTGGGATTATAGGAGTGAGCCACTGTGCCCGGCCTGTTTCCAGGTTTTTGCTTTTTTAATGCTGCTGCAAAGTACATCCTCAACTTCTTCATTTTGTCTATTAGTTCTGTAAGATAGGTTATAAAGTTGAAACTGCCAAATTAAAGGGACCACACCATCATGCTATTTTGTTTTCTAATTTTGATTTTTAAAAAATACAAAATGTGGGATTTTGAGAGGAGAAACTTGAAGACAAGGAGCAAAATCTATCTTTATGACATCCTATTAAAAGCCTGCTTTACATAAAGATTGTGAAAGAACAGCATAAATACAAGATTTGTATGTTAATTAGGTTCTTAGGTCTAATAATCAGCCTTAGCACAAATTTTTATAATTCATGATTATTATCCCGTGATATTTCTCAATTTTTAAATTAAAAAATCCTTAATGTGCATACTTTTGAATTTTTTTTTTTTTTTTTTTTTTGAGACAGAGTTTCACTCTCCTTACCCAGGCTGGAGTGCAATGGCGCGATCTCGGCTCACCGCAGTCTCCGCCTCCTGGGTTCAGGCAATTCTCCTGCCTCAGCCTCCTGAGTAGCTGGGATTACAGGCATGCACCACCATGCCCAGCTAATTTTTTGTATTTTTAGTAGAGAAGGGGTTTCACCATGTTGCCCAGGATGGTCTTGATCTCTTGACCTCGTGATCCACCCGCCTCGGCCTCCCAAAGTGCTGGGATTACAGGCTTGAGCCACTGCGCCCGGCCGAATTGTTAATATAAATTGTTGAGGTGATGGCTTCATATGTGTTTCAACTACTTAAACACTTTTAAACAGTATATAATAAAGTCTTCCAGGCCAGACACAGTGACTCATACCTGTAATCCCAGCACTTTGGGAGGCCGAGGTGGGCGGATCACCTGAGGTCAGGAGTTTGAGACCAGCCTGGCCAACGTATGTGTGTGTGTATATATATATGGTGGAACCTTGTCTCTACAAATACAAAACTCAGCTGGGTGTGGTGATGCACACCTGTAGTCTTAGCTACTCAGGAGGCTGAGACAGGAGAATGAAGTGGAGGTTACAATGGGCTGAGATTGTGCCACTGCATTCCAGCCTGGGTGACAGAGCAAGACCCCATCTCCAAAGAAAAAAAAATCTTCCATCCTTGTCTCCTATCCACCCTTTCCTCCTCCCTACCGCTTCCCCCCAGCATGTACTTTTAGACTTTATGCATATACAATGAGTACTATAATTATATATATACGGATACATATATAGATAATTCCCCTTCACACAAAAGGTAGGACACTGGTCTGTACAGTCTGTCCTGCGCTGTGCTATTATAGTTTTGAGAGTTCTAACTTTTTTTTTTTTTTTTTGATAACAGTCTTGTTCTGTCACCCAGGCTATAGAGGAGTGGTATAATCATGGCTCATTGCAGCCTTGCCCTCCTGGGCTCAAGCAATCTTCCTGCCTTGGCCTCCCAAAGTGTTGAGATTACAGGCCTGAGTCACTGAGCCCGGCCAGCCTGCCTTTCATTTTGTATGAAGAAAAAAGACCTTTTGTGTAATTTCCTCAAGAATAAAGAAAACCAAGAGAGCAACACAATTTCTAGTGAACACCTAGAGGGCCCTTCATCTAATAAATACAAACATGCCAGGAACTACAGTGATACGACGACGACTGAGTGATGCTTCTGCCACAATGGCATCCTCAGTCTGGTTAAATGACAGAGATGTTAGACTAGTCACGGGCTAATTGTTGAATCTTTTTAAAATAATCTTTTTTAAAAATCAGACAACACTTTATTCCATAAAATAGAGCTAAGTGTTCCCGATTGTTAAATTTTAAAGTATCCCAAAGTTTGGTTTCACACTCGAATGAATACTATGCGAGGATTCACTTACATAGACGTGGTTGCATGAGTCTTAAGAAAAAAATAGCATCGTTTGTATTTATTTAAAGTAGTGTTCCTGCGGTGCCTCACACCTGTATTCTCAGCACTTTGGGAGGCCGAGGTAGGCAGATCACGAGGTCAAGAGATCGAGATCATCTTGGCCAACATGGTGAAACCCCATTTCTGCAAAAAATACAAAAATTAGCCGGATGTGGTGGCATGTGCCTGGAAGGCTGAGGCAAGATAATTGCTTGAACTCAGGAGGTGGAGGCTGCAGTGAGCCAAGATTGTGCCACTGCACTCCAGCCTGGTGAAAGAGTGAAACTCCATCTTAAAAAAAAAAAAAAGCCAGGGGCTGTGGCTCATGCCTGTAATCCCAGCACTTCAGGAGGCCAAGGTGGGTGAATCATGAGGTCAGGAGTTCAAGACCAGCCTGGCTACCTTGACGAAACTCCCATCTCTAAAAACACAAAAAATTAGCTGGGTGTGGTGGCACACACCTGTCATCTCAGCTATTCGGAAGGCTGAGGCAGGAGAATCCCTTGAACCTGGGAGGCGGAGGTTTCAGTGAGCCGAGATAGTGCTCCTGCACTCCAGCCTGGGTGACAGAGTGAGACTCCATCTCAAATAATAAAATAAAATATAAAACATAAAATAAGGCCGGGCGCGGTGGCTCAAGCCTGTAATCCCAGCACTTTGGGAGGCCGAGGCGGGTGGATCACGAGGTCAAGAGATCGAGACCATCCTGGTCAACATGGTGAAACCCCGTCTCTACTAAAAATACAAAAAATTAGCTGGGCATGGTGGCGCGTGCCTGTAATCCCAGCTACTCAGGAGGCTGAGGCAGGAGAATTGCCTGAACCCAGGAGGCGGAGGTTGCGGTGAGCCGAGATCGCGCCATTGCACTCCAGCCTGGGTAACAAGAGCGAAACTCCGTCTCAAAAAAAAAAAAAAAAAAAAAACATAAAATAAACTAGTGTTCCTTTTATGCTTTGCCTGAAAGCACAACAAAACCCTTACCAAGATATTACAATTGTGATTCCCATGTAGGTATACTGTTTAGAGATTGGCAAGTGCCTTTTAATTAAAGGAGTCAGCCAGTTTAGTGTGCAGTGTTTATTTCTGCCGGAAGAGGGAGCTTCAGGGAAGGACTATGACTTAGTCACGAAACCTGCAGCACTCCCAAGTGGTTGTGGTTGACCAAGCAATGTATGCTTTTACCTTTCTACTTCCAGAGGCTCGTTCACTCATGAGTAAGCGTTGATTTCCTGTCCCCTCAGATGCCTTTTACTTTCTTCCTTTTCTGCCTATAATAAGCTGCTCTTCCAGTTCTGCAGCTATGTTTCCACCCCCTGCTGGAATTTCTCCGTAACACGCATTGTAGCTATCCTTCAATCCGGTCAGGTCTAACCCTCGAAATGCTCTATCCCCTTCTCCTCTTATCTGCTGGCCACTTTTTTTCCCCACGTACACTCTGCCATTTCCCACTCTTCACTGAAGTTGTTCCCTACCACCTCATGTCAAGGTCTAATTTAGGTATTCCACAAAGCCTTCCTTGACTGCCCCAACTGAAGATGGTCCGTTTTCCCTAAAACCCCATCAACCTTCCTATATCGTACAGAGGCTTGTGAGACTCTGTCTAAAAACAAAACAGACAAAAAGAATCAAACGGCTTGCTTCTGCTCCTTGATTTGCTAGTAAGCAAACACTACCCCTGGCGACAGGAGCTAGGTGAGGCTGTCGGGTTGAATGGGAGCGGTTTGGGATCCTACCTGTGGATGGCCAGGAGAGGCTTTCGGAAAAGAGACAATTTGTGTGAGACCTGGAAGATGGGCCTTAGCTTTGCAGAAGGTGGCGAAACAGGACACAGCACAGGAGCCCGGGGACTGGAAGACATGGGCATCTTTGAGGAACAGAAAGGAGACCAGTATAACTAAGGTGGGAAAAGCAAGTGGAGAGGTGGGGCTGGAGTGCTTTCAACAAATACCAAATGCTTGGTCTGGAGTGGCGCCCAGGCATCAGCATTTTAAAAACTCTTCTAGTGAGTTTGATGTGTAGCCAGGCCTGGGAACCACTGGCTTCAAGTGTTGCTATCAGTAAATGGGTGAGTAAATGGGTGAAATACCTTTGAAATACTTTTTTTTTTTTTTTTTTTGACAGTCTCACTCTATTGCCCAAGCTGGAGTGCAGTGGCACGATCTTTGCTCACTGCAACCTCCACCTCACAGGTTCACGTGACTCTCGTGCCTCAGCCCCCCACGTAGCAGGGATTACAGGCACCTGTCACCACCTGCTTAGCTATTTTTTTTTTCTTTTTTTGTTGTTGTTGTTTTAGTAAAAACAAGGTTACACCATGTTATCCAGGTTGGTCTTGAACTCCCCACCTCAGGTGATCCACCAGCCTCAGCCTCCCAAAGTGTTGGGATTACAGGCATGAGCCACTGTGACCAGCTGAGTAAATGGGTTAATTACCTTTAAACTGAATTGGTACAAGGTAATTGTATTAAGGTAGAATGAGCTTCAAATACATTACAGAAAAATACAAAAATTAACTGGGAGTGGTGGTGCACATCTGTAGTCCCAGCTACTCAGAATACTGAGGTGGAAGGATAGTTTGAGCCTGGGAGGTGGAGGCTGCAGTGAGCCGTGCTTGTGCCACTGCACTCCAGCCTGGGTGGCGCAGCAAGAAAAAAAGAAGTTCCATTGCTACTAGCTACTATTTGAGATCTTCTATTTTTTTTTTTTTTTTTTTTTTTAGATGGATTTTTTTCTCTTGTTGCCCAGGCTGGAGTGCAATGGCACGATCTTGGCTCACCTGCAACCTCTGCCTTCTGGGTTCAAGCGATTCTCCTGCCTCAGCTTCCTGAGTAGCTGGGACTACAGGCATGCGCCACCACACCCGGCTAATTTTTTTTCAATTTTTAATAGAGGCGGAGTGTGGGAATCAGGAAAGTTTCTCTTTAAAGTTGTTTTTCTTGTTAAATAATAAATCAGAAGTGTGCTAGTAACTCTTTGTTAAGCCCTATCCTAGGTAGCTGTTAAACATGCCATGCTTACAGGCACGTAGTATATTCTTTGTCCTTGGACTTTATCCAAGATATCTGTGCTGGATGTGCTCACAGGCATGTCCCAGCTCACAGCCTATGCCCTTTACCTGTTTAGAAAAGTTTTAAGTTGGCCGGGCGTGGTGGCTCACGCCTGTACTCCCAGCACTTTGGGAGGCTGAGGCAGGTGGATCACGAGGTCAAGAGATCGAGACCATCCTGGTCAACATGGGTGAAGCCCTGTCTCTACTAAAAATACAAAAAAAAAATTAGCTGGGCATGGTGGCACCTGCCTATAATCCCAGCTCAGGAGGCTGAGGTAGGAGAATTGCCTGAACCCAGGAGGCGGAGGTTGCGGTGAGCCGAGATTGTGCCATTGCACGCCAGCCTGGGCAACAAGAGCGAAACTCCGTCTCAAAAAAAAAAAAAAAAAAAAGGAAAAGTTTTAAGTTGTTAGCCAATCGCGTTTTAGTTTAAATTGTGAGGTCTGGCTCCAAGAAACAGAGATCAGACACAGCAGGAAGGACAACCCCAAATGCATAAGGGATAAATATGTCTGCTTTTCCTTTGTTCTTTGTATTCTTGTGGTAAGATGGCTAGCGAGGTATCCTTCCTGCAGTGCAGGAAGTAAAAAAAGTAAAAATTGCTTTACTGAGAGATCCTTTGTCTCAGTGCTACTTTTTCTTTGTGGCACTGAGCATCTGTTTCCAACACGAGGTTTCTCCATATTGGTCAGGCTGATCTTGAACTCCCAACCTTAAGTGATCTGCCCACCTTGGCCTCCCAAAGTGCTGGGATTACAGGCGTGAGCCACTGTGTCTAGCTTGAGATCTTATTTTTAACAAATGTAGGTATCCATTTATGTACTTCCTAATATTTTAGAGAGAGTGTCTTGCTCTGTTACTCGGGCTAGAGTGCAGTGGTGCAACCACAGCTCACTTCAGCCTTGAACTCTTGGGCTCTAGCCATTCTCCTAACTCAGCCTCCTAAGTAGGGAGGACTACAGGTGTGCACCACCATGCCCAGCTAATTTTTTGATTTACAAAAATTTTTTTGGTAGAGACAGAGTTTCACTATATTGCCCAGTCTGGTCTTGAACTCCTGGCCTCAAGCAATCCTCATGCCTCAGCCTCCCAAAGTACTGGGATTACATGCATGAGCCACTGTGCCCAGCCCCTAGATATTCATTTAAAAAAGCTTTATTGCTGGGTGCGGTGGCTCATGCCTGTAATCCCAGCACTTTGGGAGGCCGAGGCGGGTGGATCCTGAGGTCAAGAGATCGAGACCATCATGGTCAACATAGTGAAACCCCGTCTCTACTAAAAATACAAAAAATTAGCTGAGCATAGTGGCGCATGCCTGTAATCCCAGCTACTCAGGAGGCTGAGGGAGGAGGATTGCCTGAACCCAGGAGGCGGAGGTTGCAGTGAGCCGAGATCATCGCGCCATTGCACTCCAGCCTGGGTAACAAGAGCGAAACGCCGTCTCAAAAAAAAAAAAAAAAAGCTTTATTGAGCCTTACTTTATTAGGATACTTCCAGTAGAAGAAAATTCAACCCGATTGGCCTAAACAATAGGAAAATGTATTATCTTCCCAGTATGACATTTGGAGCTAGGACCCCTGACCTCCTATGTGGTCTTTTTTCTCAGATTGTTAGCAAGATGTCTGTGCAGTTCCAGACATCACATGCAGACAATGCCCAGAGGAAGGGAAGGTGACATCTCTTGCCTGTGATTCCTGAAGATGCGAGAAGATCTTTCCCAGAAGTCCTCTTGGCAGACTTGCCAGCATTGGCCAGGATTGGGTTACATGTTCATTGGCTTTTGTTTTGTTTTTGAGACAAGATCTGGCTCTGTTGCCCAGGCTGGATTGCAGTGGCGCAATCTCGGCTCACTGCACCTCTGCTTCCTGGGCTCAAGTGATCCTCCCGCCTCAGCCTCCCATGTAGCTGGGACTACAAGCATGCACTATCATGTCCAATTAATCTTTGTATTTTTTGTAGTCAGGATTTACCCATGTTGACCAGGATGGTCTTGAACTCCGGGCTCAAGTAGTCCTCCTGCCTCGGCCTCCTGAGTAATTAGGAATATAGGTGTGAGCCACCATGCTTGGTTAATTTTTGTATTTTTTTGTACAGATGGGGTTTTATATGTTGCCCAGGCTGGTCTCAAACTCCTGGTCTCAAGTGATTTTGTCCAACTCAGTGCCCCAGAGTGTTGGAATTGCAGGTGTGGGCCGCTGTACTCGGCCCATGCTCATTCTTTTAAATTTTTTTTTTTTTTGAGACGGAGTTTCGCTCTTGTTACCCAGGCTGGAGTGCAATGGCACAGTCTCGGCTCACCACAACCTCCACCTCCTGGGTTCAGGCAATTCTCCTGCCTCAGCCTCCTGAGTAGCTGGGATTACAGGTACGCGCCACCATGCCCAGCTAATTTTTGTATTTTTAGTAGAAACGGGGTTTCACCATGTTGACCAGGATGGTCTCAATCTCTTGACCTCGTGATCCTCCTGCCTCAGCCTCCCAAAGTACTGGGATTACAGGCTTGAGCCACCACGCCTAGCCTTAAAAATTTTTTTTTTTTTTTGAGAGGGAGTCTCTCTGTGTTGCCCAGGCTGGAGTGCAGTGGCATGCTCTCGGCTCACTGCAACTTCCGCCTCCTGGGTTCAAGCAATTCTTCTGCCTCAGCCCCCCAAGTAGGTGAGATTACAGGTGCATGCCACCCCGCCCGACTAATTTTTTATTTTTTTTTTGAGACGGAGTTTTGCTCTTGTTACTCAGGCTGGATTGCAATGGCGTGATCTCGACTCCGCCTTCTGGGTTCAGGCAATTCTCCTGCCTCAGCCTCCTGAGTAGCTGGGATTACAGGCACATGCCACCATGCCCAGCTAATTTTTTGTATTTTTTTAAGTAGAGACGGGGTTTCACTATGTTGACCAGGATGGTCTCGATCTCTTGACCTCGTGATCCACCCACCTCAGCCTCCCAAAGTGCTGGGATTACAGGCATGAGCCACCATGCCTGGCCCTAATTTTGTATTTTTAAGTAGAGATCAGGTTTCATCATGTTGGTCAGGCTGGTCTTGAACTCCTGACCTCGTGATCGGCGTGCCTCAGCCTCCCAAAGTGCTGGGATTACAGGCGTGAGCCACCGCACCCAGCTTCTTTTTAAGTTTGTTTTTTGTTTTTTTTTTTTAGGTGGAGTTTCGCTCTTGTTACCCAGGCTGGAGTGCAATGGTGCGATCTCGGCTCACCGCAACCTCCGCCTCCTGGGTTCAGGCAATTCTCCTGCCTCAGCCTCCTGAGTAGCTGGGACTACAGGCACGCGCCACCATGCCCAGCTAATTTTTTGTATTTTTAGTAGAGACGCGGTTTCACCATGTTGACCAGGATGGTCTCGATCTCTTGACCTCGTGATCCACCCGCCTTGGCCTCCCAAAGTGCTGGGATTACAGGCTTGAGCCACCGCGCCCAGCCTCTTTTTAAATTTTTTAATTAAACTTAAAAAAAAAAATTTACACTGGGTGCAGTGGCTCATTCCCGTAATCCCAGCATTTTGGGAGGCCGAGGTGGGTGGATCACCTGAGGTCAGGAGTTGGAGACCTCAGTCTGGCCAACATGGTGAAATCTGTCTTTACTAAAAATACAAAAACTAACCAGGCATGGTGGTGTGCACCTGTAATCCCAGCTACTCAGGAGGCTGAGGCAGAATTTCTTGAACTCTGGAGGTGGAGGTTGCAGGGAGCTGAGATTGCACCCCTATACTCAAGCCTTGGCGACAGAGCGAGACTGTCTCAAAAAAAAAATTTTTTTTTAAATAAACGGTGTCTCCCTCTGTTGCCCAGGCTGGAGTGCAGTGGCGTGATCAGAGCTCACGGTAGCCTCAACCTCCCCAGCTCAAGCCATCCTCTCGACTCAGCCTCCCAAGTAGCGGGGACTACAGGCATGCACCTCCAGGCCTGGCTATTATTCTTTTATTGTTAATGAAGCTATAGAATGTATTTAAAAATATTTTTTTTAACCCAGCAATCCTATTACTGGGTATATATCCAAAGGATTATAAATCGTTCTATTATAAAGATACATGCACAAGTATGTTCATTGCGGCACTGTTTACAATAGCAAAGACATGGAACCAACCCAAATGCCCACTGACGATAGACAGGACAGGGAAAATGTGGCACATATACACCATGGAATACTAAGCAGCCGTAAAAAACAATGAGTTTGTGTCCTTTGTAGGGACATGGATGAACCTGGAAACCATCATTCTCAGCAAACTGACACAAGAACAGAAAATCAAACGCCGCATGTTCTCACTCACAGGCGAGTGTTGAACAATGAGAACACGTGGACACAGGGAGGGGAGCATCACACACTAGGGTCTGTTGGTGGGGGAACTAGGAGAGGGACAGCAGCAAGTAGGGAGTTGGGGAGGGATAAGATGGGGAGAAATGCCAGATGTAGGTGACGGGGATGGAGGCAGCAAACTGCCTTGCCATGTATGTACCTATGCAACAATCCTGCATGTTCTGCACATGTACCCCAGAACCTAAAGTGCAATAAAATATATTAAAATATATATATATATTTAGCTGTCTTTATTGCTGCTTTTCTTCTTGGAGTTAGAACACAAGTTTTGATGGGAAGCAGGCTAGGACACATTTGTCTCTTCCACAGCAATGGTCATAGAAAAGCAGGACATATTTACAAACTCTCAAGTGCATCTTAAAATGTGCAAAAGCTGCCAAACTCCCAGGGGTGAAGGGCGAAGTCCAGTAGCATCAACTGTGGCTGAGGAGCGACCACAGGTAGGAGGAGGGGCAGGTGTGACTCAGCGCCTGCGTGGGCCAGTGTTTTGGGGCCAGCGTTTCCCTTCCCACTCGGGGAACAGTGGTCTGTTCTGCACTGTGCGTGACTCCTCGAGGAAGTCCGCCTACCAGTTTCCCCTCACTGGTATTTTTGGGAGTTTCTGAAGAATGCTTGCACTCTCTACAAATCTGTGCTTGTCATCACTTGTCACTCGGCCAGCTGGCTGCCTTGGGAGCTTCTGCCCATGACCTCTGGACACCTTGGACTTGGCTTCTCTGGGCTGCCTCAGGGATCCGGCTCTTTCCCTAAGACAGCCAGATATGGGGGTAGTGAAAGGAAATTGCAATTCGGAGAAATGACAGTTGTGTGCTGCAGATATTACTGCTCCAGGGTCCTGCTCCTTCCCTGGGGGATCTGATAGGTCATTCTTGTCCTTGGCCCCGAGCTGACATCCTTCCTTAACTACATCCCCCAAACCTGGAGCCAAACCTCACCCCCTTCTGTGGGGCCCAGGGTAAGGAGAAAAAAAATTTACGGCCGGGCGCGGTGGTTCACGCCTGTAATGCCAGCACTTTGGAAGGCTGAGGCGGGCTGATCATGAGGTCAGGAGATGGAGACCATCCTGGCCACCGTGGTGAAACCCTGTTTCTACTAAAATACAAAAAACGGTGGTACACACCTGTAGTCCCAGTTACTGGGGAAGCTGAGGCAGAGGAATCGCTTGAACCTGGGAGGCAGAGGTTGCAGTGAGCTGAGACCACGACACTGCACTCTCCAGCCTGGTGACAGACAGACTGAGACTCCATCTCAAAAAAAAAAAAAAACTGGCCAGGCGTGGTGGCTCATGCCTGTAATCCCAGCACTTTGGGAGGCTGAGGTGGGTGGATCACTTGGGGTCAGGAGTGTGAGATCAGCTTGGTTAACATGGTGAAACCCCGTCACTCCTAAAAATACAAAAATTAGCCGGGTATGGTCATACATGCCTGTAATCCCAGCTACTCGGGAGACTGAGGCTGGAGAATCTCTTGAATCTGGGAGTCAGAGGTTGCAGTGAACTGACATCACACCACTGCACTCCAGCCTGGGTGACAGAGTGAGACTCTGTCTCAGGAAAAAAAAAATATTATTATTATTTTTAATTTTTTTTAGATGGGCTCTTGCTATGTTGCCTAGGCTGGTCTGGAACTGTTGGGCTCAAGCAACCCTCCTACCTTGGTCTCCCAAAATGCTGGGACTAGAAGACCCAGGTGAGAGGATCATTTGAGCCCAGAAGTTCAGACCAGCCTGGGCAACCAAGACCCTGCCTCTGCAAAAACTAAAAAAAAAATTAGCCAGATGTGCTGACACGAATCTCAAGTCCCGACTACTGGGGAGGCTGAGGTAGGAGGATTGCTCACGTCCAGGAGGCTAAGGCTGCAGTGAGTTGTGTTGGCACCGCTGCATTCCAGCCTGGGCAACAGAGCCAGACTCTGACACACACACACACACACACACACACACACACACACACGTTTGCAAGGAGGGTTAAAAAAAAACCCGCCACCCTCACCAACAAAAAATCACCTTAGTTAAGAACCACGTTCTTGTATTAGGCATAGAAGTCAGAAGCCAAATCTTGTTTTCTACCTTGAGACAGATATGTTGCATAGATGGGAACAATTAGTAAACTGGCAGGTTTTTTTTTTGGACTTTTTATTATTTTATTTTTAAAAATAAAGATGGGCTTTCACCATGATAACCAGGCTGGTTCTGAACTCCTGACCTCAGGTGATCCACCCACCTCAGCCTCCCAAAGTGCTAGGGTTACAGGCGTGAGCCACCATGCCCGGCCAACTGGCAGGTTTTTACATCAAAGGCTTTTGGTGAGAAATAAAGGCTGCTTTTTTTTTTTTTTTTTTTTTTTTTTGCCAATCAATGAGAGCTTGTAAGGTTGCTGAGGTTGGTTGGCCTTGAACTCTTGGCCTCGCCTTTGCAAGCGCCACGACATCCGGCCGGAGCCACTTTGGGCCCCTAAAGGCTGCTTTTAAGTGAGTAGTAAATGGAAAAGTTACTAATAAACAACAACGATAAGTGACTTGTATCAGGTTCCACCCACAGCACCAGGAGAAGTTGGTTTCTCTTTGGCAGAGTGGTCAGCAGTATGAGCGTCTCTTTCCTCACTGAAGCTACCTGGCTCTTTGACTGGCTTCGGTGAAAACCCCTAACTTTTGGGCCGGGCGCAGTGGCTCAAGCCTGTAATCCCAGCACTTTGGGAGGCTGAGGCGGGTGGATCACAAGGTCAGGAGATCGAGACCATCCTGGTCAACACGGTGAAACCCTGTCTCTACTAAAATACAAAAAATCAGCTGGGCATGGTGGCGCGTTCCTGTAATTCCAGCTACTCAGGAGGCTGAGGCAGGAGAATTGCCTGAACCCAGGAGGTGGAGGCTGCGGTGAGCTGAAATTGCGCCATTGCACTCCAGCCTGGGTAACAAGAGCAAAACTCCGTCTCAAAAAAAACAAAACAAAACCCTAACTTTTTAACATTTTAAATTTTATTTTATTTTTTTAATTATTATTATTTTTTGAGATGGAATCTCTCCCTGTCCCCCAGGCTGACGTGCAGTGCACGATCTCTGCTCACTGCAACCTCCGCCTCCCAGGTTCAAGCAATTTTCCTGCCTCAGTCTCCCAAGTAGCTGGGATTACAGGTGTGCGCCACCACGCCTGGCTAATTTTTTGTAACTTTAGTCGAAATGGGGTTTCACCATCTTGGCCAGGCTGGTCTTGAACTCCTGACCTCATGATCTGCCTGCCTCAGCCTCCCAAAGCGTTGGGATTACAGGCATGAGCCACCGCACCCAACCATTATTATTCTTTTAAATTAGTTTTTAATTTTTAATTTTTTGAGACAGGGTCTTGCTCTGTCACACAGGCTGGAGTGTAGTGGTGTGATCTCAGCTAACTACAACCTCCACCTTCCAGGTTCAAGCGATCCTCCTGCCTCAGCCTCCCGAGTAGCTGGGATCACAGGTGTGCACCACCACGCCCAGCCAATTTTTGTATTTTTAGAACACATGGGGTTTCACCATGTTGGCCAAACTAGTACTATTATTATTATTGTTATTGTTATTATTTTTTTTTTTTTTGAGACGGAGTTTTGCTCTTGTTAGCCAGGCTGGAGTGCAATGGCATGATCTCGGCTCACCGCAACCTCTGTCTCCTGGGTTCAAGCAATTCTCCTGCCTCAGCCTCCTGAGTAGCTGGGATTACAGGCACGCGCCACCATGCCCACCTAATTTTTGTATTTTTAGTAGAGATGGGGTTTTACCATGTTGACCAGGATGGTCTCGATCTCTTGACCTCGTGATCCACCCGCCTCGGCCTCCCAAAGTGCTGGGATTATAGGCATGAGCCACCGCGCCTGGCCTTGTTATTCTTTTTTTTCTCTTGAGACAGGGTCTCACTGTGTTGCCCAGGCCAGAGTGCAGTGGCGAGATCATGGCTCACTGCAGTCTCAACTAACCCAGGCTTGAGTGGTTCTCCCACCTCAGCCTTCTAAGTAGCTGGAACTAATAGGTGTATGCCACCATGCCCAGCTAACTTTTGTATTTTTTGTAGAGACATGGTTTCACTATGTTGCCCAGGCTGGTCCCAAAGTCCTAGGCTCAAGCAATACACCTATCTCGGCCTCCCAAAGTGCTGGGATCACAGGTGTCAGCCACTGAGCCTGGCCCCTAACTCTTTACCATGCAAAAGAGAAGCATCAGGACTATAGGTAGAATTAAAATTGAAATCTCCTTATTGGTCCACCAACTAGAATGAGACTAAGTGGTAGTACATGAATTAGCTGTGCTTTTGGCCATAGGAAACCGAAAAATCAAACTACAGAGGTTTAAACAAGGGGGTGTAAATTTCCTCACATAAGTCTAGCTGGGGATGGTGGCTCATGCCTGTAATCTCAACACTTTGGGAGGTCGAGGTGGGCAGATCACTTGAGGTCAGGAGTTCAAGGTCATCCCTGACAACATAACAGGACCCCTGTCTCTACAAAAAGTAAAAAATTAGCTGGGCTAATTTAAAAATCGATTCTATAGTTTCAACAACAATAAAAGAATGATAGCCGGGCCTGGAGGTATGTGCCTGTAGTCCCAGCTTCTTGGGAGGCTGAGGCAGGAGGGTTGCTTGAACCTGGGAGGTCGAGGCTCCAGTGAGCTGTAATTGCACCACTGCACTCCAGCCTGGGAGACAAAGTAAGGTCCTGTCTCAAAAAAAAAAGGAAGAAGAGGACATTTGGACATAAGGGACTCTGATGTCAGAGTGTGATTCTGTTGTTCTTTCCCTCATAGTTGCAAGATTACTGCCATAACTCCAGACATCACATCTGTATTCAAAGGAAGAAGCAGGGAGGAATGGAGTCAGCCACGTGGGTTTCTTTTATGAAGAAAAAAGAAAAGCGCTCGCGGACATCCTTTGGTCTCATTGGTCAGAACTGGGTGCGGCGGCCTTCAGCAGCTGCAGAGGAGGCTGCCACGGCGGGTTTTTGTGGTTGGTTTAGACCGAGGCCTCTCTAGCTCAGCACTGTTGATCGACATGTTCGCCTGGATAATTCTTGGCTGTGGATCGTAGGCTGTTAGCAGCATCTGTGACCTCTACCCCATGTAGCCCGGTCATCCTTAGTCATGACAACCCAGAAGGTCACTGGACATTTTCTAAGTTCCCTGGGAGGCAAAATTTTCCCTCCTTGTAAACCACTAGTTTCAACGAGTTATAATCCATAGTTGAAGCTGAATGTGTTGCCACCCTGAAAAAAACATCAGAATGCCATAAGGGTCACGGATTTGAGGGCAGACAGCTGAACGCAGCGGTGCCGAAGCCTAAGGTCACCTACTTTTGATCTGTCGTCTGGATAAACTCAGGCACACATTTTAAAAGTTTATTTTTTTATTGACACGGAGTGTCTGTTACCCAGGCTGGAGTGCAATGGCGAGATCTCAGCTCACTGCAACCCCCACCTCCCGGGTTCAAGCAATTCTCCTGCTTCAGCCTCCTGAGTGGCTGGGATTACAGGCACCCGCCA
Source organism: Saguinus oedipus (assembly GCA_031835075.1). Classification (NCBI taxonomy): domain Eukaryota; kingdom Metazoa; phylum Chordata; class Mammalia; order Primates; family Cebidae; genus Saguinus; species Saguinus oedipus. The sequence goes on along the minus strand of CM063177.1, from coordinate 133,628,269 downwards.
TCATGCCCAGCTAATTTTTATATTTTTGTAGAGATGGGGTTTCGTTATGTTGGCCAGACTGGTCTTGAACTCCTGATCTCTCTTTGAGCAAATACAACAGTGGGGAGAGGAAAGTACTCAGGGTCTGAAGGACGGAAGTGAGGGGAACCCAGGGGCCCTAAGAGGTGACCATATGCCAGTCCCCTCCCCACAGGCTTCATGTCTGAGTTTTCCCACATGCTGGTTTGCCAGTCCCTCTGTCCCTCCCTTCCTCCCTCCTCCCTCCCTTCCTTTCTGCCTTCCCTCCTTCCTAGACAGGATCTCATTATATTGCCCAGACTGGGAGAATAATTTTTTTTATTAGTTCGTATAGATCTGTCTTATTCTTGTTTACAGCTACAAAATATTCTATTGTGGGCCTGGCGTGGTGGCTCATGCCTGTAATCCTAGCACTTTGGGAGGCCGTGGTGGGTGGATCACCTGAAGTCAGGAGTTCAAGACCAGCCTGGCCATCATGGTGAAACCCCATCTTTATAAAAACAAAAAACAAAATATTCTATTGTGTAGCTGTGCACTGTTTGACACGGTAATCACTAATCACACATGGCTATTTACGTTTGTTTTCTTCTTCACTTTTATTTTTTAGAGATGAGGTCTTGCTATGTTGCCCAGGCTGGAGTGTGGTGGCACAATCACAGCACACTGCAGCCTCAACCTCCTGGTCTCAAGTGATCCTCCTGCCTCAGCCTCCTGAGTAGCTGTTATTCTAGGTGCTCAGCACCACACCCAGCTAAATTTAAATTAATTAAAATTAAATAAAGTTGGCTAGGAACGGTGGCTCATACCTGTAATCCCAGCACTTGGGAGGCTGAGGTGGGCAGATCACGAGGTCAAGAGATTGAGACCATCTCAGCCAACATGGTGAAACCCTGTTTCTACTAAAAATACAAAAATTAGCTGAGCGTAGTGGCGAATGCCTGTAATCCCAGTCACTTGGGAGGCCGAGGCAGGAGAATTGCTTGAACCTGGGAGGTTGAGGTTGCAGTGAGCTGAGATGGCGCCACTGCACTCCAGCCTCGGTGACAGAGCGAGACTCTGCTTAAAAAAATATTTTTAAAATAAAGTTAGTTCATCAAGTGTACTGGCCACATTTCAAGTGCTCAGTGGAAACGTGACTAGAGCCCCTGTAGTGGGCGGTGCGGACACGGACCACTTCCGTCACTGCAGAAAGCTCTGCTGGATGGCGCTGCTGTAGATGGACCACACTTCAGTTGGCAATCCTTTCCTGCTGGATACTCGGGTGCTTCCAGTATGATGCTACTAAAACACCGGCAATGATGGCCATTCTTTTTCTTTTCATTTTTTTTCTTTTTCAGACCGGGTCTTGCTCTGTGTCCCAGGCTGGAGAGCAGCGGTGTGATCTCAGCTCACTGCAGCCTCCGCCTCCCGGGTTCAAGCAATCCTCCCACCTCTTTCTCCCAAGTAGCTGGGATACAGACATGCGCCACCATGCCCAGCTAATTTTTATGTTTTGTGTAGAGACGGAGTTTCACCATGTTGCTCAGGCTGATCTCAAACTCCTGGGCTCAAGCGTCTGCCTGCCTTGGCCTCCCAAAATGCTGGGGTAACAGGCATGAACCGCCTCATCCAGCCAAGGCTATTTTTGTTTTTAAATTTAAACAGGGGTCATGCTAAACTACTCTAAATCATGCCAATTTGAGTATATGTGCTGCCAAAGTGAGCACATGTATTTGACTAATTATTTATTATTATTATTGTTTTTGAGACAGGGTCTTGCTGTCACCCAAGCTGGAGTGCTATGGCACGATCATGGCTCTCTGCAGCCTCAACCTCCTGGGCTCAAGTGATCCTCCTACCTTAGCCTTCCGAGTAGATGGAACTACAGGCCTGCATCCCCTGTATTTTTTGTATTTTTCATAGACATGGATTAGCACTTTGTTGCCCAGGCTGGTCTTGAACTCTGGAGCTCAAGCAGCTGGCGCACCTCAGCCTCCAAAGTGCTGCGATGACGGATGTGAGCCACTGCATCTGGCTGGCTGTTTTTATCCATAGATTGCTGCTGCTGTGGTGCATCTATATCTGAAAAATAAACTTCTCAAAGTGAACTTGCTGAGCCAAAGGCCACATGCATTTTAAATTCAAACAGGCTTTGTCAAATTCCCCTCCAGAGAGGTCACACAAAGGTACCCTTCTGCCAACAGCACTCAGCAGTGCCTGCCTCCTCACACCCTAGCAACACAAGAGCATCTCACACTGATCTTGGCTTATGTATCTCCTCGGTGAATTATAGTATCTCACGAGAGTTTTACCTTAAAAATTATTTTGTGTTCCCTCACACAGTAAGGACCTCATTGATTACTCCACTTGGCAAAGTCCCTTTCCATGTGGAAAACACTTCTTGAAGCCCTTGGTATCTCAGCTGGGGATGTGGGGACTTTGCCCTTCAGGAGGGCGTCTAATGTTTGTAGTGATTGCCTCATCTGCCGTTTGCACTGAGCTTGTCTTGCTAATTATTAGCTACGGTGGATGCAGAGAGAAAGACGGAACTGGATATGGAACAGCAGAAGCTATGGCAGACTGCAAGAGTGCCTGGCTGCCACCGTTGAAAAAATTATAACGTTTCTCGGACAGGCGTGGTGGCTCATGCCTGTAATCTCAGGACTTTGGGAAGCCAAGGTGGGTGGAACATGAGGTCCAGAGTTGGAGACCAGCCTGACCAACATAGTGAAACCCCGTCTCTACTAAAAATACAAAAATTAGCCCGGCGTGGTGGCGTGCGCCTGTAATCCCAGCTACTCCGGAGGCTGAGGCAGGAGAATCGCGTCAACCCAGGAGGAGGAGGTTGCAGTGAGCTGAGATCGTGCCACTGCACTCCAGCCTGGGCGACAGAGCAAGACTCTGTCTCAAAGAAAGAAATTATGTTTCTCAAAGGTAATTTTGTTATAAAGTAACTGTGCAGTTTATTCATTTAATTGTGCAGTTTTTTTATTTGTTCATTTAACAAATAAGAGACTGTAGAGGCAGAGCGTTGCCATGTTGCTCAGGCTGGTCTGGAACTCCTGGGCTCAAGTGATCTTCCTGCCTTGGCCTCCCAAAGTGCTGGGATTACAGGTGTGAGCCACTGTGCCCAGCCAAGAACAGTTTTTATATTTTATTTTCATATTGAAAATCAGTCACATTTGCTGGGCGTGGTGGCTCAAGCCTGTAATCCCAGCACTTTGGGAGGCTGAGGCGGATGGATCACGAGGTCAAGAGATCGAGACCATCCTGGTCAACAAGGTGAAACCCTGTCTCTACTAAATATACAAAAATTAGCTGGGCATGGTGGTGCACGCCTGTAGTCCCAGCTACTCGGGAGGCTGAGGCAGGAGAATTGCTTGAACCCAGGAGGCGGAGGTTGCGGTGAGCCGAGATCGTGCCATTGCACTCCAGTCTGGGTAACAAGAGCGAGACTCCGTCTCAAAAAAGAAAAGAAAAGAAAAGAAAATCAGTCACATTTGTTTCAGCCTCAAAGAGTGTGTTTATGTAAAATTAAAGTTTTTTCTGAACAGGACATGGGTTAGTGGGTATGGAGTTGTAGTTTGCAGGATGAAAATGGGGGGCGGGTTTCAGTGTTGGAAGGTGAAACAGCTCTGGAGGTGGATGGTGGCTGCACAGCCACGTGAATGGCCTTAATATCACATTTACAAATAGACAAAATGGTGAAAAACTGTGGACATGGTGGTGAGACACGGAAGCCTGTTTAGAAAGCAGGCAGAAACAGGAAACAGTTGCTAAGGCTTGGGGACTGCTAAAATGTTCCCAGAAGGTGGAGCAGTGCTCCCGTTCCAGCGTGGGGAGGTTTCTGTGAGTGCTTACGGGCACCACGCTGAGTCAGGGGCTGGCAAGGGCCCTGGGGAAATGTTGCAGAACCTAAATGGAGGGTCCATGGCCCCAAAGCCAGAGCATCTCCTAAGCACATGCAGGCTGGCTGGGCGCCCCAGTTCTCTCCCAGGCCACCACAAAAAACACAGGGCAGCCGCAAGGGGGAGTGGGGAGGTGACTTGCTCCTTGCCGAGTCTGGCATCCCCTAAGGGAAGTGGGCGTGGACACATGGTACTGGCAGGTGGTGCCACTGTTGCCCACTCCCTCCCTGCATTCCTCCATCTCCTCTGTCTTTTAAAAATTGTAAAAGGCCCAGGGTGCAGTAGCTCGTGCCGGTAATCCCAGCGCTTTGGGAGGCCGAGGCAGGCAAATCACGAGATCAGGAGTTCAAGACCAGCCTGACCAACATGGTAAAACCCTGTTTCTTCTAAAAATACAAAAATTAGCCAGTCATGGTGGCATGTGCCTGTAATCCCGGCTACTGGAGAGGCTGAGGCAGGAGAATCACTTGAACCTGGGAAGTGGAGGTTGCAGTGAGCCGAGATCACACCACTGTGTTCCAGCCTGGGTGACAGAGAGAGACTCTGTCTCAAGAAATAATAATAATAATAATAATAATAATAAATTGTGGTAAAATACCCATAACATAGAACTTACCATTAAAAAACAAAAGTCACAATTTTAACCATTTTGAAGTGTACAGTTCAGGGGCATTTCGGACATTCACAATGTTATGCAACCACCTCCTCCATCTAGTTCCAGAACATTCCTTCACCCACAAAGGGAACCCTGTACCAATTAGCAATAGAAATAGCAGTCACCTCCTATCTCCCCTCTCCCGAGTCCCTGGCACCCACCAATCTGTTTTCTGTCACTTTTTTTTCTTTTTTTTTTTAAGGCAGGGTCTTGATGGGTCATCCAGGCTGGAGTGCTCATAGCTCACTGCAGCCTCAAATTCCTGGCCTCAAACAATCCTCCCGCTTCAGCCTCCCAAAGTGCTGGGATAACAGGAGTGAGCTCCTCTGTGTTCTGTTTATGGATATGCTTAATCTAGAGATTTCCTATAAATGGAATCTTGCACTATGTGGCCCTTTGTGTCTGGTTTCTCTGACTTGTTTTTTTGAGACATCACCCAGGTTGGAGTGCAGTGGTGTGATCTCAGCTCACTGCAGCCTCCACCTCCTGGGTTCAAGTGATTCTCCTGCCTCAGCCTCCTGAGTAGCTGGGACTATAGGCACCTGCCACAATACCTGGTTAATATTTTTTGTTTTTTTTGGCCGGGTGCGGTGGCTCACGCCTATAATCCCAGCACTTTGGGAGGCTGAGGTGGGTGGATCACGAGGTCGAGAGATCGAGACCATTCTGGTCAACAAGGTGAAACCCCATCTCTACTAAAAATACAAAAATTAGCTGGGCATGGTGGTGCATGCCTGTAGTCCCAGCTACTCGGGAGGCTGAGGCAGGAGAATTGCTTGAACCCAGGAGGCAGAGGTTGTGGTGAGCCAAGATTGTGCCATTGTACTCTAGTCTGGGTAACAACAGCGAAACTCCGTCTCAAAAAAAAATATATCTATATATCTATATCTATATCTATATCTATATCTATATCTATATCTATCTATCTATCTATCTATCTACATATATAGTGTTTTAGAAAGTAAAAAAAAAATAGAAAAAGAATATTTTTTTGTGTTTTTAGCAGAGATGGGGTTTTGCCATGTTGGCCAGGCTGGTCTTGAACTCCTGACCTCAAGTGATCCTCCTGCCTCAGCCTTCCAAAATGCTGAGATTAGAGGTGTAAGCCACCATGCCAGCCAATATTTCATTTCTTTTTATGGCTGAATCATACTCCATGGTATGGACAGACCACATTTTGTCATCCACTGATGGGTATTTGAGTTGTTTCCCAAGTAGTTTTTTAAGTGGTTAAAAATAAACGAATATTACGTGATGTGTATTTTTGCTTTTTGCTGTTCTGAATGCTGCTGCTAAGAACATGCATAGGCAGGAGTTTGTTTGCGTGCCGGTAATTCTCGTGGATGTATACTAGGAGTGGTATTGCTGGGTCATATAGTGATGTTAGGTCTAACTTGATTCTTTTCTGTTCTTTTCCTTTCTTCAATAGAGCAGTCCCTGAACCAGAACAGGTTCAGAGAGACTCCCTGTATGTGTAACTTGTTGATGAACTGCCAAACTGTTTTCCTCTCCTTCCTTTATGATTTTGATGAGCAAAACTCAATATAGAGACTTTCAGCTCATGCTTGAATCCCTGCCTCTCTGTGCAGAGCAGCCAGGGAGTCCGTTAAAACTGGTGCACGACTCCTGCCCCTTCCCTGCTCACACCCCATCATCTGCTTCTTCCCAACGCGCACACACAAAATGCAGCTTCCTGTGCGAAGGCCACAAGGCCCTCAGGACCGGGGCCTCCCGCTCCTTGACCCGCTGACCACTCAGGCCTGAGGTCAAAGTCCTTTCCTTGGAGAGACTCCAAGACTGTCCTGTTGTTCCTCCCACACTCGCTGTCTTCTACACGAACCTGATTTGTTTTTCATCACATGAATCACAGCCTGAGCAGAATGAAGGATGATAGCTCACTGCAGACCCCAAGGTCCAGCTGGCCTGGGCTGGCCTCGGGGCCATTCTCTGTCTCACAGTCTGTGCTCCAACTGCCAAACCAGCTCCTGCCACAGGCCCTTTGCACTCACTGCCCACCCCCACCCCCCAAACTCTGTTCTCATGGGCGGCATTTTCTCAATCATTTGCTTTTGGCTTAGATTACCCGTCAAAGAGGCCCTCTGTGGTAGGCTGAACAATGGCCCCTCCAAAGATGTCTGCATCATAATTATCTGGGACCCGTGACTGTGTTACTTTGGGATTAAATTAAAGGTGCCGAGATGGGGAGATGATCTGGGGCTTATCTGGTGAGTTGATGTAAACACAAGGGTCCTTATGAGAGGGACACAGGAGTCAGTCTTGGGGGAGAAGGTGATGTGGAGAGAGAGGCAGTGGCTGGAGTGATGCGCTTTGCAGATGGAGGAGGGGGCCATGAGCCAAGGAGTGCAGGTGACTTCTACAAGCTGGAAATAGTGAGGAAACGGACTGTCCCCTAGAGCTTCCAGAGGGAATGCAGCCCTGCCAACACCTTGACCTTAGCCAGGTAAAACCGATTTGGACTTCTGACCTCAGAGACAAAAGAGAATAAGAAGGAATCAATTTGTGTTGTTTATAGTAGCTAACAGAAAGCTCCTTGACCAACCCAGGCCCCACCCCAGGCGGAGTGCAGCCGCTCTTTTCTCAGCCGTTCCATATTGTCCTCATTTCGTTGTTGTTTGAGTAGCCTACAAATGCAAGGGCTAGTTCAGAGCAGGCACTTCTTTTTTTTGAGACAGCGTCTCACTCTGTCACCCAGGCTGGAGTGCAGTGGTGCAATCACAGCTCACTGCAGCCTCAACCTCCCTGGGCTCAAGTGACTCTCCAGCCTCAACCTCCCCAGTGTCTGGGACCACAGGCATGCACCATCACACCTGGCTAATTTTTTAAATATTTTGTAGAGATGAGGGTCTCACCATGTTGTCCAGGCTGGTCTCAAACTCCTGGGCTCAAGCAATCCACCCCCTCAGCCTCCCAAAGTGTTGGGATTACAGGCATGAGCCACCACACCCAGCAGTTTGCAAATTTTAAAGCTTCGATTCTGTTGCCAAGCTGTCCTCCAGAAACTTGCCAATTCCCAGCCTTACCCACCCACAGCAAGGGAGAGGTCGCTTCTGTCTGCTGTTGGCGTGGTGGCTGCAGAAAATGCTGCTGCTCTCCCTGAGGGCACCGTTCCCTCCTTCCCCTTCCCTTGAACGCCAGTTAAAGGATGTGCAGTCTTAGTCTCCCGGCTCTTGACGTTTTCACGTACTGGTCCCTCTGCCTGCAAATCTTTTCCCAGCTTTGAGTGGCAGGCCTATTTTGTCATTCCCAGTTTAGTTGAACTCAAGAGAGGCCTTCGCCAGCCTCCCACCGTGAGGCTGCCATCCGGTCCTGCCTGATCCCGCCATCTGTTTCACTTCTTCACTTAGCACTTTTGGCTCCCTGGTATTCTCTTCTTATGTTTCCAGCATTCTCTGTGAGCAGGGGCCTCATCTGTCTCACTGCTGTATCCCGGTGCCCGGAATAGGCTTGACAATAGTAGGTGCTCAATAAATACATGTAGACTAAACAATGAATGAATAACAATGTTTTTTCTATCTTGGGGAGATATTTCTGTTACAGTTTTGAGTCTTGTTATCTTCCCAAAGCATCCTTCCTACCTTCAAACAATTCTTAATTAGTTCTCAAGATGGAGTAATAGGAATGGTAATTGGGTAGAAACATAAACAAATTTTCAAATGTCAACAATACTTTATATTTTAAGTACAAGGAAAGACACAAAAGGCCACATATTGTATGACTCCATCTATGGGAAACATCCAGAACAGGCAAATGCAGAGACAGAAGGCAGATGAGGGGTCGCCAGGGGCTGGGGGAGGGGCAACAGGAGGGAGTGTTTAATGGGTACAGGGTTTTATTTTGGGGTGATAAAAATGTTTGGAACTAGGTAGAGGTGGTGATTATACACACTGTGAATGAACTAAATGCCACTTAAAAATTGTTTTTTTGTTGTTGTTTTTTGAGATGGAGTCTTGTTCTCTCACCCAGGCTGGAGGAACTCAGTTTCTCAGGCTGCAGTGCAGTGGCATGATCTGGGCTCACTGCAGCCTCCGCCTCCCAGGTTCAAGTGATTCTCCTGCCTCAGCCTCTAGAGTAGCTGGATTACAGGTACCCACCACCACTTCTGGCTGACATTCGTGTTTTTAGTAGAGATGGGGTTTCACCATGTCGGCAAGGCTGGTGTCAAACTCCTGGGCTCAAGTAATCTGCCTGCCTTGGCCTCCCAAAGTGCTGGGATTACAGGTGTGAGCCACCTCGCCTGGCCACTTTTTAATTTAATTTAATTTGATTTTTTTTTTTCCTTGAGGCAGTCTTACTCTGCTGCACAGGCTGGAGTGCAGTGATGTCATCTCGGCTCACTGCAGCTTCAACCTCCTGGGCTCAAGTGATCCTCCTGCCTCAGCCTCATGAGTACATGGGACTACAGGTGCATGCCACCATGGCTGGCTAATTTTTGCATTTTTTTGGGTACAGATGGCATCTTGCCATCTTGCCCAGGCTGGTCTCAAACTCTTGGCCTCAAGTGATCCTCCCACCTCATCCTCCCAAAGTGCTGCACGCCGCCTCCTCTTTGTGTTCTGGAAGCAGCTATCTGGATGGGTGTGACGTGGCAGCTCACTGTGGTTTCAATTCGCACTTTTCTGGTTATGAGTGATGTGCACCTTTTAATTTCCTTATTGGCCATTTGTGTATCATCTTTGGAGAAATGTCTATTCAAGTCTTTTGTCTCCTCCCACTTCCACTTTTTCTTTTTCTTTCTTTCTTATTTTATTTTATTTTTTGAGTCAAGGTTTCACTCTGTCGCCCAGGCTAGAGTGCAGTGGTGTGATCTTGGCTCACTACAACCTGCACCTCAGCCTCCTGGGTAGCTGGGACCACAGGCACCTGCCGCCACACCCAGCTAATTTTCCCTGTATTTTTATAGAGATGGGGCTTTCACTATGCTGGCCAGGCTGGTCTCGAACTCCTGAGCTCAAGGGATCCTCCCACTTCAGCCTCCCAAAGTGCTGGGATTAGAGGCATGAGCCACCATACCTGCCCCCGCCGTGTTGCTTTTTTTGAGACAGGGCCTTGTTTTGTCACCCAGGCTGGGGTGCAGTGGCGTGATCATGGCTCACTGCAGCTTCAGTCTCCTGGGCTCCAGCCATCCTCCTGTCTCAGCCTGTAGCTGGGACTACAGCACACACCACCACACCCTGCTAATTTTTTCATTTTCTGGAAGATGGAGTCTTGCTATGTTGCCCAGGCTGGTCTTGAACTCCTACATGTACTTTGGCCTGCCAAAGTGCTGGGATTGTAGGCGTGAGCCATCACGATAAACTTTTTGCCCATTTAAAAAATTGGGTTATTTGTTGATGACTTTTAGCATATTCATCCTTTGTTAGGTATGTGATTTGCAAATAATTTCTCATTCCGTGGGAGGAACTCTATTGACTGTGTCCTTTGATGCATAAAGGCTCTTCATTTTTATGGAGAAATGTTAAAGAATTCACAAGTGGCCTTTTTTTTTTTGAAACAGAGTCTTGCTCTGTCGCACAGGCTGGAGTCCAGTGGCGTGATCTCGACTCACTGCAGCCTCTGCCTCCCAGGTTCAAGCAGTCTTCCTGCCTCAGCCTCCCAAATAGCTGGGACTGCAGGTGTGTGCCCCTGGCTGATTTTTGTATTTTTGATAGAGACCGGGTTTCACCATGTTGGTGAGGCTGGTCTCAAACTCCTGACCTCAAGTGATCCACCCACTTCAGTTTCCCAAAGTGCTGGAATTATGGAATTCATAAATGTTTTAAAGCCATCACTGACCAGGTGCAGTGGCTAATGCCTGTAATCCTAGTACTTTGGGAGGCAGAGGCAGGCGGATCACTTGAACCCAGGAGTTTGAGTCTAGCCTGGGCAACAAAATGGTGTTTCTACAAAAAAATTAAAAAACATTAGCTGGGCGTGGTGGTGAACACCTGTGGTCCCAGCTATCTGGGAGGCTGAGGTGGGAGGATCTCTTGAACCCGGGAAGTAGAGGTTGCAGTGACACCAAAGATCACACCACTGCACTGCAGCCTGCGCAATAGAGGCAGAACCTGTCTTTAGACGGGGAGACAGAAAGAGAGAGAGAGAGAAACAGAGAGACAGAGACAGAGAGAGGAAGGAAAGCCATCTCCATATATAAAAGGGGTTTTGGCAAAAAAGTAAGTTTTGCCTTGCCTTGACTGCCCTCCGCAGAGGCAACCTCTATTATCAGTTTCTTGTACAGCTTTCCGGAGATTTTCTTTTTTTTTTTTTTGAGATGGAGTTTCGCTGTTGTTACCCAGACTGGAGTGCAATGGCACGATCTCGGCTCACTGCAACCTCCACCTTCTGGGTTCAAGCAATTCTCCTGCCTCAGCCTCCCAAGTAGCTGGGACTACAGGCGCGCACCACCATGCCCAGCTAATTTTTGTATTTTTAGTGGAGACGGGGTTTCACCTTGTTGACCAGGATGGTCTCGATCTCTTGACCTTGTGATCCACCCGCCTCGGCCTCCCAAAGTGCTGGGATTATAGGCGTGAGCCACCGCGCCCAGTCCGGAGATTTTCTTTGAGGCTTTCTAACGTAACATTTCTGTAGACAACTGTGCAGCTTGTTTTCGTGCAGAATGAACCTTGGCTATGAGAGGTCTCTTGAGTCCTCAGTATCCCCGTTGGTAAGACAAGGGAGTTGAAATGGATAATTCCTGAAATCCTTGGGGAGGAACATGGCCCACACACCGGAAAAGAGCCCAGCCATGCACCTCGGCCCTCCTTTCGTGAAGGTTTATGAAGGCTCTGTCTTGACTTGAGAGCTTATTTCTTCCCCCTCCCCCGTTCTGAGAGAGGGTCTTGCTCTGTCATCCAGGCTAGATTGCAGTGGTGTGATCATAGCTCGCTGCAACCTCTACCTCCCAGGCTCAAGCGATCCTTCCACCTCAGCCTCCTGAGTAGCTGGGTCTACAGGCACGGACCACCACACCCGGCTTATTTTTGTATTTTGTATTTTTTGTAGAGAAGACATCTCACTGTGTTGCCCCGGCTGGTCTCAAACTCCTGGGCCCAGGTGATCCCCCCATCTCAACCTCCCAAAGTGCTAGGATTACATATGCCACCATAACCTGGCCTCAAAGGCGTTATTTTTTAGAAGAGAAGGCCAGGTTCTCTGAGTTTTGTTTCGGTTAATAAGAACTCAGTTCCTCGTGCCAGCTCAATGCTGGGAAAACTCTAATTTCAGTTCTTTATTTTTCAGAAATTTCAAAGAACATGGAAACGAGGCCACAGAAAGAATCCAGAAACTGCTGCCCATCATAATAATTCTCAGAACTGGGCGTGGTGACTCACACCTGTAATCCCAGCACTTTGGGAGGCCAAGGCAGGCAGACCACGAGGTCAAGAGATTAAGGCCGTTTGGCCAATATGGTGAAACCCCGTCTCTACTAAGAATACAAAAATTAGCTGGGCATGGTGGCGCGAGCCTATAGTCCCAGCTACTGAGGAGGCTGAGGCAGGAGAATTGCTTGAACCTGGGAGGCGGAGGTTGCAGTGAGCCAAGATTAATTACCACAGCCTCTTGTTCTTTTTAGTTTTAAAGTCCCTAAAGTTCCAGAGGCGCATATGTCCCCGGCTAGAGGTGATGTTTTCCAGCTTCTGCTGAAGCTAAGTGTGACCTTGAGATTATGTTCTGGCGTATAAGATACAGGTGGATGAAGTGATGGGAACATGTCCAGGCTGCATGGGTAGAAGGGAAGCTGGTGGTCCGCCTCTGTTTCCCACTCACTTTGACCTGGAATGTGAACAGGATTTGAGAAGCCAGCTCTGCCCCTGTGGATGGCAGAGCAGCAGGAGGCTGGGTCCCTGGGTGACCGTGTGGAGCCGAATCTCCTGCCTTCTTGTCTCCATGATATCCCAGCCCCTGCCAGACAGTAGCGGGGAGTGAGGCTGGTTCTTGCATGTTATGTGCCTTAGGATCAGCTGAGTCACGGATTAGCTGAAAATGCAGCTTTCTCAGGGGCTCACCCCACATCTGTGGAATAAAACTTTGGACCTATCTATACAATTGTAACTTTACTTCTGATAAAAGAAAAGATCTTATTTACAATAGCAACTGTAATGATAAAATATTCAACAGCAAACTTCCCAAGAAATGTGGAGAATACAAACATAAAAAGCTTTTTAGATGAGACTGGCCAACATAGTGAAACCATCTCTAATAAAAATACAAAAATTAGGCCAGGCGCGGTGGCTCATATGAACCTGTAATCCCAGCGCTTTGGGAGGCCGAGGTGGGTGGATCATGAGGTCAGAGTTTCAGACCATCCTGGCTAACATGGCAAAACCCCGTCTCTACAAAAAATTAGCTGGGCGTGGTGGCACTCACTTGTAGTCCCAGCTACTGAGGCAGGAGAAATGCTTGAACCCGGGAGGCAGAGGTTGCAGTGAGCCAAGGCACCCCTGCACCCTGGCCTGGGTGACAAAGTGAGAGTCCATTTCAAGAAAAGAAATCTACTATTGTTGTAATATAAAAAGAGACTTGCAGCCGGGCACAGTGGCTCAAGCCTGTAATCCCAGCACTGTGGGAGGCCGAGGCGGGTGGATCACGACGTCAAGAGATCGAGACCATCCTGGTCAACATGGTGAAACCCCATCTCTACTAAAAGTATAAAAAATTAGCTGGGCATGGTGATGCGCACCTGTAATCCCAGCTACTCAGGAGGCTGAGGCAGGAGAATTGCCTGAACCCAGGAGGTGGAGGTTGCGGTGAGCCGAGATCGTGCCATTGCACTCCAGCCTGGGTAACAAGAGCGAAACTCCGTCTCAAAAAAAAAAAAAAAAAGAGAGAGAGACTTGCATTCATGGGAAGACAATCTTTGTTCTTAGAGAGGAAGCATCAGCTTTGGAAAGATGCCGAGAGCCTGCTAAATTTAACTAGAAATCTGTGCAATCCCAATGAAAATACCAACGCGAAATTTTGGGGGATTTGAAAAAATGGTGCCAAAGTTCATCAAAGGATGGGAATGAAAGAAAATTGCCAGGAAAATTCTAGAAATAAAAAATAACAAGGGGGCCAGGCACGGTGGCTCACACCAGTAATCCCAGCACTTTGACAGGCTGAGGTGGGAGGATTTCTTGAGGCCAGGAATTCCAGAACAGCCTGGTCGACGTAGCGAGACCCCATCTCAACAAAAAATTTGAAAAAATTAGGCCAGGCATGATGGCTCACACCTGTAATCCCAGCACTTTGGGAGGCCAAGGTGGGTGGATCACTTGAGGCCAGGAGTTTGAGATCAGCCTGGCCTACACGGCAAAACCCTGTCTCTACTAAGAATACAAAGAAGTTTCAGCTGGGCTTAGTAGCAGGCACCTGTAATCCCAGCTACTTGAGAGATTGAGGCACGAGAATTGCTTGAACCCAGGAGGTGGTGGCTGCGATGAACAGAGATCGCTCCACTGCACTCCAGCCTGGGCTACAGAGCGAGACTCTGTCTGAAAAAGAAAAATCAGCCAGACATGATGGCATGTACCTGTAGTCCCATCCTAGCTACTCTGAAGGCTGAAGTGATGGATGGCTTGATCCCAGGAGGTAGCCATGAGCTATGATTGCACCCTTGCACTCCAGCCTGGCTGACAGAGCGAAATCCCATCTCTAAAAAAAGAATTATATATATATATAGTGTGTGTGTGTATATATATATATATATATATATACGTATATGTACACACACACACTATATGTATTTTTCAATTTTTTACTTGGTTTTATTTATTTATTTTGAGACGGAGTCTTGCTCTGTCGCCCTGGCTGGAGTGCAGTGGAGCGATCTCCGTTCACTGCAACCTCCACTTCCTGGAGGTTGTGCCTCAGCCTCCTGAGCAGCTGGAATTACAGGCATGTGTCACTAAGTCCAGCTAACTTTTGTATTTTTAGTAGAGACGCGGTTTCGCCATGTTGGCCAGGCTGGTCTTAAACTCCTGGCCTCAAGGGATCTGCCTGCCTTGGCCTCTCAAAGTGCTGGGATTACAGGCATGAGCCACTGTGCCTGGCCCACTATTAATTATTGTTGTTAATCTCTTACTGTGCCTAAATTATAAATTAAATTTTATCGTAGAAAAAAACTTTCGACACAGGGTTCAGTGTTATCTCAGGTCTCAGGCGTCCGCTAGGGGTCTTGGAATGTATCCCCTGAGGATAAGGAAGGACCCCACTGCTCCGCCAGAATTCAAAATAACTGCATCGCTCTGCAGTGTGGTATGTAAAACTCTGACAGTGCTTTGATGATCTCATGCTCTCTACTGTTTGCTTTTGCAAAGCATTAATTACCAAATCTTTTCCAAAATTTGCAAGAGGAGAACAGGTGTGGGTGAGTGAGGGAGGGGCGGGACTCACTTTCATCAAATAGGCCTTTCTGTTCTTTCTGTTTCTCTTGGATTTTGTGAAGCTCAGACTCCAGCATCTGACAACTCAGGTTCTAATTCGGGCTTGGTTACTCCCTCCCTGTGTCCCTGTGTCCCTGTGTGACCTTGAACAAGTTACTTTACCTCTCTGTGTCTCAGTTTCCACATCTGAAAAGTGGATGTAATATTGGTTCTGACTCCAGAGGTGGATGTGGGGATTCAATGAACTAAAATGTAAGACAGTTAGAACACTGCCCTGCATGAGGTTCAGTCTTAATAAATATTAGCTCTTTTTATGATCAATATCTGTCATGGGGCCGGACACGGTGGAACATACTTGAAATTCCAGCACTTTGGGAGGTTGAGGTGGGAGGATCACTTGAGCCCAGGAGTTCGAGACCAGCCTGGGCAACATAGGGAGACCCTGTCTCTACAAATAAAAAAAAAACTAGCTGGGCATGGTGGTACATGCTGGTGGTCCCAGCTACTCGGGAGGCTAAGGTGGGAGGATTGCCGGAGCCTGCGAGGTCAAGGTTGAGGGAGCTGCAATTGTGCCCCCACACTCCAGCCTGGGCGACAGAGCCAGACCCTGTCTCAAAAGAAAAATACGATCTGACATGGGTTGAACTGTGTTCCCCAAAAAGACATGCTGAAGCCCCAACCTCAGAATGTGACTCCATTTGGAAGTAGGGTGATTGTAGATGAGCTGAGATGACGTCCTGCTGGAGTAGGTTAGCCCCAAATCCAACAGGACTGGTGTCCTTGTAAGAGCGGAGCCATCCTGTAAACACACATGTACACGGGAAAGACGGGGTCAGACATGGGGGAAGTTGGCCCCATGACTGCAGAGGCATCTGCAAGCCAAGGAGCCCAAGGGTTGCCGGCAGCCCCTGAGGGTGGAAGCAAAAGGGAAGGAGCCTCAGAGCCTTCGGAGGGAGCGTGGCCCTGCAGACAACTCCATCTCACACTTCCAGCCTCTGGAACTTACAGGGAGTAACTTTCTCTTTATTTATTTATTTGTATTTTTTGAGATAAGGTCTCACTCTGTCACCCAGGCTGGGATGCAGTGGCACAATCTCGGCTCACTGCAGCCTCAGTTTCCCTGGGTCTCACTCTGTCATCCAGGCTGGAGTGCAGTGGTACAATCTCGGCTCACTGCAGCCTCAGTTTCCCTGGGTCTCACTCTGTCATCCAGGCTGGAGTGCAGTGGCACAATCTCGGCTCACTGCAGCCTCAGTTTCCCTGGGTTGGGTGATCCTCCCACCTCAGCCTCCCAACTAGCTGGGAGTACAGCCATGCACCTCCACACTCGGATAAATTTTGTATTTTTTGTAGAGATAGGGTTTCACTTTGTTGCCCAGGCTGCCCTTGAACTCCTGGACTCAAGTGATGTTCCTGCCTCAGACTCCCCAAGTCCTGGGATTGCAGGCATGAGCCACTGTGCCCGGCCTCATGTCCCTGTTTTTTTTGAGATGGAGTCTCACTCTGTCACCAGGCTGGAGTGCAGTGGCACTATCTTGGCTCACTGCAACCTCTGCCTCCCAGGTTTAAGCAATTTTCCTGCCTCAGTCTCCTCAGTAGCTGGGTCTACAGGCATGTGCCACCACGTCCAGCTAACTTTTGGATTTTTAGTAGAGATGGGGTTTCACCATTTGGCCAGGCTGGTCTCTATCTCTTGACCTCGTGTCTGCCTGCCTCGGTGTCCCAAAATGCTGGGATTACAGGCATGAGCCACTGCGCCGGGCCAATGTCCCTGTTCTCATAAGGACAGCAGTTCTATTGGATTAGGTCCGCCCGAATCCTGCAGACTCTACTCTGGATTTAATGCCATCTGCAAGGACCCTGTTTCCAAATAAGGCTGATTCACAGGGACCAGGGCCTAGGATTTGGACATATCTTTTTTGGAGGGGACACAATTCTACACATCTCTGATGGGGAGAAGTGACAGTTTGCAACAAATCTCAAAACAAAAGAAATGTTAGTGATTAGATGGGGGGAGTGGAAGCAGAATGAAAAGAGAAAGAATTCAAATGTCCTGCTATTGTGCATAAATAACGAAGCTGGCGTAACCCTGGTGTCCTTTTTCTCGAAGAGGGACGTCCTCAGGCTAGTATTTCAGGAAGTTTCTCCTAAGTTCTTGCTACTGGTAAACACATTGCTGAAATAAACTCCTCACCTGACGACCTCTCGCTCTCTTCCCTATGGGGCGGGGCTGGGGAGGGAGGAACGAGCAAGGCCCTCTCTCTAGCCACACATGGAGCCAGGGTGAGATCGTACTAACTCTCACTGAAGGGAACACTTTAGAGCCAAGTTCAAGTTCAGGGTCCCAGGATCTGGGCATCTGAAGCTGCTCCGGCTCTCAGCTACCCCGAGGGAAAAGATGGTCTCAGAGAGATAGTCTTAGGACCTGTCTCGGTGAGGAGCCAGGCAGCCCGTAAGTGTGGGAGCGCCTCCTTCTGACACCAGGCATGGCTGAAAGCACTTGACCTTCTGGAAAATTCTGTTCCACGCATCACTCAAGAGTAAGTCAGAAGTTCATAGAGGGTTTGTGGAAATGCAGATTCCTGGGCCTTACTCCCCAGTGTCTGAGTCAAAGGTCTGGGGTGGGGACTCAGAATCTGCTTTCCTTTCTTCCTCCTTTTTTTTTTGAGACAGGCTTTTGCTCTGTTGCTCGGGCTGGAAGGCAGTGGTGTGCACATGGCTCACTGCAGTCTTGACCTCTCCGGATCAAGGTATCCTCCCACTTCAGCAGCTGTAGGCACTTGCCACCATGCCTGGCTAATTAAAAAAAAGTTTTTTGTAGAGATGGGATCTCACTATTGTTGTCCAGGTTGGTCTCAAACTCTGGGCTTGAGTTATTCTCCAGCCTTGGCCTCCCAAAGTGCTGGGATTACAGGTGCAAGCCATCACTCCCGGCCGGAGAACCTGCATTTCTATCACATTTCCAGGTGGCTGCTGCTCTGGAGAACACCTGGAGGAGAACCAAGGCCACGGTGAATGGCTCTCAGCCTGGTGTGCTCACGAGAGTCACATGGAATTTCAACACACACCAACCCCTGTGCCCAACCCAGACCCTGGGAGACCGCCAAGGGCAGGCCTCCAAGGCGTTCTAATCACTGGCTGAAGTGGGGGTGCACAGCCCAACTCCTTCTCACCCATCACTGCCGCTTCAGATATCACTTCTTTAGTAAGCCTTCCCTGACTTCCTTCAGTGGGATTAGGCCCCTCATTCACTCATTCATTCATTCCACAAACCATCATGCCCCTGTGTGCACCGGGCCCTGTGCCGGTGCTGGAGGTTCAGCTGTGAGGCCAGGTAAGGGTTTTGTCCTTGTGGTGTTTCTCTACAGAAACATGGAAGAAACAAATGGTGAAAAGTCAGGACAGACGATGTCAGGTTGTGATGAAAATAAAACAGGATGACGACAAAAAGAGCATTATTTAATTAATTCATTAATTAATTGGAGATAGGGTCTCACTCTACTGGCCAGACTGGAGTGCAGTGGCACAATCATGGCTCACTGCAGCCTTGAACTCCCAGACTCAAGCAATCCTCCCACCTCAGCCTCCAGAGCAGCTGGGACTACAGACGCACCTACCATACCGTTATTATTTTTTCTTTTTTGAGACAGAGTCCCGCTCTGTCACCCAGGCTGGAGTGCAGTGGTGTGATCTCGGCTCATTGCAACCTCCGCCTCCTGGGTTCAAGTGATCTGCCTCAGCCTCCCTAGTATCTGGGATTACAGGTGCCCACCACACCTGGCTAATTTTTGTATTTTAATTAGAGACTATGTTGGCCAGGCTGGTCTCAAACTCCTGACCTTAAGTGATCCAGTTGCTTTGGCCTCCAAATATGCTGGGATTACAGGCATGAACTTACCATACCCAGCCCTTTTTGTTCTTGTTTGAGATAGAGTTTCGCTCTGCCACCCAGGCTGGACTACAGTGGTGTGATTATGACACATTGCAGCCTTAACTTCCTGGGCTCAAGCAATCCTCCCACCTCAGCCTCCGGCGTAGCTGGGACTACAGGCACAATAGCCGCCAAACCCAGCTATTTTTTTTTTTTTTTTGTAGAGACAGGATTTCGCCAGGTTGCCCAAGCTGGTCTTGAACTCCTGAGCTCAAGCAATCCTCCCGCCTCGGCCTTCCGAAGTGTTGGGATTACAGGCGTGAGCTACTGTGCCTGGCCCAAAGAATATTTTTGGAACCTGCTTCTCCGTGGGCGCCAGTCATGGCTGCAGCCTGTGAACAGCTCCCCCTCAGGAGAGAAACTGGCAGCTCTGCGGGTCTGCGTTGAAGGGCAAGGGCCTCTCCTGATGCCCAGCGTTCTTGGTGCCCGCGCTGGTTTCAGGAAGGCTCCTCCTGCCTAGCTGCATGGCAGCTGGCCTCTCGGATGCTGGGGAGGGCATTCCTGGGCTTTAGTGGGCCCTGGGCAGAGCGGGCGGGTGTTGGAGAGGAGGGGCCGGCGGCAAGAGCTTCGGTTTTCTGGGCAGGAAGGAAAATGCTGCTCCAGAGGAAAACTGGCGAGACAGATGAGGACTCCCCGCACACGGAGCCGCTGGGTCAGGCTGAATCTCGAAAACTCGGCTTTCACTTAAAAAGCCTGTGTGCTTCCGGCCCACCTGTGTGCTTCCGGCCCACCTGTGTGCTTCCGGCCCACCTGTGTGCTTCCGGCCCACCTGTGTGCTTCCGGCCCACGTGTGGTGGGAGGCGAGGCGGTTCTCCTGAGTTAGGAAGGGAAGCTCTAAAACTCATCTTCAATACCAACAAAGCAGCTCTTAGACACTGGGCCCGGGAACAAAAGCCTGCAGAAAGAGGGAGAGGCCGGGTGCGGTGGCTCACGCCTGGAATCCCAGCACTTTGGGAGGCCGAGGCAGGTGGATCATAAGGTCAGAAGCTCAAGACCAGCCTGGCCAAGATGATGAAACCCTGTCTCTACTAAAAATACAAAAAATAGCCAAGCGTGGAGATAGGCGCCTGTAGTCCCAGCTCCTTGGAAGGCTGAGGCAGAGAACTGCTTGAACCCAAGAGGCAGAGGCTGCAGTGGACCGAGATCTCGCCACTGCACTCCAGCTTGGACCACAGGGCGAGACTCTGTCTCAAAAAGAAAAAAAAACAGTGACAGAAAAAAAGGGAGGGAGGCGAGAAATTCGGACTGCGGACCTTTTGTTTACTTCTAGACCCCTTCTTGAAAGCTGCTGCCATAATCGTGACGCTCTCACATTTCATGGTTCAGTTCCTCCAGCGCACAAAGTTCACTCCTACCTCAGGGCCTTTGTGCGTGCCACGCCCTCCGCCTGGAATGCTCTCTCTGGATCTTCCTACGGTTGGCTCTTCATCCAGTTCTCCCCTAAATGTCATCCTCCCAGAGAAGCCACACCCTCACTCACTCTCTCAAACTGCTGAGTTTTGTTTCTTGCCAGCATTGAACATTATCTGAAGCTGCTCTGTCGGCTTATTTCTGGATTTGCTCTAGCGTTTGTCTGCAGCCCCTGGAGTACGCCTCCAGGAAAGAAGCCTCTTTTTTTTTTTTTTTAATAGAGAAGGAGTTTCATCATATTAGCCAGGATGATCTCGATCTCCTGACCTTGCGATCCGCCTGCCTCGGCCTCCCAAAGTGCTGGCATTACAGGTGTGAGCCACGGCGCCTTTTCATGATCTGCAGTGCCCCGAGCTGTCCGCGTCCAGCAAGGGCACTCCATGGATACTCCCTGAAGGACAAAGTCAGTAAAGCTGTTGATTGTGGCGGCTGGTTACCTGCCAGCCAGGTTTAGATCTGTCGCCATTGAGATTGCTTTTGGCTGAAAGTCCTGGAAAGCACCCAAGAGGTTTAACAATGAAGATATTTATTATTTCCATATAAGGGGAAGTCCTGACATAGGACAGCTTCGGGTTCTTCGTTTCTTTCTTTTTTGAGACAGGGTCTCACTATGTTGGTGGTGTTGGTCTTGAACTACTGGCCTCAAGCAATACTTCCGCCTCGGCCTCCCAAAGTGCTGGGATTATAGGCGTGAGCCACTGCACGTGGCCAGTCCTCAGGACATGAAGAGCCGGGTCCTCTGCGTCTCTCTGCTCCAGCCTTTTCTGCAGTGCACACCTCACCCAACAGCACACATGCAGGAAGCGTCTCTTCCTTGGTCCATTTTTATCAGCAATGAAACCTTTCCAAGAATTCCCCCAGCTCACCCCCTCTCATTATTTCGACCAGAATTTGCTCACATGTCTACCCCTAAGCCAACTGTAGGGAGAGGAACTGTATTACCGAGATGGCTCAGAATAATCAGGATTTCCTCTGGATGGGGGAACAAGGTCCCCTTCTTTGAGCATCTGTGGCTGTCGGGAAGCAGACAGACCCTCTGCCTTGAAGAAAGAAGGGGTGAGAGAGAATGAATCATGTAAAGGCAACCAGTGGTGTCTGTCATCACACTTGCTGAATTTCATCCTCACAAAAACCCTTGGAGGTGTTACCTGTCCCCATCGGCATGGATCTCATATTCGACCTCTGAGTGGACCATCTTTTTAATTTTTAGAATTTTTGGGTACATAGTAGGTGTATATATTTATGGGGTACATGAGATGTTTTGCTCTGAGCATGCGATGTGTAATAATCGCATCATGGAGAATGAGGCTTCCATCCCCTCCAGCATTCATCCTTTACGTTACAAACAATCCGATTCTACTCTTTTAGTTGTCTGACTTTGTACAATTGAGTTATTATTGACTGTAGTCACCCCGCTGTGTAATCAAACAGGTCTTAGTCATTCTTTTAAATGAATTCTTTTGTACCGATTAACCACTCCTGGCTTCCCCTTTCTTTCTAATAAATTAGAAAGAATTGTTTTTGAGACAGGGTCTCAAACTCCTGGGCTGGAGTGATCCTCCTGCCTCAGCCTCCCAAAGTGCTGAGATTACAGGTGTGAGCCACCACAACCAGCCTGTTTATTCTTATATCCCTATTGTGTAAGAATAAAGAAAAAAAAGAGCGATTTATTCAAATTCAGTAAAATAATGTCTGTGTATGTGTGTGTGTCTGTGTCTCTGCATGTGTTTGTGTGTGCGTGTGCGAATGTGTGTGTGTGAGTGTGTGTGTGGGGGGGCATGTGGCGTTCTCTGAACTACACCCATGAGGAATACGGTATTTATTAAAAGGAAAGCAGTATGATTCTGCTAATTTGAAACTCACATATGTATGATTAAAACACAACCACAGCAATTTTAGTCCGAGGGTTGGCAAACTCTTTCTGTAAAGTGACAGATAATAACGATTTTAGGCTTTCTGCACCACAGGGCCTCTGTCAACATTACTCAGCTCTGCCATGGTGGCCTGGACATGGCCATAAGCTATATGAATAGGTGTGTCTGGGTTCCAATAAAACTTTATTTAAAACAACAGGCTGGGGGTCAGGTTTGGCTTTTGGGCTGTAATTTGCCAACTCCTGGTTCAGACATAGGCCAATGAAAGCTTGTTTCAGGGGGAATGTCTTATTGCTGACGTTATTTAGAGTTACTGGCACACGGTGATAAGAAATAGCAGACTGACTCTGAATAAGCCGGGCGGTGGCAGCCACCATTCCACCCTTGGTACACCTCTCATCCCCACTTTACAGGGGGGCCCAGGGCTCAGAGGGGATACCTGCATCTGAGATGGGCAGCTGGGGTTAAGAGGGACACCCAGGGCCTGGAGGAGGTAAACAATTTGTCTAGAAATCCAAGCTCTGTCGCCCAGAGCGTGAATCTCCCAAGTGCCCTCTTAGGCAGCTCCGAGCTTCCTCCATGTGTGGCGTGGCATCCTTGCTGGGACAGCCCCTGGGTCTGAGTCTGCACTGCTGGGGGCGGGGGCGGGGGGAAGCTGACATGGTCTCCTGTCACACTCGCCAGCACCTTTCTCTCTCGGTCAGGATAGGGTGGAAAAGTTAGGAAGTCCCCAGGAGTGGGCTTGGCGGCAGCTTGGGGGCCCTGAGGCCCGTCACTTCCCCGTCTGGAGGCTCTGACAACGCTCCGGAAGGCCGGTGTTTCCTGGACTTGCTGTCCCCCTGAGCCTGCCCCACTCACACCTTATCTCTGCCTCCCTGGTTCTTGATCAAAGACAGATCAAAGCTGCTCCTCACTGCTCAGTTCCCCTCAAGTCTTCTACCAGATTTCTTGACCCCAAACGTGCAATTTGTGGGAGACTCCGCACCTCTGTCTGGCTCGGCGTTTTGTTGTGTGGGTTGTTTGTACGTCCTAATCATTTCTTTTTTTTTTTTGAGACGGAGTTTCACTCTTCTTACCCAGGCTGGAGTGCAATGGCGCGATCTCAGCTCACCACAACCTCCGCCTCCTGGGTTCAGGCAATTCTCCTGCCTCAGCCTCCTGAGTAGCTGGGATTACAGGCACGCGCCACCATGCACAGCTAATTTTATGTGTTTTTAGTAGAGACGGGGTTTCACCTTGCTGACCAGGATGGTCTCGATCTCTTGACCTAGTGATCCACCCTGCTCGGCCTCCCAAAGTGCTGGGATTACAGGCGTGAGCCACCGCGCCCGGCCGTCCTAATCATTTCTAAGTGTACATTGCAGTGGCATGAAGGACATCCACATTGTTGAGTGACCATCACCACCACCCTTCTTGGCACCTTGTCATCTTGCAAAACGGAAACTGCATATACACTGATCAAAAATTCCCCTTTCGCCTCTCCCCGCAGCCCCGGGCCCCCACCATTCTTTCCATCTCTGTGAATCTGGCTTCTCTAGGAGCTCACGCAAATGGAATTGTTCAGTATTTGTCCTGCTGTGGCTGGCTTCTTTCACTTAGCATAATGTCCTCAAGGCCCGTGTGTGTTGCAGCGTGCATCAGAACGTCCTTCCCTTTCCAGGCTGAACCCTATTCCATGTGTGGGGCCCCAGCTTATCCCCCATCACCCATCAGTGGACATACGGGTTGCTCCCACCGTCTGGCCATCGTGAACAGCGCTGCAATGAAGGCGGTGGCCAGATTCCTCTTCAAGTCCCCAGTTTCATTTCTTTTATACCCAGAAGTGAGATTGCTGCATCACATGGTAATTCTATGTTAACATTTTTTATTTTTTTGAGATAGAGTCTTGCTGTCACCCAGGCTGGAGTGCAATGGTGTGCTCTCGGCTCACCACAACCTCTGCCTCCTGGGTTCAAGCAATTCTCCTGTCTCAGCCTCCCAAGTAGCTGGGATTATAGGTGTGCACCACCAGGCCTGGCTAATTTTTGTATTTTTAAGTGGAGACCGGGTTTCACCATGTTGGTCAGGCTGGTCTCAAACTCCTGACCTTGTGATCTGCCCACCTCAGCCTCCCAAAGTACTGGAATTACAGGCATGAGCCACCGCACCCGGCTCAGACTTGCTGTTTTTAACTATTAGTTAGTTAAAACTAGTAGTCTTCTGCTGGGCACGGCGGCTCACACTGTAATCCTAGCACTTTGGGAGGCTGAGGTGGGCGGATCACAAGGTCAGGAGTTTGAGACCAACCTGACCAACATGTTGAAAACCTGTCGCTACTAAAAATACAAAAATTAGCTGGGCGTGATGGCAGGTGCCTGTAACCCCAGCAAACAGGCGTCTGTAATCCCAGCTGCTCGGGAGGCTGAGACAGGAGAATCACTTGAACCCAGGAGGCGGAGGTTGCAGTCAATTGAGATTGCGCCATTGCACTCCAGCCTGGTGACAGAGTGAGACTCCATCTCAACAAACAAACAAAAAAACTAGTAGTCTTCTTCTTCTTTTCCTAAAGATAGCCTACTTTCTTTCTTTTTTCTTTTTTTTTTTTGAGACAGGGTTTCATTCTTGTTTCCCAGGCTGGAATGCAGTGGCACGATCATGTCTCACTGTAGCCTCTACTTCCTGGGCTCAAATGATCCTCCTGCCTCAGCCTCCCAGGTAGCTGAGACTATAGGCACGTGCCACCATGCTCGGCTAATTTTTTGTATTTTTAGTAGAGATGGGGTTTCACCATGTTGCTCAGGCTGGTCTTGAACTCCTGGCCTCAAGCCATCCTCCCACCTCCGCCTCCCAAAGTGTTGGGATTACAGGAGTGAGCCACTGCGCGGGCCGTTAATTACTAGGCTTTCTTACCTCCAGGTTTCTACCCCAGCTGTTGGATGCTGCCTCTAAGCCTCTCTTTCTCTTCTCTAATTCCTTTCCCACCACAGAATCAGTTCCTGTCACAGTCTGAGCAGGAAGTGGAGAGTTTACTCAAAATTGGAGACTTTGAGGATATTTACAAAGGCATAGGGAAAACAGAAGGGAGAGTGAAGCTGTTCCCATTCCTACAGCTGAGGGGAGGAGGGCAGTGTCACCTGGAACCTGGGAGGATAGAGGTGTCTAGAGGGGGCTGCCTTCCAGGGACTGTGCCCTTTGCTCAAGGCTGCAGCCAGCCTGGGTGTCACAGACCACCCCAACAAGCAGTGGCTTGGAGGTGCTATTAATGATACTGTTGGGACAGGAGGTATAAACTGGATGACTGCACTGTCTAAGGCGCAGTGGTCTCTGATTATCTGTTCCTTGGGCAGACCGAGCAGCTCGCTGACACAGAGCCTTTGCACTGCTGGTTCATTTGCCAGAAATGTCCTCCCCAGCTCTTATCCTTCCGGTCTCACCCCTCCAGCCCCCATCTCCCTGTGGCATGACCTTTTATTTCTCTCATTAGCACTTAGCAGCATGTGTAATCCTTGTCTATTTATTTGCTTATAAATATATTTATACATATATATATACACACATATATGTATATGTGTGTGTGTATACGTGTGTGTGTGTGTATTTTAAATCTCTCTCTCTCCCTTACTAAAAATTAAGGCCAGGGCAGACCAGACATGGTGGTTCACACCTATAATGTCAGCACTTTGTGAGGCTGAGGTGGGAGGATCACCTGAGTCCAGGAGTTCGAGACCAGCTTGGGCAACATGGTGGTACCCCATCTCTATCAAAAAAACAAGAATTGGCCAGGCGTGGTGGCTCACACCTGTAATCCAGCACTTTGGGAAGCTGAGGTGGGTGGATCATGAAGTCAGGAGTTCCAGACCAGCCTGACCAACATGGTGAAAGCCCCGTCTCTCCTAAAAACACAAAAATTAGCCGGGCGTGGTAGTGCGCGCTTGTAATCCAAGGTACTCAGGAGGCTGAGGCAGGAGAATCGCTTGAACCCAGGAGTCGGAGGCTGCAGTGAGCTGAGAATGCACCACTGCACTACAGCCTGGGCAACAGAGTGAGACTCTGTCTCAAAATAAATAAATAAATAAATAAAATATTAGTGTGGCTGGGTGTGGTGGCTCATGCCTGCATCCCAGCACTTTGGGAGGCTGAAGTGGGTGGGTTATTTGAGGTCAGGAATTGGAGATCAGGCTGGCCAACATGATGAAACTCCATCTCTACTAAAAAAATACAAAAATTAGCTGAGTGTGGTGGCAGGCGCCTATAGTCCCAGCTACTTGGGAGGCTGAGGCAGGAGAATTGCTTGAACCTGGGAGGCAGAGGCTGCAGTGAGCAAGGATCGTGCTACTACACTCCAGCCTGGGAGAAAGAACAAGACTCTGTCTCCAAAAAAAAAAAAAAAAAAAAAAAATTAGCTGGGTATGGTGGCACATGCTTGTAGGAGGCTGAGGTGGGGAGATGGCTTGAGCCCAGGGGGTGGAGGCTGCAGTGAGCTTTGCACTACAGCCTGAGTGACCAAGCCAGACTCTGTCTCAAAAAAAAAAAAAAAAAGTAAGGCCAAGGCAGAGAGGACCTGCCTTCCTTCTTCTCCGTCTCCCCTGAGGCCCTAGCATACAGTAGGTCTGATACATAGTGAGTGCTCAGCAAGTATTTGGCACATGAATGAATGAATGAATGAACGAGCATGTCTATCCGTTCCCCAGCAGCAGGTAAGATAGGACCAGGGGGTCTCAGAGGAGCCTTCTGCTTCCTGGGATAGGAATCACCCTCCTGTCTCCAGCTGCTGTTGGCAGTGGGAGCCGACAGACGCTTCTCTCCTCCTGTGACCTGAGGCACGGAGCAGCGTCATTAGCTCACAGCTGCCAGCTGGGTCTTCCCCACATACTTGCACCTTTGTCCTGGAAAGCACGTCTGTGTTACAGGGTTAGCCCTTGCCAGAGAGGACATATCACAGTCCCTGAAGGCCAGGGACAAAGGTGAGGATCGATCGCCAGCCCTGAGTCAGAGAAGAAAGGCTCCTGCAGGGAAGTCAATGGCCGGGGACTCAGAAAGGTGTGATTTTGCAAGAAGACAGGATTTACAGGGCATCTCAGTCTGTTCAGGCTTCTGTAACCGAACACCATGGACTGGGGGAGCTTACAGACAACACACATCTATTTCTCACAGGTCTGGAGGCCGGGAAGTCCAAGATCAAGGCAGCTGGAAGATCTGGTGGCGGTGAGGCCTTGCCTCCTGGTTCACAGATGGCAGCTTCTCTCTGTGTCTTTGCCTTGTGGAAGGGGAGAGGCAGCTCTCTGGAGCCTCATGTACAAGGGCTCTAATCCCATCGGTGAGGCGTCTGCCCTCATAACCTTATCATGTCCCAAAGCCCCATTTCTTAATACCATCACATGTAATTAGGTTTCAACATACAAATTTCAGGGGACACATTCAGACTCTAACATGGGAGCTAACATCCAGGGCAGAGGCTAAGTTTCTGGAGGGGCTGTTTGGGGGGCTCTGGAGACCTTCTCTGATATTCACAATATTGCTGGGGGCATTTTGACCTGCTGAAGAGAAATAGATCCTAAAAAGTCACTTGCAGCAACATAAGAGATTTGCATTCTAATTAAAATCTGTGCAGGCACCTTCTGCCTCAGAGCCTTTGCCCTGGCTGTTCCCTCTGCCTGGAATGCTGTTCCCGGATCTCAACATGTTCCTGCACTTCCTGAAGGTCTTTGCTCAGCCTTCTCACTGAGGCTGTCTTCAAACACCCATTTAAATGGCAACCCCTCTCCCCCAGTGGCATTTACACTGTTCCGTTTTTCCCCCAAAGCATGCATCATCCTCCAACATCCCTGTCCCTTGGAATGCATCATACACAAAGCACACACACAATTTACAACATTTTATGGCGGAGCGCGGTGGTCCACGCCTGTAATCTCAGCACTTTGGGAGGATCGCCTGAGCTCAGGAATTCGAGATCACCCAGGGCGACATTGTGAAACCTCGTCTCTACTAAAAATACAAAAAAATTAACCGGATGTGTTGGTGCATGCCTGTAGTCCCAACTACTTGGGAGGCGGAGGCAGGAGAATTGCTTGAGCCCCAGAGGCGAAGGTTGCAGTGAGCTGAGTTCCCACCGCTGCATTCCAGCTTGAGCTACAGAGTTAGACTCAAAAACAAAAAATTACGACAGAGGAACCTGTTCTGAAAAAAGAAAGTAAGAAAAAAAGTAGGGGTCATATTTAAAAAGCAAAAAGAAACAAGTGAAATTAACTTAACTTGTAAATGCCATTTAATCCTTGATAGTGTCATTTCAATGTGTAATCAATATAAGGATATTGAGATATTTTATGTTCTTTTCATAGTAAGCCTTTGAATCTGGGATGTATATGACACAGCATATCTCACGTCAGACTAGCCCCATGTCAAGTGTCCCATAGCCATGTAAGGCCAGTGGCTACCGTATTGGACAGCACAGCTCTAATAACTTTTTGTCTTTGTTGTTGTTTTTGAGACACAGCCTTGCCCTGTTTCCAGGCTGAAGTGCAGTGGCACAATCTCGGCTCACTGCAGTGTCTGCCTCCTGGGTTCTAGCGATTCTCCTGCCTCAGTCACCTGAGTAGCTGGGATACAGGTGCCCGCCACCATGTCCAGCTAATTTTTGTATTTTCAGTAGAGATGGGGTTTCACTGTGTTGGCCAGGCTGGTCTTGAACGCCTGACCTTAGGTGATCCACCTGCCTCAGCCTCCTAAAGTGTTGGGATTACAGGTGTGAGCCACCACGCCCAGCCTTGTTTTGTTTTTTGAGATGGAGTCTTGCTCTGTTGCCCAGGCTAGAGTGCAGTGGTGCCATCTTGGCTTATTGCAACCTCTGCCTCCTAAGCTTAAGTGATTCTCCCATCTCAGCCTCCCAAATTGTCTGGGACTACAGGTACGTGCCACCATGCCCAGCTAATTTTTTTGGTATTTATTGTAGAGACGGAGTTTTGCTATGTTGCATAGGCTGGTCTTGAACTCCTGAGCTCAAGCAAAGCGCCTGCCTCGGCCTCCTAAAGTGCTAGGATGACAGGTGTGAGCCACTGTGCTGGCCCACAGCGCTAATGTTTTATGAAATTCACCATTGATGATGTGTATAATTTCATGTTATGACTTGTCTATTGACATACAGGACCCGGATGGCCAGGGGCTTGGATATGGTCCCCAATGGTTCCCCAAGCCCCCAGCACAGTGCCCAGCACAGAGTGGGAGCTCAATGTTGACTGAATGAATACAGCAGGCACACGCGAGCTCTCTTTCCTCTGTCGCCAGCAGCGAGCCACATAGCAGATGTGGCTAAAATGGTTTCCTGACTGGGCGAGGTGGCTCACGCTTGTAATCCCAGCGTTTTGGGAGGCCGAGGCAGGTGGATCACCCGAGGTCAGGAGTTCAAGACCAGCCTGGCCAACATGGTGAAACCCCATTTCTACAAAAATATAAAAATTAGCCGGGCATGATGACAGGTGACTGTAATCCCAGCTACTGAGGACGCTGGGTGGGAGAGTTGCTTGAATCCGGGAGAAGGTTGCAGTAAGCCAAGGTCATGCCATTGCACTCCAGCCTGGGGGACAGAGTGAGACTCCATCTCAAAAAAACAAAAAAAAACCCAAAACAAAAAAAAGCCCCACAGATTAGCTGGGCGTGTGGCATGCACCTGTAATCCCAGCTACTCCGGAGGCTGAGAAAGGGAGAATTGCTTGAACTCAGGAGGTGGAGGTTGCAGTGAGCCGAGACCGCGCCACTGCACTCCAGCTTGGACAACAGAGCGAACCTCCATGTCAAAAGAGAGAAATAAGGTTTCCTCTTCCTTTGCTTTTTACATTGTCCTTTCTCGCCCCTATCTCTTCACTTTCCTTCCCTTTCTTCCTCTTTCCTTTAACTCGGCAAACAATGTAGTGCTCACGTTTGTGCCAAGTGACTGGTTCACATCTCTGCTCTCTGCTCCACTAGGAGCCCCCTGTGCCTCCTTTAAGGAAGCCCTTCAGCTTCCCTGCAGTACTTTTGTTGCCCCTGGGGATAAGAATGATTCTTCCCAGGCTGGGGTGGGGCACAGGGCGTGTGGCGGCCTGCCGGAGGACTTGGCCCCGCCTCACACAGGCACCTCGCTAAGCACATGACCAGGATGAGCCTATGGAATCCTCATGACCATTCCAGGGTGCAGGCCTGTCTCAGACCAATCCTGAGGCATGAATGAGGGAGCCAGAGCACAGAGAGGCTTGGCAACTTGGCCCAGGCCGCCCTGCCAGGCAGCTGCGTGGCCCAGTGGCAGAGGCAGGCTTTTACCTTGGGCTCTGGTAGAAAAGGTTCATCCACACACACTGACCGATGGCCTGCTGGGGGCCACGTGAGGCTCAGGAGCCCGGGGCACAGCAATGGCAAAGGACCAAACAGGCAGATTCCTGCCCCCTAGAGCTTTTTTCATCCTAGAGGAAAAGGAAGCCAATCAAACAAGCAAACACCTGCCCCAGAGCACGGCTGGTGCACACAGAGAAACGAGGCAGCCAAGGAGGGCAGGGAGCATCCTCCGGGTGGTTGGGCAGGAAGGCAGTCGTTGCTGAGAAGATGGCACTGGAAGAAGGACCTGAAGGAAGGGAGGGTGAGCCTCCTTGGTGTCAGGGAGAGGAGCATTCCAGGAGAGGACCAGAGAGTGCAGAGGCCCTGGGGCAGGAGCCAGGCAGCAGGGGGAGGAGCTCCAGGGAGGTGGGTGTGGCTAGAGCAGAGTGGGCAACGGGAGGGAGGCGGATGAAGTTGGGGAGATGTTCCCACCTGGGTGCGCCTGACTTTGTCTCTAGTATGGGCCATGGTGAAGGCTTTGGCTTTTACACTGAGTGAGGTGGGAGCTACGAAAAGTTTTCTTTCTTTTTCAAGAGACAGACTCACTGTGTTGCCCAGGCTGGAGGGCAGTGGCACAATCATAGCTCACTCACTGCAGCCTCGACATCCTGGGCTCAAGTGATTCTCCCACCTCAGCCTCCTGAGCAGCTGAAACTAGAGGTGTGTGCCACCTTGTCTGGCTAACTTTTTATTTTTTGTAGAGATGGGGTCTGGCTATGTTGCCCAGGCTGGTCTCGAACTCTTGGCCTCAAGGGATCCTCCTGCCTTGGCCTCCAAAAGCACTGGGATTATAGGCATGAGCCACCACACCTGGCCATTTCTTTATAATAGTTTTTATTAAGGTATAATTTGCATATTATAAATTCACCCATTTAAAGTACACAATTTACCCAGGCATGATGGCTCACACTAGTTTGCTTTGTTGTTTGTTTGTTTTTGAGATGGAGTGTCGTTCTTATTGCCCAGGCTGGAGTGCAATGGCGTGATTTCAGCTCACTGCAACCTCTGCCTCCCGGGTTCAAGTGATTCTCCTGCCTCAGCCTCCTGAGTAGCTGGAACTACAGACACCTACCACCATGCCTGGGATGGCTCACACTTGTAATCCCAGCAATTTGGGAGGCCAGGGTGGGAGGATGGGCAGGATTTTGAGAGCAGCCTGGGCAACAAAGCGAGACCCTGTCTCAACAAAAATTAAAACATTAAGTGTGCATGGTGGCGTGTACTTGTAGTCCAAGCTAGTCAGGAGGCTGAGGAGGAATGATGGTTTGAACCCAGGACTTCACGGTTGTAGTGAGCTGTGATTACAGCACTGCACTCCAGCCTGGGCGACAGAGTGAGACCGTCTCTTACAAAAATAAAAAGTAGGGCCCAAAGTGGCTCCGGCCGGATGTCGTGGCGCTTGCGAAGGCGAGGCCAAGAGTTCAAGGCCAACCAACCTCAGCAACCTTACAAGCTCTCATTGATTGGCAAAAAAAAATAAAAAAATAAAAAAAATAAATAAAAAGTAAGTAAAGTGTGCAATTTGATGGCGTTTTGTATATTCACAGAATTATGCAACCATCATTACCATCACTTTCGGAACATTTTCACCACTCCAAAATGAAACCCCAAACCTGTACCAGTCACTCCCCATTCTCCCCGGCCCCTGGCAACCACTGGTCTGCTTTTTGTCTCCATAGATCTGCCTGGTATGGACATTTTACATCAGTGAATCATATACGTGGCCTTTGCGTCTGGCTTCTTGCACTTATCAATGTTTTCAAGGCTCACCCATGGTGCAGCATGCGTCAGCACTTCATTCCTTTTTATGCTGAGTAATCTTGCAGTGTGTGGTTATGCCACATTTTATTTACCTCTTCGTTAGCTGATGGGCATGTGGGTTGTTTTCACTGCTGGGCTGCTGTGAACATTTGCATGCAGACTTCCGTGTGGACACGCACTTCCCTTTCTCCTTGGCATAGACCAGGAGTGGAATGGCGGGGTCTCAGGGGACCCTACGTTTGCCTTTTGAGGCTGTACCATTTTACAATCCCATGAGCACCCCAGGAGGCTTCTAGCTCCTCCAGGTTTTTGCATGCGCTCATTCTCGTCTCTGATCATGAGAGGACTCAGCAGAGGAAACCATCTGACTTGGTTTTCCGGGAGCCGCCACCATGCTGATCACATTTTGTTACTCTTGCTTTTCTTCTGTGTCTTCGGCTTTCTCCAGGGCAGGGTGTTCCTCTAAAACATGACAAAGACTTCTTTCCCTTCTTAAGCTGCCCTCCCTGCCACCGGAAGTGACTCCCCTCGGTAAGGCCGAGGTGGCTCACATGTCCCAGCACTCTTTCATCTCTGCCCTTCTCTCTCATTGAATGACAGCATGGCGTGACATGAGGGCTCTCCAGCCATGGCCTTACAGCCCTCTTGGGTAAGCACCACGTACATTTGGACCTTGAAGACTTGGTCATGAATCAGAGTTAGATTGGGTGAGATGGTCAAGGCGGGTCAGTATCAAGGAAGTGGGGGAGGGCATCAGGGCCAGGCAGGCCACCGATCTGAGTTAAATGGCTAATTTCCAAGAACTTCAAAAGTCATTAAAAAAGGTGAACTGCATAGCTAAAGGCTGTCGAAGGCCTTAAGGAATTCAATGAAGTGATACTAATTAGTTAATCAATTGATCAGTTGTTTGGTTGACTGATTTATGAGTTAATTAGCTGATTGAGTAAAGCATTTATTGAGTACTTGCTAAGTGCCAGGCCTTTTTCTAGGTGCTGGAGATACATCCACAGTGAAACGGGGTCAGTGTCTATCTCTCCCGAGCTGCAGGAGATGAACAAGTAGACAGATGAGACCATTTCAGACAAAATGAGGTGACCAGATAGAATGGGTTGGGTTGGGACTCCTGTTTTTGACAGATGCAATGGCAAAGGCCTCTCTGAGGAGTGGGTTTCAGCTGAGCCCGGAAGAGGAGAATGTGGAGCCATGGAAGGATCTAGGGGAAGCGTATCCTAGACAGAGGAACAAGAAGTGCAAAGGCCCTGACATAAGAAAAAGCTGGGGATGCTCAATAAGCAGAAACAATGGGGAGAGGGTAGGAGATGGAAGCAAAGAGGTGGGCAGGAGCCAGGTCAGGTAGGTCCTGAAAATAATGACGGCCCCCAGCTCAGTTGCACTGACACATTCCAGGCACTGTTCTAAGCACTGGCACGTCTTCCTGACTTGTTTAATCCTCATGGTAGCCCTTGAAAAGGGGCTCTTACAATCCCTATTTTGTAGATGAGGAAACTGAGGCGCAGAAAGCCCCATACCACTTGCCCCAGGACTCCAACGTGGGAAACCCCGGAGCCTGGATTGCTCTGAACCTGTTCCCCTGGGACGCCACAGCCTCACCCTAGCCACTCTGACCTCCATCAGGAGTTGGGCCCTCCTCCTTGGGGCACTGGACCATGTTTCGTCTCCTCAGAGGAAGGCAGTGCCCGGCGAAGCTGTCTAACCAGAACACAGCAGGTGCTCAGTTAATATTGGTTCAGGCCAAGACATGTTGCTTAAGGATGGGCCTGGGAAGGCTGCTTTCTTCTGGGGTTAAATAAGAGGTTTAGAAAGCCTCCCTCAGAACACTCAAGGATAGAGCCAGTCTTACCCAGTGCTGGGGACGCCACCCTCTGGTCCCTGTGTCACCCAGGGGTCTCT
The DNA here is from genome assembly GCA_031835075.1 of Saguinus oedipus. Classification (NCBI taxonomy): domain Eukaryota; kingdom Metazoa; phylum Chordata; class Mammalia; order Primates; family Cebidae; genus Saguinus; species Saguinus oedipus. Next base: position 133,594,133 of record CM063177.1, on the reverse strand, counting down.
TGGCCTCTCAGCAACTTCATTCAGAAAATGAGGGGACTGGCCTACGAGAGGAGCCCAAAACTCAGGGTGGGGCCAGTGGTGCAGGCACCAGGAGGCAGGCCCGGGGCGGGACATGGAGGGCTTCAGGGACGCATGCACCCATCTAAGGGCAACTGCCACTTAGCACCAGCCCACTGCTGCGTACCCTCTTCTGTTTTTTTTCCTCTCCCTCTCCCTTTCTTCCCTCAGAGTCTTGCTGTCACCCAGGCTGGAGTGCAGTGGTGTGATCAGGACTCACTGTAGCCTTGAACTCTAGGGTTCAAGGGGTCCTCCTGCCCCAGCCTCCTGAGCAGCTGGGACCACAGGTGCACACTATGCAGGCACTATGCAGAAAATCTTTAAATTTTCTGCAGAGATGGGTCTCACTATGTTGCTCAGGCTGGTCTCCAACTGTTGGCCTCAAGCGATCCCTCACCTGGACCTTCCAGAGTGCTGGGATTGCAGTTGTGGGCCACCATGCACCAGGCCTGTTCTGTTTTCTTGGAGCACTTGCCCGCAATCATCCTTCATTCATTGGCTCACATGCTCATCACTGGTTTCGTCTTCATTAGGAAGCCGGGACTTGGTTCGGGTTAACTAAGCTTCCCCGTGCCTCAGTTATCTTATCTGTAAAATGGAGTCATTGTGTGCAAAGCACTTAGGACAGCGGCCAGCACCTGGAAGGCTCCTCAGTCATTCATTCTAGAATATTTACTGTGAGCAGGCATTCCCCACCAGGCCACGTTTCAGAGCCGTCTCACGGGCGGCATCCCAGTTGGAGCACATGCTCACAATGCAAGGAATCAAATGAACGTGAACCTGCCAGGGGGTGCTCAGTCATAGGGTGATGGTGGCGCCAGCGTTATGAAGGCTAGAGCCAGGCGGATCCCTGGGAGTACAGAATTGCCCTGAAGGCCCTGGGCTGGAACCTGTAGGGCTTCTTCCGGGGACAGTGAGGCTGGAGATAGACTGGGGAGATGGGGGTCCAAAAGGTGATGGGGGGGCATGTAGACCGTTTTATGGGCTTTGGGGTTCCTGGGTGGACTGGCTAAGTCCTACTCACTGTGACCAACGATGATGATAGTCCAGATAGAGGAGGAGAGAGAGGAGGAGGGAAAGGGAAGGGTGAGGGGCGTGGAGGGGAGAGCTGAGAGGAGGGGAGGGCTGGGAGGAGGGGAGGGCTGGGAAGAGAGGAGAGATAGGCGGGGGAACAGAGAGAAGTTGGGGAAGAGAGCAGGAGGGTGAGGAGCGCCAGGCCCCACAGGCGTTTTGGCACAGCGGCCACGAGGCCTCCACTCCCGCCCCAAAACGGAAGCGAGACCCCTGGGGCAGCGGCAGCGCCCCGAGGCGTGTCCTGGCGGCCATGGCCCCGCCCCGTCCCCGTCCCCGTCCCCGGCGCGCTCATGCCCCGCCCCCGTCCGCTCGGTCAGGCCCCGCCCTGCGCTCGCTCCCGCGGGAATCCTGGAGCCCAAGGCGGCCCGGGGGCGGTCCGGCGGCGCCGGCGATGGGGCATAAAACCGCTGGCTACCTGCCGGGCTGCTCCTGCGCACGCTGCCGTCCCGGGCCCACCGTGCCTCTGCGGCCCGCGTGCCCGGAGTCCCCGCCTGTGTCGCCTCTGTCGCCGCGTCCGTCTCCTGCCAGGCGCGGAGCCCTGCGAGCCGCGGGTGGGCCCCAGGCGCGCTGACATGGGCTGCCAGGCCAAAGCGCGCTGGGCGGCCGCGGCGCTGGGCGTCGCGGGGCTGCTGTGCGCGGTGCTGGGCGCTGTCATGATCGTGATGGTGCCCTCGCTCATCAAACAGCAGGTCCTCAAGGTGGGTGAGGGAGTCCCCGGGGGGGGGGGGGTCCGCGTACGGCCCAGGTCTGGTGGGCGCTGGGCACCGAGGAGGACCCGCGCGCTGCGGTGGGTGAGCGACCGCTGCGGGATCGGCGCCCGGGCCGGGGACCGCAGAGCTCGAGGGAGGCCAGGCTTATCCGGAGAGCCGCTGCCCGCCTCCCCACCACCTCCACCTCCACCGTCCCAGACTGAGGCTGGGGGGCAAACGAGGAACTCAGGGACTTTGCTGGAGACGCAGGCCAGGGTTCGGGAGTCCTGGATGAGAGATCCCCCGGGGGCCTGACCTGCCCTAAAGGGTCTGGGCGCCCATGACGGATCAGGAGTGTGAACAGGTGCCGCCAAGGGAGCCCAGGAGTGCGCGAACGCCTGCTTTCACAGCAGCCGGTAGCAGTGTCTGGTAAAATGAGAGCGCACTTTGCTTGTATCCCGTGAGCCCCAGAGGGCAGGAACCTTCTGTGAGGCCCACGTGGGTGCCCAGCTCACATAATGGGTGCTCAGCTCACACAGTGGGTGCCCACCTCACATAGTGGGTGCTCGGGTGAGCATCCTCCGCTGCCCAGAATCTCCCCATAGGAACTCTCAGAGGCAGAATGAGCAACTCTGTTCTCCTTGCTCACTGCCTTCGTGATTCAGTCTGGAAACTATAAGCTGCTTTTCTCCCCAGATTCATGCAGAGACAGGCACCAGCCCAAGGTCCTGTGAGTGCACGCAGCCTGAGGTCTTTCCTCTGATCCTAACCTTATACACCATTGCCCTTTTAACCAGGGAGACAGATTAGGAGGTCAGCTGGTCTGCAGACGACAGACTCTGCCCTGGGTGGCCTGTTTGAATGAGCCTGGAGTTAGGGAAGGGCTGGGAGATTGCAGAGTATCACATTTGAGCTAAAAGCCATTTAGAGCTTTGAAGCCCTGGAGCCAGCACCTGCAGTGGCCGGGAGAGGAAACTGGGGCTCACTGTTACCAAAGTTCCAGCCAGACGCAGAGCTGGGGTGAAGATGTGGATATTGTCACGATAATTGACATCTTTTTCCCTCCCTCTGCCCCTTTAGACTGGGTTGAAGAATGGCTCCTTGTCCACATTTCCTGTCTCTTCCCCCATTCACAGAGTGAATGAATGCGTGAATGAATGAAGGATACATCTGCTTAGATTTGGCTGCCACTTCTTGAGACCCAGCTAGCTGGCTTTAAAGATGGAGCAACATGTGGCCTCTCTGAAGGTCTTTGGGTGAGCAGTTGTCTGGGGGCATCTTGGCCACGCTGTCTATTTTTTGATTTTTCCAATCTTGTTCCATCAAGGTATGTAATCTGATTGTAAAGAGGTCCTGGTGAAGGGTAACATTGTCTCTGGGCATGGCAGGAAAAGCAAGAGAATGTCCTCTTCCTCCCCAAGACAGCTCAGAGGCTTTCTCTGTTACACTGCGGGACTTCATTTTTTTGTGGCCTACTCGTACTGAAACGTGTGTGTCAGTGACAGCCTTGTGGCTGCTGCAGTGCTAGGACCCCACTGTGTGTAGGAAGGGTCCCTAGAGGGGCTGTCACTCAGGCGGTGCCAGCACGTGACCCTATGCAGTGAGCACCTAGTTTCTTTCTTTGGGAGTGTGGGGGTGGTGGGATTTATGCCAGGTAAAGAGTCTTGCCAGCTCAGTCATTTGGAGGGCTTATTTCAAGGTGTTTTCTTTCTCAGATGTCATCAGGTTAAGGATGTCACACAGATGTGTGCACTACCAAATTTCCCCACTCCTCTCCCATGCTAAAGAGGAAAACAACATTGTCCTCAATTGTCCTGGAGCTAGGAGCCTCTGGCTTAAAGTTGAATGGGCATCCTTCTGTGGATATCCCCAAGGCGATTGGTTTGGGGCCCAGTGGTGTGAAGGCAGGAAGACACGCCCAGCCCAAGACAGCCTCTTCTGGGACCGCCCCCGGCTGGAGCAGCGTGGCCAAGTACCTTAGCATGGAAGAAGAGAGCCTGTGTTCAGGGGACCGGGCGGGTGGGACACTCACATAAGCAGGGACTGCCGGCTGGTGTTTTCTTTGGCTACATGAGTCTGTGTGCAACTTGAATGGGAGGCCTTGTGCTTTGATTTTTTTTTTTTATATGCTTTTTGGTTAATTACAGAAGTCCCTACACTTGGCCCTCTGTGTCTGCAGGTTCCGCATCCGTGGATTCAATCAATTGCATATTGAAACTATTTGGAAAAAAATGCCCCCCAAATAACAATATAACTATAAAAAAAGACATAAAAGCAATACTGTATAACAACTATTGACATAGCATTTGCATCGTATTAGGTATTATAATTAATTGAGAGATGATTTTAAGAACACGGGAGGATGTGCGTAGGTTGTATGCAAATACCACACCGCTTTATGTCAGGGGCTTGAAAGCCTGCAGACTCTGGTGTCTGCGGGGGTCCTGGAACCAATTCTTCTCTGACACGGAGGGATGACTTTGTATAAAACATAGGAGTACTTGCTTGTAAAAAAAAGTTCAAATGGAGGAAAAGAGAGAAAGTTTCCCCCATTTTATTCCCCTACTCAGCTACTCTCACCATCATTGTTGTGGCTCTTCCTAGATCCTTTTCTATGGTTGTATACATATGTATGTATGTATATAAGAGCCTGTGTGTATACATATCAATACGTGTATTTTATACAATTGAACTAAGTGTAAGTGAATTTGAACATGGACAATTATCTTGCCGTTTGCTTTTCAAACGGTGATACTGTCTATAAAATTTTCCACGTCCCAGCAGTAAATCGACCCTGTTTGTTTCCTCACCACGGCTGACATTCCTTTGGATGGTTATACACTTGTTTACCTGTTTCTCCATTGACTGATCATTTTCTCTGTCACAAATGGCAGCGATATTCTGACACATCCCGCTTCGTTTGGTGCGTGAACATTTCTATAGGGTGGATTTCTAGAAGTGGGGCCTTGGCAGCAGGTGTGTTCAGTTTGAGTTTTGATGATTACAACCAAATTGCCCTTCTGCAGGGATCTGTTGATGCTTCCACCCACAAGGTGTGGGACTGTGCCACTTCCCCCATCTCTGCCATCACTGGTGATTACTGATTTATCATGACCATTTTTTGGTAGCCAAGTTCCCATGTGTCTATGGTCCTCCTAAGAAGGCCCTGCCGGTGGACATGAGGAGAGGCCCCTCACTGCAGCTGGGCTGCAAAAAAGGGACGGTCATCTTCCAAGGCCGCCATCTTCAATGAGCTGGGGTGAAGATGTGGATAATGTCATACTACTTGGCGTCTTTTCCCCTTGGCCTGCTTCTTTAGACTGAATTTCTTTTCTTTTTTTTTTTTTTGAGACGGTGTCTTACTCTGTTGCCAGGCTGGAGTGCAATGGTGCAATCTTGGCTCACTGCACCATTGTTCAAGCGATTCTCCTGCCCCAGCCTCCCAAGTAGCTGGGATTACAGGCATGTGCCACCACACCCAGCTAATTTTTGTATTTTCAGTAGAGACGGGGTTTCACCACGTTGGCCAGGATGGTCTCGATTTTCTGACCTTGTGATTCACCCACTTCGGCCTCCCAAAGTGCTGGGAATACAGGTGTGAGCAATCGCAGCTGGCCATAGACTATTTCTTAAGAGTGGCTCCTTGTCTACATTTCATGTCTATGTCCTGTTCATAGAACTGGATGTTTGCCTCCAGGAGCCTGAACCACGCCTTCATTATTCATCAGATCATTTGAGGTCAGGAGTTTGAGACCAGGCTGGCCAACATGGTTAAACCCTGTCTCTACTAAAAAATACAAAAATTAGCTGGGTGTGGTGCTTGTAATTTCAGGTACTCAGGAGGCTGAGGTAGGAGAATTGCTTGAATCCAGGAGGTGGAGGTTGCAGTGAACTGAGATTGTGCCACTGCACTCCAGCCTGGGTAACAGAATGAGACTCTCTCAAAAAAAAAAAAAAAGGAAAGAAAGAAACAAGGAACTTAGATATATGTTTTTGCATAAGTAGGCCGGAAAAACACATTACTAATTGAAAAAAGCTCTGGTACTATTTATGTTTTTTAAAAAAACCCACCAAAGAATATTCTATATATTTTCTTTCAATTTTTATTTATTTTTATTTTTGTAGAGACAGGGTCTCATTATGTTACCCAAGCAGGTTTTGAACTCCAGGCCTTAAGTGATCCTCCTGCCTTGGTCTTTCAAAGCACTGGGATTATAGGTGTAAGCCACCGTGCCCTGCTATTATTTTCAATGGTTTAATGTTAGAATATGTTAGTTTGGGAAAAGGTGTGCAAGGGTATACATCAGACTGACAAAAGTGGATGCTCTAAAGAGAGAAGGCAGAACCCTGGGGGTGTGGCCGAAGGAAACCTAATACTTTATCTGTAATGCTGCTAATTTCTTTTAACAAAGAGAATATATCCACAAGATATGTGTCTAATTAAAAATTACATCATTCCTTGTTATGGCTAAGTAGTAGTGCAAAAAAAAAAAAAAAAAATTACAAGGCCAAGCATGGTGGCTCACACTTGTAATTCTAGCACTTAGTGGGAGCTGAGGTGGGAGGGTCACTTGAGCCCATGAGTTCAAGATCAACATAGTGAGACCCCATCTTTACAAAAATAATAATAAAAAAAAAACTAAGCTGGGCATGGTGGCATGTACTTATAGTTCTAGCTACCTGAGAGGCTGAGGTGGGAGGATCTTCTGAGCCCAGGAGCTTGAGGCTGCAATGAGCTGTGATTGTGCCACTGTACTCCAATCTGGGCAACAGAGTGAGATCTCGTGTCAAAAAAAAAAAAAATTACAAATGAACAGATGCATAGCTTTCCCCAAAGAATGGCCGGATGCACGAGCCACACAGATCCAGGCAGCGCAATGCAAAGGGGCTCTGTGGTGGAGGGCTTTGGGGAGTGCCGCTCACTTCTTCTCCCTTCCCCCAGGGCGGAGGATTGGACAGACACTGTAAGGGCCATGATTGTGAACCTCACAGCATCCACTCACGGGTGGCTTAATGTGCGCCAGGCAGGGTTCAGAGCACCTTTGTGAAAATCATCTCATGTTGTCCCTGCAGAGGGCCATGACGTACGACCTACTGTCATCAATGTCCTTTAAGGAAATAAGCTGAAGAGAGTAATTTGCCCCAAGTGACCTCGCTGGCCTGTGTGTGTGTGTGTGTGTGTGTGTGTGTGTGTGTGTGTGTGTGTGAAGGTGTCCCAGAGGCAGATGCCATGAGAACAGGGACTCTTGTACCCTCTCCCTGGATCTGAGCCTGGCATGCCGCTGTGCTCAGGTATGCGGGTGAGTGACAAAAGCCCGGTTCAGGTCCCCGGGAGCACACATCCAAGTTCCCACATGCCTCTGGTCCTCCAAGGAAGGCCCAGCTGGAGGACATGGGGAGAGGCTCCTCACTACACCTGGGCTGCAGGGAAGGAGTTGTTTTCCAAGGCCACCATCTTCAGTAAAATACTTCATGGCCTTCTTCCATGGCTTTCTTCCTGAGTCCCCTGTGCTGCTGTGCTGTCTTGACGTTGGTTTTCTAGTTGGACTCAACCTGGGTTGCCTTATCCAGCTGCTGGGCTTCCCCGACCTGTGTTCCCAGTCCCAATAAACAGTAGCTCCATTTGTTTCCCCAGGGGTAGAGGCAAAAACTCAGCTCATCTTTGCTGCATGCTTTTTTCTGATACCCTGGTATCTGCTGAGGGAGGGGCTTTCCCATCACTGTCACTGCAGCTTCCCCGAGGGCTGTAGCAGAGCCTGAGCTCCTTGCCTCAGCTCCTTGCTGACCCTTCAGTGCCAGCCGGGTCAAAGAATGAATGAGGTGTGCGCAACCCCCAGCCGTGGCCTCAGGCTTTTTTTATTTTTGTTTATTTTTGAGACAGAGTCTCGCTCTGTCTCCCAGGCTGAAGTGCAGTGGCATGATCCAGTTCTCTGCCTCAGCCTCCCGAGTAGCTGGGATTACAGGCACCGGCCACCATGCCCGGTGAATTTTTTTTGGATTTTTAGTAGAGATGGTGTTTCACTATCTTGGCCAGGCTGGTCTTGAACTCCTGACCTTGTGATCACCCACCTCGGCCTCCCAACCTAGGCTTTTTATCTTACCCCTGCCTCCCTCAGCCAGAGCCACACAGTGAGCCTTGGAGAGCCCAGGCACCAGGGCCAGCCTGGGACGTCACTGACTGTCCCTGAGTTTGTGTCCTTCAGGAAATCTTTGCCAATCAGTTAAAAGGTAGGGGTTGATGGCTGGATGCTGTTCTAAGTGTTTATGTGCATTATTTCTTTTAGTATCTAAAATAGGTACTATTGTGTCTTGTTTTATTGAGGGAAATGAATGCACAGAGGTGGAAAGTAACTTGCCCCACGCCATGCAGCTCCAAGGGGTTGAATCAGGATTTCAGGTTGGGGGCTCAACTCCACAGCTGGTCCCGGCGGCCTCTGTGGACTGCATCCTCCCTGTTCTCTGTGTGTCTGAGCAGGTTGACTGCAGGCTTGAGGTGGGCGGGGCCCTTCTTATAGTCTCTTCCTGGGCTGCCCCTTCCTTTTCTCTGTATCACCAGGGAATGGCAGGGTCCCTTCGAGGCCTCTGTCCTAATAATCACCCCGCCAAACATTGCGGGTGCAGAGTGCACGCTGACCTCTCCCTTTGGTGGGGGAATCTGAGACCAGGGACGTGTTCTTCAATCACAGGCACCAAGTGAGGCTCCCAGAGAGGCCACCTCTTCTTAGCGCAGGGCTCCCGGTGACCCCGGGGGCGGGGGACTCCCACCCGTCCTGCTGGGGCGGCCCCGCTCTGCACCTTCCTCAGCTCCCCGTGGAACCTGGGAGGGAGGCACAGGGTCTCCAGCTGCAGGGCGTTTCCTGTAGGACCCCCGTGTCTGGACCTGTGGGACAAAGCCCTAGAGCGGATCGCCGGTCATGGCTGGGGAGAGGGCTCCTCAGAGGACAGCTCGGATCACAGGTGTGTGCCAATTCTGCTTTGTTTTTCTTCCTCTTTCCTGCCATTGAACTTCCTATTCTTTCTGGCATGTGAGAGACAACTTCAACGTACTCTCTGGTGACGGCTGAAAAACATGGGCTATTTTTAGTTTGCCTGAGTCTAGTTTATTTGCTCCTGGTAGATTTGCCTCTCTCTGTCTTCATGACTGTGTGTGTTTGCACACGCGTGTGTTGCTGAGGGTGAAAACAGTGACACACACCTGTGTAGGCATGCACACACCTGCCTTGATGTGTGATCATATGATGCATGTGCAGACACCTGTGTTGCTGTGTGCCCACATGGGTTGACCCAGGCACACATGGTGTGTCTATACATGCACAAGGACACACACGAACACATGTGTTTATGCATGTCCTTGTGTGTCAATGTGTCTGCACATACATGTTGATGTGTCCCACTGTTATCTGGCCTTTCTGGGGCCAGGCCTAGCACCCGGGGTTTCCAGGAAGCATTCCCTGTCCCTTCCTGGAATGGCCGGGACCTGCTGTGCCTCCGCTGGAGATGCGCCCTGATTAACTAGAACGTGGCAAAACTCAGCAACCTGGAATCGCTTTACCCTGGCTTTCGGTTTCTAGCAAATGCGATGGATGTTAGTCCCCGTGGAAAGCTTGCTCCATGAAGGTGTTTTTCCTGCATGAGTCTTGGTCCCAGTGGCAATTTGCTGCAGGCTTGTAGGCATTGTCCTTGTGGGTCCTGCGTGGAGGTTCCTTAGTGTCCAGAGAGTGATTCCGTGTCTGTGGTCAGCAAAAAAGAGGCCCCTGGGGCCATAAGCCACTCTCCCAGGGGCTAAGACCAGAGAGTTTTGTGGTTTCAATCTTGGGCCTGGAGGATTCTGCGGAGGAGTGTTCGATCTCGGCCTCCCGCTCCCTGAGGCGCTGGCAGCTCCAACACCACAGGCACATTAATTGGGGGACAATTCAACGCTAGGGCTCAGTCAGAGATGAAAAACACAAAACAAAAAGAGAATCCCTTTTATTGGCCTCATCCCCCTTCCCCAGTTTGGACGTGACCTTGGCCCCTGCTGGCGCAGGAGTGGCCAGGCCAGAGCAGGAACGCAGAGACAAAAACAACACAGCAGGCTGTGTCCTTGGCTTTGAAGCCTTAAGGGGCCTGGGGCTGGCTCCCCGCAGGTGTCCGGGCCATTCTCCTCCCAGAGCTCTTGGGTGAAATGTGGAGCCTCTCTGCCTGCTCAGCAGCTCCCCGGGCCCTGGGTTCCAGGCAGCCTGGCGGCCCAAGGCATGGCCGGCGTCAGTTTCGCCTTTCCTTTCCCCCCACTCCACTGTTTCTTCCTGTTCACTGATTGCCTGTGCTGGGGACGGGGAAGGAGCAGGAGGGGCCTGGACTTGTTTGCTTCCTGGCATTTTGGGTGAAGTTCCTTCTACCTTCTCTGGAAGCTTCTAGGAGGACCCTTGAGGTGCTTGAGATCTCTGTTCTCTGGGTTTTCCTCCCGCCTTCCTGGCTGCTCGGGTCTTGCCCGCCGATGCCTCCTCATCTCTCTGCCCTCCCCCTGGTGGAGCCCGGGGCAGCCTTTCTGTGCATCCTCATCCCTCATGCCTGGGTGAGCCCCTCCAGCCTCGCACCTGAATGGCATCTCTGTCCTGAGCACTCCCAAATCCCGGGGCCCAGACCTTTCCCCTGAACCCCACCCCTGAGCATGCAATGACAGAGTCCATATCTTGACTCAGGGTCAAAGGCAGCTCACGCTTACCCCAGCTGGCTCCTTATCACCCCCAGCCACGCCTGTGGCTCCCACCAGCTTCCAACTCCGTCAACAGCCCCCGTCTTCCAGTTGCCTGGGCCAACACGTTGCACTCAGCCTTGACTCCATTCTCTCCACTTCCACAAGGAACCCTTCAGAAAGTTTTATGGCTTCATCATCTAAATATACCCAGATTCCAACCACTTCTCACCACACCCGAGGCGCCATCGCCTCTGGTCCAAGCCGCCCTCAACTCTCCTCCAGATTCCTGCCTCCGTCTCCTCGCTGACCTTCCTGTGGTCACCCTTGTTCCCCAGTGGGGTTTCTCAATAAGCAGCCACAGGAGCCCATCAGAACGGCTCTTAGCTTACCTCCTCTGCTCAAAGCCCTCCGGTGGCCAGATCCAACCCCTAGCAGTCACAGCCAGGTCTTAACCCGGCCCCGGGGCCTGTGCCATCCACCCCTGCCACTTTTCTGGTGATGTCCTCATTCCCTTTTTCCTCGCACAATGGCCTCCTGGCCATTCCTTGGCCCCATGGGCCCAATCGCCTTAGCTCTCCTGTGACACAAGCCTGCTCATCTCCTGTAGGTCTCTGTTCAGCACTCACTTGCTCCCGGAGATCCCCCATCTCGTTTGTTCATCGCGCAGGTGTCCCCCACCACCCGTCCGCCTGTGCTCCCAGCTCTGCTTACCACTGTGCTTCTCGGTAGCCCCGTCAGCCACTGACACCCTGGAGCCTTCCTGTGTTTACTGTCTCTCCCCGTGAGGATTCGGACTGTGAGGTCAGGGACCTTTGTGTTGTTTGCTGCCGTGCCCCAAGCCCCTGGAACGATGCCTGCTACATAATCGCAGGTTCTCAAATATTTATTAAAAGGCCGTTTGAAAGACAAGCGTTGCTTCACAGGGTGGTTCGTGACCAGTGGCAGGTTGTGGTCCTGTGCGGGGGGATGGGCCTCCAGCCTGCTTCCTCTCCACCTGCCACGGCCGTCAGCCCAGACCAAGCTGCCACCGGCTTTTCCCAGTGGGTGCTGGAGTGTCCTCATGGGGCTGTTTGCTCTACCGAGTCGTACCACACTCTTGTCACTTCTCTGCATCAGTCAAATTGCTCTTCAAAACATGCAAATTGGGCCGGGTGCTGTGACTCACGCCTGTAATCCCAGCACTTTGTCGGACTGAGGCCAGTGGATCACCTGAGGTCAGGAGTTCAAGACCAGCCTGGCCAACATGGTGAAACCTTGTCTCTACTGAAAATACAAAAATGAGCCAGGTGTGGTGGCGCATGCCAGTCCCAGCTACTCAAGAGGCAAGGCTGGAGAATCGCTTGAACCCGGGAGGCAGAGGCTGCAGTGAGCCGAGATCAAACCATTGCCCTCCAGCCTGGGTGACAGAGTGAGACTCCATCTCCAAAAAAAAAAAAAAACCACACACAAACAAACAAAACCATGCAAATTGGATCATTTCATGCAGCTGAATAAAATCTTCCTGCATTTGTTGTTAAAGCTGCTGTCAGAGCCGGGCGTGGTGGCTCACGCCTGTAATCCAAGCACTTTGGAGGCCAAGCGGGCAGATCGCCTGAGGTCAGGAGTTCAAGACCAGCCTGCCCAACATGGTGAAACCTCGTTTTTTTTTTTTTTTTTTTTTAAAAAAAGCTGCTGTCAGCCTCATTTTCATGGGCTCTACCCATCTCAGCTCAGCGTTCTCATCCCACGGCAGCCTCACTGGCCTTCCCTTTCCTCAAACATGTCATGCGCTGTCCTGCCTCAAGGCCTTTGCACGTGCTCTTCCTTCTGCCTGGACCGTCTTTTTGTCCCCCTGGCTCTTATGCTTGGTTCCTCTTTTATGTTTGAAGAAGACACCCCCTGACTGCCCACTGCACCCGATGGACAGGTGCCCCCCATGTCCACTCACTGTCTGTGCTGTTTTTTATTTTTATTTTTGAGATGGAGTTTTGCTCTGTCACCCAGGCTGGAGGGCAGTGGCTCGATCTTGGCTCACTGCAGCCTCCACCTCCTGGGTTCAAGCAATTCTCCCGCCTTGGCCTCTTGAGTAGCTGGGGTTACTGGCATGCGCCACCATTCCCAGCTAATTTTGTATGTTTAGTAGAGATGGGTGGGGGGTCTCACCATTTAGCCAGGCTGGTCTTGAACTCCTGACCTCAGGTGATCCACCTGTCTCAACCTCCCAAAGTGCTGGGATTACAGGCGTGAGCCACCGTGTCTGGCTTGTGCCATCTGTGTCATAACCAGTCCGTGCTATTCCCTTCTGAGCCCTTAACAGTCTCTGAAATGATCTTGTCCCCGTGCGTGCATTCCATGAGGACAGACTTTATCTATCTCGGTCACGGCTGCATCCCGTAATTGGAGCTCCTTGTCCAGGGCTGAGAACCGCCAAGGGTGGGACCTTGGGCTAAGGCAGAGAGAGGCCCCAGTGGGGGTCCTCCACGGCGTGGACTTTGGAACCAGCCTCCCAGAATTCAGCACTGGCTCTTGCACTTCCTATCTATGTGGCTGTTGGTGAGTTGTATAACCCTGCTGGGCTTGTTTCCCTGGGCCTCCCTCCTTGGACTGTAGTGAGGCGTAAGGGAGGTCATTCGCCCTGGGGAGCACCCAGAAGTCTGGCTCCCGGGGATGCATCCACAGATTCTAGGCCTGAGTCTTTTTTTTTTGAGATGGAGTTTCGCTGTTGTTACCCAGACTGGAGTGCGATGGCACGATCTTGGCTCACCGCAACCTCTGCCTCTGGGGTTCAAGCAATTCTCCTGCCTCAGCCTCCTGAGTAGCTGGGACTACAGGTGTGCACCACCATGCCCAGCTAATTTTTGTATTTTTAGTAGAGACGGGGTTTCACCTTGTTGACCAGGATGGTCTCGATCTCTTGACTCGTGATCCATTCCAAAGTGCTGGGATTATAGGCGTGAGCCACTGCGCCCGGCCTCTAGGCCTGAGTCTTAACACACTCCATCTGGATTTCAGTGACTTCTGCCTGGTTCTGGTGCTGGGTTGTCTCCATGTCTGAGCTTTGTTGGCTTCTGATTGACCCCTTTCCTGCCCCAGCATGAAGGCAGAGTGGCCAGAAGGAAGGGATACGGGTGTATAAAGATGTCATCAAGGCTGTCTGTGGATGGTGGAGGGGCCACCGGAAGCATGGAGGCTGGTTCTGGGGCCACCTCCTGCCTCTGGGAGGGAGCAGGGATTCTCCTGTTGGCATCTTGGTCCCATCAGGTGTCTTGGATGGGACTGGGTTTGGGAGCATTTCTCTCCGTGAGGATTTAAGCCAAGGTTCATTATTTAGAATCAAACCATTTATGGGCTGGGAGCAGTGTCATGTGTCATGCCTGTAATCCCAGCACTTTAGGAAGCTGAGGTTGGTGGATCACTTGAGGTCAGGAGTTCAAGACCAGCCTGGCCAACATGGTGAAACCCTGTCTCTATTAAAAACACAGAAATAAGTCGGGCATGGTGTCACACACCTGTAGTCCCAGGTACTTGGGGGGCTGAGGCAGAGGATTGCTTGAACTTGGGAGGCAGAGGTTGCAGTGAGCTGAGATTGCGCCACTGCATTTCAGCCTGGATGACAGCAAGACTCCATCTCAAAAAAAAAAAAAAAAAAAAAAGAATAATTTCTGTTTCACTTTGTTCGCACCAGCAGGACAATGTGAGGCTGAGTCAGGAGACCGAGGTCCATTCTGCTGGTGATTTTGCTCGGTGCAGGAATGTGAGAGGTGTGGTCCATATGTGTATCATTTATGCAAAATCATCCACATGCATTCAATTAAAAAAAAAGGAAAATAGCAGTGACACTCATGAGTAGACTTGGTTAGTGTCGGGCAGGGAGTGAGTTTCTTGTGACCTTGCTGTTCCTCCTGGGTCCCGTGACAGAGCATCTGGACAGGCTGAATGTGATTCTAGAATTAGATTCCTATGTTTTTGCATGTATGTCTCAGTCTCACTTGCCAGTGGCTTCTGACGATTAGAAAATAAATGGTATCTGCACCACATCAGGGAGAAACTGGCTGCTTCGGAATTCCCAGAGGGATAATGAAGGAGAATTAAAAAATTTTCTAAGTGGCTGGGACAAGTTATGGAGTGAACGCTCATTGGCTGTGATTGGCTGGGCTGGAATCACATGTGTATCCTTGGACCAATTGCTGTGGCTCCAGTAATAGAATTCTGTGATTGGTCAGCCTTGGGTCATCTGCCCATTTGGAGTCAGGGAGGGAAGTTGTTTTTACCCACAGAGACTCAGGTAGGAGTGGGGTGGTTCCCCAAAGGTAAAAAGGAGGGGCTGTTAGCAGGGAGATGAGGGGGCGACAGGCGGCAAAAATGGGTTGGGCTCCTTTGCCCCAAGTAGCTTCCCACTTCATTCCCGCATTGCTTTTCACTGCCTCTGGCTGTTACAGTATTAGAGATTGTTTTGTTTGACTGATTATTTTGTTTACCAAGGCCTACCAGCTGTTCATTTATTTATTATTTTTTGAGACGGAGTTTTGCTCTTGTTGCCCAGGCTGGAGTTTGATGGAACGAACTCAGCTCACTGCAACCTCTGCCTCCCGGGATCAAGCGCTTCTTCTGTCTCAGCCTCCTGAGTAGCTGAAATTACAGGCACTCACCGCCACACCTGTCTAAACTTTGTATTTTTAGTAGAGGCAGGGTTTCACCAGGTTGGCCAGGCTGATCTGGAACTCCCGACCTCGAATGATCCACCCACCTCGGCCTCCCAAAGTGTTGGGATTACAGGCGTGAGCCACCATGCCCGGCCTTTATTATTTTTTTACTTAGTGTTTTTGAGACAGGGTCTCATGCTGTCACCCAGGCTGGAGTGCAGTGGCACGATTATGGCTCACTGAAGCTTCAACCACTCAGGCTCAATTGATCCTCCTACCTTGGCCTCCTGAATAGCTGGGACTACAGGTGTGCACCACTGTGCCCAGCTAATTTTTGATTTTTTTGTAGACACGGGGGTCTTGGTATGTTGCCCAGGCTGGTCTTGAACTCCTGGCCTCAAGCAATCCTCCCACCTTGACCTTCCAAAGTGCCGAGATTACACTCAAGAGCCACTGTGCCTGGCCTGATCACTTTAATGGGGAAAGTTTCATCCACTGTCAGATTGTTAGATCTGGACCGACTTGGGTTCTGCTCAGTTCTGTCTTTTATTTCTCCTTTGGGGAACCAAATTCTGTAGGTAGCAGGGGTTTACTCAAGGCCACGGAGATAGTTAGCCGCAAATGCTCGTGGGGCCAACTGTCCCAGGCTGGCTGGCTGGAGGTCAGGAGAGCCAGGGCAGCAGGGGTGGAAGGGGCCTGGGTAGGTGGAGAGGAAGTCGTTAACGAGTGTCCTTCAGGCAGAAAGTTTCCAGGGACCCATTGATGCCCCTGCCTGTCCACATCCTGGCAGCAGGGCTGGGAAGACGTGTGTTGTTTAAATAGTGGGAGAGAGGTCAGCGCTGGTGCCAAACTTCAGGCTTTGTTCACCCGAGGTGGGAGGCTGCAGGGGTGTGGTGTGGGCAGAGAGAGGATGAGGCGGGGGCAGGAGGGTGAGCTGCCCAGATGCAGCCGTGGAGGAGCTGATCTTGAATCCTAGCCTCCGGGTATACGCAGCAGCGTGTCCCTGCGCTAGTCCCAGCAGCAGGCCCAGGCTCCTCCACAGCCTCTGGCAGGGCTTCAGCTTCCAGCAGCTCAGGGGGACCCACGAATATAGACTTTGGAGGCAGGCAGCCCAGATTCAAATCCTGGCCTGGCCACTTCCCAGTTGGGTGCCTTCAGGCAAGTGACTTACCCTCTCTGTGCCTTTTTTACTTTTCTGTAAAACGAAGTTAATAAAAGTATCTCCTACAGAGGGCTTTTAAGGTGACAGAGTTGGCACGTGTCAGACACTTCAGATAGCAGCTTGCCAAGTGTCACATAAGTGCTTGCTGTTTCCAACATCTTAACCTGATGGACACAGACACAGAGAGGGATCCGTCTGTCAGCAGTTTGCTGAGATGGGACCACTATGCATGCTTTGCTGTGCTGTGGGCTTCTCACGCTGTCATCGCTTGTCCACGTCTTCCTCAGCCAGCTGGGATTTTCTGGTGACAATTACGCTCCGATTCTCTAGATGCCTGGAAATGTTCCCCAGTGCGGACGTGCCATGGCTCATTCTGCCGTTCTCATGAGGGAGCCTTCCTGCCTGTAAAATAAGGCGGACCAGGATGGCCTTCCACCACCCCATCACCCAGGATGGCCTTCCACCACCCCATCACCCAGGATGGCCTTCCACCACCCCATCACCCAGGATGGCCTTCCACCACCCCATCACCCAGGATGGCCTTCCACCACCCCATCACCCCAAGGTTCTATTTTCAAAAACTTTATTTTGTAAAAATGGCAAGGAAAGGACAAGTGGCTGCATGTGTGTTCTCTCTCTCGTTGCTGAGCCTTTTGGGTGCATCCTAAGGACAAGGACGTCCTGCTCCATGACCGCAGACCATGGCCCCACTCAGGAAGGCCACGAGGATCCGTGCCTTTCATCTGACACTGGGTCTGCGTTCCGATTCCCTTACGGCCCCAATAACACGTTTTGTTATAGTTTTTCATTGACACGTTTTGAATTCAGGGTTGCATCCTGCGTCTGGTTGCCTCGTGTGTTCTTCCTCTTTAATCCGGACCCGCTCTCCGCCCTT
Source organism: Saguinus oedipus (assembly GCA_031835075.1). NCBI lineage: Eukaryota > Metazoa > Chordata > Mammalia > Primates > Cebidae > Saguinus > Saguinus oedipus. The sequence continues at coordinate 133,576,957 of CM063177.1, read as the reverse complement.
TTCATTTGCTGGGTCTTTCAGGACACCGCCATCTGTACAGGGGCCCGGCGGGTGCTTCTGGCAGGACAGCCCGTGGTTTGGATTTGTCTGATTGCTTTCTCATGAGTGCACCCGTTCTTTCCACAGACTCCCACACAAAAGCCTCATTGTGTGAACTGGATCAGAGCAGAGTGTTTCTGACGAGCTGGGGTGGGTGCCTGGACCCTCCCCCAGCTCCCAGCCTGGCAGTTCCAGTGTGAGTTTGAAGCCCCGGGTTGAAAAAGTCTGCTGTTCTTCCTGGCCCCTTCCTCTACCTGCTTTCTAAAATTCCTAGCTCTCAAGCAGTGATGTGCCCATCCTTCAGCAGCCCTCGGCCAGCCTATACCCACCCTGGTGCCATCACATGGGAAGCATGGCAGATCTGGTGCCCATCTCATCCCCTGGGCCAGAAAGATTATGGAAACCCTGGGGTCTCAGGGCTGGTCGGGTGGAAACGGGAGGCTGGATGGAGTGGCAGTTGGGGCTTCTCCTGTTTTGCCTTTCCCTACCTGGGCAGCCACCAGCCCCAATGCCCAGGCCTTGGAGACCTGAGGAAATTCTTGTGCCAGATCATTTTGGCCCTGTCTGGCCTCCTGGCAGGCAGGTGGAGGTCGTTCTGGCCTTACTTGGCTGACAGCCCATTGCAGCCAGGATTCTTCGGCAGCTTTGGGATCAGCCAAGTCTCCCCAACCTTGGGATTCCCTTCTCCTGGCTGTTCCCAGGCTCCTGGACTCCACCCGTTGCAACCCCTGGCTTTGCACTCCACTCAGAGTCTTTGATTTCTGTTTATTATGAAACATTGCTCACTCTGAGGAAAGTCTAAGACATACCCAATCAAATACGTAACTAAGATGAACTGCGTGCAATCAGCCCTTGTGAAAGAGAGTGAAAGCCCATCTGCCTCGAAGCCCCTGCGAAGGAAGCCGCTTTGGTCCCGGCTTGCTTTGCTTTCGGCAGCATCGCTCCCTCACACCCATCCCTCAGCACCAGGACTACTTTGGCCCGCTTTTGGACTTTACTTGAAGGCAGGCATGCTGTCTGTATTTTTGTTTGGATCAGCCTTGCCGGTGTTACTTCACATTATCTTTCTGAGATCCATCCATGTTGTTGCAATCAGCTGCTCTCCATTTTCATGGCCACGTACTAGCACAGTTCATGATGCTAAGTGGAAGAAGCCAGGTGTCACAGTGTCACAGTTCCTCCATCTTAATCCTGATGTCAGTGACTGTGTCCACTTCTGGGTTACAAACACTCTCGTGTCCCTGCCTGCAAGGGACATGTACCCGAATCCCTCCAGGGCCTGACCGTTAGAGTAGGGGGCTGGTCCTGGCGTGCCAAGGACGGGGAAGTGCCAAGCTGCTGTCCAAAGTGGTTGTGACAGTTTCCAATCCCATCATTTGTTTTTCATTTAATAATTTACTGAGGAGAAATTTACATAACATAATTAATCCTTGCAAAGTGAACAATTTGGTGATACTTAGCACGTTCCCAATGTTGTGCAACCACCACCTCTGCCTAGTTTCTAAACGTTTCCACCACTCCCAAGCTGAACTGCCCACTCTCCTCTCCCTGCAGCTCCCCAGACCCTGCTGCCAACCACTCATTTTCTCTCTGTCTTTACAGATGTAACGTGTTCTGGACATTTGTGGTTTTTTTTTTTTTGAGACAGAGTCCTGCTCTATCGCCCAAACTACAGTGCAGTGACATGATCTCGGCTCACTGCACCCTCTGCCTCTTGGGTTCAAGCGATTCTCCTGCCTCAGTCTCCAGAGGAGCTGTGATTATGGGCATGCACCACCACGCCTGGCTAATTTTTTTGTATATTTAGTAGAGACAAGATTTCACCATGTTGGCCAGACGGATCTCAAACTCCTGACCTCAGATGATCCACCCACCTCAGCCTCCCAAAGTGCTGGGATTATAGGCGTGAGCCACCTCATCTGGCCCTGGATATTTCTTATAAATGGAATCATGCGATGTGTGGCCTTAAGTGCCCGGCTTCTTCTGCTTAGCGTCATGTTTTTGGGGTTCACCCGTAGTGTGGCATGTGGAGTGCTGCGTTCTTTTTTGTGGCCCAGATGGACTGCATGTTGTTTTCTGCTCCTCTGTGGATGGGCATCAGAGCCCGCAGGGGTGGGTCCAGATCCCGGCCTGCCTCCTGCTGCTCTGTGTCTGTGGGCAGGCTCCTTGGGTCTCTGGTGACTGGTGGGTATCTGAGTCTGCTTAGCCTGCAGTCACAAAAGACCACTTATTCCTGTTCAGTTCTGGTGGCCAGAAGTCCAAGATCTGGCTGTCGGCAGGGCTGGCTTCTCCGGAGGCCCCTCTCCCGGCCTGGTAGACGCCACCTTCTCCCTGTGGCTCTGTGTGTTCTAATCTTCTCTTCTAAGGGCGTCATTCAGATGGGATTAGGGCTCACCCCATGGCCTCGTTTTACCTTAATCGCCGATTTAAAGCCCCTGCCTCTGGATACAGTCACATTCTGATGCGCTGACGGTTAGGCTTTCGAGTGGGAATTTTCGGGAAACCCAGTTTAGCTCCTAATAGTAGGGTACTTATAAAATGGGCCCAAAGCGTGCCTTCCTGTAGGATTGAGTGAGGACTGAGGGAGCTAGAGGTGCAAGTGCTTTGAGCTGCGGGTGGCACAGGGAGGCCCCTGATGCGTGGCCGGTCACATCTGGGGAGAGGTGGCTTCTCCATGCCACACACGGTAGCTTGTGTCAGCGTTGTTTGCGCTGTCCTGTTTAAAATCTGTCCATGCTCCTGTGCGTGTACTGGGCTCATGGCTTTCCGCTGCTGCCTGGACCACTGTTTAATGTCCCTCCCATTGTACTTACTCCCTTAGCGACGGGGGTACCTGCCTCCACGCACAGCAAATATGCTGGGCCCTGCTGCCTGCTACTTCTCCAGAATTTCCTGGGGATGGGCAGGAGCGAATTGCTGTAGGGCAGAGGGGGAGTCAGTTTCGCCTAACGTGGCTTCCAGAAAGCCCACGTCTGTTTACTCCCCACCCCTGGCTCTCACATCCTCTCCAGCACCGGAGACGACTGAGCCTGGGAGAGTGTCTGGGGTCCCAGTGGGTGTGTGTGCAGCATGGTGCTTATTTGCTTTTCTGAGGTGTGAATTTGAGCCTTCTTCCTTTCGGAAGTCCTCAGGTACGGGTCTGAGGCTCAGATATCCTGAGGGGCCTGTTGGAGGGTCACAGAGCAGGCTGGAGCTAGACCCGGCCTTGGGCTTGGAGGGGCTCCGGCTTGGATGTAGGGCGCTTCCTCAGTCCGGGATGGTCTCATCTTGGGATCCTTAACTTGGTGACATCTGCAGAGACCCTATTTTTTTTTTTTTTTTTTTTTTTGAGACAGAATGTCTGTCACCAGGCTGGAATGCAGTGGTACAATCTTAGCTTACTGCAATTTCCACCCCAGGTTCAAGCGATTCTCCTGCCACAGCCTCCCGAGCAGCTGGGACTACAGGTGCACGCCACCATGCCCAGCTAATTCTTGTATTTTTAGTAGAGATGGGGTTTCACCATGTTGTCCAGGAAGGTCTCGATCTCTTGACCTTGCGATCCGCCTGCCTCGGCCTCCCACAGTGCTGGGATTACAGGCGTGCAGCACTGTGCCTGGCCTGCAGAGACCCTATTTTTAAATAAGGTCTCATTCTGAGGTTCTTGGTGGGCATGAATTTGCAGGGGAGGACATGCTTCAGACCAGCACTGTGTGTGCAGTGTCTAATCCTCAGATCTGCAGAGCTCTGGGTTCAAATCCAGGTCCCACTACTTGGGTTCTGTGGAGACTCACTTTTTTCCTGAAAGCTGATTTCCTCCTTTACACATGGGACCAATTTCCTTCAATCTCACAAACCAGAGGTCAAGGCCAGGAGCAGTGGCTCATGCCTGTAATCCCAGAATTTAGGGAGGCGGAGGTGGGAGGACTGCCTGAGGCCAGCCTGGGCAACATAGTGAGACCCCTGTGAAAGTAAGAAACAAAAAACAAAATGAAGCCAGAGGCCAAGGAGAGCAGCTGTGGATGGTCTCGTGCCTCTCCCTGGGTGTGCCCAGCTCTGGCCCAGGAAGCCCTGGCTGGCATTGATAATAAGGAAGGTAAAACAGGGAGTCAGTCAAACAAATGGAAAGTGTACGAAAAAAGAGCGTTCCGGAAAGACCGCAGCATGACACTGCGCCCTGGCCCCAGCTGGCCTTTGCCCCAGAGGAGACTTGGGTTAACAGTTCCTTGTTTTTCTTCCTGCAATAAACATGTTTGTGTCCACAGAGGGGACCCACACCCGTATCCTTCCCGTCCCTGGCACATGGCCCGCATGGGCGCACGGTTCCCATGATTTTATGCCTCTTGGCTGGGGCACCTGGGTGGATCTTGGCGTCTCCTGTTCCCGCACAGAACCCATCCTCATCCCAACCTTGGCCTCTCTCTCCCTGTGGCTTTGCAAATGGGACCCTGCAAAGGCCAGAGTGGCGAAGAGGGGTATGTGGGGTCATGGGGCCCACCTCTGGATATTGGGGCCCGGGGTTCTTTCCAGTAAGACCCTGCTGCGCTGGAAACACCTGGTGTCTTTCAGGGCTTTCCTCGGGCGGGTGAGATTCCTGGGCTGCTGTAACAGATGACCACTGACTCGATGGCTTCAGACATCAGGCCTGGGTCCTCCTGTCGTCCTGGAGGCCAGTGGCCCGGGAATCAAGGTGTCGTCGGGGCCACACTGCCTCCAAAGGCTCGGGGGAGGCTCCTCCTTTGCTGCCTCCAGCCTCTGTGGCTCCAGCTGTTTCGTGCTTTGCGGCTGTGTCACTCCCAACTCTGCCTCCGTCACCATCTGGCCGTCTCCTCTGTATCTTCTCTCTCTCTCTCTCTCTCTCTCATTATTTATTTAATTTACTTATTTATTTATTTTTTGAGATGGAGTTTCACTCTTTTCGCCCAGGCTGGAGTGCAGTGGTGTGATCTCAGCTCACCGCAACCTCCAATTCTCTTGCCTCAGCCTCCCTACAAACTGGGATTACAGGCATGCGCCACCATGCCTCACTAATTTTGTATTTTTAGTAGAGATGGGGTTTCTCCAGGTTGGTCAGGCTGGTCTCGAACTTCCGACTTCAGGAGATCCGCCCGCCTAGGCCTCCCAAAGTGCTGAGATTATAGGCATGATCCACTGTGCCTGGCCTGTTTTTTATTTTTAGCAAGGGGAACCTTGTCTGTTGCCCAGGCTGGAGTGCAGTGGTGTGATCACAGCTCACTGCAGCCTCGACCTCCTGGGCTCAAGCAATCCTCCCACTTCAGCCTCCCGAGCAGCTGTATGCCATCTCTTATATGGACATTTTATCATTGGATTCAGGACCTACGCTGATCGCTAGACCTTTAACTTAATTCTAAGAACTGCAGAGAAGCCGCCTCTTTGGTTACATTCACAGATTCCCAGCGAATGTGTCTTTGGGGACCACCAATCAACCTGCTACAGGGAGGGTGTGGTTAACAGTAGGTGCCGTTGATCAAGTGCTTGCTGTGTGCCAGACACCACACAGGCTCAGAGAGGTCGAGATACCTGCTCAGGGTCATACAGCAGGTGGTGGAGGGAAGCCCTATCTCCACCAGACCTTTCGCTCCCCGATCCCATCCAGATACTGTACCCAGGCTGCCCGTGGGCCCAGGCCTGGCTGGTGTTGTGTTTTGTTTGGCCCATGATGCTACTAAGAAAACCTAAATTGTTTGCCAGCATGAAAAATTGGCAGATTTTGGCCAAGCATGGTGGCTTACCCCTGTAATCCCAGCACTTTGGGAGGCTAAGGCAGGTGGATTCCTTGAGGTCAAGAGTTCGAGACCAGCGTGGCCAACATGGTGAAACCCTGTCTCTATTTAAAAACAAAAACAAAAATTAGCCAGGAGTGGTGGCAGATGCCTGTAATCCCAGCTACTTGAGAGGCTGAGGCAGGAGAATCGCTTGAACTGGTGGGGTGGAGATTTCAGTGAGCTGAGATTGCGCCACTGCACTCCAGCCTGGGTGACAGAGCCAGACGTCTCAAAAAAATTAACAACAACCAAAAAAACAAAACGAAAACAACCAGATGGGCGGATTTTACATTCAAATCTAGACGTCGAGGCTCTGGCGTCGGCTGGGAGAGCCGTGTGGCAGCTGTCGGTGGAGCTGGGTCCAGCTGAGCTCAACCTCTGCTGCGTGGTGCCCTCCAGCTGTGTGGCTGTGGGCAAGTGAGTGGGCTTCTCTGTGCCTTGGCTCCCTCCTTGTAAAATGGGGCTAGCAGTAGTCCTTGCTTTGAGAGCTGCTGCTGCAGAGGCAGATGGGCTGGTGGATGCGCCGTGCGTGGATGCTGCCCGGGGCAGACTCAGCTGCCGTCATGGGTGGGAAGATGCCCGTGTGAGGGGCAACAGTGAGACATTCATTGCCAGCCTTTGTGTGCATGTCAATTTGGAGTCAGTTCCTAAAGGCCATCTGAGGTCTCGGGTGATGGAGGAGTTCACAGAGGGAATCGGGGCCATCAGGCCTGTTACAACCCTCTTGCCTCAGTTTCTTCACCTGTCATTGCACCTGGGCTTTCTACCTTGTCAAGTGAGGTAATAACGACAAGAATGAAAAATACATTTATCACTGTGAACATTATCTCAATGTACACAGCAGTATAGAGTAGGGGTTAAGAAAACAGGTCCTGGCAGGGCGTGGTGGCTCACACCTGTAATCCCAGCACTTTGGGAGGCTTAGGCAGGCCAATCGCTTGAGGTCAGGAGTTTAAGAGCAGCCTGGGCAACGTGGTGAAACCCATCTCTACTAAAAATACAAAACCCAGCTGGGCAATGACAGGTGGCACACACCTGTGATCCCAGCTACTTGGGAAGCTGAGGGAGGAGAATTGCTTGAATCTGAGAGGCAGAGGTTGCTGTGAGCCAAGACTGCACTACCGCACTCCAGCCTGGGTGACAGAGCGAGACTCTGTCTCAAAAAAAAAAAAAAAAAAGAAAATAGGTCCAGATTCTAGCCATTGTCTCTGGCAGTGCCCCAACCACACCGAGCCTCAGTTTCCCCATCTGTAAGGTAGGATTAGTGTTCCGAGATTTTCGTGACCCCTGGCAGTAGCTTAACCTTAGCCATAGTGATGCTGGTTGGAGCTGATATCGAGGGATGGTGGTGAGGGGACTCCTTTGGATATAGCCGTGGACAAAAGAGACCTGGTCCTACTCGCAGCAGCTACATTCTAGCAGGAGGGACGGGTTATGGAGAAGCAAATAGAGAAGCTGGGGTGATGAGAAGAGCTAGGAACGAGACAAGGCAGGTGAGCTGACGTGGAACAACTGCTGGGGAGGGGACTCCTTCTGATGGAGGGGTCAGGAGGGCGTCTTGGAGGAGGGGCCCTGTGAGCTGGGGAGCAGATGGCAGAGAGCACAGTAGGTGCAGAGACTGGAGGTGAGAAGGAGCCTGCTGTGCTGGAGGAAGAGCCCATGGAGTTGGGAGAAATGACTGGAGGGGGTGAGAGGGAGCCATCAGGCAGGGGCCTTGCAGGACACCTAGAGGAGTTCAGATTTCGTTTTCAGTTCCTTGCAGAGTTTTGAGCAGGGAAGAGCCATGATCTGACTCATGCTTTTTTTTTTTTTTTTGAGACAGAGTCTCGCTCTGTGGCCCAGGCTGGAGTGTAATGGTGCAGTTTCAGCTCACTGCAACCTCCACTTCCCAGGTTCAAGCCATTCTCCTGCTTCAGCCTCCCAAGTAGCTAGGACTACAGGCACGTCTACCACGCCTGGCTGATTTTGGTATTTTTAGTAGAGATGGGGTTTTGCCATGTTGGCCAGGCTGGTCTTGAACTCCTGACCTCAGGTGATCCACCCACTTTGGCCTCCCTAAGGGCTGAGATTACAGGCATGAGCCACCATGCCTGGCCCGACTCAGTCTTGAAGAGCCCTCTGGCTGCTGTCAGAAGAAAGGAGTATTGGGGGCCAGGCTGGAAGTGGGGAGGCAGAGAGGCTGGTGATTTGAGCTAAGGTTGGGGTAGTGAAATGGAAAGAAGGGAACAGATTCGAGATTTTTTTTTTCCAGGGAGAGTCAACAAGATAGGCCAGTGGACTGGGGTGCGAGGGAAGGAGAGGAATCAAGGGTGGTTCTTAGACTTTGGGTTTGAGGAGCTTGGTGGATGGTGGAGCTGTTTTCCAAGATGAGAGGAGTGGGGAGGGAGGTTGAGAGTGGACAGAGCCTGGGCCTTACCTCTGGTCCTAAGGTCATGCTAGGATAACTCAACAGCAAAAGCCAGACAACCCCATTGAAACATGGGCCAAGCATTTGCAAAGAAGACGTGCAGGTGGCTGGGTGCGGTGGCTCACGCCTGTAATCCCAGCACTTTGGGAGGTCAAGGCAGGCAGATCACAAGGTCAGGAGTTCGAGACCAGCCTGGCCAATATGGTGAAACCCCATCTCTACTAAAAATTCAAAAATTAGCTGGGCGTGGTAGTGGGTGCCTGTAATCCCAGCTACACAGGAGGCTGAGGCAGGAGAATCGCCTGAACCCGGGAGGCGGAGGTTGCAGTGAGCTGAGATTGTGCCACTGCACTATAGCCCGGGAGACAGAGCGAGACTCAGTCTCAAAAAAAAAAGACATGCAGATAGCCAACGGGGACATGGAAGCGTGCTTAGCAGCAGTCACTCATCATTAGGGAAACGGGAGGCAGTGAGACACACTCATACCCATTAGGATGGCACTTCAGAAAACAAAATCTCAAGTATTGTGTTGAGGATGTGGAGAAGTTGGGACCCGTGTATGCTGTTGGTGTGAATGTAGAATGGTGTAGCTGCTGTGGAAAACAGAATGAGACTCCCCAAAAATTTAACAGAATCATCATATAGTGCAGCAATCCCACTTTGGATGCAAAAGAAATGAAACTGGGGACTGGAGGAAGAATCTGGCCATCGCCTTCATTGCAGCGCTGTTCACGATGGCCAGACAGTGGGAGCAACCCAAGTGTCCGGTGATGGGGGATAAGCTGGGGCCCCACACGTGGAATAGGGTTCAGCCTGGAAAGGGAAGGACGTTCTGATGCATGCTGCAACACGCACGGGCCTTGAAGACATTATGCTAAGTGAAAGAAGCCAGCCACAGCAGGACAAATACTGAACAATTCCATTTGTGTGAGCTCCTAGAGAAGCCAGATTCACAGAGACGGAAAGAATGGTGGGTGCCAGGGGCTGCAGGGAGAGGGAGTGGGGAGTTCTTACTCAGTGGGTCCAGGGTTTCAGTTTTGCAAGATTAAAGAGTTCTTTGGATGGATGGTGTTTGCACAACACCGCACACGTCCTTAACACCACCGAACTGTACGTTTACAAATGGCCAAGTTTGTAAGTTTTATGTTATTTGTATTTTACCCCAATTAAAATTAAAAAAGACCTGTGGCAGGGTTTAACCTGAAGGGAGAATCGATACCAGCCCCTCCTTGAATGGACTGGGCTGTAGGTTTGTAGATGGTAAGCCAGATGGCCCAGCCTGTTGGCCATGGTTGAATTCCAACATGCTCAGCCTGTTGCAAAAGACTTAGCCTTTGAAGGAGGCAGCCTTGAGCTTCTGATTCCTCCAGGCCCAAACAACTGTTGCCCTATTTTATAAGACCTTGGCTAGCTTCACGATGTGTTCTTGAACTGGAGCCAGAGTGAGCTCAGGAAGGCTCATGTAGCAAGAGTTCCCCGAGGCGTGTTGATACCCTGGAGCCTTGTTCACAGCAGACACATGTCCTGGGTCAGCTCATTCTCTCTGCGCTGCCACCCAGGAGGATGGGGAGGCACTCACGTCTCCATGTGGCACATCAGGGCACTGGGGTGGGAGGGGCTGACTGAGTGGAGGCCAGAACTAGGTTTGCAGCCCTGTCCCTCTCCCTAAAGCCAGATCCTGCTGCACCCATGAAGCTGGCCTGGCAGGGGACAGCCCTTCCTGAATTTCTGTGTGGTCTAGGCTGGGGGTGGCATGCTTTTCTGTACAGGGACAGAGAGTCAATTTATCCAGCTCAGGTTGTGTCTCAGCTACTCAGCCCTGCTGCTGTGATGTTGAGGCTGCCATTGATGATACAGAAATAAGTTGAGGTGGCTGCTGTGGGCCAGTGCCACTGCATTTATGAACACTGAAATGTGAATTTCACGTAACTTTCACGTCATGAAATGAAATGGCATTTTTCTTTCAATTATTTATTTATTTATTTATAATATGTTTTTGAGGCAGGGTCTCGCTCTGTCACCCAAGCTGGAGTGCAGGGGCAACATCATGGCTCACTGCAGCCTAGACTCCTGGGCTCCGGTTCTCCTCCCACCCCACTCTCCCAAGCAGCTGGGACAACAGGCATGAGCCACCATACCTGGCTCATTCTTTTGTTTTGTTTTTTTTTTTTGTTTAGGTTGGTGGGTGGTGGTGGTAGTGGGGGAATCTCACGAAGTTGCCCCGGCTGATCTTGAACTCCTGGCCTCAAGTGGTCCTCCCACCTTGGCCTCCCAAAGTGCTGGGATTACAGGTGTGCACCACTGCACCTGGCCTGCCTGCTTCCCTCCTGCCCTCCCTCCCTCCCTCCCTTTCTTCCTTCCTTCCTCTTGTTTCTTTCTTCCTCTCTTCCTTCCTTTCTTCAATTCAAAATGTAAACCAATTAGCTTGTGGGGTGAGTAGAAATAGGCATCGGACTGGATTTGACCCACAGGCCGTAGCTTGTAACCTTTTCTAAAACTAGAGAGGAATATGTTCTTGCTTGAAAACAGCTGGCTTTGTTGAGGTTGGGGTGTTGGAAAGAAGGCGTATTTGCTGTCTGACTTGTGTGGAAACGGTGGGGCTGGGATCAGCCCTGGTGGAGACTGTGCCTGTCCAAAAAAGCCAGTGGAGGTGGGCTGCCTGGAGTTCCATCATGGAGGTGCAACTGGGGAGCAGGATGAGGCCCTGATTTGGTGGGGGATGGAGAGGTTGTGCTTGTTCGTCTCTGGGCCCGGGGACCAGGACTGTGCGCGATTTCCAGTATTCTCTTCGCTGGTCTGAGCCCCTTACTTGCCACGCCTGCGCTGGGCCTTTACCGAGGCCGTGGACAGTGGCTAGAGCCCAGCTTTGGTGTCAGACCCAAGGTCCACACTCTGTGCCGTCACTGGCTTTGTGCTCTTGGGCAAGCGAGTGGTTTAATCTCGCTGTACTTTACTTCCTTCGTCAGTAAAACAGAGTGAGTAACTGCCTGCCTCACAGACGAATTGTTGGGTTTAGTCTATTTTATGTTTTATTTTTCATTTTGAGACAGGGTCTTGCTCTGTCACCCAGGCTGGACTGCAGTGGCACGATCATGGCTCACTGAAGCCTCACCCTCCTGGGCTCTAGGGATCCTCCTGCTTCAGCCTTCCAAGTACCTGGGTCTACAGGCATACACCGCCACACTTGGCTCATTTTTGAAAATTTTTGATAGAGATGGGGGGTCCCACTATGTTGCCCAGGCTGGTCTCGAACTCCTGGGCTCAAGTGATCCTCCTGCGTTGGCCTCCAAAGTGCTGGGATTACGGGTGTGAGCCACCGCATCCGGCCTGATTGTTAGGCTTAAATGAAAGAAAGCATTGCTGCGAACATCATAAAACTTGCCTCCAGTGGCTTCTGGGGTGCGGGTGTTTACTGCCTGAGCGGCGGGAGGTGTTGTCTCCGGATGCATTGAGCGGTTCAGAACATCGTGCTCAGGGGCTCTCCGATTGTACTGATGGGTGCTTTGGCCATGGCGCAGCCATGGGAACGCTGGTGCTTGCCACTGTGTGCCGTGAATACGTGTGAAGTCTCTGAGCAATTCCTGCCGTGGACCTGAGTCACTTGTGAATTGCATGTCCTCTCCCCCACGTCCTGCTCAGTCCACAAGAGCAGGAGTCCTGTGGGATTGATCCCCCGCTTTCGGTGTTCAGACGGGGTTGAAATGAATGAATGATTGAGTGAATGAATGAATGAATGCCGTGTTCTCATCGTGTGTTACTATAGGACAGGGATTGCAAACTCAGATACCTCTAAGGGCTGTGCAGGAATGTATGTGGGGGGAGGGGCCTGGCATGAGGCGATAGGGGGTGGCGGGATCTGGGGCAAGCTGTAGGGCACAGCCGGTCTGTGGAGCGTTGCTGCTCTGTTCCGGCAGGCTGGGCCACACGGTGCGCAGACCCGGAGCTGGACATCACTCAGGTTTCCGAAAGAAGCCAGAAATCTGGACTTTATCTGCTGGTTTAAGATCCTGTCATCAAATTCAAACATTTTGAAATATCGTGTGATCTAAAACCCATGTGCTGGCCAGATCTGGCCCATGGGTCCAGTTTGTGGCATCTGGTTCGGGAAGAGACAAGACCTATTCTGTGTTTTTTTTTAGTGGGGGTACGACGGGGAGTGTAAGAAATTTGAGTGAATTAAAAAAAACTTACGAAAAATTTCCAGGGCTGTATACAGTGTCTGACGTTTGTAACCCCAGCTCTTTGGGAGGTTGAAGCAGGAGAATTGCTTGAGACCAGGAGTTTTGGACCAGCCTGGGCAACATAGTGAGACCCCCGACAAAAACTAAAATCTACAAAAAAATAAAAAACATTAGCTGAGTATGGTGACAGGAGCTGCTGTGGTCCCAGCTACTAGGAGGCTGAGGCAGGAGGATGGTTTGAGCCCGGGAGTTCAAGGATACAGCGAACTAGGACTGGGCCAGTGCACTCCAGCCAGGGTCAAAGACTGAGAACCTGTCTTAAAAAACATTCAAACGTACACAGCAGTAGACCGTGTGATGGCCACGCGCCCTCTGACCTGCTGAGTGGGTATCAAGCCGTGCCCCCCGCATGCGCCTGCGTGTACTTTTTCCTTTTCCACGTGGTTCTGGGGCTTACATCAGACATAGCCCCATCATCATGTCTCTAATGTAGCCACGGCACGCCATGGTACATTGGAGTTCCCTGGAGGGCTCGCCAAAACACAGATCGCCAGGCCCTAGCCCTGAGTGTTCGAGTCAGCAGATGTGGCACGGGGCCTGGGAATCTGCTTTTTTATCGAGTTCCAGGTGATGCTGATGCTGCTGGCTCGGGGTTCACCTTTTTTGGGGGGGACAAGGTCTTGCTCTGTTGTGTAGCGTGGAGTGTAGTGATGCATCACAGCTCACTGCAGCCTCGACCTCCTGGGTCCAAGCAATCCCCCTGCCTCAACCTCCCAAGTATCTGGGACTGCAGGTACATGCCACCATGCCCGACTACTGTAAAATGATAATTTTGTAGAGATGAGGTCTTGCTATGTTGCCCAGGCTGTTGAACTCCTGGGTTCAGGTGATCCTCCCATCTTGGCCTCCCAAAGTGCTGGGATTATAGGCGTGAGCCACCATGCTCAGCCAGGGACCACACTTCAAGAACCGCTGCCTGGACAGGTACCTGGTAAACACTCCCACTACGACAAAGCAAAAGAAAATCCCCAAGCATGACCACAGCACTGTGCTCACACCAAAGGTCATTCTGCGGGGCTGTGACGAGCTCTGAAAGGTGGACCTGCTGGAATGTTCAGGAATTCCCTGAGGCCTCATGCCTGGAGCGGGAGGCTCTGCCTGGACCCTCAGCCCCTAGCTGTTGGTTGGGCCCCTTTTGGGAGCCTCAGGGGGTGGCACAGAGGCCAGCAACCGGTGATGTCTGTGTCTGGTCCCGGCCCAGCCTGGAAGTTTCTGGGAACCTGAGGACCCTGGAGTGGCCGTGACTTCTGGCTGCCTCGCTGGCCCCCCATGTGTCCCATGGTTGCTCACTGGCTTTGGAGGCCTGCTTTTGATGAGACCCCTGGCTCTGCTGTAGCCCAGGGGAGGGAGCTCTGGCCTCGCAGGGCCCCTGAGGCCTCAGCTGGCTGTTGCCTGCATTCTTCCTCCTGGCTTAGCCCTTCTCAGGGCGGGCCTTGGTTCCTGTTTCTGGACACCCGGTCTCAGGAGTCACGAGCAGGCAGTGCAGGCAGAGGGGGCTTGCTTTCAGATCCCAGCCGAGAGAACAAAGCGCCCCCGCTGAGCTGCTTGAAAGCAGCCATGGGAGTGTCCTGCTCCGCTGGCCATGTACGCCTGCCGGCTACGTTTCTCTTAGAGCAGGCAGGCTGAAACACAGCAGGGTTCAAAGGCAGGGGACGAGGGATCTGTGAGCATCCTGGGCTTGGGGCTTGCCATTAAATAGGACACCGGGCTTCCTGCCAGCCCCACCTGGTCTCTAACGAAGCCTGCCTCTGGCGAAGATATGGCTGTGGGGACAGGAAGGGGTGCAGGGGGCAAATGTCACACTCCCTGGTGCAGGGGTGTTCCCTGGGTTGGAGGGGGCTGTGTGGGAGGATGCCCCAGGGTCTCTGAGTGGGTGTGGCAGGCTGAACAGTGTCCCCAAAAGGTGCTGGTGTCCTAATCCCCGGGACCTCTGAATATGTGACCGTCCTCGGCAGAAGTGGCTCTGTCGGTGTGATTAAGTTAAAGATCTTACACCAGGCGTGTGGCTCACCCCTGTCATCCCAGTACTTTGGGAGGCCAAGGTGGGAGATTCTTGAGCCCAGGAGTTTAAGAGCAGCCTGGGCAACATAGTGAAACCCTGTCTCGACAACAAATATGAAATTAGCGAGGCGTGGTGGTGTGTGCCTGTGGTGCCAGCTCTGTGGGAAGCTTGCCTGAGGTCGGGAGTTCGAGGCTGCAGTAAGCCGTGACCACACCACTGCATTCCAGCCTGGGCAACAGAGTGAGACCCTGTCTCCAAAAAAAAATGTTAAGGATCTTTCGATGGGAGATGAACCTGGATTGTCCCAGGGCCACTATGCTTTCACAAGGGTCTTTGTCATAGGGAGGGAGGAGGGTCAGAGAAGGAGATGTGACCTAAGAAGCAGGGGTTGGAGTGATGAGGCGACTGGAGCCAAGGAACGCGGGGGCCTCCTAGAAGCTGGGGAAGGCGAGGCAATGGATTCCCCCCAAGCCCCCGGAAGGAAGCATCCTGCCTGCATTGCGACTTCAGTCCCGTCTCAGGGAGAGTCCCGTTTGGACTTCTCTCCCAGAACTGTGAGGTAATGCTCCGTATTGGTCTGAGCCGGTGTCAGTAGTTATTTCTTTGCACAGCGGAAGTGGGAAGCTGATACACTGAAAATGCTCCCGCTACAGCCGGGTCAGTAACACGATGGTATGTTCTGGTTCGGGAGGGCTTAGGTAAAATATTTAAACTTAAAATAATGTTGGAAGTTTTCATATACGCACTTTTGAAACTTCAGTGTTTTTTAAAAAAGACGTTAATGTTCTGGAAAAAATATAAACACTAGGTGCACATTTTTCCTCCTGCCTGAGGCTGTGATGTGATTTGGTGAGCGCTGCTCTGGCTGTGATGTGATTTGGTGAGGGCCGCTCTGGCTGTGATGTGATTTGGTGAGGGCTGCTCTGGCTGCGATGTGATTTGGTGGGCGCTGCTCTGGCTGCGATGTGATTTGGTGGGCGCTGCTCTGGCTGCGATGTGATTTGGTGAGGGCTGCTCTGGCTGCCATGTGATTTGGTGAGGGCTGCTCTGGCTGTGTTGTGATTTGGTGAGGGCTGCTCTGGCTGCGATGTGATTTGGTGAGGGCTGCTCTGGCTGCGATGTGATTTGGTGAGGGCTGCTCTGGCTGCGATGTGATTTGGTGAGGGCCGCTCTGGCTGCGATGTGATTTGGTGAGGGCCGCTCTGGCTGTGTTGTGATTTGGTGAGGGCTGCTCTGGCTGCGATGTGATTTGGTGAGGGCTGCTCTGGCTGCGATGTGATTTGGTGAGGGCCGCTCTGGCTGCGATGTGATTTGGTGAGGGCCGCTCTGGCTGTGTTGTGATTTGGTGAGGGCCGCTCTGGCTGCGATGTGATTTGGTGAGGGCCGCTCTGGCTGTGTTGTGATTTGGTGAGGGCCGCTCTGGCTGCGATGTGATTTGGTGGGCCCGCTCTGGCTGCGATGTGATTTGGTGAGGGCCGCTCTGGCTGCGATGTGATTTGGTGAGGGCCGCTCTGGCTGCGATGTGATTTGGTGAGGGCCGCTCTGGCTGCGATGTGATTTGGTGGGCCCGCTCTGGCTGCGATGTGATTTGGTGAGGGCCGCTCTGGCTGCGATGTGATTTGGTGAGGGCCGCTCTGGCTGCGATGTGATTTGGTGAGGGCCGCTCTGGCTGCGATGTGATTTGGTGAGGGCCGCTCTGGCTGTGTTGTGATTTGGTGAGGGCCGCTCTGGCTGTGTTGTGATTTGGTGAGGGCCGCTCTGGCTGCGATGTGATTTGGTGAGGGCCGCTCTGGCTGCGATGTGATTTGGTGAGGGCCGCTCTGGCTGCGATGTGATTTGGTGAGGGCCGCTCTGGCTGCGATGTGATTTGGTGAGGGCCGCTCTGGCTGTGATGTGATTTGGTGAGGGCCGCTCTGGCTGTGATGTGATTTGGTGAGGGCTGCTCTGGCTGTGTTGTGATTTGGTGAGGGCTGCTCTGGCTGTGATGTGATTTGGTGAGGGCTGCTCTGGCCCTCCTCGTATTGATGCCTTGGAGCCTGCTTGTTTAAAAATAACTTTCTGTTTTAGAACATATTTTTGTCTTTTTTCTCCTTGCAACCCAGGAGGTGGGGGTTGCAGTGAGCCAAGATCATGCCGTTGCACTCCAGCCTGGGCGACAGAGTGAGGCTCCGTCTCAAAAAAAAAAAAATTGAAGTATCAGCTATGTAAAGAAAAGTGACAATTTTGGTTAGAGGTTGACGGATTTGTACCTGGGTATGCATGCTTGTGATGACCCCCTGTGTCGAGTGTAGAGGAGAATGGGGGGAATGGGGGTGGGGGCAAGAGCAGAGGCAGGACAGGAGTGAGGAGATGACGTCACCTGGCCACGCAAGTGAGGAAGAGGGCAGGATGGTCTTGGGAAGCAGTGGATGGATTGGAGGCATGCCTTCGAGCGAGAGCAGCCAAGCCTTGCTGATGGACAGTGCTGGACGGGAGGGAAATGGAGGACTCAGAATGACTGAACCCCTTCGATTAAGCAACTCACACGTGTGGGTTTCTTATAAAAACCTTTTATTTTAGTCTTCTTACCTTAGTCCTTTAAAAATCAGAAGAAGTTGGAACGTGAGCCCAGGATGTGGTGTTCCCCTAGTCCCAGGTTGGATTAGCCTGTGTCTTAGTTGTTCCCACATTTGGAGGCCCCGTGGGGCTGGGGATGCCTGGAGCCCCGGGATTCAGGGTGGAGTCAGCGGCTGACTGGCTGGTCCGGAGTGGCAGGGCATGGCCTTACCCCAGAACTAGGCTATGTCTGGGCAAATTGACTTCTTGGCTCATTTGCTCAGAGGTGTGTTTCTCTGAGGCCTGTTTCTTCTTCTCACGGGAGGAGGAGTTCTGCAATTCGGTGGCCAGGTCAAGTGAATGATTCATGTGTGAAGCTCTTGTGCAGGGAGCCCGTGGGTATGGCCTAGGACAGAAGTGTGAAGGCGCAGGCCTCGAAGCGGATAGGGAGCCTGGGGCCCTGGCTCTCGGCACCCGTGACCTCGGTCAGGCATGTGGGTTTGGATCCTGAGCGTCTGTGTCTGTGAGATGAGCCATTGAGAATTTAACAAGGTGAAGTAGGTGGAAATGTTTTTCTACCTGAACAGTGCTGTATAGATTGTCCACACGATTCTGCTCCCCGGGTTTCTCAGGGCAGGGGACCCATCTTGTTCATTCTTGTGTCTTTAAATTCCTAGCATGGCATCTGGCATGGGGCAGATGATAGCGCATGGGGTGAACTGTGATCCCAATGAGGTCAGAGCAGGCTTGCTGTAGACCGAGGTCATCCCAGCGGGCTTCATGGAGGAGGCGGCACCTGGTCGAGTGGGGTTTTAGGGTTGGAGGTCAGGGCCCTCTCCATGTGCAGGGGAGAGTGCTATGCGTGGTAGGAAGAGAGAGCTAAAAATTAATGTCTATGAGATCTTCATCCAACACACATTTACCGAGCTGTTGCCCCAGCCTAAACAGGCGGTACTTTCTGTGTATTACAACAACAACAAAAAATCCCAGGCCAGGCTCGGTGGCTCACACCTGTAATCCCAACGCTTTGGGAGGCTGAGGCAGGCGGCTCACCTGAGGTCAGGAGTTCGAGACCAGCCTGACCAACATGGAGAAACCCTGTCTCTATTTAAAAAAATACAAAATTAGCCGGGTATGTGGTGGCACATACCTGTAGTCCCAGCTACTGGGGAGGCTGAGACAGGAGAATCGCTTGAACCTTGGAGGCAGAGTTGCGGTGAGCCGAGATCACACCATTGCACTCCAGCCTGGGCGACAAGAGTGAAACTCTCTCTCAAAAACAAAACAAAGCAAAACACAAAACTCCCTTCTTAAGTATGAGCTGTCTCAAACATACACAAAGGAGGACTCGAATTACCACCTGATAGACATTTCCATGTGGATTACAAGGTTTCAGTTCTCACTTTCACTGCAGGAGGGTGCCAAGCGCTGTCCCAGGCCCTGAGGACACATCAGCAAACAGCAGCGGAGGCTCTTGTCCTTGTGGGTTTATGGCCTGGCAGGGGAGACAGATGGAGAGCCATAAATCTGATAAGCTAATTATACTGTGTGTCGAAGGCCACAGCAGCATGGAAACAGCACAGGAGGTCATGAGTTTTCGGGGCAGGTCGGATGAGCCTTCTGAGAAGGCGGCACGTGAGCAGAGATTTGAAGGGGTAAGGAGTTTGACCAGATGGGTAGGAGGGAGCAGCAGGTGCAAAGGCCTTGGGGCAGGAGTGTGGCCGAATAGGCAGTGGTGGGGCTGGGCGGAGTAACAGAGACAGTGGCTGGATATGAGGCCAGAGAGGACATGGAGCCAGATCAGGCAGAGGGGCTTGTAAGCCAATGTTCAGATGGTGGCTTGTGTGTTATTTTCAAGAAATAAAATGTCATCAACGACAGCTAAAGCTTTCCACACGTCCCCAGCTCCTGGCCCTCTCCTGAGATGCTTTGCAGGGTAGCAGGTATCATTTCCTTGAATGCTTTTCTGCATTTCCACATGGGTTCATCTTCAGAAAGAAAATAGAGTTTGATGTCGTGTGTTTGGAAAATTCACAAGAGGCCAACGTCAGTTTTTTCTTTCTTTGGCCTTTTCTTACCTCAAGATTTTTTTTTCTTTAAAAATAAAAATGGAGGCCAGATGCAGTGGCTCATGCTTGTAATCCAGCACTTTGGGAGGCTGAGGCGAGCAGATCGCTTAAGCTCAGGAGTTCAATACCAGCCTGGGCAACATAGTGAGACCTCGTCTCTACTGAAAGCAAAAAAAATAAAAAATAAGAAAATAAAATTAGCCGAGCACGGTGGTGTGTGCTCAGGAGGCTGAGGTGAGAGGATTGCTTGATCCCGGGAGATTGGGAGGCTGCAGTGAGCTGTTTTTGCCTCACTGCACTCCAGCCTGGGCAACTGAGTGAGGCTGGTCTCAAAATAAATACATAATGAAAACTGTAAACATTTAAGGCATCCAACATGCTGTTTTGCTATATATACACATAGTGAAATGATTACTACAGCAGATTAACGTATGTATCTCCTCACATAGTTACCTCCTTTTTTTTTTTTTTTTTGAGGCAGGGTCTCACTCTGTCACCCAGGCTGGAGTGCAGTGGCGTGATGATAGCTCACTGCAATCTCTGCCTCCCAGGCTCAAGCAGTGCTCCCGCCTCAGCCTCCCGAGTAGCTGGGAATACAGGTGCGACTCCCCAAGCACTGGGAATGCCACTGTGCTTGGCTAATTTCTGTAGTTTTAGTAAAGATGGAGTTTCACCGTGTTGAACAGACTGGTCGGGAACTTCTGACCTCAAGTGATTTCTGCCCACCTCGGCCTCTCAAAGTGCTGAGATCACAGGCGTAAGCTACTGTGCCCGGCCCTCTGTTCTTTTTTGAGGGCTGACAATTGTTTTGCTGCTCTCTTGCACACACGTGAGAATCTTTCTAGGGCAGAGTTTTCAAACTGTCAGATGTGATGAGATCGTGGGTTGTGAATTGAGTGGGGCGGGTGGGGATCAGCATTTTAAGAACAGAATGGAATAGGACGGAATCTCAGGGCGAATAATGGAGTCATAACATAAGTTGCGCCTCGCTGGGGAGGTGAGTTTCCCTTCATGAAGCTTCTGGTGGGCATGCAGGCCATGGGCCTAGCGTGGCAGGCACTGGGAAGCTGGTGCTCTGTACCGTGTTTGAACAAGGGACCCGCAGACCTTGGGTCCCTGCTCACACCTGACTCAGTTAGAAACTGTTCCCGACTCCCCGTGTCTGACCCCGCCCCCACACCGCCCGCTGTGCAAGGCCGTCCTGTTTCCAAACAGCTTTGCCTGTAGCTGTTTTCTTGGATGTCCTAAATTTTGCTCATCTACTGGGAAATGATAGCTCCTCTTAATATGGAGTTCATCTTTCTTTTTAAAATTGTGATTAAGGTCCAGTTAACATAAAATTCACCAAAGCCATTTACCAATGTACAGTTTGGTGGCATTTAGTGCATGTGCCAGTTTGCACAACTCTTCCCGCGATCTAGTTCCTAAGCCTTCTCATTACCCCCAGAGCTCACCATGCACTCATTACCCAGTCGCCCATCATTCCGTTCTCCACAGCCCCAGGCAACCACCAATCTGCGGTCTGTGGATTCACCTATTCTGGGATTTCACTTAGCTGCCGTCATACACTATGTGTGGCTGACTGGCTTTTCACTCGCGTCATGGTTTCAAGGTTTGCCTACGTGATAGCCTGTCCAGTCTGCATTCCTTTTTTTTTTTTTTTTTCTTCGAGATGGAGTCTCGGTCTGTTGCCCAGCCTGGAGTGCAGTTGCACTATCCTGGCTCTCACTGCAACCTCCACCTCCCAGGTTCAAGCGATTCTCCTGCCTCAGCCTCCCAAGTAGCTAGGATTACAGGTGGCTGCCACCACGCCCAGCTAATTTTTATATTTTTAGTAGAGATGGGGTTTCACCATGTTGACCAGGTTGGTCTTGAACTCCTGACCTCAGGTGATCTGCCTGCCTCAGCCTCCCAAAGTGCTGGGATTAAAGGTTTGAGCCACCACTCCTGGCAATTCCTTTCTTTAAAATTATTTTTTTTGGCTCTTTAAATAATTTTTTTTAATGCAATAGTAAACGTGCAAGCCACACATTCCTCTTTCATGAATGAGGCAGATGCCGTGGAGTGGACAGACCACATTGTGTTCAGCCATTCATCTGCTGACGGACACTTGAGCTGTTCTCGCCTCTGGCCATTGCGAGCAGTGCCGCTGTGCACATTCTTGTACGTGTTGTTGTTCGAACGCCCATTTTCAGTTCCTTTTGTGTGTGTTCTGCAGAGTGGAGTTGCTGGGTCTTACGGTAAGTTTGTGTTTGATCATTTGCCGAACGGTCAGACTGGTTTCCACCGTGGCCCGTGGCTTCTTCACGTTCCACTCCCGCCGGCAACGCACAAAGGTCCCAGTTACCACATTCCCACACCCTTGCCCATACTTGTTATTTCCCATGAAAAAGATGCTAGCCATCCAAGTAGGGGGAGTGGTGGCCACTGTGAGTTTCATTTGTATTTCCCTGCTGGTGTTGGGCACGTTTTCATGAGCTTGCTGGCCATTTGTGTATCTTCTGTGGAGAAAGGTCTTTTCAAGTCTTTTGCACATTTGCAGTTAATCTCTTATTTTTAAAATTTTACATTATAGTTTCAAAAGTGTTTTAGTGAAGTGTAGCGTACGTATAGAAAAGCGTACACATAAAGGGAACAGCACCGTACGTTTTTCAGTGAACAGAGTCCCGGCTAGCCAGCGACCCGATCAGGAAGCAGAATTGTCACCCGCTGATCCCCGTTCCCCTGGGTGACCTCTGTTCCGGCTTCTTTTGATACATTGGTCTTGCCTGTTCTAGAACGACACATACATAGGATTATATGTTGTGTATGCACATTGCATATCTGCCTTTTGATCAACATGATTGCATTATTTTTAAAGTAGCAATGGTATTTTTTAGGATTGATTTGTAACTTAAGCTGTTCTGGAGGTTGTTCCACAGTGGTGGATATAGTATGTCATGGGTACGTTTTTGCTGCTGCTTTTTCGGACAGGGTCTTGCTCTGTGCTCAGACCGGAGTGTGGGGGCACGATCACGGCTCACTGCAGCCTTCAACTCCTGGGCTCACGTGATCCTCCCACCTCAGTCTCCTGAGTAGCTGGGACCACAGGTGTGTGCCACCATCCTTGGCCAATATTTTTTGTATTTTTAATAGATACGGTGTTTCACCATGTTGCCCAGGGAGCATTCCAGTGTGTGGATACGTGGCAAGCCATTTATCTGTTGATGGATATTTGAGTTGCTTCCATCCACCCAATATGGAAATATCATTCCATATTTGTTTTTGGGGAACATTCAGCCAAGTCACACTCCTAAAGGCTTCCCAGCCTTTGCATGGGCTGTGTTCTCTGCTAGGCACTCCTCCATCATCTTCTTTTCCTAGCAAAGCCCAGCTCATTAAAAAATTCCCAGCTCAGATGTCCAGTCCTCCAGGCAGCCTTCCTGGCTGCCCGGGAATGGGCTCCAAGGGTCTGTTTGGCTGAATGGGAGGGAGTGGCATCCAACAAGGGCTCCCCTTGGCATTCTGTCCCAGCTTTGTGTTCCAGGGCCATGGTCTTTGACCTTGGGGGTGGTGGGGACAGAATCACAGAATCAGCCATGTTTGGCAACAGGCCACAGTGTCCCCACCACTGTTACCTAATCAGCTGCCTGGTCTAGCGTGGTAGGAAAAAAGTCATCCTTCTGATCAAAAGCAGGGCAGAGTTCATCTGTTAACCTGGGTGGAGGTAGGGCAGAGGAGGAAGGGTCACTTCATGACTGCATGGCTGACCCTCTGATGCCCGGGGTCTTCAGACCTTGTTGGAAGCACTTTACCTCCACGGATTCACTCCATCCTCTCAGCAGCCCGCCAGGCAGTAGTCTCCTATGCCCATTGTATGGGTGTGGAAACTGAGACTTGGAGAAGGTCAGTGACTCATCCCTGGTCACCCAGTTGGATGGAGCAGCACTGGGTCTCTGAAGATTGCCTTTGGGCAGTGCTAGATGAATGTGCTGAAACCCAGGGCCCCAAAGCCTCATCTGTTAGAGAGAGAGAAAGAGAGAGAGAGAGAGACACAGAGAGAGAGAGAGAGAGAGAGAGAGAGAAAGAGAGAGAGAGAGGTGGACATGCAGCTGGATCCTGTGACTCCTTGGTTTAGCCCCGATTCATCTTCAGAACCGGCCAAACCGGCCAGGGGAGGAGGAAAGCCTGGTGGGATTCCAAAGGAGAAAGGCCTCTCTGGCCCGGCAGCCTCTGCTGAGAAACCAGTGGGAGACGGAGGCCGCAAAGGGGAATTGAGGCTGTGTGTGTGTGTGTGTGTGTGTGTGTGTGTGTCTGTGCGTGTATGTGTGTGTCTGTGTGATGGAGTCTCCTCTGTCGCCCAGGCTGGAGTGCAGTGGTGATCACAGATCACTGCAACCTCTGCTTCCTGGGCTGAAGCCATCCTCCCACACAGCCGGGACTGTAGGCACCCGCCACCATACATGGTTGGTTTTTGTGTTTTGTTTTGTTTTGAGATGGGAGTCTCGAACTGCCACCCAGGCTGTAGTGCAGTGGCGTGATCGTGGCTCACTGCAATCTCCGCCTCCGGGTTCAAGCAGTTCTTCTGCCTCAGCCTCCCGAGTAGCTGGGACTACAGGCGCGCGCCACTATGGCCACCTAATTTTTTTGTATTTTCTAGTTGAGATGTGGGGTTTTACCATGTTGGCCAGGATGGTTTAGATCTCCTGACCTAGTGATCTGCCTGCCTCGGCCTCCCAAAGTGCAGGGATTACAGGCGTGAGCCACCGCGCCCGGCCGATTTTGTATTTTTGTAGAGATGGGGTCTCCATGCTCAGGCTGGTCTTGGACTCCTGGGCTCGAGTGATCCTCCCGCCTCGGCCCCTCAAAGTGCTGGGATTCCAGGTGTGAGCCACCACCATGCTGGGCCGCGGTTCTGCTTTTTAAAAAAGCAGCTTTATTAAGGTGTGATTGATATAAAACAATGGCGCATATTGGATGTATGCAGTTTGATGGGCTGGTGTGTGTACCCCCGGAAACCCGCCCCCGGGATCCAGGTGCCACACAGATCCGTCCCCTCCACAGCTGCCTTCCGCCCCCTCCTGCTGGTGCTCGTGGTGGGAACTCCCTGGATACATTGTCCAGGGTTCTGGATTATGATGCTGTGTTTTCTATGGGGGGAGTACCAGCAGCTGGACGGGCAGGCCTGGGGGTGAGGAGGCCGCCTAGACCATGCAGCCAGATGTGTGCCCCAGGCTGGAGAAGGGGCCTGGGCTGTGGTGAGCAGGGTCCCCAGTGCTGCCGGGTCTGTCCCAGGCGGACGGACCTCAAGTGCAAGGACCTCAAGTCTGGGTGAAAGCCAGGGCTGAAGGAAGGGCTGGGTGATTGGGGCCTGAGAGCTGGAAGGGGCTGGAGCTGGTGCCGGGGGCTGTGGTCACATGGGGTGGCGGGAGCCGCCATGGGGTGGGGAGGGCGTTAGTGGCAGGGCAGGACTGCTCTTTGATCTAGCTCATACACCACCTCACCCAGGAAGACCTCCAGGACTCCTCAGTGCCCTCCAACTATTGGCTGAATTGTGCCTCCGTTTTCTAATCTGTAACATGGGGGTAATAATAGTGGCAGTCTCAAAGAGTCACGGTGCTGTTCAGAGGATGAGAACACAGTCAAGTGAGCAGCATCGCCCGGCGCACGGCGCTACCCGGAAATGCTCGCTTCTGTTACCTCGTTAATAGGCATTTGTATCACCTTCATTTGCACCCATGGGCTGCTCAGGCACGTGTATCAATAAACAGTTATGGCACTTGAAGGCAAGTCTCTGATCTCCTGATTTTTCCAAGAGAACTTTGAAATCCAGATTTTACATTACATCTTAGAGTTTCTTGACAAGGAATTCAGCTTCTTCATTTACACGCCACTTAGTCAAACTAGACACAGCTGTAGCTACAGTGTCACCGGCTCCATTGTACAGATGGGAAAATTGAGGTTCAGAGGGACCGACTTGTCCAAATGGCCCTGTGGAGTGCCACTCAGGGTCTGGCTGACTCCAGATCTGCTCCTTCCAGAGGAAGTGGGGCTGGGCCCGACTGGCCAGCTCGGCTGTCCACCTCCTGCAGAGTCTCTGCCTATTGGTTCTGGCTGTCTCAGATCAATGCGGGTGGCTATCTTTGTCCTGGAAATACATGTTCAAAAGAGGGTGGACCAAGATGCAGCCGCCTGGCTGTCTGGCTTTGCAACGTCAGCTCTAATCTGATGGGCTGGGTCACCCCTCCCAGCTCTGATGGGGTGTGGGCACTGAGGGGCCCGAGAGAGGTTGAGGGTGGGGATCGGGTGGACTGGGGGGAGCTCCCTGTGTCACTGGGGCAACAAATTGTACATCTAGAGGAGCAAAGCTGGGAGGAGAATCCAAGGGGACCCCAGGTGTGTAAACTGCGGTTCCTTTAAGAAAATCATGTTTCTGTAGTTTTTAGGTCAGAAGATTTCATATGTATTTCTGTACTTCTGGTTTTCATGGAAAGCTTCTGTGTTCTCATCTTCCTCTGACTCCTCCCCGACTGGCTCACTCCCAGTCTCCCCAGCACAGGAGGGCCTTTGCACGGGCTGTGGCTGCTGTGGAACGCCACCCCTTTCCAGATTCCTGAGCGCCCTTCCTCACTGCCTTCTGTTTTGATTTTGGTTCTAGTTAGTGTTTCTTTCTTTCTTTTCTTTTCTTTTCTTTCTTTCTCTCTCTTTCTTCTTTCTTTCTGTCCTTCTTTCCTTCCTTTCTCTCTTTCTCTTTCTTTTTGAGACACAGTGCTACTCTGATACCCAGACTGGACAGTGGCACCTTCACAGCTCACTGCAGCCCCAACCTCCCTGGCTCAAGTGACCTCAGCCTCTCAAGTAGCTGGGTCTACAGGTGTACAGCACGATGGTCAGCTAATTTTTTAAAAATTACTTTTTCTAGGCCAGGCGTAGTTGCTCATGCCTGCAATCCCAGCACTTTAGGAGGCCGAGGTGGGTGGGTCACTTGAGGTCAGGAGTTCAAGACCAGCCTGGCCAACATGGTGAAACCCTGCTTCTATTAAAAAAAAAAATTTAGCCCAGCATGGTGGTGGGTGCCTGTAGTCCCAGCTACTCGGGAGGCTGAGGGAGGAGAACTGCTTTAACCCGGGAGGCGGAGCTTGCAGTGAGCTGAGATTGCGCCACTGCACTCCAACCTGGGTGACAGAGGAAGACTCCCTCTCAAAAATAAAATAAAATGAAATAAAATATAAAAACAAATACAGAAAATTAGCCGGACATGTTGGCAGGGGCCTGTGGTCCCAGCTACTCAGGAGGCTGAGGTAGGATAATTGCTTGAACCCAGAGGTGGAGGTTGCAGTGAGCTGAGATCGTGCCACTGCACTCCAGCCTGGGTGACAGAGTGAGACTCCACCTCAAAAAAGAAAATAAATAAATAAATAAATAAAATTATTCTTTATAGAGACAGGGTCTTGCTATGTTACCCAGGCTGGTCTCAAACTCCTGGGCTCCAGTGATCCTCCTGCCTTGGCCTCCCAAAGTTCGGGGATAACAGGCATGAGCCACAGCGCCTGGCCTACATTTCACTTACGTGATGACTCTGTCTCAAATCCTGGCCTCTCCCCAGTCCCTGCTGTGTTTTTCTCTGTGCTCTGTTGCATAGCATGCATTTTACATGAGTCGTTTGGTGCCTACCTTTCCCTTGCTGTGGTAAAGCCCCGCGTAGCAGGGTCCTGGCCGCTGTCCCATCTGCAGCTCTTAGATCCTGCCTGGCACGTGGTAGCACTCAGTGCATGCTTGTTGAATGAATGAATGACCCACCTGGCTGCATGGAGCCCATGTTCCTGCCTGGGGCCATCCGCTGCCTTGAGCTCGCACCCCCTGTAGATGGTGTGTGGACCCCTGTTTACCACAGTCCCATGACTGGTGTCACCTGTTGCTGTTACGACGTATTTTAAGAAGCGTTGTGACAGCATGACTCGGCCGGTTTAATTCCCTAAGCTCCGGGTGCGACAGCGTCAGGCGTGAGGGGCTTTCCTGCCACCTCCTATTCCGAGCCCCCGCCAAGGCTCCCCCTCCCCTGGCCTGCTCGGGCAGCTGTTCTGGAGCCTCCTGGTGGGGCGTGGGGCCCTCGTCACTCTCGTCACTGTGTACTTGTCCTGTTCCCTGCAGAACGTGCGCATCGACCCCAGTAGCCTGTCCTTCAACATGTGGCGGGAGATCCCCATCCCCTTCTATCTCTCCGTCTACTTCTTCAACGTGATGAACCCCAGCGAGGTCCTGAACGGCGAGAAGCCGCAGGTGCAGGAGCGTGGGCCCTATGTGTACAGGTGAGGCTGGGCCCAGGGGAGGGCGGAGGGGCCGGCTGAGGCTGGGCAGGGGAGGGGTCTCAGAGTGGACAGGATGGGGAGGCTGCCGGCTGAGCCCCAGAGATTGTTCCAGGAGCAGGCAAGGCATAGACGGGGGAAGTACTTACTAGTCGTGGAGAAGGGAATTTTGTTTTCTTTTGTTTTTTTAGAGTTGGGGTCTTGCTATGTTGCCCAGGCTGGTTTTGAAGTCCTGGGCTCAAGCGATCCTCCTGCCTCAGCTTCTCAAAGTGCTGGGATTACAGGTGTGAGTCACCAGACTTTGCCTAGAGAAGTTCTTTATGGAGCAGGGAGGGACCAATGGTGTGGGTCTGGGTAGAGGGTGCATGTGTGAGAGACAGACAGACAGACAGACACACACACACACACACACACACAGGCACGACCAGGAGCGGGGACCTACCCCC
Organism: Saguinus oedipus; assembly: GCA_031835075.1. NCBI lineage: Eukaryota > Metazoa > Chordata > Mammalia > Primates > Cebidae > Saguinus > Saguinus oedipus. The sequence goes on along the minus strand of CM063177.1, from coordinate 133,549,168 downwards.
CGAACTCTGTCTGGGACAGAGGACTGGGTAGGCCAGCACAGGAAGGGGTCAGCTGTTTGTGGAACACGCTGGCTGAGGGACCAGAGTCATGCCTTTGCTTTCTGCTTGCTCGGTACCTGGCTGGGGCCAGGGGAAGTGGCTTCCTCCCTCTGAGCCTCAGTGTGCCTGTCTGCAGACTGGGGAGACATGAGAGCCCCTTCCTGGGGTCATCGGGACACTCAGGCTGCAGTCGGAACTGTGAGACAGCTGGCGGGACAGCGTAGGTGTGCTCCAGGCGGATGTGCCTGTTACAACGCCCTTACCATCCTCCACCCCCCTACCTTCCCTTCCCCTCCACCGCCACAGTCCTCCACCTTCTCCCCTCCACCAAACTGCCATCTTTCCCTCCTCTACCACAGCCCCCATCTTCCCCTCCCCTCCTCCATAATCCCCCACCTTCCCCTCCCTTCTACCACAGCCCCATCTTCCCCTCCCCTCAACCCACCCCCCACCTTCCCCTTCCCTCCACCACAGCCCCCCACCTTCCCTTCCCCTCCTCCATACACCCCACCTTCCCCTCCTCTACCACAGCCCCACCATTTCCCATCCCCTCCTTCATACCCCACCCCCGCACCTTCCCAGTTCACAGGCAGAGGGGCGGGGGCTAAGAGAGGAGAGCTGACTTGCCCCAGCACACGGTGTTCCAGGGATTGGGTGGGCAGAGCATGTTCCTTCTGTTGGAGGTGCACAGTTTGGTTCTGGGAAAGCCAGGATGAAAAGCCAGCCAATGTGCCTGAGGTTTGGGAGTCAGAAACATGAGTCAGCTGCTGCATTCACCCATTCACTCATTCACTGATTCATTCACACATTCATTCATTCACTCATTCACTCATTCACTCATTCATTCACACATTCACCCATTCACCCATTCACTCATTCATTCACACATTCATTCACGCATTCACTCATTCATTCATTCATTCACACATTCACTCATTCACTCATTCATTCACGCATTCACTCATTCACTTCACTCATTCACACATTCACTCGTTCATTTAACAAATGTCTATTGAGCACCTACTAGGTGTTGGCTGCTGTTCTAAGCAAAGGGGACCCAGCAGAGGACAGAATGGGCATAGAGGCCAAAGCTCTGTATACTCCTTCATTCTGTGGTACTGACCGAGTGCCTCCTGTGTGCCGGGGCGCAGGCAGACCAAGGCCCTGCCTCACCGGGCTGATGTTCTGATGGAGAGCGTAAATGAGTCAACCGGCAAGGGGAAATGAGGCAGCAGTGTTGTGCAGAGCACACCGTGCAGCCGGAGTGCAGGAGGGAGCTCGGTCTGACCGGAGGGGTGGGAGCAGCTCTGCAAAGGGACACTCCCTGCACCCGGATAGTGGGAAGAGGCCCTGGCGAGGGTGTCCTGGGCAGAGCGTGTGCAAAGGCCTGAAGGCCGGGAACAAAGGCTTGTGCATCTGGGTTTACGAGGGAAGGAGAGATGAGGCTCCAGCCTTGCTGAGGCCTCTGAGACCGAGTTAGGAGCCTGATTTTAACCTGCATGCAAGTGGGCATGTGGTCCAGAGCATGGTGTGATCTGATTTCCACTTTCTTTTTTTTTTTTTGAGACAGAATTTTGTTCTGTTACCCAGGCTGGAGTGCAGTGGTGTGATCTCAGCTCACTGCAGCTTCCGCCTCCTGGGTTCAAGCAATTATCCTGCCTCAGCCTCCTGAGTAGCTGGGATTGTAGGCACGCGCCACCACACTCGGCTAATTTTTGTGTTTTTGGCAGAGACAAGGTTTCGCCAAGTTGGCCAGGATGGTCTTGAACTCCTGATCTCAGGTCAGCCTTCCAAAGTGCTGGGATTACAGGCGTGAGCCGCCACGCCCGGCCTGATTCCCACTTTTCAAAGATTCTTCTGGATGGTGGAGAATGGCTTGCAGAGGTGGGAGATCGTAATGACGGCAGCAGCCACAGTCACGCCGCTGATGTCTGCCTCGGGCTTTCTCTGCGCCCGGGCTGTGTTGGTTGCTTTAGGTGTATCTGATTGTTTAATCCCCACAGCCACCCCCTGAAGTGGGGCTTGTGATTACTCCATTTTGGTTTTGTTTTTAAATGTTTTTTGAGATGGAGTCTCGCACTGTTGCCTGGACTGGAGTTCGGTGGTGTGATCTCGGCTCACTGCAGCCTCTTCCTCCCGGGTTCAAGTGATTCTCCTGCCACAGCCTAGGAGTAGCTGGGATTACAGGCTCCCGCCAGCATGCCTGGGTAATTTTTTTTTTTTGAGACATAGTTTCGCTCTTGTTACCCAGGCTGGAGTGCAATGGCGCGATCTCGGCTCACCACAACCTCCACCTCCTGGGTTCAGATAATTCTCCTGCCTCAGCCTCCTGAGTAGCTGGGATTACAGGCACGCGCCACCATGCCCACCTAATTTTTTGTATCTTTAGTAGAGACGGGGTTTCACCATGTTGACCAGGAAGGTCTCGATCTCTTGACCTCGTGATCCACCTGCCTCGGCCTCCCAAAGTGCTGGGATTACAGGCGTGAGCCACCACGCCTGGCCAATTTTTGTATTTTTTAGTAGAGATGGGGTTTCACTCTGTGGGCCAGGCTCTTGAACTCCTGACCTCGTGATTCGTCCACTTCGGCCTCCCAGAGTGCTGGGATTACAAGCATGAGCCACCCAGCCCCAGCGATTACTCCATTTTGTAGATGGAGAGGTGATGACCATGCTGGGTGAGGAAGCACAGAACGAGGCCAGTTGGGTGGCAGCACCGTGTCCCACAGCGGGCAGGCGGGGGAGGGACAGGCTTGGCGGAGGAGCTGAGCTTGGCTTTGGCTGTGGGGTGGGAGGTGTGCACAGAGGCCTGTCCCACGCAGTGGTGGGCCGGGCATCTGACCCACCAGCTTCCCCCACAGGGAGTTCAGACACAAGACCAACATCACCTTCAACAACAACGACACTGTGTCCTTTCTCGAGTACCGCAACTTCCAGTTCCAGCCCTCCATGTCCCACGGCTCGGAGAGCGACTACATCGTTATGCCCAACATCCTGGTCCTGGTGAGGCTGCCCCGTGGCCCCCGCCGCCTCGCACCCTGGCCTCGTCCCCTGAGTCTCCTCCCGCCTGCCCCTCGCACAGAGAGCAGTCCCCGAGGTGGTCGGAGCATGAGGACCCACGCCTGTGGGTGGCTCTTGGCCCCGTGCTGTCTCCACCACCCCCGCTGGGTTCTGAGGTTCCCAGGTGGGTCCAGCTGTCTCTGGTTTGGAAGTCCTGGCTGAAGTATTTTTTTTTTTTCCTTTTCAATTTACGCTTCTGAGATCTCCAAAAGGAGCTGTCTTGCTGGGGGCTGAGCCACATGCTGGCCTCTGGGACTGGGGCTGGAGTTCACTTGGCCTGAGTCCTGTGGGGTGCACGGGGGAGAAGGGGCTTTCGGGAGCACGTGGTCCTGGCACTGGAGGAGCAGACGGTGGTTCTGGCGTCCCGGACACCCCTTGAGGCCACTCCAGGGGTCTCCTGCACCCCAACATTTCCTTTCATGGGCTCTTTGCCATGAGGCCCAGCAGGGGCTGAGGGAGGATGGGCCAGCCACGTCCAGCCTGCGACACGGGTCCCTTGGCCTTGCAGGGTGCGGCGGTGATGATGGAGGACAAACCCATGAGCCTGAAACTCATCATGACCTTGGCGTTCAGCACCCTTGGCGAGCGCGCCTTCATGAACCGCACTGTGGGGGAGATCATGTGGGGCTACAGCGACCCGCTCGTGAACCTCATCAACAAGTACTTTCCCGGCACCTTCCCCTTCAAGGACAAGTTCGGGTTATTTGCTGAGGTACGTGTGGCCTGCTGAGAAGCCCAAGTTTCAGGCCCGTGTCCTGTCTTCCCCGACACAGCCTGGACACCAGTCACCAGCTCGCCTTGTAGCTGGCTGGGGGTGTAGGGGCTGTGGGTGGTAAGTGGCAGAGAACCTGACTCAAACCAGCTTAAGTGAAATGGGGAGTGTTGGGGCTCCTAGAACTGAAAATGCTAGGGGTGGATTCAGGTACAGCTTGATCTAGGCTCAAATGATGTGACTGGGCATTGCCTTAGCAAATTGGAGGTTTTGCTGGAAGAAGCGGGCACCACTTCTGGGGAGTCAGATCACAAGCCGACTCTTAATCTTGACTCCTGACAACCTGGTAGAGTCACTGATTGGGCTTCTGAGACAACATCTAGTCCATTAGGGTCTGACCCTGACCTTGGCTCCCTCACTGCAGGTTTCAGTGAGTCCTCGGGACTGCCCAGCCTCAGCCATCTCATTGGCCTCTGCTGGTCAGGGTAGAGTGCCAGGGGGTGTATTGTGGTGCTGCCAGGGGGTGTATTGTGGTGCTGCATGTGATACATGCTCAGTATATTTATGTCAAGGGTGATGGGCTCCTGTCATGTGGGAAATTGGCAAGTTTGGGGTAAGAGGCATGATTCTATAAAAGCATCTTGTAAATCCTGAAGTGCTTTGCGAGTGAAAGTTATTACAAAGTCACTAGTTTAGTATAATCTACCTTTAGTAGATTTAGTTTAGTATAATCTACGTTTGACTGCCTGTAATGAAAACCTCACAAGAACAGTCTAGCGGTAGGCTGTTCAGTGTTAGCGTGGTGGCTTCATGGAAGCCTTCTACTATTCTGCTCTGCTGTCCTTGGCATGTGGTTTTCATCAAGATGACCTCATGGTCCAAGTTGGCTGCTGGAGTGCCAGCTATCACATCACATTCCAGGCAGCACAGCAGGAAGGAAGTTGTGGGGCTTTGGGGAGTAGATGGAGGAACTGGGGCTAAAACAGCATGTCCCAGCTGCCTCCTTCTTAGGGAGGGAGAAACCCAATGCCCACTGACTTTCTATTGGCCAGAACGGAGTCACGTGGCCACACCTAGCTCCAGGGGAAGCTGAAAATGGGGTAGCCTTTTCGGTGGGTGTGCTGGCGCTGTGAGTATGGTTTGGGCTTTTTTATGAAGGAGAAAGGAGAGAGTGGACTTTGGGTAGTAACTGGCAGTTTCTGATGCCCTGTGTCCATGATAATGATCATTTAAGGATCCTGGTGGGTGAGCATTTATTTATTTATTTTATTATTATTATTTTTTTGAGACGGAGTTTCGCTCTTGTTACCCAGGCTGGAGTGCAATGGCGCGATCTCGGCTCACCGCAACCTCCGCCTCCTGGGTTCAGGCAGTTCTCCTGCCTCAGCCTCCTGAGTAGCTGGGACTACAGGCACACGCCACCATGACCAGCTAATTTTTTTGTATTTTTAGTAGAGACGGGGTTTCACCATGTTGACGAGGATGGTCTCGATTTCTTGACCTCATGATCCACCCGCCTCGGCCTCCCAAGGTGCTGGGATTACAGGCTTGAGCCACTGTGCCCGGCCTATTTTTTTATTTTTTATTTTTGAGCCCTAGTCTCACTCTGTCGCCCAGACTGGAGTGCAGGGCGTGATCTTGGCTCACTGCAACCTCTGCCTCGCGGGTTCAAGCTGTTCTTTTGCCTCAGCGTCCTGAGTAGCTGGGACTAGAGGCACCTGCCACCACCTTGGCTAATTTTTTCTATTTTTAGTACAGACAGGGTTTCACCATATTGGTCAGGCTGGTCTCAAACTCCTGACCTTGTGATCCACCCGCCTCGACCTCCCAAAGTACTGGGACTACAGACGTGAGCCACCGAACCAGGCCAGCATTTGTTAATAATAACAATAATAATGAAAATAGAGACGAGCATTTCGAGCGCTTCCTGTGTCTGGGCACCGCCCCTGGCCCTTGCACATTAGCCCCCTTACTGCTCCCCTTTGTAGTGGCTCTGGTTATTCTTGGCTCCACGTGGGCAGGTGACAGAGACACACAGGAGGCCGGGCCGGGGCCTCGTGCTGGGTCCTGTCTGGAAGGTCTGTGATGTGGGCAGCTCCTTGGCTGGCTGACCCTGGTGGAGCACCTCAGTATGCTCCGCCCTGCACAGCACTTCTAGATCTTTCCTTTCAGTCATTCATACTATTTTGTGCTTTGCATGTCCTTGGGATTAGAAACCAGCTTCTGGGAGATGCCCTCAGAGCACCAGAGCCTGGGCCCTACTTCAAGAAACGCTCCATTAACTCTGATAGGTTAGACCAGGCCAGGCTGTGCTGCTGCAACAAGCAGCCCCAGAATCTTCATGGCTCAGAACAGCCAAGACTGCCTCCTTGCACTCCATGTCCAGTGTGGATGACTGGGGCACCCTTGCTTGTGATGGTCACCTGGGGACCCAGGTCGAGGGAGGCTCCGTCTTGACACATACCTCCTCACCGGCCTGGTGAGAGGCGTGTACACAGCCCTTAAAGCGTCCCCCCAGCTGACATGCCGCTTCTCCTTTTTCATTGTTCGGGGAGCTGACCTGGCTATGTTCTGTTTTGCACTGGGGTGGGGTATGGTGGGGGTGATCTGCCGTTCACCTGGGAGGAAACCCAGACTCTCCCGGAGCTGGGAAGGGAGGGTGGAACACTGCAGCCACCGGAACCCTGGACCGTCCCTCCCCAAGCTCCTCTCGGTCCCCAGACACTGGGCTTGTGGCAGTGAACCAGATGCCAGGGGCTCTGTCCTTCTGGTGGAGGGGAGGAGAGCTCAGCCTAGGATGTCAGACCAGGCTGGCTCAACGGCTGGCCCGAGCCTTAACCATGCTGTTCCCTGCTGTGTCTGCAGCTCAACAACTCCAACTCTGGGCTCTTCACGGTGTTCACGGGGGTCCAGAACATCAGCAGGATCCACCTTGTGGACAAGTGGAACGGGCTGAGCAAGGTGAGGGGCAAGAGGCGAGGGTCCCTGTCACCGGGGAGAGGGGAAAGGGGAGGGTGGGCTGGGCTGTGGCTGCACGGGAATGGCAGAGACCACAGGGTCCCTTCTTCCTTTGTCATGAAGAGGGTGCTGGGAGGATGAACACCCTTGCAGTTGGAGGAGGGAGTTTACCTCTGGGTAAAGCTTGACCAGCCAGAGGGGCAGGCAGGGTTAGTGGTTTGTGACTGCTCACTGAGACCTGGCGTCTGCTGGAGATGGAGTGCTTTCTTTCTTTCAATTCTTTTCTTACAAAATGTTTTGAAATATTACACTAGAACACAGAAGACATTCACATAACAAAATAAAACAAGAGAGAGAGAAGTGCCCTTAGTGTCACCTCCCACCCCTACCCCTCGCCCCACAGGAAATCCAGTTAGCAGTTTGGGATCCATTCCTCCCGTCCGTCTTTGTCCATGTGCACGCCTGTGTGTACACGGAGAAATACGGCATTGTTTCTTCTTTGCATCTAGTGAAATCATGCTACATGCATTGCTTTTTTCACCTTCGTGACCTTTTCTGAGTATGTGTGAAAATGATTGTGCAGGTGCCCACGACCTGCTCCCCACGGCAGTTACTGCAAAGACCCTGAGGGCTGGGACGAAATGTACCCCAACCAGTGCCCAGAGTGGCAAAACTCGCCATCTGCAACCGCGGTAGCCAGGCATGGTAGCTAGAGTTCACGTTCATCGTGGCTTGTGCGTTTCAGCGTACTACGTGTGCACATGGTTTCAAACATTCTCACGGTATGGAAGATCGGAAAGGGAGCAGTCGGTTTTGTCCCGCTGCCCAGAGCAGTTTCCCTGATAGGTTCTGCTTTGGGGTGCCCAGTGGTGGCCACCGTTAGGATTTTCAGTGGTTTGCCGATTCCTAACCCCTTCTGTTTTCAGGAGGTGCCTGCTGACTTCCGCTCTGAGGGCCGAGCACAGCTGTGCCCCACCTCTCACCTGTTCACCACACCTCTTGCCAGATTCAGGCTGCAGATACGGGTGATAGGCCCATCTTGCAGATGAAAGAACTGAGTCCCTAGCCAAGTTCCACATTCAGGGGTCTGGGGGTGGGCAGCTGTGGTCGGCATTCTGTCTGTCTGTCTACACAGCCTGCCCTCTTCCCACCATGCCAGTATTGGGAATTGAGTGGCCATGTCCGCACCAGGGCAAGCAGGATTTGTGGCACCCGAGAGGGCCTATTAAGGGGCCTTGGCCCTACTGAGGGCCCGTCCGATGCTTCCCGCAGGTTGCCTTCTGGCACTCCGATCAGTGCAACATGATCAATGGAACTTCTGGGCAAATGTGGCCGCCCTTCATGACTCCTGAGTCCTCGCTGGAGTTCTACAGCCCCGAGGCCTGCCGGTAATTGCTGGGACATGGGGCTTCTGGACTTCTGAGGCAGCTCATGGCCAAATTCAGAGGCGCTGGCTATGCACTTGGGAAGCATTTCGACTCATCGTGGATTTATTTGACTCAGTAGCCCTTGGCGCCATCTTGAATTCTCTCTGGCCGCACCACCAATTGGAGAGCTGAACTCCAGCTGCCAGTGCCTCCACACGGCCCAAAAAGAGGTTGCTGGTGGTGGTTTAGAGCCGGTGGTGCTGGGCCAGGAGGAGGGGGCGGGGCCTGTCAGGGTCGCCGGGGGCCGGGAAATGCAGGCGAGAGGTGGGCTTCCCCTGGCATCTGGCTGGCGGCCCCTGTGACCATCGGGGTGCTGAGATACCAGCTGGCTCTGCTCGGTCCCTTCAGGCTCAGCTCTGCAGCCTGGGAGGCCTGAATGCATCCCATGGTCTCAGTTGTGGGGTCGGAGTAGACAGTGGGTAGCTCCTGCAGCCTTTTCTGGAGGCCTTGCTGTGTCGTGTTCCATTCCGGTCACTCTGGAGAAGTCCTTTACTTGGGAATCCACTCATGTGGACCTTGACTTATCTGCCCTCTCAGCAAACCTTGTGAAGCCCTACGGTGTGCCAGGTGCCCCGTGGTGACAGAGTGGGCCAAGTCTCCGTTCCTAGGAGGTTGTGTCCTATGAGGGCAACTCAGGCAAATGGATGAACACCAGAGTGTCAGAGAGTGACAGTGCTTTTGCTCTGTGTGGCCACTTTTTTGCGGTTTTAAATTTTTTTTTATTTATTTATTGTGACAGAGACTCGCTCTGTCACCAGGCTGTAGTGTAGTGGTGCAATCTCGGCTCACTGCAACCTCTGTCTCCCAGGTTCAAGAGATTCTCCTGCCTCAGTCTCCCGAGTAGCTGGGACTACAGGTGCCCGCCACCATGCCTGGCCAAGTTTTGTATTTTTTTTTTTAATAGAGATGGGGTTTCACCATGTTGTCCAGGCTGGTCTTGATCTCCTGACCTCATGATCTGCCCATCTTGGCCTCCCAAAGTGCTGGGATTACAGGCGTGAGCCACCTTGCCCAGCCTTATTTATTTTTTATTTATTTATTTATTTTTACATATGGGGTCTTGCTATGTTGCCCAGGCTGGTCTTGAACTCCTGGCCTCAAGGGATCCTCCTGCTTCAGCCTCCCAAAGTGCTGGGATTGCAGGTGTGAGACACCATACCCAGCTGGCTTTTTAAAAAGTGAATTTTAAACTTAGAGAAGAGTTACATGAGAAGTACAAGTGGCCCGCCTCCCCTTCACCCAGGTGTACTAGCCGTGTCTCTTTCGCTGTATCACGCCCCCGCCCCTCCTCTCACTGGGTGTCCTTCCTGAACCATCCGAGAGTAGCTGGAGGCTGCGTGGCACTCTTATGCCCAAATACTCAGTGGGTGTTTTTCAGAAACGACATTTTCTTACATAACCACAATGCTATTACCAAAATGGGGAAATGTGACGTTGACATAATACCATTATCTAAGCTGGCACTTTCCAATCAATCAAAATAGGCAAGGCACACACGCAGTTAAGAAGTTTTTAGTAGCTGCATTAATACAAGTAACAAGAAATTGGTGAAATTATTTTGAATAACGAATTTTATTTGCCCTCATATATCAAAAATGTAATCACTTCTAGTGTTATTGAGGAGTTTGGGTTGGTTTTTTTTTTGCTAGCAAGCGTTAGAAATCTGGGATGTATTTTATACTTGCATCCCAGTTTGGACTCGCCCCACATCAAGGGCAGGATGGGCAGCCATGCATGAGTGGCTGCCGTGGACAGAGTGGGTAGCACAGTGCTGTTCAAGTTCAGAAGTGCTTTTGAGAAAGTGCAGGAGCATGAATGGATGGAGGGTGAATGGGGTGGGTTTGGGGGACAGTGCTACCACCTGAGGAAGTGACAGCTGAACTGAGATCTGAAGTCTAATGGATGAAGATGCGAGAGAAGACTGTTCTTAGGCAGAGGCAGCAGCTGATGCAAAGGCCCTGGGGCAGGAGGGAACATGCTTAGGAACCGTAAGGAGGCCCTGGGCCCAGGAAGGTGGGGGGGTGCTGAGCAGAGCTAGGCAGGAGCTGGATAAGGACAATACATCCTAATGGTAGGTTAGCCTAGAAAGGTCACTGGCTTTCAGGAACATGATGTATTCTGTTCTTTTTTTAATTTCATAACTTTCAAAAAAGTTTTTTTTAAGAGACTGGGTCTCACCATGTTGCCCAGGCTGGTCTTGAACTCCTGGGCTCAAGTGATCCTCCCACTTCGGCCTCCCAAAGTGCTGGGATTACAGGTGTGAGCCATAGTGGCTGGCCTCTGTTCTTTGGTAAAACTCTATCTGGCTGTGGCTAACACATGGGTGTGGGTAGGGAGGCAGAGTGGGAGCAGAGAGGCCAGTTAGGAGGTCCCTTCGGCTACCTGGGCAAGAGATGGGGGCAGCATGGACCCGAGAGGTGGTAGCGCCTGTGGGGAGAAGTGGCCGGATCTGGGCAGCCTTTGGCAGGGCCTGGCTCTGGCCACCAGGTCTGGGTGTCCCCTCTCACCTTGTCTTGTCCCCTGCAGGTCCATGAAGCTCATGTACAAGGAGCCAGGGGAGTTTGAAGGCATCCCCACCTACCGCTTCGTGGCTCCCAAAACCCTGTTCGCCAACGGGTCCACCTACCCACCCAATGAAGGCTTCTGCCCTTGCCGAGAGTCTGGAATTCAGAACGTCAGCACCTGCAGGTTCAGTACGTGTTGACCCTGTGCTGGGAGGGCGCGAGGGTGCGGCCAGCTGAGGGTTTATCTGCCCCAGGCTGTCTGCTTAATCTGTGGCCTCTGTACTCTTGATAATCCCATTAGCCTGAAGATAATGAGGACCGCGGGAAGAGGGTCTGAAAAGGAAGAAATGCCATGTCTATGAGCTGCTGCCACAGTTAACTCCCATGAACTTCGTGGCTTAGAGCAGCACACACTTGTTATCTTGCAGTTCTGTGGTTCAGAAGTCCGCGTGGGTCTCCCCGCGCTCAGATCAAGTAGGCTGCGTTCCTTCTGGAGGCTCTGAGAAACTGGATCTGCCTTTTCCCGCTTCTAGAGGCCCCTCTGGATTTCTTGGGTTCCGGGCCCTTCCTCCACCTTTGAGGCCGACAACACAGCGTCCTTCTGATCCACTGTGTCCTGGAATTTCTTTCTCTGCCCCCTCTTCCAGTTCTAAGGACCCTTTAGACCACATCATATTCTCCTGAAAACCCCAGGACAATCTCCCAATCTTGTTTATTTATTTATTTATTTATTTATTTATTTGCGACAGAGTCTCTGTCACCCAGGTTGGAGTGCAGTGGCACCATTTCAGCTCATTGCAACCTCCACCACCCAGGCTCAAGTGATCCTCCCACCTCAGCCTCCTGAGTAGCTGGGACCACAGGCATGCGCCACCACACCTGGCTAATTCTTTGTATTTTTGGTAGAGATGGGGTTTCACCATGTTGCCCAAGCTGGTCTTGAACTCCTGACCTCAAGCGATTCACCTGCCTTGGCCTCCCAAAGTGCTGGGATTACAGGTGTGAGCGACTGTGCCCAGCCTATTTTTATTTTTTGAGACAAGGTATCACTCTGTAGCCTGGGGCTGGAGTATAGTGGTGCAATTATAGCTCACTGCAGCCTCTACCTCACCGGCTCAAGTGATCCTTCTGCCTCAGCCTCCTGAGTAGCTGGGACCACAGGTGTGAGCCATGATACCTAGCTAATTTTATTTTTGTACACTCTTTGTAGAGATGTTGTCTCACCATGTTACCCATGCTGGTCTCAAATGCCTGCCCTCATGTCATCCACCTGCTCTGCCTGTTAAAAAGCAGTGGGATTACAGGTGGGAGCACTGTGCCCAGCCCAGTGTCCCGACCTTCAAGGCAGCTCCTGAGCAGGTCCAGTGCCCCTTTGCCCTGTGACTTAACAGACATGCACTCTGGGGCTTAGGACATGGATATGTCTGGGGGGCCGTTCATCTGCCCTCCCACACCGTGAGTTGGAACTTGAAAGTGAGGCTTGGTGGGAAGGACCCTTCCTTCACCCCATTCTGAGATGGAAAGAGGCTGGAGAGGGTCTGTGTGTTGCGTTAACATCCTCTCGTTCCGCGGTGTGAGGCGGCCGGGCAGATGGAGGACTGGTGCTGGCGTGCTGTTTGCTGGCATCGTTGGTGCGTCTCAGTTGTGTGCCAGGCCCCGAGGTGCCCCCACCTCCAGTTGCTCAGTCTGGACCCTCGGGTGTCAGTTGGATTCCCTGTCCTCACCCAGCTCTTCCAGTGTATCAACAGGCCCAGATGGTGTTACCTCCAGGTTGAGTCCTCACTCCTCCCTCTCTCTCACCCTCCCAGCCCCCGCTGCATCGTCCAGGCCGTGGACACGTCCTTCCTGGTGATCCAGCCCTTTCAATAGCCCACCCTGCAATGCAGCGTTGCCGCTGTACTGTCCATCTTCTAGACGATCCAGTGCAATCGCTGCTGGCCTTGTGCCGCTGTTTAAATTGAAATTGATTCAAACAAAATCAAATTAAAATGCAGTTCCTTGGTTGCACTGGCCAAATGTTAAATGCTATAAGCCATGTGTGTCTAGCGACTACCATCTTGGATAGCGCAAATAGAGAACGTTTCCATCATAGGAAGTTCTGTAGCATCCAACAGCAGCAGGGGGATCTTTTAGCAACACAGGTCAGTGTGGTGGCTCACGCCTGTAATCACAATTCTGTGGGAGGCCGAGGCGGGTGGGAGGCCAAGAGTTCAAGATCAGCCTGGGCAACAGAGCAAGACCTCTCTCTACCAAAAAAAAACAAAAACAAAAACAAAAAATTAGCTAGGCATGGCAGTGCCTGCCTGTAGTGCTAGCTATGTGGAAGGCTGGAGTGGAAGCTTAAGCCCAGAGGTCAAGGCTGCGTGAGCTATGATCACACCACTGCACTCCAGCCTAGGCAACAGAGCAAGACCCATCTCAAAAAAAAAAAAAAAAATGCAGATTAACACTGTGCTCTTAAAATATCCAGCGGCTTTTTCTGCATTCATAGTGAGGTCCAAACTCCCCACCGTGGCCCTGGGCCCCACAGGATCCAGCCCCCCGTCCCACCCCGGCATCTCTGAAGGATCCAGCCCCCACCGGCCTCTCTGACTCCATTTCTCCCCACATGTCCCGTGTTCATTATTCTTCAGTCTTGGTGCCTTTTCTCTGTGTTGAGAATATATCGAGGTCAGTGCTGCCTCAGGGCCTTTGCATGGGCTGCTTCCCCTGCTTGTAGTGTTCTTTGTCTGGACTTCTGAGCAGATCAACACTCACCTTCTTTTGGTCTGCATGCAAATGCCACCTCCTCTGGGAGGCCTCCTCTGATTTCCTGTTCTAAAGTTGCCCCCTCCCCCACCTGCTGCTCCCTATGGCTTCCTTTTTTTGTCTTCTAGGTGTTCACTGCTTCCCCAAATCAGGGACTGTGGATTTCTTCTTGTTGTTCGTTGGCTACCTCTTGCATTTACTGTCATCCTTGTGGGCATGACAAGCTCTTGGTTTTATTCCTAGCTTCTAGAATTGTGGCCCATTTAATGGATACTCATACAATATTTGAATATAGGGATGGTGCGTGTGTTCTGTACTTGGGAAATGGAGGCTTGAGGCTGGATGTGACCGAGGTCACAGGGTTGGTGGACCTTCTGTTTGACTGCGTCTTGCCTTTTGGGAGCCTTTTTTGGTTGAAGCCCTGACCTGCAGCTGGAGACAGCGACTGTGGAGGACTGGTCTAGAGTCCTAGACCAGCAGGGGTCAGGAGGAAGGACGGTCAACAGGTCGGATGGTTTCCCCCATTTCTGGCAGAATGGAGCACCCTGTGAGCGAATGGTTTGGGGTTGTCTCCTGGTCCTGTCTGGCCCACCTGGGCATCGGCCTCTGCTTCATTCTTTCTTTGCTGGTGTTGGTGGGAATTTCTGCACTGAAGATTGAGACTCTGCCTGATAGGAGGTGAGTTACGGCAATGGTGGCACGTGGCAGATGCCGGACTCCACTTGATTTAGGCCAAAAGGGCACTTCTTGGTTTGCGTAATGAAAAATTCCAGGGCTGAACCCTGCATTAGGCACAAGTCCAGAACTTAGATGTTGCCTGGAAGTTGCCCCTGCCAAGTCCCAGCTCACTTTTCTGCTGGACTGGCTTTGCTGGCAGGCAGGTTCTCCCTCCTGGCTGCCTGTGGAGGCTCCAGGTTCACCTCCACCCAGATCTGAGTCCTGCAGAAAGTGGGCCACATGCGTTTCCTTCAGTCTAGCACAAATCCCAGGGTTTGCTCTAATTGGTCTGCCTGACACCCATGCCCAGCTGTGAACCAATCATGGTAGCTGAGGTGGACCACACTGATTGGCCAGGCTCGTGTCACATGCTCAGCTGGCTCCCTGGGTGGGCTGGGAGCACTGGAAGCACGAGGCTGAATGAAAGTAGGGAAAGTAGGGCTGTAGGGAGCAGAAGAAGGGGAGAAATGACATGCCCATCCCTCCCAGGGCTTGGGATGAGGGGTGCCCCGCCTTCTGTTAGCACATCTGCCAAAAGACTTTCAAAAGCGCAAGGGAATTTTAAAATATTTATTTAAATAATGTTTTTTCTTTTATTTACTTACATTTTCGAGACAGGGTTTCACTCTTTGCCCATGCTCAAGTGCAGTGGTGCAGTCACAGCTCACGGCAGCCTCGACCTCCTGGGCTCAAATGATTGTCCCACCTTAGCCTCCCAGGTAGCTGAGAGCACTGGTCCACACCACCACATCTGGCTAATTTATTTCATTTTGAAATCTTTTTGTAGAGATGAGGTTGTGCCGTCTTGCCTGGGGTTCGTTTTTGCTTCTAAATAAAATATACAGATACAGAGAAGTTCCCAGATGACTCATGCAGTTTCGGGGGTTTTTTCTTTGTTTTTTTGAGCCAGGGTCTCACTCTGTTGCCCAGGCTGGAGTGAGTGGTACCATCACGGCTCACTGCAGCCTGACCTCCATCACTTGACTGATCCTCCCACCCCAGCCTCCCAAGCAGTTGGGACTACAGGCACTTGTTACTATGCCCAGCTAATTTTTAAATTTTTTGTAGAAACGGGGTCTCACTATATTGCCCAAGCTAGTCTTGAAGTTCTGGGCTCAGGCGATTCTCCTGTTCAAAGCGCTGGGATTACAGGCATGAGCCGCTGCGCACGGCTGACATGCGCAGTGTGAAACTTCACAAAGTCGACGCACCATGTGGCCAGCACCCTGAGAAACAGAACACAACAGGCCAGATGCCACTCATGCTCCTCCCACTGCTCTGCTGTCCAGCCCCAGAGCTCAGCTGGTTTGCATCTCCATGCGAATGGACCCAAAAGCCAGATTCCTGTTTCTCCTTTTCTGGCCCGTGCACCCCTGAGCACCCTGCTGGGATTCGTTCGTGACGTTGTCGCGGTTGCAGCACCTCTTCGTTGCTGCGTGGTGTTCCATCCTGGGCGCCACCTCCATCCTCTCACTCCTTCAGTTGCTCCTGGCATCCGAGTTCCTGTTTTTGACCATACCATGGTGCACACGTGTCATTTGGTGCACCCATGTCCGTGTTTCTGTGGCGTTTTGTCTAAAGAGTAAAGGTACCCATGCCTTTGCCTTTCTGCACCTTGAAATCTGCTGGACTCGGACACCTCCCTCATCTCAAACCTCCCTGCTGCACGAGGGCCTCCAACTTGCCTCATAGAGCCAACTAATTATCATCTGTGGCAATCCTGGGCAATTATGTCTGGCTAGATAGGCCATAAAGCTATAAATTCATTACCACTTATTGCCAGGAATATCTCTCTCGGCATGTTTGGTAATAAAATTGGAAGAAACGTGCACGGGCCCATGCAGGCTTGCCCTCTGAAGCTAGGGCAGGGCGTGGCACGTTGCCCCATCCCACCTCGGTCTCCACCTGGGGCTGCGGGTAGGCCAGGGCTTCTTGAGATTCCTCCAGGGCCTGGCTCCGTGGCTGCCTCCACGGGGGGCCGTGAGAGTGTTTCCACTTGTGGGAGGCGATGCTTGCGTGTGCCCTGTTGGGCAAAAAGGCTTGTGTCACATGGCTCTTTTGCCTGAGATGGGAGGATGAGAGGCAGCGTTTTCCAAATTGTGGAGGACATTGTCCCTGCAGGTTCTTGGGATGGCTTCAGAAGGTCCAGGGAGCTGAGAGGGAGCTTTTGGGCCCATCCTCTTTCTCTGCTTGCCATCACCTGCAGGAGAAGGTCTCTGTTGGTGCTGAGAGGGCTCCAAGACCCGTCCACACTCATCAGTCTTTTTTTTTTTCTTTTAAACAGAAAAAGACCAGGGCTTCCAGCTAAAGCCTTGTGCAGTAACGGGTTCTAGTTAGAACTTACAACATTCATTACTTTGCATGATATTTATTCAAATATTTTCCCTCCCTCCCTCCCTCCCTCCCTTCCTTCCTTTCTTTCTTTCTTTCTTTCTTCCTTACTTTTTTTTGACACACTCTCTCTCTGTCACCAAGGCTGGAGTGCAGTGGCACGATCTTGGCTCACTGCAATCTCTACAAACTGTCATCTAGGCTGGAGTGCAGTGGTGCAATCTCACCTCACTGCAACCTCTGAAACCTCTGCCTCCCGAGTTCAAGCAATTCTCCTTCCTCAGCCTTCTGAGTAGCTGGGATTACAGGCGCATACGAGGCCTGGCTGATTTTCGTATTTTTAGTAGAGACAGGGGTCTCACCATGTTGCCCAGGTTGGTCTTGAACTTGTGACCTCAAGTGATCCACCCACCTCGGCCTCCCAAACTGCTGGGATCACAGGTGTGAGCCACAGCACCTGGCTCAAATATGTACTTTCTAATTACAGCAAGTGTTTGCCAGGAATGGCACAGCTGTAAAGCTTCCCTTTAAAATCCAGAGACTGAAGGATGGCAGTGGCAGTTGGTCCACAGTAGCATGTTATATAACAGTGCAGGGGTGTTCAGAGGTGATGGCACTGCAGAGGTTCTGGCATGAATGGTGCTTGAGAAACCTTAAGGGCAGGGATGCACAAGGACTGAGAAAGAAGAGGCCCGACATGGATCAAAATCTCAGCTTTTATTTCACACCAATGCCTGGCTTTGCTAAGAAAAGCGGAGGTACTTCAGAGGGGTGAGGTGAGGTGCACGGAAGCGTGGCTCCTGGTCCTCTGGCCGGCAGTGAGGAAGGGCTGATGCTTTGTGGGAAGGAGACCTTGTGAGTTTGATTTGTTTTGTTTTGTTTTTCTTTCTTACTGAGGCACAATTCATGTAACATAAAATGAACCATTTTGAAGTGAACGATTCGGTGGCATTTAGCCCGGTCAAAAGGTTGTGCAGCCGTCACGTGTATCTCACTCCAGAACATTTCCGTCACCCCAAAAGGAGACCCAGACTCATCAGCTGATCACTCCTGCCTCCTCCCCCAGCCCCTGGTCACCACCTGTTGGCTCTGTTTGTGGATTAGCAATGTCTGGGTCCTTGTGAGCTTTTTAAAATTTTTTTTCTTTTGAGACAGGATCTTGCTCTGTTGCCCAGGCTGGAGTTCTGTGGCACAGTCACGGCTCACTGCAGCCTCAACCCCCGAGGCTCAAGTGATTCTCCCGCCTCAGCCTCCTGAGTAGCTGGGACTACACGCACATGCCACCATGCCAGGCTAATTTTTGTACTTTTTTGTAGAGATGGGGTCTTGCCATGTTGCCCAGACTGGTCTACAATTCCTGGGCACAAGTGATCTGCCTGCTGAGGCCTCCCAAAGTGTTGGGATTACAGGGGTGAGCCATGGCCCTCGTGAGCTTTGAAGAGAGGCCTGCTCCCTGTTCCTTGTTAACTTGTCCCTCAGGTGAGCTGGTGTTTGCCTGGTTTGGCTGGTCCGTGGTGAGGTTGACCTCAGGTTTGTAGCAGGTGTGGGAGACCTGGCCGCAGGTGCACACACCTGAGCTCCGGTTGTTGCTGCGTGGCCTGCGGGGGGCAGTGTGGGCTGCCTGGCTTGTGCTCCAGACATCCTCCCCACACCCAAGTTCAAATCTGGCGTCGCCTTTTCCATCCCCGCCTCCCTAGCTCCCGCGTGCTCCGTGCCTCTCCCCTCCCTGCGCTCTTCGGCCATCCCTCCCACCCGGAATGCGCTGCGCAGGCCTCCTCCTGCTCCTGTGAGAGGCCTCTGCCTCCTTTGGTTTCTCCTGCCGGAATCAGTGGCTCCTGCCTCACCCCATCTCTGGTGCAGAGCTTGGCCCTCAACTTAGGGCCCGGGCTCTTTACAGAATGGAGGAGGGGATCCTCCTTGTCTGGTTATCTTGTCATCTCCACGAGGGTGCTCTGTGGACCACAGCTCTTTGCAGACCTCCAGCCTGGCAGGGCCTGCCAATGCGCTGTCCTCGCCTGATGCCCCTCCCTGCCCCTCTGCCTTCCAGGTGCCCCCTTGTTTCTCTCCCATCCTCACTTCCTCTACGCCGACCCGGTCCTGGCTGAAGCGGTGACTGGCCTGCACCCTAACCAGGAGGCACACTCTTTATTCCTGGACATCCACCCGGTGAGCCGCTGCCATCCTCTGCAGGGGGGCGGGGGGGTGGGCAGGTCCTGATTGGGGCACACCTGGCCGCCTCCTCTCCCCACAAGCACAGAGTCGCTGTGGGCTGGGGTGGTGGGAAGCCTGGCTTCTAGGCTCTTGAGGCACCCAAGGTCCTTGCTTTAACCCGATAGTTCAAGGTAGTTCAATGGTTTTATGATCCCTTTCTAAGGTACTGGTTCTATCAGTGAACCCAAGACAGTAAATTAATGAGAACTTATCAGCTGGGGTGTCTCCTACATGTGAGCTGGAGGCAGCCCTCTGGATGTATCAAGACACCATAAAGATCTTTAGGGAGAGCCTGGAACATCTTGCAGATAAATCACGCAGGGAATTTGTCCCGTGTGAAGTTCTGTCTATAGGCAGGGAGTTGGACATGTGGCCCTCCCAGGGACATGCCCTCAGCCCGTGGCCTCTTTTCTCGGCACCTCTGGTCTCTGTAAAGTATGCCCAGTTGGACTTGTGGCTGCTACCATTGATTCAGAAATCTGTGGGTTTCTGTGTCCTGGGTGGGCACTTGTGGTCTCTTCCTTGGGCCTTTAGTAAAATTAATTTTTTTTTTGAGACAGGGTCTTACCTGTTGCCCAGGCTGGAGTGCAGTGGCATGATCATGGCTCACTGCAGCCTTGATCTTGCTGGGCTCAGGTGATCCTCCCCTCTCACCCTTCCTGGTAGCTGGGACTACAGACATGTGCCACCACGCCTGGCTAATTTTTATATCTTCTGTAGAGATCACCATGTTGCCCAGTCTGCTCTTGAACTCCTGGACACAAGTGATCCGCCTGTCTAGGCCTCCCAAAGTGCTGGGATTACAGGCATGAGCCACTGTGCCCAGCCAAGATTAATTTTCTAAATTGAAAAAGAAGAACTGTGTATCTTTGAGGTATACAATGTGATACTACGATGTGTGTATATATTGTGGAATGCCTAAGTAAGCCAATTAACCTAGGCATCACTCCACATATTGACCATGTGTTAGTGGTGAGAACATTTACAATCCACGATCAGCAAATTTCAGGTATACAGGACATGGCTGTTCAGTGTAGCCACTGTCGTGTTGTACAGTACAGTATGGTGACTGCTGCTCTGTTGTACAGGAGATCTGAACTTGCTCCTCCTAACTGAAATTCTGTATCCTTTAACCAACCCCCATCCCCGCCTGCCTTCCCAGCCCCTGGTAGCCGGTATTCTAACCTCTGCTTCCATGAATTCAACTTTCTTTTTTTTTTTTTGAGACAGAGTCTCACTCTGGTCACCCAGGCTGGAGTGCAGTGGTGCGATCTCTGCTCACTGCAACCTCCTCCTCCTGGGTTCAAGCAATTCCCCTGCCTCAGCCTCCCAAGTAGCTGGGATCATAGGCATGTGCCACTATGCCTGGCTAATTTTTGTATTTTTATTAGAGATTGGGTTTCACCACATTAGCCAGGCTGGTCTCGGACTCCTGACCTCAGGTGATCCACCCACTTCGGCCTCCCGAAGTGCTGGGATTATAGGCGTGAGCCACCGTGCTCAGCCTGAATTCAACTTTTTTAGATTCCACATACCAGTGAGATCATGCAGTATTTGTCTTTCTATGCCGAGCCTATTTTACTTAGCATAGTGTCCTCCAGGTTTGTTATGTCACAAATGACAGGATTTCCCTGTTTTTATTTTTATGTATTTATTTTTTGACAGAGTCTCGCTCTGTTGCACAGGCTGGAGTGTGGTGGCATGATCTCGGCTCCCTGCAACCTCCACCTCCTGGGTTCGAGCAATTCTCCTGCCTCAGCCTCCCGAGTAGCTGAGATTAGAGGTGTGCACCACGACACCCAGCTAATTTTTTTAGTTTTAGTAGAGATGGGGTTTTATTACCTTGCCCAAGCTGGTCTCGAACTCCTGGCCTCAAGTGATCTGCCCGCCTCAGCCTCCCAAAGTGCTGGGATGACAGGTGTGAGCCACCACGCCTGGCCAGATTTCCCTCTTCTTAATCGCTGAGCATATCCCACTGCATGCCCCACCTTTGCTATGCCCATTCATTGCTTGATTCCGTATCTTGGCTGCAGTGTACCTGGGAGTGCCCCAGGCTATTTGTCGAATTGATTTCGTTTCCTCTGGCTGATCCCGGCAGGGGGCTTGCTGATGCGATGGTAGTTCTGGTTTTGTTTTTTTTTGAGACGGGGTTTCGCTCTTGTTACCCAGGCTGGAGTGCAATGGCGAGATCTCTGCTCACTGCAACCTCCGCCTCCTGGGTTCAGGCAACGCTCCTGCCTCAGCCTCCTGAGTAGCTGGGATTACAGGCACGCGCCACCATGCCCAGCTAATTTTTGTATTTTTAGTAGAGACGGGGTTTCACCATGTTGACCAGGATGGTCTCGATCTCTTGACCTCGTGATCCATCCGCCTCAGCCTCCCAAAGTGCTGGGGTTACAGGCGTGAGCCACCGTGCCCAGCCCGGTAGTTCCGGTTTTTGTTGTCTGGGGAAGCTCCATGCGTTTGCCCCGTTGCTGCGCTCCTCAGGCCCCTCCCGAAGCCCCACCGCGGATGCTGTTCTGCGCCGTTTTTCTTTGTCCTTCCCGACCCCCTCAGCCCCTGCCTCGCCCCGGCTCTTTGCCTTCCCTCTCTTCTCAGTTAATTTCTTCTCCTACCTCTCTTGCTCTTCCACAGAATTCCACCATGAACACGGTCCCCTCTGTGCTCTCACTGATCACTTTATTTTCAGGGCACAGATTTCCTCCCCCACAGCGCCCCCCTCACATTAAGAAAGCGGGGGCTAAGTCTGGGAGCCCAGGGAGAGGCGAGCGGCTGTTCTGCTGCAGCCACATCGGCTGCTGCCTACCTCTGCCTCCAGACCAGCTCGAGGCGCACAGGGAGAGGAAGTGGGCTTTGTTTCTTTGTGTTTTGAGCTGGGCACGTTGCGGAGAGGGATCCTGAAAGCCGCTTGCTGCCTGTTGGCCGTTAGCCTTGAAAACCGAATGCATGTTGGAAGCTGCTTCCATGTGGCCACTTTTCTGCTCCTGAAACTGGGGGAGGGCATGGGGACGGGGGACTCCCAGGACTCTGCCTATGGTGGTATCACAGCTAAGACTTAGGATAATGACAAAATTCAAAGCAAAATTAGCAAAGGGAGAAGCACCTAGGGTGAAGTTGGGGACAGCCAGGCTGGAGCTTCCAGAGTCTTCTCCCAGGGGGAGTCGCACAGGATGCACCTAACATCTTCCACCACGACTTGTGGCAATGTGTAGGCGATGCTGTCTAGCAGGGAAGCCCGTCAGAATTTCAGTGCCCAGGGTGTTTCACTAGGGGTCAATCATGTGGCAGGTACCAAAATTCTAGACCCTGAGCAGGAGCCAGCTTGTTTGGACAAATAATTTCGGCCCAGTGAACGACTCTCATCACCTAGGGGATGGTGGGGACCCTCCTGAAATCTGGGTTTCTGGATGCCAGCCAAGGGCCGGCCTTGCCAGCAGAATTCCTAAGGAGAGCAGCTTCAGGCCTGCAGTGCGAACTGTCCGACTCACCGGAGATCTCACGCCCATCCCCCCAGGCGCTGGAGGGCAAGTGCTCCCCAGTCCTGGCGTCAAGGTCCATAATGAAGAAGACAGCTTTCCCTGCAGTGCACGTGATCCTAAGCCAGGCATTTATGGCTCCAAGTGGCTGTCTTGCATACCTTATTTTTGCTCTTGCGTTTTCTCCAGTCTATGGCTAAGGAAGCAGCTCTCAGTTAAGAAGACCCAGTTGCAGTTCTGTAACCCCAAATCTGGTTTTATTTCCACTATAGTTTCCCGACTTCCTTCTGGAACCATCTTCTTGTGTTCGTTGACATATGCATTTCGCTTCTGTTATTTAGTTTAAAAAAAAGTCCCCTAAAAAAAAAAAAGAGCTGGGTCTAGTTGCTCATGGCTGTAATTCCAGTGTTTTGGGAGGCTGAGGAAGGAAGGTCACTGGAGACTAGGAGTTCGAGACCAGCCTGGGCAACATAGTGAGACTCTGTCTCTACTAAAATAATAATGATGAATAGGCCAGACTCGGTGGCTAAGCCTGTAATCCCAGCACTTTGGGAGGCTGAGGTAGACAGATCACTTGTGGCCAGGAGTTCGAGACCAGCCTGGGCAACATAGTGAGACTCTGTCTCTACTAAAATAATAATGATGAATAGGCCAGACTCGGTGGCTAAGCCTGTAATCCCAGCACTTTGGGAGGCTGAGGTAGACAGATCACTTGTGGCCAGGAGGTCGAGACCAGCCTGGGCACCATGGTGAAACCCTGTCTTTACTAAAAATAACAAAAATTAGCCAAGTGTGGTGGTGCACACCTGTAGTCCCAGCTACTGGGGGTGCTGAGGCAGGACAATTACTTGAACTCAGGAGGCAGAGGTTGCAGTGAGCAACTGCACTCCAGCCTGGGTGACTGAGTGAGACTCCGTCTCAAAAAAATAAAATAAAATAAAAAATAAATTTCTGCACAAAGGAAGCTTTTTATTACTACCTCAACTAGGAAATGACAAAATTCTCCAAAAAAGAAGAGAACCGTAAAAATGAACAAGGACTCAAGCCTGTAATCCCAGCACTTTGGGAGGCCGAGGCGGGCGGATCACGAGGTCAACAGATCGAGACCATCCTGGTCAACATGGTGAAACCCCGTCTCTACTAAAAATGCAAAAAATTAGCTGGGCATGGTGGCGCGTGCCTGTAATTCCAGCTACTCAGGAGGCTGAGGGAGGAGAATTGCCTGAACCCAGGAGGCGGAGGTTGCGGTGGGCCGAGATCGCACCATTGCACTCCAGCCTGAGTAACAAGAGAGAAACTCCGTCTCAAAACAAAAACAACAACAACAACAAAAAATGAACAAGGAAAAATATATTAGTCCGGCCGGGCACGGTGGCTCATGCGTGGAATCCCAGCGCTTTGGGAGGCCGAGGCAGGCAGATCATGAGGTCAGGAGTTAAAGACTAGCCTGGCCAATATGGTGAAACCCCATCTCTACTAAAAATACAAAAATTAGCCAGGCATGGTGGCTCCCAGCTACTCAGGAGACTGAGGCAGGAGAATCACTTGAACCCAGGAGGTGGAGGTTGCAGTGAGCCGAAATCATACCACTGCACTCCAGCCTGGGTGACAGAGTGAGATTCAATCTCAAAAATAAAAATAAAAATAAAAAAAATTAGGCTCTATGTGAAGTACCGTTGTCTGCCAGCAGGGATGAACCTGGGGCAGCTCTCAGCACCACCGTCAAAGGTGGAGGTTTTGTGTAGGTGTGTTATTAGAGGGGCATTGAAGACCATGCAAACACCAGGCTGTGACCTACTCTTCGGAATGATCAGGGACAGTTGGGAGTGAATTGAGAAGGGATTCTCATCCATGTTATTGAACGTGGAGGTTGAGGGGGCATCTGCAAATCGCCATTCTGCACTTTGGGAAATCTCACTGTCTTAGTGACAGGTGAGAGTGATTTGGTTTTCCACCCCAAGACAGGCTTGCCTTACAGAAGGAACCTCCCGAGGGTGTGGGTGTGACTGTGTGGGAGCATTTGTTTTCCTGTAAGGGGTGAGAACCAGGAGGAGATCCGAGGGCACCTGCACGATGTTGCTAGAATGGTGGACTCCCCCAACCCATGGCTGGTTTTAGGTCAGATATAAGCAAGCTCCACCTGGCAGCTAGCTGGGACGTCCACCCTCTTGCCTGAGACCAGGGAGAGGAGGGCTTGGTGGCATCCCTGGAGCTTGGGGGTGGCCAGTCTCCTCACCGCGTGTGTTGCTGCAGGTCACCGGAATCCCCATGAACTGCTCTGTGAAACTGCAGCTGAGCCTCTACATGAAATCCATCAAAGGCATTGGGTGAGTGGGGACTGGCACTGGGGCTGCATTGCTCATTGAGAGATGAGGAGCTCAGCGCTCCCATCCCAGACCCTAGTGGCGTACCCCAGAACCATGGGGAAGGGAGGGGGTCCTGTTGGGGGTGGAATCCAGTCCCTGCAGATCTTCTGAGGGATCTTGGTTTTGAGCCAGGTCCTACCTGCATCCTCATATTCCTTCCCCAGAACCCACTTTTCTTTCTTAACATTCACCCCTCCCCGCCAGTTAGCCAGAATCTTCAGTCCAAGCTGTCTCCTACTTAACAGAGTGGCAAAAATGAAAGCCTGGAAAAAGCGAATGTTTGCAAATGGAAACTTACCAAACAGCATTCTTTAGTTTGACTACTCATTTTACAAGAATTTTTTGAGTACTGATGTCTTCTTTTTGATTTCTAAAATAAAACAGCTTTATGGAAATATAATTCACATACCCTAACACTCACCCTTTTAAAATGCACAATTCAAAATTAAAACATTAAAACAAACTCCCTCCCCCAAAATAAAATACACAATTCAGTGATTTATGGTCTATTCTCAGAATTGTGCATCTGTCACCACAATCAATTTTGGAACGTTTTCATCACCCCCAAAAGAAACCACACATCCATTAACACTCACTCCCAATTCCCTCAGCCCCAGGCAGCCCCGCCCCTCTACTTCCTGTCTCTGAGGACTTGCCTGTTCTGGGTATCTTACATACACAGGATCATACCCTCTCATGTACACGGGATCATATGCTGTCATATACATGGACTCATACGCTGTCATATACGGGATCATACGCTCTCATGTACACGGGATCATATGCTGTCATATACACAGGATCATACGCTCTCATACACACGGGATCATACGCTCTCATACACACGGGATCATACACTATGTGGTCTTTAGCGTCTGGCTTCTCTCATTTAGGATCGTGTTTTCAAGGTTCACGTTGTAGCATGGATCAGTACATTTCGTGGCTGGATAATATCCCATTGTCTGGACAGACCACATTTATTTATCAGTCGATGGACATTTGGCCATTATGGATAATGCAGCTGTCAATGTTCCCATCGAAGCCCGGTGTGGACATTTGTTCCCATTTTCCTTAGGTGTGTGCGGAGGGATGGAATGGCTGGGTCCTGTGTTAATGCTTTGTTTAACCGTTTGAGGAACAGCCAGACTTCTGCGCAGCCTCTGTCCCGTTCCCATTCTTACCAGCAGCACCGAGGCTTCTGCTTCCTCCCATGTGCACCCGCACTCACCGTAATATTAGCTCTGCTAGAACTTGTTGAGGGATTATACTGGTTTGTTGCCATGTCAGTGTCTGGACTTTTTAGCATATCTGAAATAGTTTTGTTTTAAAAAAAATTCTCTTAGAAAAATCCGTGGGTTGCAGGAATGTGAGCCTCTATTCAGCTTTGTCCAATGCCTCTCGGCTAGAAAGAATCACATTTTGTCAGAGAATGGCAGGGAGTAGTAACTGTCGGCTCATTTCCTGCATCCTGCATCCTGCCCCTGCATTTTATTTTTGTATTTTGAGGCCACTTCGGGGATTTGTTCTTGATGGATTTGTGGGTGGTAAAACAGCCAGAGGCACAGAAGAGGCGTTCACAGCCCAAGGCTTCCCTCTGGTTCCACCACATGGCATCTGGGCTGCTAACTGGGATGTGACTAGGGCCAAGTGGGTGACCCAGATAGAAGAGGCCACCTGTGGCCGAGGACACAGCCCCTTCCTGGCACCCGCTGACGGTGGCCCCATGGAGATGTGAGCTCAGCATGGCCACATCCTCTGTGTTAAAATCCATATCTGGATTTTAACAGGAGCTCTGTCAATTTTTATTTATTGGGAGGTAATTCACATTCTTTATTCAAGACAAAGTCTTGTTCTGTCACCCAGGCTGGAGTGCAGTAGCATGATCTCGGCTCACTGCAACCTCTGCCTCCCAGGTTCCAGTGATTCTCCTGCCTCAGCCTCCTGAGTAGCTAGGATTACAGGTGCTCACCACACCCAGCTAATTTTTGTATTTTTAGTGGAGACAGGATTTCACCAAGTTGGCGAGGCTGTTCTCGAACTCCTGACCTCAGGTGATATGCCTTCCAGAGTGCTGGGCTTATAGGCATGAGCCACTGCACCCAGCCTAGTTCACATTCTTGACACACGGTTCATGTGGGCAGCTGGATTGTTCTCTGCCAGTGACCTGTGCACTGGCTGCTGTGGGCCACTCACCCAACCTCTCTGGGCCTCGTGGCTGCTGACCTCCCTGCGGACCAGTAATAAGGTACTCCAGGGAAGTGGTCTCAGCAGCGGATATTTAGGGCCACAGGGATGGCCGTGGGAAAAGTCTAGAGACACAGCTGCCAGGAAGCAGAGCTGTCTCCTGACCTGTTGGAGGAGCTTCTGTGCTCCTTGCTCACTAGATAAAGGCGGTGGGGGGTGGGGTCGCATGTCACTTGCATGCAATTCCCATTGGTTCTTACAAAGTCTTTCAGAGGAAAGCCGCCAAAGTGGAGGGTCCCGCCACTGTCTTTCCATCGTGGCTCGTCCTCTGCAGGTGACAGTGTGAGTCCACTTCACTGTGCAATACCCTGCAAACAAGTGGCTCAAGAGACCTCCAGTAATTGTGATTGGGGGATCTGAGCCTTATTTTTTTTATTTTTTATTTTTTAAGATGGAGTCTCTCTCTGTCGCCCAGGCTGTCGTGCAGTGGTGCAATTTTGGCTCACTGCAACCTCTGCCTCCTGGGTTCAAGCAATTCTCCTGCCTCAGCGTCCTGAGTAGCTGGAATTACAGGTACCCACTACCACAACCAGGTAATTTCTGTATTTTTAGTAGAGACGGGGTTTCACCATGTTTGCCAGGCTGGTCTCAAACTCCTGACCTCAGATAATCCACCCGCCTTGGCCTCCCAAAGTGCTGAGATTACACGCGTGAACCACCATGCCCGGCCTGTGACTGAGGGATTTGACTCTTTTGTGCTGACTTTGGCACCTGCCCCGAGTGACTTCCATCTCCCCTCCCTGCTGCCGTGCACGGTGAAGTGACAGAATATTTGTGTTGACGTAGATGTCTCGTTCAACCTGAGGGAGAGAGTGCGGGGAGGTCTACATAACCCAAGGTGGAAACGTAGCAAAGTTTATTCTTGTGGGTTACAGCTTTTATACCTTTTTTCTTGTTTACAGTTACTTTATCTCACAAAGAAAGGGTAAACAGAGGCTCCTGAAAATAGCTCACAAAGGTTATGTAAAAAAAGGGTAAACAGAATAGTTATCAGAGGCTTGTGAAAGTAGCTCACAAAGAAGTTTATGCAAAGAAAGGGCAAACAGAATATTTATCAGAGGCTTGTGAAAATAACTCAAAAAGAAGTTTATGTTTCTCAAAGATGACTTTAAGGTGGCTTGTCAAACCTGTTTTCCATCAGGGGGTAGAACAAAGACTTGGCTCCAGGGAAAATATGGGCAGGGGTCTTTGCTCCTCTTAGGCATCTCAATTGCAGCAAGTTTTATTTGCTTACACAGAGACTGATGGGGACATGAAGACAGACAGCACAATGTCCTCATAAACCGCATACCTTTGCTTTGCATTCTGTTTTTGCCTCAGTGACTCAGCCCGCGGCCTTTGTCTCAGCTCAGCAGCCCTCAGATGGGGGAGTGCAGGTAGGTCCAGCAGCCAAGATGGGGCGAGTCACGCTAGCTGTCTCAAGCCCTTGGCGCGAACACTGCACAATGTGTGTCGAGCACTTTTACATGCTGGGTGGTTTCCTAAGCACGTGACTCTTGTCACTGCACTGGACCCTCCCTAGAGCCCGAGGAGGCATTATATAATAATATCTCCCTTAGACAAGAAGAGACACAGAGAGACACGGTACGGTGACCAAGGTCACAGAGCTCGCAAGTGGCTGTGTCGGGATTCCCGAGGCCACCGCAGGCTTGATGAGGACACAGCATGCGGTTGTGCACATGGCTGGGATTTATTACAGTAAACGGATTCAAAGCAGATCAGCAAAGGGGAAAGCCACAGCAGGCCAAGTCCAGAGGCAAGCAGGCGCCGGCTTCCAGAGCCCTCTCCCGAGGAGTTGCCCAATTCCTGCCGCAGGCAGTTGCGACAACTCACATGACATGTCATCTGCCGGAGAAGCCCATTAGAGAGACTCAGCGCCCAGGGTTTTTACTGGGGTCTGGTCATGTGGCCACCCTCTGCCTGACAGGTACCGAAATTCCAGACCCTTAGGAGGCCAGCTGGTGTTCGGTATCAACCACGTTGCTTGTATGGATTACTCAGGCACAGTGAGCCGTGCTTGTCAGTTAGGCAGCAGTGGGAACCCTCTGGAATCCAGGCTCCCAGACGCCAGCCCCAGGCCAGCCTTGCCAGCAGCCCGTGTGAGGAGGGAAGACTCCAGCCCGCCACATGAACACGTGCCCGCACGGCGGCCCAGGTGGGATTCGAACCCAGGCAGGGAGCTCAAGTGCGCGCCATTAACCACCTCGCCACGCTGCCTTTTCTGCTAGACACCTGCTGTGTGTGGGGGTCTGCATGGGGGAAGTGGTGAGCCAGCTCACCCTGCTGCTCGGTACTGGGTGTGAGCTGCTGTATTCGCTTCCTGTCGTTGCTGTCACAAATTTGCCACAAATGTCGTGGCTCACTTTTAAAGACTGTCTGACAGTGTGGGAGGTCTGAAGTCTGAAGGGGCCCAGCAGGGCTAAGATCAAGGTAAGGCCTTGTTCCTTCCTCAGGCTCTTGGGGAGGACCTGTGCCTTGCCGTTTTCAGCTTCTAGAAGCTGCCTCCTACCATCCTTAGCTCATGACCTTAATCCTGACCCTCCCTGTTTTTCCTTTTTGTTTGTTTATTGTTGTTGAGACAGAGTCTCGCTCTGCTGTCTAGACTGGAGTGCAGTGGCGCGATCCGTAGTTCACTGCAGCCTCAACCTCCCAGGCATAGGTGATCCTCCTACCTCAGCCTCCTGAGTAGCTGGGACTACAGGCACCTGTTGCCATGACCAGATAATTTTTGTGTTTTTTTTTTTTTTTTTTTTTTTTGTAGAGATGGGGTCTCACTATGTTGTCAGGACTGGTCTTGAACTCCTGGGCTCAAGTGATCCTCCCACCTTAGCCTCACAAAGTGCTGGGATTCCAGATGTGAGCCACCGCGCCTGGCCTCTCCCTCTTTAAAGCCAGCAATGTAGTGTTGTTCCAGTTTCTCCCTGCCTCTAACCTCCTGCTTCCCTCTTTTTAAAGATTTAGTTTTTTGTCTGGGGTGGTGGCTCACACCTATAATCCTTGAACTTTGAAAGGCCAAGGTGGGCCATCACAAGGTCAGGAGTTCGAGACCATCCTTGCTAACATGGTGAAACCCCATCTCTACTAAAAAAAAAAAAAAAAAAAAAGCCAGGCGTGGTGGCAGGCCCCTATAATCCCAGCTACTCAGGAGGCTGAGGCAGGAGAATTGCTTGAACCCAGGAGGCAGAAGTTAGAGTGAGCCGAGATCGTGCCACTGCACTCCAGCCTGGGGGACAGAGCGAGACTCCATCTAAAAAAACAAATTAGTGTGTGTTTTTTTTAGGTTTTTTAAAATTTGTTTTTTGTTTTTTCATTTTCTCTCTCTTGCCTGATTGCTCTGGCTAGGACTTCCTGCTTCTCTCTTAAGGACTCTTGAGATATTCCAGGACACTCTCCCCATCTCAGAGCCTCGTAGTCACGTCTGCACGGTCCCCTTCGCCGTGGCAGGTCACGGTTCCCACACTTCGCCGGGGCAGGTCACAGCTTCCCAGGTGTCACATTGGTCTTCCGGTTTCCTTAGGCACCTCTCGGCTATGACAGTCTCATCGCTCCTTGTTTTTGATGACAATGACGCTTTTGAGAACCCCGTCAGGTATTTTGTACGATGCCCCCTCCAAGGGATTGGCCTGGTGCTTTTCTCATATCAGCCTGGGGTGATGGGTTTTGGGGGAGGAAGAGCACAGAGAGAAAGTTCTAGTTTCATAGCGTCTAGAGGACCTTCGGTCAGCACCCTGCATCACTGTTGATACCGACCTCACTCACCTGGACGAAGTCGTGTCTGACGTTTCTCCAGTGTCCAGTTAACTTTTTCCTCCCTTGGGATTTTATTATCTTTTTAGCTTGACATATAAGTTTTAATTTCACAGGTAATATGAACATATCTTCTCGAGGGGAAAAATAGAGTTTCCCGTGACTCCCCCGCTGTCCCCAGTCATAGCCACCATTGTCAATTTGCTGTGCTTCCTTCGGGCCTTTTCCTGCTTATTTACATTCACGTGTATGTTGCCATAGAGAAGATGTATGTTGTCATTTGTGTTTGCTAGTCCAGGCATCACTGAACATCTCTGTGCCTCTTTGCACAAGCGTGGGCATCTCTAGGGCAGTTTCTGAAGAGTGTAATTGCCAGGTCCTCAGGAATATTGGTGGAATTAGGTTGGCAATATAGATCAGAAAACTCAGCAGTTGTGGCTCAGATGGGACAAAGGTATTTTGTTATTTCAAAAATCTTCTTTTAGAAGATGTCTGAAGGCAGACAGTCCAAGTATGGCAGCTTCCAAGAGACATTCAAGTTCCACTCATCTTTCTGTTCCATTTCCCAGCCCATGGCTTCCATCCTCAAGGTCACCTCTGGTTCCAGTGACTACAGAGCTCCAGCCCTTGCATCTGCATTCCAGGCATCTGAAAGGGAGGAGGGAAAAAAGTTTCACCTCCCAGCTGTGAAAGCTTCTTTTTAAGCAGCCTTCCCAGCCATCCCACGTAACGCTTCTGAGAACATCTCATCAACCAGAACTTGGTCACAGAGCCTCGCTTGCCACAGGAGAGGCTGAGATGGAGTCTTTAGCTGGGTGAATTGCCGTCCTGAGTAAAACTTGGGATCTGTTTCTGAAAGGGATCAATGGATTTTGGCTGGGTCACTGGTGGTCTCTGCCCTGTAGGAGACGTGAGTTTTTAATTTAAAAAGATTATTATCAGACTGTGAAGCTCTTTGCCGGGGGAGATTCCTTCCAGCAGCCCATCAAAACACTGGTTCCCTAAGTCCACAGCAGTCGAGTGCCGTGACTTCCCATCCTCGGGGGTGTATGCCGCAACCCCCAGTGGATGCCTCAAACTGGGGATGGTGCTGAACCCCAGGCAGCATGAACTATGCTTCCTACACATATACATCTAGGAGAAAGTTAATTTGTGGCCGGGCGTGGTGGCTCACACCTGTAATCCCAGCACTCTGAGAGGCAGGAGTTCACCACTACCCTGGCCAACGTGGGGAAACCTCATCTCTATTAAAATACAAAAAATTAGCCGGGTGTGGTGGCAGGTGCCTGTAATCCCAGCTACACAGGTGGCTGAGACAGGAGAATTGCTTGAACCGGGAGGCAGAGGTTACCAAGAACACACCATTGCACTCCAGCCTGGGAAATAAGAACAAGAGTCCATCTCAAAAAAAAAAAAGTTAATTCGTAAATTAGGCATAGCAGCAATTAACAATAACTAAGAATTGGGTAATTATAACAATATACTATAATAAAAGTTATGTGACTGTGGTCTCTCTCTCTCAAAGCATCTTTACTGTACTAAGCATAAGAAATGGCAGAAATCAAAACCATGGATAAGGAGGGATGACAGGTTGCAGAATCAAGTCCCTTCTGGCCCCAGAGCTTATGCTCACAGGTTCAAAGCTGTGTGATGTCAAACAGCCCTATGGCAAAACATCTCACCTGAACACAAGGTCGAGAGTTTGAGACCAGCCTGACCAACATGGTGAAGCCCTGTCTCTAAAAACAAAAAACAAAAATTAGCTGGGAGTGGTGACACGCACCTGTAATTCCAGCTAGTCTGGAGGCTGAGGCAGGAAAATCACTTGAACCTGGGAAGCAGAGGTTGCAGTGAGCCGAGATTGCGCCACTGCACTCCAGCCTGAGCAACAGAGTGATACTCTGTCTCAAAAAGAAAAAAATACATCTTTTAAAGAATTAAAATTAGTCTTATTTACTAGTATTATTGAGGGCTGTAGACAGACCTACAGCCTGGGGACGGTTTTGTCACGTGGCTCCTAAAGCGTTTCTGCTCATTGTTTGTTTTTGGCGGTGGGGGTTTAGTGTGTGCAAAATCCTACTAAACCTGTTTAGAGGCTGTATTCAAGCAGAATTGTAGCAAGGTTAGGGTGTAAGACTTTGTCTCACACATCCGTGTCCTGCTTATTTCCAGACAAACTGGGAAGATTGAGCCGGTGGTCCTGCCACTGCTCTGGTTTGCAGAGGTAAGGGTGTGTTGGGCACAGTATCAGGGGCTTTTGTTAGGGGCCAATGTGGGCATTTGAGGTGGGGGCGGGGAGCAGCTTGTAGAGAGGGAGAGGGCTGAGGCAGGGTAACCGGACTGTGACATGGACCGGCCTATCAGAAACTTCACACTGTCAAAGCGCCCTATGTGTTATCCCACCGAGTTGAAAGGGATCCCTTGAGATGGGGAAGATGGAAGCTCATGAAGCGGTGAAGTCCCGGGCCCTGGGTACAAAATAATTTTGTTGAGGCATGTGACCTCTCCTGAGAGAAAGGGATTTGGTTTCCAAGGTGTCAGCTTTTCACTTAAACTTACTTCTCTCCCAGCTTTTCAGAATTCCTTCTGGCCTAGCCTAATATTTTATTTTCTATGTTGTTTCTTGCCTGCCTCATTTTAAATCAGGGTGAGCTAATGGCCAGGATAGACAAGCCTCCAAATGTCAAGTTCACTTCCTGCTCACAACCCAATCTGAAGGGGGTTGACTGGGAGGCAGAGCTCTGTTCCCTGCAGTAATTCAGGGCTCCAGGACCCTTTCCATTCAGAAGTGGGGAAAGAGATGGAGAGTCACGTGAGGCCAGGCCCACCTCCTGTTGGTCAGGACAGGATCACATGGCCCTGCCCAACTGCAAGGGAGTCTGGGAATTGTAGTCTTACCTTGTGTCCTGGAGGGAGGAGGTCCCTGGCAGGCTCCAACACAGGCTTTAGCTGGGTAGCTTGAAATGGGGAAGGGCTGAGGTGGGCACAGAGGAAGGTGCTGGGTGGCATTTGCGCTGTAGCCCACAGCCTGCGGCCCCAGATCATGTGTTTGTCATTCTACCTCCTCAGAGCGGGGCCATGGAAGGGGACACACTGCACACGTTCTACACCCAGCTGGTGTTGCTGCCCAAGGTGATGCACTATGCCCAGTACGTGCTCCTGGCACTGGGCTGCATCCTGCTGCTGGTCCCTGTCATCTACCAAATCCGGAGCCAAGTAGGTGCTGGCCAGAGCATGGCCCTGGCTGACAGCCATTCGCTTGCCTGCTGGGGGAGAGGGGCTCAGGTCAGACCCCCTGGCCAACCGCAACCTGGAGCCCACCTCCAGCAGCGGTCCTGCAGTGGTCACTGCTGGGGGCTGCACTGCACGCTTGTGTCTTTTGCATGCCGCGTTGCCACTACTCTGCCTGTTCTGGAAGGCCCAGGACCCCCTCTTGAAGGGGCTGCAGGTGGGCTTTGAGTAATGAGACCTGGTACTTGCATCATTCATTCAAGTCAGCACCCGGGGATGCCAGGCTCTGGTAGGGGCAAGGGGACAGCACTGGAGGAGACAGCTGAGGTCACTGCCCTGGGGGATTGAGGGGGGATGGCATTCTAGCCTGGAAACAGATGAAAACCAAGCAAATCAGCAGGAAAGATAATTTCACCATGATAGGAAATGTGAGGGGCTAGAGACATGATGTCAAATAGAAATGCAGCGTGAGGCTGGACGTGGTGGCTCACGCCTGTAATCCCAGCACTTTGGGAGGCTGAGGTGGGCAGATCACGAGGTCAGGAGATCAAGACCATCCTGGCCAACATGGCAAAACCCCGTCTCTACTAAAATACAAAAATTTAGCCAGGCGTGGTGGCTCTCGCCTGTAATCCCAGCTACTCCGGAGGCTGAGGCAGGGGAGTCACTTGAACTTGGGAAGTGGAGGTTGCAGTGAGCCAAGATCATAGCACCGCTTTCCAACCTGGTGACAGAGCAAGATTCTGTCTCAAACAAAAAAAAAAAGTGAAGTTAATTTTAATTTTATTTAACCCAAATATATCCAAAGTCTTATCACTTCAACATGTAATCAGTGTAAAAGATGTCAGTATTTTTGCAGCTTTTTTCTTTTTTTTGCATGAAGTCTTTGCAGTCCTGTGTGTGTGATACATGTGCAGTAGGTCTCAATTTGGACTGGTCCCATTTCAAGGACTCACCAGCCATAAGCAGCTTCCAGACTGGACAGTGCATGTCTGGAGCAAGTGGGGACAAGGACAGATGGTGCTTCAGGAAGGCCTTTAGGAAGAGGTAGATAGTGAGCTTTGATGTGGAGGCCAGGGAGGCACTCGGCACAGAGCCACAGGAGGAATGCTGCCAGGAGCGGCCAGTGCAAAGGCCCTGGGGCAGGGATGGGCAAGGCACGTCAGAGGGTCAGGCAGGGCCAGGGTGGCTGGCGGGGAGTGAGGGCAGGGACAGAGGTAGGAGGTGGTGTCTGAGAGTGGGCAGGCCAGGCCCCCTGAGGCCTTGTGGTGCAGAGTGAGCAGTTTGGAACTAATTCTGGGGCTAACACAGCCCTTGGAGCCTTTTAAAGAGGGGAATCGCTAGGTCAGCTGCTGGCTGGGTACAGGCTCTGGGCTGGGATGGGTGGAAGCCTGGGCCCAGCGGGGAGGCCCCAGCAGGTGAGAAAGTCAGTGGCTCAAACAGGATGGGGCAGCTGCTATCAGGAGGGAATGAAGAGCTTCAGACCTTCAGACGCAGGAGGAAGAGGGGTGACAACAGTGTCCCTCCTTGCTTTTGGGTCATTTGTGTATTCATTCATGGCATTCACTGCCACGCCCTTTGCACAGGTCAGGGGATACAGAGATGACCAGAACATGAGGTCTGCAGCAAAGATGGGCAGGCCGGGCCTGTAGGCAAGCTACCCAGCCACACAAGGGCCAGGAGAGTATCACAGAGCTCAAGGGGCAGTGGAGACAGGGGAGTGGCTGCCGTGGGAAGGGAAGGGATGCCGCCCCCTGGCAGGGCGTCGGGAAGGGCTGTTTTTGGATGCATGGACCAGAAAGCCACCCTCTGAGGTGGCCCCCACCTGCGTCATCCCGGGGCCACAGGCCACAGCCTTCCGAGGGGCCCTGGGGCCACCCCGCTGCCCTGCTGGTCTTGGCTTCTCTGCGGCCCTTGCTTCTTTAGCTCTGTTGAACGATTCTCCTCTCCCCTTTCTTGGGGAGGCTTTCGTGCTTTCATGCTTGCGTGCTGGGTGAGAATAATTCGTGCTGGGTGAGAACAAGTTCTTCACCTTGGCTTTCAGACCTGAAACCCAACTTTCCTTCCAAATTCCTGTCCTCGGGGGGAAAAGGTTTCCACGGTGCGAGGTGGTGACCTGGACACCAGCTGTCATCACGTTGCTCCTCTAGTGTTTGAGCTCCCAATGAACAGGGACCACTGGGTCCAACCAGCCCTTTTGGGCGCCCTCTTCTCTGTTACTGCCCCCCGGGGGGAGCCAGGACCCAGCAGGGCTGTGACTTCAGCAAGCAGAAGGGAATTCCTTCCAGTTTCTAGACTGAATTATGCAGGGAGGAGAGAAGGAATCGGAACCCACGCTCCCAGATGGTGAATACGTTGCCGTGGCAGAGCATCACGTGGGTGTCCACAGGCAAGGAGGCACAGCCGTACAAGCGGGTCCCTGGGGACTGGCTGAGGGGCTGGGCCAGAAGAGGCCACAACAGGCTCATCCCTTTGTCCCCTTCTGTCTCTCTCCAAATCGTCCATCAGAATGGGGACAGGGAAGGAGGGTCAGGAAGCACAAGATCTCTAGGCTCGGGCTGGGGTCCGCTTCCCTGCCACAGCCCCCAAATCACAGTCCCAGCCTCAAATCCAGTAAGAACGCCATGATCGGCACTGTGGCTCCCCTCCCTGCAGGTTTTATTGGAGGCCGCATAAGTGAAATTTATCCCGTGTGTTTTGATTTAGCAGGGCCTTACTTACCAGTTTTTATGTGATTTTCCCTGATTCTTTAAAAAAATTACATGATGGCAAACTCAGCATATTTTAATTTCTCTTTAGAGAATTTTTTCTTCTTGAGCCAGGTATGGTGGCTCTTGCCTATAATCCCAGCTACTCGGGAGGCTGAGGCAGGAGGAACTCTTGAGCTCAGGAGTTGGAGGCTGCAGTGAGCCATGATCGCTCCATTGCACTCCAGCCTGACAACAGAGTGAGACCTTGTCTCAAAAATTAAAAAAAGAAAGAAATGTTTCTTCTCAAGTCATTCTTAAAAAAAAAAAAAATCGAAAGCATTTTAACAGAACAGTCTGTTCCTGGTTGGTTGTAAACAGCCCCCAGCTCAGTCCACTGGCTGTCAGCCTCCAGGGCCTGTCTCCCCATCTTGCTTCCTCGCTGGGTTACCTTTCCAAGTGGCCGAGCCCTTTTCAGCTTGGCTTGTCCGCCTCCCAGGTGAGTTTCCCGAAAATGATCTTACTCTAACAGCAGCGGCTCCCCACATCTCCGCCCCTGCAGGCGTTGAGGGTCGTTGGACTCTAAACCTCTGTACCTCTCCTGTTTCCTCTTCGCCTTTTGCAAATCAAAGTACCATGTACGACCTTTCTCATGTGGCTTCAACATCAACTCTAAATGAGCTTGGTTATCTTCTAGGAGAAATGCTATTTATTTTGGAGTAGTAGTAAAAAGGGCTCAAAGGATAAGGAGGCCATTCAGGCCTATTCTGAATCCCTGATGACGTCAGCTCCCAAGGGCTCTGTGCTGCAGGAAGCAAAACTGTAGGTGGGTACCAGGTAACGCCGTGCGCCTCCCCGCCCCTTCCCGCATCAAGTAGAATGCTGGCGGCTTCAGACGTCTGGGGTCCTGCTCATGCCTTCAGCCTCAATTTCACCTTGGAGTATCTACAGACCGAAGATGCATATTTGTGTATTTCACTTTTGGAGAAACTGCCCCTTCCTATGTTCTGAGTGAAAAGCGGTTTCTTTGATTCCAGAGGGGAACTGATGTTCTACGGGCTGGTGCCTATTTGCAAGGTCATATTAGGAAGGCAGGAACAAGTCTTAGGCCTGCTGCTTCTCAAATCTCTTGTGCAGTAGACTTCCCTGGGGAAGTTCACTAGAATGCAGATCCCTGGGCTGTCTTCTAAGCCTCCTGGAATAGAATCATGGTAGAATCTGTATTTTAATGGGCCCTAATGAGATTCTGATGTTGAAACATGTTTGAGAAACATTGATCTGAATCTGGGATGACTGGCTGGGCGTGGAGGCTCACATCTGTAATCCAGCACTTTGGGAGGCTGAGGCGGGTGGATCATTTGAGGACTAGCCTGGCCAACATGGTGAAACCTGTCTCTACTAAAAATACAAAAAACAAACAAACAACCAACAACAACAACAACAAAAAAACCAGGCGCGATGGCTCATGCCTGTAATCCCTGCAGTTTGGGAGGTCGAGGCGGGTGAATCATGAGGTCTGGAGTTCCGGACCAGCCTGGCCAACATGGTGAAACCCCCGTCTCTACTAAAAATACGAAAATTAGCTGGACGTGGTGGCATGTACCTATAGTCTCAGCTACTCAGGAGGCTGAGGCAGGAGAATCACTTGAACCTGGGAGGTGGAGGTTGCACTGAGCCGAGATCACAGCCACTGCACTCCAGCCTGGGCGACAGAGCGAGACTCCATCTAAAACTAAGTAAATAAATAAAAATGCAAAGAAATTAGCCAGATGTGGTGGTACACGCCTGTAATGCCAGCTACACAGGAAGCCAAGGCAGGAGAATTGCTTGAACCCAGCAGATGGAGGCTGCAGTGAGTCAAGATTGTGCCACTGCACTCCAGCCTGGGTGACAGAGCAAGACTCCATATCCAAAAAATAAAAATAAAATAAAATAATAACTAACTAACTAAATAAATCTGGGATGACTGACCAAGAACAAAGAACGTAGGCATCAGTTGAACACCAGCTGTATAGTTGGGACTGGACCTGAGGGTGGGATTGCCGGACTGAGCACAAGGAAACACAAGAACCGCAGAAGGCCGCCCGGTAAAGATGAATTTCTGGTAAGCAATGAATTTTTTTTTTTTTTTTTTTTTGGAGATGGAGTTTTGCTCTTGTTGCCCAGGCAGGAGTGCAATGGCACAATCTTGGCTCACCACAACCCCACCTCCCACGTTCAAGTGATTCTCCTACCTGAGCCTCCTGAGAAGCTGGGATTACAGGCATGCACCACCACGCCTGGCTGATTTTGTATTTTTAGTGGAGATGGGGTTTTCTCCATGTTGGTCGGGCTGGTCTCAAACTCCCAACCTCAGGTGATCCACCCACCTCGGCCTCCCGGAGTGCTGGGATCACAGGCATGAGCCACCGCGCCTGGCTGTGATGAATACTTTTTATTCGTGCAATGATAGGACACACGTATACTGGAAACCCATCTGTTCACCTGAAATTCACATTGAACCAGGCGTCCTGATTTTCTGTGGCAGCTGTATCTGTCGGGGAAGTAGGCTGATGCCCCTGTGGGGGGGTCTCCATTTCCTTGGCCAGGCTCTGTAGGGCTGTGTTCTTGGGAGAGCCATAGCCAGGGATGGTGTCCTTGCCAGGGGAGGTGACGGGGCAGAGCCGCA
Source organism: Saguinus oedipus (assembly GCA_031835075.1). Classification (NCBI taxonomy): domain Eukaryota; kingdom Metazoa; phylum Chordata; class Mammalia; order Primates; family Cebidae; genus Saguinus; species Saguinus oedipus. The sequence continues at coordinate 133,510,042 of CM063177.1, read as the reverse complement.
GGCCCTACAACTTAGGTTTGGGCAGGGGTGAGTCACTCTACAGGAGTGCCTCTGATAATAGCTGTTATTTTAGTTTCTGAAAGATGTGCTGCCCTTGACAGCTTCTGAGGCTGGGCCTACTTGTGTGAAAATAGCTTTCCAGGGAGCTACATTGTGGGGACACAAGGCACCAGCCCGCTCCTCGGGGCCAGTTGGCTGCCTCCAGCTCATCTCACTTGCCAGGGCTGGGCAAGGAAGCCAAAAGGAAGATGCCAAGGAGTGGGCGTTGGCAGGCACTGCCAGCCTGTGTCTCAATCCAGCTCTGGGGGGCCCTTCCCGCCCATCTGTGAGTAGGGGGCAGGGGAGTGTTAATATCAGGAGAGAACCCTTCCCGGGACAGGGTCCCCAGGTCCCTCTTCCCTTCCTCCCTCCCAGGATTCCTCCAGGACACTGTGTGCTGGGCACGGTTTGGCATCATTGGTATCCCTGCTCCCTTCTGCAGAAACTTGCTTGGGATTCTCAGGGTGCAGGGGTGGGGGCCCGTCCGCTGTAGAACAGGGAGTTTTTTACTCTCAGCACAGATGGAGTGGCCAGGGCCCCATGGCTGTACCTCCCTGGACATTACCAGGATGGCCTGTCATCTCTTCCCCAAACAAAACTGGGGTCTCCTCTTTATTTTGCCAACAGAATCCAATTTTTAGGTGATTAGACAAGTGTTTGGCTTAAAAAGACTCTTCTGCCCTGCCTTCTGGCAGGTCTCAGGCCCAGCCTAGCACCCTAGATCCCCTAGGCTTGAGTAGCGGGGGGTGCCCAGCCCAGCACCCCGATCCCCTAGGCATGGGTAACGGGGGATGCAGTGTCAGCCAGTAGCCAGCTTTAGCTTAGGGTGGGCACCTGGGTGGTAGCCCGTGGTCCCCCTGCAGGCCACTGCTGCCCCCTCTTGGGTCCCGTTCTGAGTCTCAGGCCTGAGTTCCTGGGCCCCACACCTTGCCCTGTACCTGGGTGTGGGGATGGCCCTGAGGGGCTGCCTTGCTTGGGAGAAGGGGAAAAAAGGATATTTTTATATAAATAAGAAAAGACAGTCCCTCTGGGCTGATGAGGCCTGCTGTAGGCCAGGGGCCTTGGTAAACTATGTGTCCACTGGTCTGTAGCCCTTCAGCTGGGTGCTTTTGTGCAGTGAACAGCCTGGACAACTGTCCGGGTGCCCTTTCAGGGAGATGTTCCTTTACCTTTCTTAGCTTCTCACTGACCTTTCTCCCACTTGAAGTCTGTGTTCCTCAGTCAAACAAAAGTGGTAGGGAGGAGGAGATGGAGGAGGAGAAGGAGATAGAGGAGGAGGAGGAGATGGAGGAGGAGAAGGAGATAGAGGAGGAGGAGGAGGAGATGGAAGAGGAGGAGGAGGAGATGGAAGAGGAGGAGGAAGAGATGGAGGAGGAGGAGGAGATGGAGGAGTAGGAGGAGATGGAGGAGGAGGAGGAGATGGAGGAGGAGGAGATGGAGGAAGAAGAGCTGGAGGAGGAGGAGATGAAGGAGGAGATAGAGGAAGAGGAGTAGTGGAGGAGGAGATGAAGGAGGAGATAGAGGAGGAGAAGGAGATGGGAGAGGAGGAAGAGGAGATTAAGGAGGAGATAGAGGAGGAGGAGGAGGATGTAGAGGAGAGGAGATGGAGGAGGAGGAGGAGATAAAGGAGGGGGAGGAGAGGGAGGAGGGGAGGAGATGGAGGAGGGGGAGGAGGAGGAGGAGATGGAGGAGGAGATAGAGGAGGAGATGGAGGAGGAGATGGAGGAGGAGGAGATGGCGGAGGGGGAGGGGAAGGGGAGAAGGAGGAAGCGGGGGAGGAGAATGGGGATGATGGAGAGGATGGGGAGAAGGGGGAGGAGGAGGAAGAGGAACCTGCTTCGCCCTCTGGCACCTGGAGGCTTCGTTTATGTGTCTTCCTTGGGAAATACCAGGGGTTCTTTGACAGCTTGTGGGTGGTTTCCCCTTTCTACTTTTGAGTGAGACTTTCTCAAGTCACGGCTCTTTGGGTCCACATGGCTGAGGTCTAGCCACCCATGGGTGTCCTGTGCTGCCCCAATTGGTGGTGTGGGGGGCGGTGCTGTCCTCCCCGCTGCCTGGCTCAGTGCAGCAGGCCCTGGCCCTCATGCCCGCGGTCTGCCCCAAGTGGGAGTTTGATTTTCCGACCCTGTAGTGAAGCCAGCACAGGTGGGTGGGGGGTTTCCTGCTGCAGGCAGGAGGACAGGGCGGCCTCTGTTGCCCAGGGCAAGGGGCTTAGCGGGACGAAGGCTCACCCGACATGATTATCATCAGCGTTATCCGTACTTTTAATTTTTTTTAAGTTGAGAAATTTTCTACAAGTGTCAAACTAGACAAATGACAGTATCCAGTTCCCCCACCCAGGCCCAGCCATTGCTCCCAGCTGTCAGTGTGGAAGATTGTCAGCATTTCACATCCATGGTTTCACTTGTTCCCCGTGTGGCCCTCGCCCCTCCCCACGTCCCACCTCGCCCTGCGCTCCCTGAGCAACCATGGCCAGGACCTTGTCACGTGGATTTGTTTTCTCTGAATCTGTACAATCGGGTTTTGAGTGTGACTGAAGCTGTGTCCCGCTGCGTGTATTGCTGTGTTGCTGGCTTTCCGCTCTCTGTTTTCTGTTCATGAGTGCTGTTCAGGCTGAATGCTGTCCTGTGAAGTTGGTTTAAAAGTGCAGGCCAGGTGTGGTGGCTCATGCCTGTAATCCCAGCACTTTGGGAGGCTGAGGTGAGAGGATCGCTTGAGCCCAGGAGTTCAAGACCAGCCTGGGCAACATAGTGATACCTGATCTCTACCAAAAATAAAACAATTAGCCGGGCATGGTGGTGGCACATGTCATTGTCCTAGCCACTTGGGAGGCTGAGGTGGGAGGATCACTTGAGCGCAGGAGTTCAAGGCACGGCGGCCTGGGTGGCAGAGAGCCTATCTCTAAAAATAAAACATAAATCAATACATAAACATGTGTTCTCCTGAGGGAAGAGGTTGCCCAGCTGTCCTGTGCTGACTGCTGCACGCAGCCCCCTGCTCTAACCCTCACTGTATTAAGTCTCTTTGGCCTCAGTTTCTTCATCTGTAAAGGAGGTGGGAGAGGCCAGGCAGGTGTTGAGTGAGATGAGGAGGCCCTTGTGGGGGACATTCCAGGACTCTGGGTTACTCCAGCCTCTTCTCACCTCTGACAACCTGGTGTCGGGGGTGGTGTCTGCGCTGGGGATGTGGGCACAGGGCCGGGGCAGGTACGAGGGTGGGGTTTGGTGACGGGGCGTGGGTGGTCACCCAGCTTTGCCTTTCTCCACAGGCTCCCGAGGACACCGTGAGCCAACCAGGCCTGGCCACTGGGCCTGACCGGCCCCCCAGCCCCTACACCCCGCTTCTCCTAGACTCTCCCAGTGCACAGCCCCCCAGCCCCACAGCCTGAGCCTCCCCACGGCCCGTGCCTGTTGGACACCTGCACACACGCCCTGGCACACGCACACACGTGCGTGCAGGCATGTGCAGACACTCAGGGATGGAGCTGCTGCTGAAGGGACTCGCAGGGAGAGGTGCATCGACAAGCACTGTTCTGGAACCTTTTCTCCATGTGGCCCACAGGCCTGACCACGGGGGCTGTGCTCACTGCGTTCCCTTCCTTGGGTGAGCCTGGCCTGTCCCGTTCAGCCGCTGGGCCCAGGCTTCCTTCCCTTCAGGGTGAACACCGCCACCCTGGTGCGGGCTCCCCATGCAGGTGGGCCAGGCTGGGAGTGCTGGCTTCCTGTGCCAAATTCAGCACTCAGGCCCTGGCCAGGAGCTCTGGCCTTGCTCCACCTGCCACCTTCACACAGGCCTCAGAAAACAACAGGGTGAGCACAAGATGCCCCACGCAGCTGCCTGGGGGTCCCCACCTACCCTGGCCAGACTTCGATCTCCCCGAGGTCTGCACAGGCATGGCGTCGGGTGCCTGGCGTTGTTTTCCTCCAGCCTAAACTGACATCATCCTATGGACTGAGCCGACCACTCCCTGGCCGAAGTGGCAGTGGGGCTGTGCCCCTAAGATGCCCCCACCCCCACACAGGATCCCTCAGATTTTAGGTACCCAGGTTGAGGTGGAGAGGCTGGGGGCCCTGCCTGCCGGGCGCTCCTGGACTCTGGGGGAAGCCTGTGACCCTTTTCTACTGGAAGAGAAATGAGTTTTATCATCTTTGAAAAATAATTCACTATTGAAGTAATAAACCTTTACAAAAATTGGACGCCCGCCTCCGTGACAGCCTTGTCTGCTGGGGTCTGTCGGGGGGTGGCCTCTGGGAGGTTCTGGGCTCCTTCTCTTGGTCAACAGCTCCTTCCTGGGGGCTGCCAAGAGCGTCTCTCCCAGGGCCAGGCTGCTGGCTTCCCTTCCTGTTGTTTTAAATTTCAGCCTTGTGCAATTTCGAGTTTCGTATAAATTCTGCACGAGTCTGTTCTTGTTTAGAAGCAGCAGGGTCTGGGTCTCCCCTCCCACCCTCGACCATGCCCACAGCCCCCCGTGCAGACGCCTCTGCCACTTTTGCACGGGGCCCTCTGGATGTGTTTCTGTGCATTTATCTACACATCCTGGTGCCCGTGGGGCATGCCCCGTCCTGTTCTAGGCCTTTGCTTTTTGCTCGATACATAAATGGTGAAGAAGAGAAGCGGGTAAGAGAACAGATCGGAGCCATCTTCTCCTACTGTCGTCATAATTGATGATTTATACATTTAAATAGTGATGAGCCCATTTCATCACTATTTAAATGTACCCGCTGGGGTCTAACTAGGACAGCGGGAGGATATTCACTGCCAAACATGCAAAAGAGCAGCCAACCAGCTCCTTTACGGTTAGAAACATCGTGCCCCTTTTCCCTTGAACTTGTATTTCCTTTCTTCTTCCCTCCTCAAATTTTATCTAAATGATATATATGAAATATATATATATGTATATATATTTGCTGCTTTTAAACCTTTTATTAATCACTCTTGTCTGCAACCTAAACTTTTTTTTTTTTTTATTTCTTGTGACCATCAAGGGTAAGTTTTTTTGGTCTGGGGCTGCCATGACAAACTTCCCATCAAGGCTGGGCATGGTGGCTCACGCCTGTAATCCCAGCACTTTAAGAGGCCAAGGTGGGAGGATTGCTTGAGGCCAGGAGTTCAAGACTACTCTCGGTGATATGGCAAGACCTTCATCTCTACCAAAAAAAAAAAAAAAAAAAAGAAAAGAAAAATCAGCCAGGCATGGTGGGCACCCACCTGTGGTCCCAGCTACCCTGGAGGCTGAGGTAGGAGGATTGCTTGAAGCCAAGAGGTTGAGGCTGCAGCGAGCTGTGATTTTGTCACTGCACTCCAGCCTGTGAGACAGAGTGGGACACTGTCTCAAAAAGAAAAAATACCATCAACAGGTGGCTTACACCATTTATTTCTCACCGCTCTGGAGGCTGGAAATCTGACCAGACTGCCAGCAGGGTTGAGTTCTGGTGAGGCCTCTCTTCCCGGCTTGCAGACGGCTGCCTTCCCTATCCTCACACGGCGTCTCCTTGGTGTGGAGTGGGAAAGAGAGAGGAAGAGAGAGAGCTCTGTGGTGTCTCTTCGTTTTTGAGACAGAGTCTTGCTCTGTCACCCAGGCTGGAGTGCAATGGTGTGGTCTTGGCTCCCTGCAACCTCTGCCTCCTGGGTTCAAGTGATTCTCCTTCCTCAGCCTCCCGAGTAGCTGGGTGGGATTATAGGCACCTGCCACCATACCTGGCTAATTTTTGTATTTTTAGTAGAGATGGGGTTTCACCACGTTGGCCAGGCTGGTCTCGAACTCCTGACCTTGTGATCCACCCACCTCAACCTCCCAAAGTGCTGGGATTACAGGCATGAGCCAGTGTCTCTCCTGAGGATGCTGATCCTATCAGATCAGAGCCACATTTAACCTTAATTATTTTCTTACAGATCCATCTCCAGACACAGCCATACTAGGGGTTAGGGCTTCAACATAGGAATTTTGGATCAACAAAACATTTAGTCTGTACCATCTGGATTGGCTTTCAACTCTCATAACACAATTCATCAAAACTATATTACTATTTTATGTTACATATCAAGGAAGCAAAATTTTATGTGGATGCATGTCCTTTTGGTATGAATTTTAGGTATGTTATCATTTACAGATAAGAGTTTGTGTGTACAATTCCATGAATTTTGACATGTGGATAGAGTTGAGTCATTACCCTTTCAATCAAGACACAGAACAATTTCATCATCACCCATTATTTCCTCATGCCTTCTCTCTTTTTTTTTTTTTTTTTTTTTACAGTGGACTGCCATAATTTTTTTTTTTCAGACAAGTCTCACTCTGTTGCCCAGGCTGGAGTGCCGTGGTTCGATCTTGGCTCACTGCAGCCTTAAACTCCCAGGCTCAAGAGAAGCCTCCTGACTTAACCTCCCGAGTAGCTGGGACCACAGGTGTGTGCCATCACACCTGGCTAGTTTTTAGTTTTTTGTAGAGACGGGGGTTTGGCTGTGTGGCCCAGGCTGGTCTCGAACTTTTGGCTTCAGGCATTACTCTCACCTCAACCTCTGAAAAGTGTCAGATTACAGGCGTGAGTCACTGCACCCAGCCTGTGTCCTACACTGCCTTCCTCTCACTTTGTAGGGAAGCTCCCGCCCCCATGCTTAGCCCTTGGCCACTAGCTATTTTTACCTTTTCCAGAATGTTCTAAATGGCGTCTACAGCCTGTTGCCCTCTGAGCCTGGCTTCTTTCACTCAGCACCTTCTCTGGATGCACGCCTGTTGTTCCGTGTAGCAATAATTCATTTCCTTTCCCTGCCGAGCAGAACTCTTATTGGGTGCACACACCACTGGATTTTGGCCATTCACTTATTGAGGGACATTTGGAGTGGTTCCAGCCTTTGGCGGTTGTGTTAGTCCGTTTTCACGCTGCCGATAGAGACATACCCAAGACCGGGTCAGTTTTGAAGAAGAAAGGTTTAATGAACTCACAGTTCCGCATGGCCGGGGAGGCCTCACCCTTAGGGCAGAAGGCAAAGGACAAGCAAAGCCATGTCTTACGTGGCAACAGAGAGAGTGGAGCTAAGAGGAAGGGGAGACCCCGTATCAAACCATCAGATCCTGTGAGACTTATTCACGACCACAAGAACAGCATGGGGGAAACTGCCACCAGGATTCAGTCACTGCCCACCAGATCCCTCCTACACACATGGGAATTATGGGAGCTACAACTCAAGATGAGATTTGGGTGGGGACACAGCCACACCATATCAGCACCTACGAGCAAGGATGCTGTGAGTGTTCACATAGAGGTTTGGGTGTGAGTGCACATGTTCCTCTCCCTTGGGTGTACACCCAGGAGTGGGACTGCTGAGTCACCCCGGAGCTCTGCGTTTCAGTTCCTGGGGGCCTGCCAGTCCCACAGTCGCTGTGCCAGGCTGCTTTCCCACCAGCTCTGCGTCCTTTCCAGCACCTTGGTATTTTCAGTTTTGAAAAGCTGCAGCCTTTCGTAGTGGTTTCTCACTGTGACTTTTATTTGCTTAGAAATACGTCGTATCATGAGATGAGTGGGACTTCCTCCCCACCCCCAATTAATTTGTGTATTCGTGAATGACTGTCACATATTGCTAGAATGAGACCAATTTTCGCCATCAATTCTTTGCTGGTGTAAGTGCACAGAAGCCTTGTTTTCATGAAGTCGCTTGGAGTGGAATTCTTATACTCCTCTGGATAGTATTCGAATGTCACAGGGCCATCTGTCACCCGAAGCGATTTTCACTGATCTCCCAGCTGACAGGTCCGTTTGACATTCTTCAGATTTGTAGAAAGCAGCAAAGTGGAAACCGCCGGCTTGCACAAGCATCTCTTACCCAATCTTTAGATGGGTTCCCGAAACCCACGTCCGGGAGTGTCCCTCTGATTGGGGCTGGAGGTCAGGGAGGCTCTGCCCAGGCTGAAGAGTGGAGGGGTGGCGGGTCTTGTGGCCTGGCCGGGGGACTGGCAGGCGGGTGACAAGCTCAGGAGAGAGTCCGGGCCCAGAGGATGATTCCCATCAAACCCCCCATGTCTGATCCTTTGAGAAGCTGAGCCCAGCTTTGGTTACATGATAGCCGCAGTGAGGATTTTGACTTAATCTGCGTATGTGACACATCACACACCTAACTCTTGCATCCAGGTCCACCTGCTCATGAAACAGAAGAAAGCTCAGTCTGAAGAAGTCATTCTTTTTTTTTTTTTTTTGGAGACAGGGCCTCACTCTGTCACTGAGGCTGGCATAATCATGGCTCACTGTAGCCTTGACCTCCCAAGCTCGGGTGATCCTCTTACCTCAGCCTCCCAAGTAGCTGGGATTATAGGCCTGTGCCACCACACCCGGCTAATTTTTTTGTAGAGATGGGGTTTTGCCGTGTTGCCCAGGCTGATCTCCAACTCCCAGGCTGAAGTGATCTGTAACAGGCTTGAGCCACGGCGCTGGCCATTCATTCTTGTGTGTGTGGTGTGTGATGTGTGTGTGGTGTGTGTGTGGTTGTGTGGTCTGTGGTGCGTGGTGTGTGTGTGGTGTGTGGTGTGTGTGGTGTGTGGTGTGTGTGTGGTGTATGTGGTGTGTGGTGTATGTGTGGTGTGTTTGTAGGTGTGTGGTGTGTGTGTGTGGTGTGTATGTGAGGTGTGTGCATGTGTGGTGTTTGGTGTGTGGGGTGTGGTGTGTTTGTGGTGTGTGTGATGTGTGGTGTGTGGTATGTGGTGTGTGTATATGTGGTGTGTGTGGTGTGGGGTGTGTGTGGGGTGTGTGGTGTGTGATGTGTGGGGTGTGTGGTATGTGGCATGTGTATGTGTGGTGTGTGGTGTGGTGGTGTGTGGGGTGTGGTGTGTGGTGTGTGGTGTGTGGGTGTGTGGTGTGTGTGGTGTGTGTGTGGTGTGTGTGGTGTATGTGTGGTGTGTGTGTGATGTGTGGTGTGTGGGGTGTGGTGTGTGTGGTGTGTGTGGTGTGTGTATGTGTGGTGTGGGGCATGTGTGGTGTATGTGTGGTGTGTGTGTGATGCAACATACCCCCCGGCACCTGTCCTTGCACTGGAAACGCATATTCTTAGGCGGGTGCTTACACGCCTTGGCACTCCTTGGCTCACACAGACACTCATTCTTTCAGCACGTATTTCTCCAGTGCCCACTATGCGATAGGCGTGGGGGGCACAACTGTGGACCAGACAGAGGCAGCCCTTCCTATCAAACGACTTTACAATTCTGCCACTTGTTAGCTGTGGGACCCTGGATGAGTCACGCAGCCTCTCTGGAGTCCCATTTTCTCCCCTTGAAAGTAGGTGACTCAGACGCTTTGTAGAGATGTGCCGGGAAAGAGGGGTGAAGTGGATGGTGAATGGAGTGGGCCGGAGTGGTGGTCCTCAGCCGGAAACAGTGCCTCTCAGGGGCAGAGTGGGGCTCAAGAGGTGGCGGCCCCGTGTGTGGTCCAGGGCCAGCAACCCTGTGTCCGAGGCACTGCCCTGAGCCGTCCTGTTCACCTGAACCCTCTCCCAGCCTGGTACATGATCTCCCGGCTCCCACGCGTGTCCCGAGCCATCTATTCTCCAGGCAGCGGCCCTGAAATGTAAATCTGTCACAAGGCTCATCCTTACTTGAATCGTGGGTGGTTTTTCCCCATTCTGGGAGTAAAGTCCCGCCCCACAACTTGTCTCTCCATCCGCGATCCCCCACAATCTGGCTGCAGCACGCGGGAGACTTCAGGTCGATTCTGAGCTCGGCCACTTGGGGGCGAGCTGTGCACACAGGTGGTCCAGAGGCTGCTGCTTAGGAGGGGCTGCGGGTCAGCCGGTTCCTAGAACGGTGTGGATTGACTGCAGACGGGGAAGGCTGTGGTACACAGCCTGGCTTCGGAAACCTGTGACCCCTGGAAATTGTATTTTATGTGTGTGTCTGGGCGTTTTATTCTGGAAAGCATTTCCTCAACAGTCTTCAGGTTGTCAAAGGGGTCTTAACCCTTTTACTCTGTCTGGGGTCTTGATGTGTGATCAGATAGTAGATCTCATTCATTCTTTCTGTATATATTTTTTGTATATATGGGGGCATGATTGATTACACCACAGGCCATTGGTGATCAGGCTGACCTTCAGCCTCTCTCCCCATTGGAGGTTGGGGGTGAGGCTGAAAGTCCTAACCCTCTAATGCTGACTTGGTCTTTTTTGAGACCAGTCCCCATTCTGAAGCTGCCTGGGGGCAGCGGGCCACCTGGGTGAGTCTCTAGCAAACAAAAGGACATCACTTGGAGATTCCAAGGATACCAAAGCAATATTTTACACGATTGCAGTGGGAGGGGTTGGAGGGAGATGAAGGTGGAGAGTTGCGGGGGGCTTGTAGCTAGGGTTTTAAGTACAGTGGGAATCCACTGGAGAGTTTGAAGCTGGGGAGGGCTGTGTTGGCTGTTTCTGCGGTGGGAGAGGCTGCGGGGGCAGGCATGTACATTGGAGGTCCGGCTGAAGCCAGTGACCCTCCTCCTGTGACAAGTGGTGGTGCTGGCCTGGGCCAGGGTGGGGCAGTGGAGGAAGAGGGGACAGATGTGGGGTGTATTTTCAGGGCTGGATCTCCTAGAACACGGTGTGAAGCGGGATGTGGGGTGAGGGGCCGGGAGTCATCCAGTGAGACTCTCAAGCGTCCGGTCCTGACGTCAGGGGAGGGAGGAGCCATTTTGTTTGTTTGTTTGTTTTCATTTGTTTTCGAGACAGGATCTCTGTTACCCAGGCTGGAGTGCAGTGGTGTGATTTCAGCCTCGACCTCCTGGGTTCAAGTGATCCTCTTGCTTCAGCTCCCTGAGTAGCTGGGACTATAGGCACATGCCAGCACATCTGGCCAATTTTTTAATTAAAAAAAAAATTATTCTGGGCGCAGTGGCTCACGCCTGTAATCCTAGCCCTTTGGGAGGCTGAGGCGGGTGGATCACCTGAGGTCGGGAGTTCAAGACCAGCCTGACCAATATGGTGAAACCCCATCTTTAAAAAAAATTTTTTTTTTTTTATTTTGTAGAAAGAGGGTCACACTATGTTGCCCAGGCTGATCTCGAACTCCTGGCCTCAACTGATCTGCCCACCTCAGCCTCCTAAGGTGCTGAGATTACAGGTGTGAGCCAGAGGGAGGTGCCTCTAACCGAGGAGGGGCAGGAAGGCAGGGCTGGGAACAAGGAGGGTCCCGTCCCCCAGGCGGACCTGGGCTTAGCTCAGCGATTGAATGGCTGTGACCTCCCTGTGGAGTGTGTAGAGGAGGGCGTCAGGACCCTGAGGTTCTTGTGTCACCCACACTCAATTCAGCCCCTATCCAAATACACCCACCCCCAGGGTGGTTGGACTGTCAGCGGCCAGAAGGAGAAAGCACAAGGAATCCCAGAACAGGGACAGCACCAATCACAGCAGCCCCGTTGGATGCTCAGGGAGCGCTTGTTTCCTGGAGCTATCCTGCCAGGGAGTCTTGTGGGGACCATTTTACAGATGGGAAGACGGAGGCCGAGGGGTGGGGTTATATTTGCAAGGCGGATCTTTGTGTGTGAGCCTTTGGTCGCACTGTCTTCCTCTTTAGAATTTACGCTGCTAAGGCAGGCACCTGAGTTCCATGGTGTTCATGGTTCATGAGGCACACATGCAAATCAGTCTTTGCTGAATTTATGAATAAGTGATCTGGGGTGCTGCGAGGTTGGGGATTGGTGTCGGGAGCCCAGTTCTGCAGACCTGCCCAGGGCCTGCCAGAGGCCGCGTGTGCGGACTGTGGCCGCCAGGGGGCGCCGTGGGTCCAGCCTCGCAGGGAGGCCCCTGATCCAGGTGCAGAGGCCCCAGAAACCGGAACCTCTCTGGCGGTCCCAGGGGCTGAGCAATGTCTGTTGTTTGAGGCTCTGGACATGGCAAAGATAAAAAACGAAAAACTGGTGAACTAGGGCTGCATGAACTATGCTCTCTTGTATGTTTACATGTGAAAAGTTAACAGTTTCCATACACGAAAAAGTCATGCAATATATTTTTGTTAAGTTACAGGGCTTGTGAAATTCTTAATGAACCATGTCCACAGAGGGCGATTTGGCAAGGGGAAGTGATCACAGCTCTTTTAGTCTTGGTGGTGTGGGGCTTTAGGACAGTACATTCACACGCTTCTCCAAAATCGGATCTGTGGTGTTCTTGTGAATTCAGGGTCCAGGCCAAATGGCGGCCTGTGGTCTCCCCGGGGATGGGCGCTCCTGATCCAAATCTTAGATTCCCAGAAGATAAAAAATCTCAATGCTGGGCTGGGTGCGGTGGCTCACACCCCTAATCCCAGCATTTGGGGAGGCCGAAGTGGGCGGATCACCTGAAGCCAGGAGTTCAAGACCAGCCTGGCCAACATGGTGAAGCCTTGTCTCTACTATAAATACAAAAATTAGCTGGGCATGGTGGTGAGCACCTTTAATCCCAGATACTGGGGAGGCTGAGGCAAGAGAATCACTTGAACCTCGGAGGCGGAGGTTGCAGTGAGCTGAGATTGTGCCATTGCACTGCAGCCTGGTGACAGAGTGAGACTCTGTCTCAAAAAAAAGAAAAAAGAAAGAAAATCTGAGTGCTGGCCACTCGCAGCCCAGTCAGACCAGCTGGGCTCTGGCATCCTGGCTTGCCCTTCTGCCGCAGACGGTTGCTGACATGAACTGAGTATTTCTGAGTGCCATGCACTATTTTAAACCCTTGGCATATGCCCACTTAGTTTCATCATAACCCAGGTGAGTGCTGTTATCAGCACCATCTTCATTTTACAGATAGGGAAACTGAGGCACGGAGAGGTGAGGTCGTTGTCCAAGGTCTTATGGCTGGGAAGGGTCGCAATCTGGATTTGGATCTTGGACAGTCGGGGGCATGCGTGCTTATCAGTGACTCTGCACACCCCTCACTGACCAGGAAGCAGAGCTTTCTAAGGCTGGTGGCAGAGGCATCCTACTTTCTCCTCTCCCTTATCTCAAGTGGAATTGAACTTGGGAATGCAGCTTCAAAGAATATCATTTCCAAGCAAAGGCAGTGAGTCCACACAGGCCCGGCTCTGGAGCTTCTGAGGAGCTGGGAGAGGAAAGGAGGTTGCAAGTCTCATTTCCCCCAAATCCCATCCCAGCTCCATCTAGAAAGAGTCCCTGCATACCAAGCATGTGTCCAATTGCTCCAGAAAAGCCCCTGGCAGGGGAGCATCCAGGTTCATTCCAGAGAGGTCGAGAATGGGAGGGGAAGAAGAGGAGTAAGCATAAATATGTCTAAAAATAGTGCCTGGATCTCCAAAACCCACAACCCACAGGAGAGAGAGGGCAGGAGAACTGGCAGGGAGAAGCCTGGAGGTCTGGCTGAGGGAAGAACAAGGTGCACTGCCTTGGTCGGGCTGTTTCATTGACTTTCCTCTCTGAGGTGTTGGGGGCCAGGCTGGATGCAGGGCCTGAGGGTGAAGGCCGAATAGCTCTGGAGTCATGATTGTTTCCAGATTTCACAACACGTCTGCCATGAAGCCTTAGCCCTAGCAAACTCAAAAGCATTTAGAGGTCCTCAGCCGAGGCAGAGGGAGGCTTTTAAGGGGAGCTTTTTTCTTCCCCACTTTCAGGAACAGACGTTTGAGCAACATTGGCCGTGAAGCACATGTTTCTGCAAAGCAGATCTCACTTACCTCCTCAGCTCCCATTCAAAATGGGGCTTCCACGCCCCTGGGAAAACATCTCTGCAGATGGATTGGAACAACTTGGCGTGGAAGGCATTAAGCCTGAGGCTTGCGGTTGGGCCTGCTGTGCTTCCTCAGGACTGTGCAGCACCCTTCTGGTCTCTGGGATTTTCCCTTCGCTTCTATGACCCGCCTCATCTGTTCTTTTCTGGGCCACAGGAATTTCTTCCATTTCAGGGAACAAGGACTCTGAGATTCAACCCTGGCATCTCTGGTCATACACTGTGGTATGCTTGGCCCCGTTGTCTGTCTATGGCAGCAACAGCTGTTCGAGGGAAGGACGTAGTTTCCTTCATGATGTCAGCCTTGGAGACTGGGCAGATGGCAGGGTTTGGAAGCTAAAACTGTGTGCTGAAGAAGATTGGATTCACTGTGTCCCTCAGGCAAGTCACTTTGGCCCCTCTGTGCCTGTGTCCACTTCTGCCCAACAGGAATTCTGATTTCTGCCCCATCAATTTCAGATTCTCATGAGGATCCTTAAGGAAAACATTTTATGTACTTTCAGTTGAAAATAGTTCGGAAAGATTTTTCAAGTGTGTGATAAAGGACTCTTGGAACAAACCCTAACATCCATGACCCAGTTTAGCTAAGTATTGACAAGGTCTAGTAGAGCTGAGCTGTAATACCACACATCACCAGGAGGTGCCACTGTCAAACACATCGTGAGCGTTCTTGCACATGGGAGAGTTGCCATCATATATCCTGTAAAACTAGTTTCTTTAAATGGAGGGATGCATGTGGATCAGTGGAGGCAAGTTCAGATGCTTACAGAAGCAGGCAGTCAGTGTGTAAACAGGCCCTGCAGGTCAGGTGCTTATTCACTGAGTGGTAGGGTAGCTTGTGTCGTTGGCTAGAGGGTGAAGGCATGCCCTGCCCATGAGCGTGGCTAGAGAGCAAGGGGGTGGGGGTGGAAACAGCTGATGCCTTACCTCCCCGAAGTGGCACCTGTTCATCACTTTTAAAGGTACACTGTTGGCACTATTATCAGTATTTTGAGAGTCTCATTCTGTCACCCAGGCTGGAGGGCAGTGGCATGATCTTGGCTCAGTGCAACCTCTGCCTCCCAGGTACCTAGGATTACTGGCGTGCACCACCACACCCAGTTACTTTTTTGTATTTTTAGTAGAGATGGGGTTTCACCATGTTGGCCAGGCTGGTCTCAAACTCCTGGCCTCAATTAATTCGTCCACCTGAGCCTCCCAAAGTGCTGGGATTACAGGCGTGAGCCGCTGCACCCAGCCAACACCATTACTGTTCAGACCACGATGAAAACATGTTAAAGTGTGAAAGTGAGGCTGTTAGACCTGTGGTTAAAGAGAGTGGCCTTTTGTGTGTCGGGTTCTGGGGAAATGACTCCCCCGCCCTCTGCACTCTGGCCCAGGCTGCCTTCCTGCGATTGCGGAACTGATCACTGCCTCACGGGCATGCAGGCCAATGTTGCCACATCATACATATATATACAGATAATTTTAATTTTTTTATAAGAGAAGATGGTTTTTTTTTTAAATGTAAAATCTCCTGAGTTTTAATTATTGGCAACAAATTCCAATGATAATAATACTATATGGACCAGCTGAGTGCAGTGGCTAATGCTTGTAATCCCAGCACTTTGGGAGGCTGAGGCAGCATGGTGAAACCCTGTCTCTATTTTTAAAAATATACAAAAATTAGCAGGGCGTGGTAGTACACATCTGTGGTCCCAGCTATTCGGGAGGCTGAGGTAGGAGGATGGCTTGAGCCCAGGAGGTCGAGGCTGCAGTGAGCTGAGATTGTGCCACTGCATTCCAGCCTGGGCACCAAAGCAAGACCGTGTCTCAAAAAAAAACAAAACTGTATGGGCCAAAGGAAATCGTCTTGGCGAAGACAGTCTGTCCGTTTTGGGGTGGTATTTGCCTCTGCCTTTTAGGTGTGTAACTTAAATCTAAACATCTGTGGCTACCCACCCATTTCTGGAGGTGTGTGGGTGGGTGTGCCTCACCTGCCTGATTCACTGACTGAGGTGTTTTTGCATGAGCAGGGCTCAGCAGATCCTACTGCGAGGCTTCGAATGATAACAGCCACTCGCTTCTAGGGGCAGACAGAACTGGGTTTGAATCCTAGGTCTATGATTCACTAGCTGTGTGACCTTGGGCAAGTCCCTTAACCTCCTGAGCCTCCACTTCTTCATCTGTAAAGATGAGGATAATAAAAACACCACTGTGGTGGCCATGAGTTCTAAATTTTACCTTCTGGGCACATGGGGGGATGGTCCTTCCTGGCCTGCCTGTCTGTGTGTGGGCGGGGGCGTGTGACTCGTTTTGGCTGATGAGCTAACAGTGAAGTATCACTCAGCTCTCTTCTTGGCTGCAGCATTTAGTTACTGGTGCAAGAACCTTCAGAGTGCTTCCCCTTTACTGCAGTGACAGGCAGTGTCGGAGGCATGGGTGGGTGCATTGCCTTGAGCTTTACTGCAGTGAGAGGCGGTGTCAGAGACATCGGTGGGTGCATCGCCTTGAGTCCCAGAATGAGGACTCCATGGAGCAGAGCCCAAGCTGGCTTCTGCAGCACGAGCAAGAGACGGACTTTTGTTACTTCAAGCTCTCGAGATCGAGGGGGCTGTTTGTTACTGCAGCATGACTCAGCCCTCCCTGACTGACACGCCTTCAGCAAGGGCAGGAGGAGTCGATGAAACGGTGCGTTGGATGGGCTTAGCGCAGTGCCTGGCTCGCAGCAAGTGCTCAGCAAATGTCAGCTTCCTTTTCATTCATTCAGCAGCTGTTTACGGAGCATGTGTTCCCTGCCAGACTCGGTTCTAGGCACTGGGGATAGAGGAGTGAACAAAACAGACCCAAATCCCTGCTGCCATAGAAATCCCTTCCAGCAACCTGGTAGCTGTTCTCCGCCCTCGCTGCGTGCCCAAGGAAAACGAGCCATTCCCTTTGCTCTGGGGCCACAGTGACTTGAAAGGCAGGTCTGCAGAAACCGGGGTGTGGGGAGCCCCTCCCTTTGGAGAAGTCAGCAGACAGATTGTGGGGACTTTGGCCCGGTCAGCCCAGGCTGCCCATGGTGACGGCAGTGACGGCACCGGGCCAGCACGGGCTGCCTGGGGAGTGGGTTGGAATCCGTTGGTAGAAGACCTCACGCACGAAGCTGGGGGAGGAGGTCTCCACACACCTCCGAACACCCAAAGGTGTAACGTTTCCCGTGCAAGCTCTCCACTCTGATGCAACAGCCAGGGCTGTGGTTAAAAAAGACATCGGGAATTTCTAAAAGGGCGTCACATTTTCCAAGTGCCTTTTATGCGCTTGGTGCTTGCCTTCTGTTGCGTCTTTCCCTCCATACACAAATTCTTCAAGGAGGAGTTCTCCCACATTGCAGAGGAGGACACCAAGGCTCAGAGAGGCTGAGTGAGCTATGAAAAGCTGCACAGCGAGGGCGTGAGGGCGCTGGGACTCCAAGCCAGGTCTTCTCCCCTAGAGCTTGTGAGTGTCCCCTCGGCTGAGCTCTTGTGGCCTTCTTGAGAGCAAGAGGAAAACTCACACAGAAGACTGGAGGCATCCCGAGCCTCCTTCCCTTCCAGAGAACAGCCCAGCCCCCACTGGGGCCATCTTTTCTTCTTCTTCTTTCTGGTTTGAACAATATTTTAAAAAAAATTATTTTGAGACAGATTCTTGCTCTGTTGCCCAGGCAGGAATGCAGTGGGGCCGTCTCAGCTCACTGCAACCTCTGCCTCCCAGGTTCAAGTGATTCTCCTGCTTCAGCCTCCCAAGAAACTGGGATTACAGGCACGCACTACCACGCCTGGCTAATGTTTGTATTTTCAGTAGAGACGGGATTTCACTGAGTTGGCCAGGCTGCTCTCGAACTCCTGACCTCAAGTGAAGGTTTGGATGATTTTTGCATGGTTGTCTGAGGACCTACTGTGTGCCGGGCCCCGCTACACATTCTACCTGAGTTCTCTCGTTCCATGCTCACAGTGACCCACAGGGGTGGTTGCCGGCCTTACCCCATTATACAGATGAGGCAGCTGAGGCACAGACAGGGTCAGCCACTTGCAGGGGTCACATAGCCAGGAGGGCTCGGTGTGGACTTGAACCTGGGAAGCTGGGCTTCAGTCTGTGCTCCATCACTCCTGCTGCTTCTTGAGACCACAGGCTGGCACCCTTCCCCTTCCTGGGGCCTGTGTGGTGCTTGTCCTCTGCTGGTTGTCCTCCCCGAGGCCCCTGCAGTGCCCAATGGGGTAAGGGACCCTGTGGACTCCATGCGCCTCTGGTGTCAGGCTGGTAGGGAAGCAGAGAGGCTGGAGTCAGTTTGGGGTGGTATTTGGAGAGGCTGGAGTCAGTTTGGGGTGGTATTTGGAGAGGCTGGAGTCAGTTTTGGGGTGGTATTTGGAGAGGCTGGAGTCAGTTTTGGGGTGGTATTTGGAGAGGCTGGAGTCAGTTTTGGGGTGGTATTTGGAGAGGCTGGAGTCAGTTTTGGGGTGGTATTTGGAGAGGCTGGAGTCAGTTTTGGGGTGGTATTTGGAGAGGCTGGAGTCAGTTTTGGGGTGGTATTTGGAGAGGCTGGAGTCAGTTTTGGGGTGGTATTTGGAGAGGCTGGAGTCAGTTTTGGGGTGGTATTTGGAGAGGCTGGAGTCAGTTTGGGGGTGGTATTTGGAGAGGCTGGAGTCAGTTTGGGGTGGTATTTGGAGAGGCTGGAGTCAGTTTGGGGGTGGTATTCAGCCCCTGGAGCCCTCCCTGCTCTGGCTGTGGCTGGTGCCCTGTGACCATGACCATGGTTCCAGCTCTGTCCCCTGCCCACATCTCAGCCCCTGCTGGGAGGCTTCCGTGGCTCCCTGTCCCCTCTGCCTGCAGGTGAAATTCTTTTCCCTAACTCTTCCGGCTGTGGGACAGCAGCTCCCCACCATTCTGGCCCCTGAGTCCCAGCACCTCCCTGGCCCTTCTCCCCTCCCCACTCCCCATGTGGTCAGCAGTTCCGTCTTGAGAACCACGACCACTGGACTTGGGTTCCCTCCCTGCCCTGTGAGCCCCCCAGCCCCGCCGCCCCGCGGCAGCCTCCAGGACGGGCTCATCAGCCACACTTCAGGTGAGGAAGCAAAGGCCCGGAGAAGTCAGGTTGTCCACCCGGGGTGACCAGCCTGTGAGCCCGGGCTGCCGTTCGACTCCAAGGCTGCCCCGCCTGGTGGTCCTCACCACGGTGGCAACCGGCGCATGCTCATCCCGGAGCCTTGGTTTCCTCATCTGTGAAACAAAGGAGAACCTCCTCAAAGCGCGGATGGGAAGATGTTTCCCTTCTCGGCCTTTCGGCTGGTGTGACAACGGAGCCGGGCGGCCTCCTCACTTCCACCCCTCGCCTGCCCGTCTGGAAAGCGTAGATTCCTTTCCTTTAGCAGCTGTCCTCAGATGGCAGAGCCTCACATTTACACATCTTCCTCCAGAGGTGACAGCTCTCTGTATTTCTAGGCTCTTCTCCACCAGTCAAGGCACCTGACATCCTCCAAATACCCTCTGTGGCTGTTTGGACTGGGGTTACTCGGCCCCCGCTCTGCCGGCCCTGGAGCTGTGGGGCCCCCTGTGCGCTGAGGGCTGTTTACCAGCATCCGCAGCCGCTGGCTGCCAGGGCCACCCCGACTCCCAGTTGTGACAACGCAAAGTGTCTACGGACGCTGTGCCCTGGGGGACAGAATTGCCCAGGGTTGGGAGGCCTGGCCCGGAGGTTTTGTTTTTACCGGTCTGTGTTGGGAGCCACGAGGATTTGTTTTTCCTTTCTTTCTTTTTTTTTTTTTTGAGATGGAGTTTCGTTCTTTTTTTTTTTTTTTTGAGATGGTGCAATCTCAGCTCACCGTAACCTCCACCTCCTGGGTTCAAGCGATTCTCCTGCCTCAGCCTCTCAAGTAGCTGGGACTACAGGTGCCCGCCACCACACCCGGCTAATTTTGTATTTTTAGTAGAGACGGGGTTTTTCCATGTTGGTCAGGCTGGTCTCAAACTCCCGACCTCAGGTGATCCATCTGCCTCGGCCTCCCAAAGTGCTGGGATTACAGGCATGAGCTACTATGCCTGGCCACCACGAGGATTTTCAAAGCAGAAATTAACTCGGCCCTTCTTGTCCCCGGAAATGTCAGGTTCCCATAAATGTTGGTGCTGACTGTTGGTTGTACAGTGAGTCTCTCTCTCTCTCTTTAAATAGAGATGATGGAGTCTTATTATGTTGCCCAGGCTGGCCTCGAACTCCTGGCCTCAAGAGATCCTCCCACCTTGGCCTCCCAAAGTGTTGGGATTATAGGCGTGAGCCACATGCCTGTCCTCTACCGAGTGTCTAAAAACTGTCTCCACTGTTCCACACAGCATGTCCCTGTCCCTCTCCTGAGTCATCCCAAAGCCTCTGCTGGCCTCGTCACTGCAGACCCCTGCTAGAAGCCTGTTCTCTCTGAACTTTGGGGACTGTTTGGTCCACCCTCAAGGACCCAAAGGAGTTGCAAAATGGGATTTCCTCCAGGCTGCCCTTTCCGCACCTCTTAACACAATTAACTTTCTGATTAAAAAAAAAAATGCCCGTCCCTCTGCAGGAAATGTTAAAGTGCTCTGCAGAAATGGAGTTGGCAGGCTGATGGTGGGGGAGTGAAGTGCCCTCTGATTTGGGGGAGGGGGAGGAGCACCCTGGGGACTGGTGGAAGCCCGGTGGATGCCCCGACATCCTCACCTCCCTGCCACCTCTCTGCCACCCCGCAAGCTTTGTCATTGAGGAGGCAGGACACACAAGGTCCCCAGATATCCATTTGTCTCCCCTCATTTGCAAGTGCTGAATGAAATCGTTCCCATCCCCTGACAGGGCAGAATGCAGCAGCTCCAAATGAGCTATTTATGGGCCATTTTTTCCAGCATTCCTTGCATATTATAATTAAGAGATAATGTCAGTGGAATAGAACATTGTCACCGGGTAATGGTCTCCTGCTGCTTCTCAAATGTCAAGGCAAAGTCACAGCATTTATCAAAAATAAATGTTGGCGGGAAGACGCGACGTTTGTTTTCACAGCAGGGACATCAATCCTGGGACAACGATATGGGAATGTCTTTATTTCTCTTCTCCGGAGTGATGGATGCCACGGGGTGATCCTGCTTGACAGATGAGGGGTCTTGCCAGTGAGAGGAGGCCAGCGGGGGCAGGGGCGCTGGCTGCCCGACCAGGTGGTGACATGCGGACGAGGTTGGCAGGAGGGTTCTGGCCACTTCGACCAGGACTGGGATCAGCAGATTAGTTCTCCACCGATGCACTGAAGGTGGCCCCAGGGGCGTCTGAGCTCCGGCTGGGCCGGGCATCCTCTGCAGCTGGCGGCCCCGCTGATTGGGCAGGGAGCAGGCTGACCGTTGGAGAAGTCCGCTTTCCTGCCACTGCGTGGGTCCCTGGGGAGCCGTGCTAATGATGGAGCGGCGTACCCTTGGTCAACCTCGGTTTCTGCATCACTGCCCAAGAGGGAGCCAGTTTCGGAAAGGGCAGCGGAGACAGCCAGCCAGCTGCTGGCGACTTCTGGTGATCGGGCCATCCGCACTGCAGTGTGGAGGAGGGACCTTGCCTCTCACCACCCGGCTTAATTGCTGCTTGGCTGACATCTCTTCCGCGCAGCTGCCCCTGTGATCTTTCTCAAGTGCAAATCTGCTCATGTAGCTCCCGGCTGACATGCCCCAGGACCTCAGGATTAGGTCCCAGCTCTGAAATGGGGGTCCCAGCTCTGAAATGGATAAAGAGTGGGTGCTTCATGAGCATGTGCTGCGTGACCCGGCTCCCGCATAACTTTCCCGGAGGCCTTGCAGTTCTTCCAAGTAGCCAGGCTGTGTCATCTACTGGTTCCCCTCCCCCCAGCCACTGCCTTTATCCTTGATTGTCCACCTGGGACAACTTCTTCTGTTCCTGCCTGCATGCAACCCCCACTCTTCTCTCATTTCTTCTTTGGGCCACCATTTTGATCACTCCTCCTCCAGAAAGACTTCCTTGATCTCTCAAGCCTTGACTGTGTGCTTTTGCTCTAGGCTATGCCTGGGTTCTTCACTTACTCACACTGTTGTGAGCACTTGGGTCTTAGTCCTTCTCCCTCTTCTGAGCTGTGGGCTCCATGACGGCTTTGCCTGAAGCCCTATCCCTGGATAAAGAGTGGGTGCTTCATGAGCATGTGCTGGAACAGCTGAATACACGAGTGAACAGATGGGGCCTTTTATATGAGTTTGTATCGGTTATCTATTGACAAAATAAGCTGCATAACGAATCACCGAAAATATCAGTGACCTCAAACAATAAGTGTTTATTAGGCTCATGAGTCTGCAGGTCAGTGACTGAGGTTGGGCTTGGTGGGCGGTTCTTCTGTCTCGGCTGGGCTCTCTTGCATGTCTGGGGGTGGCTGACTGTTGGTTGCTCCAGGGTGGCCTCAGCTAGGATTGCTGGGAGAACCCTGCTTTGCTCGGCACATCTCTCCTCCAGCAGGCTAGCCTGGGCAGGATCTGAGACCCTGGCAGAGGTGGAGGAGCACAAGCAGTTGTGCCAGGCTTCTCAAGGCCCACCTTGGCACTAGCACATTGTTAGTTTAATTGATCAACACCAATCACAAGGCCATTTCAGATTCAAGGGGTTGGGGAGTAACTTTACCTCTTTGGTGAGAGGAGTTGCAAAGCCACACAGCAAAGGGCATGCATGCAGGGCGAGGTGTGAACTTGGGGCCATGGGCACAATCTATCAGGGAGGTTAAGTCAAATCCTTACAACAGTGCAGTGGGCATCCAAAAGGTGCCGCCCAAGCACAGCAATTCTCCTGTGGTGACAACAATGATGGTGTTTTGCTTTTTTAAATTGTGGCAAAACACACAGAACATCAAATTTACCATCTTAACCATTTTCAAGTGTACGGGGGCACTGAGGACATTTTCAAGTGTACAGTTCCGGGGCACTGGGGACATTCACATTGTTGTGCAGCAGATCTCCAGAAGGTTTTCATCCTGCAGAACTGAAACTCTGTCCCCTTTAAACAAGAACTCCCTTGCTCCTGGCAATGGCCATTCGACTTTCTGTCTCTATGAATTTGATGACTCTCCCTACCTCCTCTGAGTGGAATCATGCAGTATTTGTCCTTCTGTGACTGGCTTATTTCACTTAGCACAATGTCCTCAAGGTTCGTCCATGGGGTTAGCACATGACAGCGTTTCCTTCCTTTTCCTGGCTGAATGATATTCCCTTGTATGGATGGACCACGGTTTGTTTATCCATTCACCTGCTCACAAGCCATTAGGTCACCTCCACCTTTGAGCTCTTGAGAACGAACGCCTCAGGCTGCTGTAAAACTCAGTGTGCCTATATCTCCTTGAGACCCTCTTTCTATTCTTTCGGATATAAGCCTAGCAGTGGGAGCTGGGCATGGTGACTCACGCCTGCAATCCCAGCACTTTGGGAGGCAGACGTGGCAGGACCGCTTGAGCCCAGCAGTTCGAGACCAGCCTGGGCAACATCTCGAGACCTTGTCTCCACTAAAACTTTAAAAATTAGCTGGGTGTGGTGGCACATGCCTGCTGTCCCAGCTACTTGGGAGGCAGAGGTGGGAGAACCACTTAAGCCCAGGAGATCGAGTGTGCAGTGAGCCATGATCACGCTGCTGCACTCCAGCCTGGGCAACAGAGTGTGACCCCGTCTCCAATCAATCATCCATCCATCCATCTGTCCGTCCGTCCGTCCGTCCATCCGTCCGTCCGTCCGTCCGTCCGTCCATCCATCCATCCATCCATCCATCCATCCATCCATCCATCTGTCCGTCCATCCATCCGTCCGTCCGTCCATCCGTCCGTCCGTCCATCCATCCATCCATCCATCCATCCATCCATCCATCCGTCCATCCCAGAAGTGGGCTTGCTGGGTGTTAGATGCTGTGGCTTTTGGGCTTGCAGAAAGCCTTACAGAACACAAATGCGGATCTGTGCTTTGACAGAGCAGCAGTTCATGGGGCAGAGCGGGGGTCGGGTTGCCTGGTTCGGACTCCAGCTCCTCTGCCTCCTGATGATGCTTCCTCCGTGAAGCCTCCCACTCTGAGCCTTGGTTTCCTCCTTTGTGAAATGGGGGTGATCCTAAGACCTGTCCGTAGAGTGTGAGGATTAACTCGGTGAGGTGCTTAGAACAGTGCCTGATGCATAGCCAGCTCTGAACTCACACTCCCCACGTGTTGTTTTCCGGTGAGCAGTGCCTTTGACCCGCCCTAGCCCCTCTGGGAGTGAAAGCACTGTAGCTGACAGCTGGCTGGGAGCAGTGGCCTTCTTCACTGTGGGAAAACACCCAGCATTTATCTCCTCCGGGCAAACCACAGGGACAGGGACAGCAGGGTTTGTGTGGGGTGACAGGTGCTGACACCACACCCCCTCTGCTGGGGTGTCCGGCCAGGCCTCTGAGGGGAGGGTTGGGGCTGGTGCTAAGCTGGCGTTTAGCAGGGTGGGAGGGAGGCCCTTCCGCGCTGTTCAGCTCTCTCTTTCCGAGGCCCGCTCTTCCCCCTCCACCCCTCCACACAGATTGCAATTTCGCCTCGGCAGGAAGAGAGGAATGAGCTTGCATAATAGAGGAACATTTGGTTCTTTCAGGCTGGGCCTGGAGAGGGGGAGGCTTTTGTGCTGAAGTGTGCACCACGGGGGCAGGCTCGAGAGGGTTCCTGTGCACCGGGGCTGGGAGGAGCTTTGCGCATGGGAGGGGTGGCCGCGTTGAGGTCCAGATGGACGTGGGGGTGGGGGCTACTCCTCCAGGGAAGGGCAGATGGGGAGGGTGACTTTGCTGTTTCTCAGAGATGGGAAGCAGGGCAAGAGGAAAACCGCACAGGGCGGGGAGGGGAGGCCCGGCAGGGCTGGAACTTGGGCGCCCTGGGCCATGCACACGGCCCCAGCCGGCTGTTCCTCTCCCAGGGGCCTTTCAGGCCACTTCCTGCACACCCCAGCCAGGTCTGTGGCCTCAGCATGGAGTTAAACCTGTGCCTTCCTGATCCAAGGGGATAGGTTTGCGCTGTGAGGGGCGTCTCCAGGACCACTGGGTCAAAGGAGAGAGAGAATGGCGTGCAAACATGGCCAGGGCCAGCAGGTCACGCCCCAGATGTGACAACACCCACCCAAACTGCACCCCTGGCACTGCTGTTTATCAGGTGTCAGAGACCGGACATTCATTCCCCCTGGATATTTAAAAGCCAGAGCAGGGGTCTGCGCCGTGAGTCTTGGGGGCTTCCGTAACTTCCGACGCCACGTCTAGGTCTCTGGGCTGAATCAATCCTCATGGCAGAGCGGGGCTGGGGCAGCCGGCCTGGCTCTCCACAAGGACTTGCTGTGCATCGACTCTGTCCCGGCCGGTTTTAGATGCTGCGAGGCAGCCGTGAGCAGAGCAGACGGAGATCCTGGTGCTCAGAGGTTTCTTCTAGTGGAGAAGGAGGCAGACGCGGGGCAAGTCAGCTCAGGGCACAGGCAATGCATTGTGGGGGTGTACGGCCAGCCTCAGTCCCCTCCCCCCAGCCCCCCCCGTCAGGTGGCAAAGAAGAGAGTGCATTTCCCCACCTCTTGACTTTAGGTCTGGCCATGTGACTTGCTTTGACCATGAGAAGGTAGTGGAGACTGGGCGCGGAGGCTCACGCCTGTAATCCCAGCACTTTGGGAGGCCGAGGTGGGCAGATCACAAGGTCAGGAGTTTGAGACCAGCCTGGCCAACATGGTGAAACCCCGTCTCAACTAAAAATATAAAACTTAGCTGGGCGTGATGGCATGTGCCTGTAGTCTCAGTTACTTGGGAGGCTCAGGCAGGAGAATTGCTTGAACCCGGGAAGTGGAGGTCTCAGTGAGTCGAGACTGTACCACCGAACTCCAGCCTGGGTGACAGAGCAAGACTCCATCTCAAAAAAAAAAAAAAGAAGGTAGTGGAAATGATGCTGTGTTAGTGCTGGCCCTTCCCTTCAGGGACCTTGTCCCATACTGGGCCTCTGCTACTGGGTGAGACAAACACACCCTGGGTTAGCTCGCTGATGCAAGGAGGAAGAGAGACAGGTGGGGCAGCCCAGCCCAACATGGACCAGGTGACCCCCAGCAAACTGGTGGACGTGGAAATGAGAATGAATGAGTGCATGTGGGAGTCTTGTTACGCAGCATTTGGCGGCAGTAACTGGCTGTTACAATCAGCTGTTGCTAAGTGCTGTTGTTGATGGCATTCTATAGGCAAGAAGACGGAGGCCTGCAGAGGTGAAGAAGCTGTCTTGCAGTCACAGATGGCTGAGCCCAGACAAGAAGCCAGCTGTGCTGACTCCAGGCGGCTTGTTCACTGGTCCCGCCCATTTTCACTAAGCACCTACTGTGTGCTTGTAATTGTGCTGGAAACAAGAAGTAATCCAGTGGAAAAGCTCCTTCCATAAGCAGCTTCTGTTAGAAGAGAGACCTCTTCTTTTCTGACAGTTTCGGCAGAAGTCTGAGGTTGGGGTCCCATCAGCCTGGCGTGGGTCACCTGCCGACTATGAGCCAATTATGGCAGGGAAATAACGTGAGGGTCTGCTTGGCCAGGGTAGGTCATGTGTTCATACTGCTCCCCGTAACTGGGAGAAGGGATGACCCCGTCGAAACCAGACGGACTGAGATTGGAGGAGAGATGTTTTCCCAAAGAAAAAGGGGTGCTATTAAACTCTAAGAAGGGGAAAGAGTTGCTGGGCTGGTAAAAAAGAACAGTGCGTACACCAGAGCTCCGGGGCCCTAATAAAGACCTCCGCAGTGCTCCAATCTTTAGTGAAGCCCCCCAGGGTCCGGGGCTGCTCCAGCCTCCCCTGCCTCTGACGCTCCTCGTGGGCGCTCTGCCTGGCTCTCAGAAGATCAGATGTGATTTATTCCTGGCATCTGTGCCGCCACTTGCCGCGAGGTGCTTTGTAGCAGAACAATAAGTTACAGGGCCATTTATCTTGTTGGCGGCTTCTGATAAAATGGGCAGTCTGCGCAGACAGGGTCTTTAACGAACATGATCAGGGCTGTTCATTTGGAAACCAGGAGACCTTGACCTTGGCTTTAATTGAAGGGGTTAGCCACGAGGGGCTTGGCTGGCTTTGTTCAGAAGGGAGGGTTGCAGCGAAGGGCAGATCTGCCCGTGAGGCTTGTCCATGACTCTACTCTGTGTTTGACTTTGGGTTCCAGACTTTGTTTCCTCACCTGTGACATGGAGATGTATCAGTCAGTATCGGCTCAGTTGTGTGGCTGCGACAAACAACCCCAAAATCTCATGGTTTAAAACAACCAGCATTTGTCTCTCCCTCGTACTGCATGTCTGCTGTGTGTTGGCGGGGGGCTGTACCCTGTCTCCTCACTCTGGGATGCAGAGGGGGCCTCTGCAATGTGGAGCATCATCGGGCTTGGGGCAGGCTGTGCACCCATTCTTAGAGCTTCTTCTCAGATGCAACTGACATCACTTCTGCTGACATCTCCTGGGCCCGGAGAAGCCACACGGACATGCCTGACTTCTGGTTGGGGGTGGGTGTAGCAATGAGAAACTCTGCCTGTGCCTGTTAGCAGGGAAGCTGAAGAACTATTATTTATTAGAGAGAGCAGTTCTGCTGAGCCACCGGAGGGTCAGGGTTTTTTCTCTCGTGCCTCCTGGGGCTGCTCATCATCTGACTTGAAGCCATTCTGCTTTCCGCTGCCAGATTAATCATTCTCCTCGTGCCTCTGCCATGCCACTCCATCTGCTGTGAGCCTGAGCACCCGCTGCAGGGCGTTGAAGCCGCTCAGCCAGGCACTCAAAGAACCCCTAGGCTGGCACCTCTCAAGATAGCCACATCTGACTCAGAGAGGACAGGGTCTGGGTATTTCTTGCTCCGCACTTTGTCTCCAGCTTCTAGAACTGGCATACAGTAGGTGCTCAGTAATTATTTGGTGCAATTATGCAATGACTTGCCCAAGCTCACATGCCAGATTCTAAGCCAGACGGGGCTCAGAGCAAAGTGCTCACTACTGATAAGGCTCAATGCAGCCGCCCGTGGCCATGGCATTTCCTGGCACTTGGCACGTGCTGCGCCCCAGGCCTTGGGAGCCGGCTGTCTTGTGTGTGTCGGTCCCTGGGGGTCCTTCAAACCGTTCTCCAAGGAAGGCACCATGGTGAGCAGAGTCTTCACTGAGATATTCATTTGTGTTTATTCACCCTGTAATTTTCTCTCCCTCAATTCCAAGGCAACATCTAGCCCTCTCCTTGATGTTTGTTTGCAGAGATGAGAAGCTTCTGGAAGATAGTCCCAGCACTTCGGGAGTCCTAGGCGGGAGGATTGCTTCAGCTTAGGAGTTCAAGACCACCCTAGGCAAATGTTAAGACCCCATCTTTACATCTGTAATCCCAGCTCTGTGGGAGGCTAAGATGGGAGGATTACTTGAGGTCAGGAGTTCGAGACCAGCCTGGCCAACATGGGGAAACCCTGTATCTACAAAAAATACAAAAGTTAGCCGGGCATGGTGGTGTGTGCCTGTGGTCCCAGCTACTCAGGAGGCTGAGACAGGAGGATTGCCTAAGCCTGGGAGGCGGAGGCTGCAGTGAGCCACTGTACTCCAGACTGGGTGATGGGAGTGAAACCCTGTCAAAAAAAAAAAAAAAAAGCAAGAACAAAACCTGCCCGGTGAGAGGTCCCAGCCCCTGGCAACTACCAACCTACTGTCCAGCTCTCCGGGTCTGCCTGTTCTGGACTTTCTATGGAAATGGGACCGGATACTTTGTGGCCTCCCATGTCTGGCTTCTTTCACTTTCATCATGTTTCGAGGCTCATCCACGCTGTAGTGTGTGTCAGTACTGAATCAGTTTTGTGGCTGATCATGTTCCACCGCGTGGACAGACCATGCGTGGTTTATGTAGTTGTCAGCGGAGGGACTTTCCGGTTGTTTTCGCTTCTGGGCTGTTGTGAATAACGCTGCTACGCACATGTGCGTACAAGTTCTTGCACGAACACGTGTCTTTGTATCTCTTGGGACTATGGACAGCGGAGGCTGGCGCCCTCTGGTGGTGGGGCGGGTCAGTGTGCTGTGGGATGTTTTGCATCATGTCTGCAGCCACAGCACCCTCTCCACCGGTGTGACAGGCAAAAATGTCTCCAGACACTGCCAGAGTGCCCGGAGCCAGCCGCCCTTCAGGTAAAGCCCAGACTCATCTGTGGAGAGTAAAAGAAACCCTAGTCACAGAAGACCATGTACACCATGACCCTTGCTCCCGGAAGTTTTGCAACAACTATGACTCGATAATGAATTCTTTTTTTTTTTTGAGACGGAGTCTTGCTCTGTTGCCAGGCTGGAGTGCAACGTTGTGATCTCAGCTCATTGCAACCTCTACCTCCCGGGTTCAAGTGATTTCCCTGCCTCAGACTCCCTAGTAGCTGGGACTACAGGTGCGCATCACCACACCCAGGTAATTTTTTTTTTTTTTTTTTGAGACAGAGTCTTACTCTGTCACCAGGTGCAGACTGGAGTGCAGTAGCGCGATCTTAGCTCACTGCAACCTCCACCTCCCGGGTTCAAGCAGTTCTCCTGCTTCAGCCTCCTGAGTAGCTGGGACTACAGGCACACGCCACCACGCCCAGCTAATTTTTTTTCTTTTTGTATTTTTAGTAGAAACAGAGTTTCACCATGTTGGCCAGGATGGTCTTGAACTCCTGACCTCAAGTGATCCTCCCACCTTAGCCCCCTACAATGCTGGGATTACAGGTGTGAGCCACCACGCCCAGCCTAATAATAAACTCTTTAGGGAAGAGCTTCTCAAAGGGTGTGGCCCCAGAGCTGCAGCAGCAACAGCTCCTGGAAACATGTTGGAAATGGACATTCGTGGGCTCTATTCCGGACTTGCTGAGCGGGACTCTCTGGGCTGGACCTGAGACCTGCATTTCCACAGCCTCTCAAGTGACAGCACAGTCTGAGAAGCACCAGTTTAGGCACAAATCCTCATGCCCAAAGCCCACAGTGAGGACAAAGTATGTGTTTATTAAATTGAGGAGTGGGGCTCATTTCTGGGGAGAGTCTAGAGCTAGACAGGTCCCTGCCTGAGTTATGTTCGTGTTCTCACATGGGGATAGCTTCATGAGTGTCTGTTATATTGTGAAACAAATTCGAAAGCACAAAAAGAAATGAAGAAATAAACCCATATCAGAAAAACAGGTCAGGCTTCACCAACCACGGGAGTGAGTCACAAGACAATGACTAATCTGATTTTATGCACCTGAGGTCATGCAGGGCTAATGCAGACCATTCCTGCCATGTCCAAGCTTATTCATCAAAAGGGGAGCAGAGGTCCCTGCTGGTGCCCACAAATCAGCTGTGGCCTCTGCTGTCTGTTGCCCCTGCTTTTCTCAGACGCCCCTGCCTCTGGGAACTCGGGGTGGTTGCAAAGGTCTATTGAACAGCTGCTGTGCACCAAGTCTCTTAGCTTAAGGTCTCATGCTGGTACCTCTGAAGTCCTATTTTACAGATGCGGAGACTGAGTCTCAGGAGGCTCAGTGACTTGCCCCAGGTGTGGAGGGCCTTGGGGTCGGAGCCACAAGTGCACATCTGTCCATAGGGTCCCTTGGTGGGGCTGAAGCTGGATCACTCCGGACATGCAGGCCAAGGCCTCCATGGGATTTCATCCAACAAAAGCCAAGTTCAGCATGTCTTGGTTTCTTCTGAAATTGCCCTAACCTTGCCTGTTAAAGACCTGACTGACTTGTGCTGTTCTTTTTCTTAAAGAAGTCCCCAAAAGATAAAATCACAAAGCCCAGGGAAATGAAGACATTGCCCAAGACCCACAGCAGGGGCAGGATTCAAACCTGGCTCACCTCCTCCAGGAAGTCCTCCATGCCTGCTGCCTTTCCCCAACCTCCACAGAACTCCGGGGCTTGGGGACATGTCAGCAGAGCCTGTTTGCCTTGTAATCCAGCATGATGGGTCGCCAGCCCCTCACAAGCAGAGCTCAGACCTGGGATTTCTTTGTGTGTCGCTTCTCTTACCTTCCTGCTCCTCTCCCATGAGGTCAGTGTGAGCTGGGCGCACACCAGGCATCCAGCAGGCCCTCTGCAGGTGGGTGGCAGCGCAGTGAGGCAGCCTGCGTCTCAGGCACAGGACCTGCTGAGCATTTGCCCTCATCTCCCCCACTTCAAAGTTTTCGGGGACAGAGACACCCAACTCTGTGAATTACGCTGAAACTAGGAAGCTCCTACTCACTCATTCCCTAAAAGAATAAACGAAATGACAGCTAACAGTGACCAAACCCTTACTATATGCTCAGCACTCTGCCTGGAGAACATGTTCAACACACAAGAGGCCCCCCCCCCTTTTTTTTTTGAGACAGAGTTTCACTCTTGTTACCCAGGCTGGAGTGCAATGGCGCGATCTTGGCTCACCGCAACCTCCACCGCCTGGGATCAGGCAATTCTTCTGCCTCAGCCTCCCGAGTAGCTGGGATTACAGGCAAGTGCCAGCATGCCTAGCTAATTTTTTTTTTTGTATTTTTAGTAGAGACAGGGTTTCACCATGTTGACCAGGATGGTCTCGATCTCTTGACCTCGTGATCCACCCGCCTCCGCCTCCCAAAGTGCTGGGATTACAGGCTTGAGCTTTTATCATTGATGTCCTCCCCATTTTACAGAGGAGGAAATAGGCACAGAGAGGCTGAGTGACTGGCTCAAGGTCACACAGCTAAAAAGGGAAGGAGCCAGGATGTGAGTCTCCCTTGGGGTGGAAAGACTCTAGTGAGAGTTTTGGCTTCCCATGGAGGAGGCTGGGGAACAAGGCCAGATGGCCCCTGAGGCTGTTTCTAGGTCTCTGTCATTTCTCTTGGGTCAGCCAGCAGGGGTGGGCAGCTCTGAAGGCAGGCTCAGCCCAGGCCAAGGAATGTCCGCAGCGGCTGTGGCTCAGCGGCCAGCCTGGAGCGGAGGCTGGGGGAGGGAGTGGTGTCTTGGCAGCCGTGACAAATAGAAAACAGACTGTGTTTCCCTTTGCCTCCACCCCCAGCTGGGGGAGGGGATGTGCCGGAACCCAATTACCCACTTACAATGGATGCTCTATTGTGGAATGGGAGGCAAGGTCGGGGCAGGGGGAGAGGCCCTGCCCGGGGCACGGTGTCCCTGGCACAGCCCGTTGCTCACCCGCCCTGGCTGACCTCCCTTCCTCCTGACTCTGCAGCCAGCCCTGCCGCCCCCTCTCTTAGCTCACAAAGATCCAGCACCTTTCCAAAACTGGGTTTTCCTTCCAAGCAACCTTGATGCTCACTATGGAGCTGCAGGGACTGTGGATTCTTGTCTGGACACTCGAGTCCCGCAAAGGTTTCTGTCATTCATTCCTTCATTCTTCATTTATTCATTTCCCCCCCACCAGCCCCCTAATCTCTCTCCCTCTCTCTATCTTGTTAATGATCTGGAGATGTCTGAGCACCCAGGCAGCTTGGTTCCCATCGAGATTCACTAATTGATTCACTAAATATTTACTAAGCGCCCACTATGTGCAGGCATTAAGAATCTGTTCATTTAACACTGTTTGTGGAGCACCTACTGTGTGTGAGGCAGTAGAGACTTGCATTCACTTACCAAGTACTTGTGGAGCATCCACAGAGATACATGTTTATTCAGTATTTGTGGAGCATGTACTATGTGCCATGGGGTCATTCATTCATTTACCAAGCATTGGTGGGGCACCTACTACGCACTGTGGGGTGGGGTGCCGCAGTGAACAGGACAGACATGGTCTCAGCCCTCAGGCATCTTATGGTCCAGTGGGCAGAAGCAGACTCTTAACAACAATTCGATGTGATGTGCATTTATTGCACACCAACTGTTTGCAGGGTTCTTGGAGGGCAGGATTATGAACAGTCTGAGCACGAATCAGACCCAGATTAGGACTGGTGTGCTGACTGCATCACCAGCGGAGACTGAATTCACCTCCAAGACCCCAGTTTACTCAGCTGTAAAATGGGTGGTGGTGAGACTTAGCCAGGGGGCTGGGAAATATGGGTTTGCTTCTGTTGGGGACAGCCGTTGCTTTTACCAGCGCAGCATCTGTTCCTCCTGGTAACGGCGCCTGGGATCTTGCCTGGGGAAAGAGTTTTCTTCTTTTCTCTCACCATCTGTAGTTCAGGTGGCGTTGACCCCGCCTCCCTGGCTCCTGGTGGAGCACATGACCAAGGCCTGGCCAATCAGATCATCCCATCCTCTGACTGCAGTCATTGGGCCAACGGAGGGTCACATGATGCAGTCAGGGCTCAATGAGATTCTTGCCTGAGGAAGGGCGTACCTGCCTGAGAATAAAACCAACCCAGAGGGCCAGGCATGGTGGCTCAGTTTGTAATCTCAGCCTTTGGGAGGCCAAGCCAGGAGGATCACCTGAGGTCAGGAGTTCGAGACCCCGCCTCTACCAAAAAACACAAAAATTAGCTGGGTGTGGTAGTGGGTGCCTGTAATCCCAGCTACTTGGGAGGCTGAGGCAGGAGAATTGCTTGAATTCAGGAGGTGGAGTTTGCAATGAGCCGAGACTACGTGACTGCACTCCAGTCTGGGTGACAAAAGTGAGACTCCATCTCAAAAACAAACAAACAACTCCCTCCCCCGCCCCCCCGCCCCCTGCCGCACCAAAGCCCAGAGGAATGGAGAGAATGAGTCCTGATGGTGCCATTGTGAGTCCCTGGATCCAGCCGTGCCTGGAGCTCACCCACACCCCCGACTTTTCAGTAACATGAGCTGATAAATAAACTCTTTCTGTCACTTCAGCCGCTTTGAATTGGAAATTTTGTCATTTGCAGCCAGGAGCACTGACTGATAAACAGGCCCTTCCTCTCCCCTTATTTCATAAAACACCACATGTGAAACAAGCAAAATTAGTTCCCCTGCTTCCTAAACAGACGATGAGCAATGGCTAATGGTAGAGGCTGGGCGATGACTCCGTTCTCTTTGGTGTGAGAGGACATCCATTCTCTGGCCGGCCCCTGACCTCGCCTCACTGAGCTGGAGTAGAAATCACTTAACTTTCCCAGCCTTGGCGTTTAGAAGTTTGTGATGGATGGCGCTTGGCCTCGTGGGCAGAAGTGGACAATTCTCGGCTGTCTGATCTGTCCCTTCTTTCTGCTTTTCACAGCTGGCCCTGGCAGGAGTCAGTGGCGGGGTTTAGAGATGGCAAACTTATTCTGTCAAGGGCCAGACAGTAATTTATTTTTTGTTTTGTTTGTAAAAACTCTTTAAAAATGTAAAGAATTACCAGGTGCGGTGGCTCATGCCTGTAATCTCATTGCCTTGGGAGGTCGATGAGGGAGGATCGCTTGAGGCCAGGAGTTTGAGACCAGTCTGGGTAACATAGTGAGACCCAGTGTTTTAAAAAAAAAAAAATGTAGCCAGGCATGGTGGCATGCGCCTGTAGACCCAGCTACTCTAGAGGCTGAGGCGGGAGGATCGCTTGAGCCCAGGAGTTCAAGGTGGCAGTGAGCTGTGATTGGGCCACTGCACTCCAGCCTGGGCAACAGAGCAAGACTCTGTCTCAAATAAATAAATAAATAATGTAAAAATGTAAAAATGATTCTTGGTACGCAGGCTGCCAATTCTTCTCCTTGGCTACGGGCTGGATTCATCTCCCAGCTGCGGTTTGCTGGCCCCTGGACAAGCTCATGATTCTGGGGAATCAGTGTCCCTTTCCTCTTTCCCGGGTTCTCTTCCTTCCTCTCTTCTCCCTTCTCTTTCTTTTTCTTTTGCCTCCCTCCTTCCTTCCTTTTCTCTCTCTTTTGTGAGATAAAAACCCTTGTTCTCTCAAACCCAGGAAATATTCTGGAACTATTTTGGTGTCAAAACTTATCCTGGAAAGTAGCCCGTCTCCTTTGCTTGCCATTTCTCCCCATGGCACATAGTACCGTTTGTAATTACAGATATCTTTAATTGTTTTGGGGTATCTGTTTTCTTGTTCTGAAATATAAACTGCATGAGGAAGGAAAGCTGGGGAGGGGGTGCAGGGTCTGGGCTTCCGGGCAGTTTGGGCTGATTTCAGGGAATGGGGGATGGGACATGACTGTGGTGAACTTGACAAAGGGCAAGAGGCTGGGCCTGCAGCTGTGTGGCAGAGCTGGGCACGGCTGGCAGCTGCGGGACTCTTCTCTGCACAGGCAGGGTCTGGCCACTACCCTGAGCCATGAATTGAGGAGGGAGTGAGCCCCTGTCCCTGGAGGGGTGTAGGCAGGGGCCGCAGTTCTCTAGGGCCTCTGCCAGTGGAAGCCCACCACTCTCCGGCTGCTTGAGAACTCCTGGCTACAATTTGCCAAGATTCAGATCTGGCCTCTTTAGGATTAAGGAGCTGCCGGGAGTCACAATCAGAGACAGTCTCGTGGGTTCTGAAGGTCTGCTCTCTGGGGACCCCAGGCTTGGAGTATTCTAAAATCCTGAACCATCCACGGGTTCCCTAACAGGACCCCTCCGGCCACTCCAACAGGACGTCCTGGCCACGTGGGGAGGCCCACGTTTCAGGCACTGAAGACGTGTGGGGAGGAAGCACTGGGTGTGCCTTGAGCTGAGGATGCCTGGCCTGGGTGGGGAGTCCATGCTGTGCAGGCCCACTGCGTTTTCTGTGGCCTCTAGCGCCCCTCGGGAGTCTGTGAAGGGTCCCTGTGACGCACCCATCTGGACGGCATTCCTGCAGCTGCACAGTCACCGTGGCTCACACACAGTGGCAAGTGGCGTCCACCAAGCACTGGGCTTGCTGGAGCTGTGCCCCCAGCAGGTGCCCAGGGGTCAGACACAGTGATCCACATCAGCACACTGTGCCTCGTGTTCACATGCAGGTTTCCTTCCGCTAGACAGGAGCCTAGGCCATCGAGCTGTTAAAAATTTATAATGTCACTCCTGCCTGGGCCTCTGTGGGGCAGTGCCACCAAAATCACTGATGTATATCAAGATTCCCCCCATCTCTCATTCAAATTCCTTGTCAGGATTCCCCCTAAGAGGATGGGCTCAGATATGGCTTTTGTCAGTCAGTACCATTATTGTCCCTATTCCACAGAAGGGAAACTGAGGCACAGGACTGTTAAGTGCCCAAGGTAACGGGGCTTGTTGCACATTCACTCATTTATGTACTTATGCGCCATTCAGTGATGGTGCTGAGGGTCAGAGGTGAATGAGGCAGCCCCTGCCCCTGCTCCTGGGGCCTAGCAGGCAGCTGGGGGTGGGGCACAGCAGGGTGACTAGGAGTCCTGGAAATCTGTCGTGTGTGGGTAGCGCAAGCGTTGAGCACCCAGCTCTCTGGATCCAAATGCTGAGTCTGTCACTTAATACCCCTGCCTTACTTTCCCCACTTCTTAGCCTCTGGTGAAGACGAAGTGAGTTGTTATGTGAGTCTGTAATAGACGAAGCTGAGCCTGGCAGGTTGTAAGTGCTGCATCTTAAACACCAACGATTGTGATGAATGTAGATGACTACACGAACCAAAAGCAACATTTCCCCTCAGTCTTTGAGCGTCCGTGAGTGACAGTAGCTAAAGTTTAGACCATGTGGGGAACAGTGTGCCAGCTGGAGGGAACGTGTGCAAAGTCCTGCCACACTGCCATAGCCGAACCTAAACGCAAGGAGGGCCGAGCGCAGGCTCAGTGTGGATCTGATGAGGGGTGAGCCCTGCCCTTCGGCCCACAGAGGATACATCAGAACAGGCAGGTGTGTCTGAGGAGGGGGGTGCAGAAGGGAGGGAGGGAGGCTGCCTTGGGTCAGTCTCTCAGACGCACATGGGAACAAGAATGGCAGCGACCTCATCGACGGGTAAAATGATAGCTCAGTGTTGGGGACCAGGACATGCAGGCCTTCCTGGGAGGCTTCTGTCCTGGCTCCTCCCCTTGCCCTGGGAGACTCTCCTTACAGGGCCATGGCCGCTGAGCTCTGCAGCTGTGGAAAATGAGGAGGCTGCTGCCCGCTCCGGGTGTGCAGAGGGAGCCGCTGTGACTCTCATCTGACAGCGAGCTGCTTCCTGAGCAGAAATGCCTCCGAAGGATTTGTCGGCAGAGTGCTGCAGCTGCTGTCCCAGGACCAGCTGGGAAGTGCTGGCTCTGGGTGGTGGACCCTCCCTGCCCACAGAAGTCAGGCTTTCTCCAGGACTTCTGTCTGTGTCGTCCCTCTCTGAGGAAGCTGCCACCCCCAGAGGGAAATGACTGGCCTGGCGTTCACCCCTGGGAAATCCTGCCAAGGCTTTTCTCTGCCCTCTTGTTCTTGTGCTGGCCGCTGAGCAGGGGCATGAAGGAGGGTGTTTAGTCCATCAGCAAATTGCTATTCAATGAACAAACATTTTTTCAGTGCCTCCTTTGTAGGTGCTGATGGGACAAAGTTATAGGAGGTGTCGTCTTTACTCTCAGGATTTCAGCCTCATGTGAGAGGGACCTGGTAATTTCTCACTTGAAATCTTTATGGGCTGGGAGTGAATTCAGCCAGGCTCTCTGTTTGCAAGTGGTAGAACAAAGCAAAGCAAAGCAAAAGCCTCCAACGAGCTTAGGCACAAAAGGAAATGTAATCGTCATGATGTAACTGAAAACTTAAGTATATACCTTCAGGTACAGCTTGATCCAGGGGCTCAAAACATTCACCAGGTACTTCTCTCCATCTGGGCACCTGCCTGCTATGGTTGTGATTGCTATGGTAGACAACCACGCACAGAGATGTCCATGTCCCAATCCCAGAGAACCTGTGAATATGTGACCTTACATGGCAAAAGAGACCTTGCAGATATAATTATGTTACATATCTTGAGATGGAGAGATTCTTCTGGATTATCATAATGGTGATGTAATCACAAGGTTTCTTATCAGTGAAAGAGAAGCATGAGTCAGAGAGAGGAGCTGTGGCTGCAGAGGCAGAGGCAGAGGCAGGAGTGATAGCATTGCTGGAAGGGGCCACGAGCCTAGGAGTGCAGGCAGCCTCTAGAATCTGGAACAGGCAGAGAACAGATGCTCCTCTGCAATTTCCAGAGGGATCACAGCCTCGCCAACATCCCGTTCTTCGTCCAGTGAGGGCCACTGTGGTCTTCTGACCTCTAGAACTGTAAGATAATAAATGTGTGTCGTTTTAACCCACATCTCCCTTGGTTCTAGTCTCGGAGGAGTTGGAATGTTTTCTCCCTGGAAATTGGCGCAATTACCTCGCCATCCCTCGGATGGGACTGGATCGGTGCCCATCTCCGAGCCAATCACCTGGCTGGCAGTGCTCCGATTGGCCAGGCCTGGGGCACGGGCTCTGCCCTTTGAGGGGATGGAAGCCACCTGACCACCCTTGACTGCGGGAGTGCTGGCAGGTGGAGGAAATGCAGAGCCAGGCTCCCAGTGAAAGGGAGCGAGGCCACGTGGGGGGGCTCACGCCTGTGATCTCAACGCTTCGGGAGTCCTGTGTGAGAGCATCGCTTGAGCCCAAGAGTTCCAGGCTGAGGTGAGCTTTGATCGCACGACCACACTCCAGCCTGGGCGACAGAGCGGGACCCTGTCTCTTAAGAGAAATGAATGCAGTGTGCCCCAAAACAGCACCTCCTCTCTACAGGAGGGGAGAGAGAACACTCACCTGGGAAGGAGGGAAGAGCACTGGGGGGAACAGGGAGACCTCAGTTTTGTTCCCCATTTCCGGTCTCATTCATGGGATGTGTGACCTCGTAGGTGGTGCAACCTCTCTGGCCCTCCATTCCCACACCTATAAAATGGGGCTGATAGTCACGGCCTGCACCTTCCTGGGCTGGGTGCGTTCTTGAGCGACAGGCTGGCTTGGAACAAGCCCCGTTGCTGTGCAGCCAGCCGGGGCTTCCGGAGGGAGGGCGAGCTCGTGCCTGGGCGGACCCTTGTTTGTTTTCTCAGTGGCTTTATCCGGGCGTTAAATGGAATCTTCGTCCTGTGACACAGACTTCAAAAGAGACGGTGACCTCCTGGGTTAAGCTGCCCAGCTCTGCCGGTGCCGGGTGAGAAAGCAACGCGGCACTTTCTGTGTGTGGTCCCGGCGCCCCCAGCCCAGGCCGCTTGCTTCTCTGGCTGACCCTGGCCACCACCATCTCCATTTGTCAGGGTTTCTGTCGGAGTAGGAGTGCTGGAGCGTCAGCCCGTTTGTCGAGAAGGAAGGGGCTTCAGCCAGCTCGCCCTCCAGTGGGCTCAGAGCAGGTGCCCAGGGTCACATGCCGCATTTATCAGGACTGACCGGCTGCAAATAGCAGCAAGTCAAATCAGGCAGGTGCAAAGCCCAGTTCCACTGCCTATTAGCTGTGTGACCCTGGGCAGGTTACTCAACCTCTCTGAGCCTTGGTTTCTTAATCTGCAAAATGGCGACGATAGTGTTTATTGCGTAGGTTGCTCTGAGGATGGAATACGTTGATAGAAAGTGCTAGAACCTGTCTGGCACGTAGGATTGCTCCAGAAACGTCAGATCTGATTAATCAGCAGCCTCTCCTCACAGTGAGGTGGGAGCAGGTACGCGGGCTGTCTGATTGCACTTTGGATAGGAAAGGCCTTCCTGTCATCTCGCCTGCCTCATGCTCCCACAGCATCGGGAAACCCCCGGGCCAGACCGGCACGTGATCCCCAGCAGGGGCCTGGCAATGGCCTCGGGCCCTTGGGGGGTGCAGGGGAAGGCCGCCTTGCCGTTTCGTAGCAGCCAGGGAAGGGTTAGTGGCTGCTCACGCCCTGGAACTCTGTGGACGCTGGATCTAGCGTGGAGAGTTTGTGAGATGGCCTTGGCCACACACCGATGACCAGAAAGCTCCATTCCCACACTTCCTGGGAGTGGGCGTCATCCTCCCAGCCCCCCTCATGCTCACTTTCTTCCACGGGAAAGGGACCTCCAAGTGGCTGGTTGGCGCCCTTCCTTGCCTCCATTTAGCCCTCACCGTGACCTTGGAGGTGTTACTGTTCCCATTTTACAGGGGGATATTGAGGCCCAGAGAAGTGAAGTCACTTGCCCAAGGGCACACAGCTAGGGAATGGCGAGGCTGAGGCCTGCTTGGCTGCCTGGCCTTAGCAGGGGAGCGCTGATGTAGTCCGGCTTCCCATGCTGTCACCATTGACCTTCAGGTCGGGTAGAAATCCATCTGGTCCCTGAGCAAATGCAGCCCAGGGCTCTGGCTTAGACGAGGGCACCAGAAAAATGGGATTTTCCTTCTGCGTGGCCCACGCGAGAGGTTAGGGCAGGTGGGGATTTATCGCCAGCTCTCCTGGCAAATTAAACGGCACCTGTGCTCAGGGTGCTGCTGGAGGCTGCGGTGAGTTCAAGTGTCTGGATGGGCGCGGGTCAGGGAAGGGGCGTTTGAGCAGAGCTCTAGGAGGTGGGTAAGGAGTGGCTTTGAAGAACTGTCTGGATTGCTTAGCATGCCTCAGCTGAAGGTAACAGAAAACCCAGCACACTGTGGTGCAGATGATGAGGCCATTTAACTTAAGTGCAGGGTCTGAGTTTCAGGCGTGGCTCAGCGGCTCAGTGATGTTACCAAAGGCCAGGGCATTCAGTGCCTATCATGCTGCCACCTTTCTTGCCTCAGGGTCCCAACATGGCTGCAGCTGCTCTAGACATCAATTCTTTACACGGCAGCCTCTCAAACTGGAAGAAAGGGGCTGGGTGGAAGAGAGGAGGGCTTCTCTGTGTGTTTCTCTCATATCAGGAAGCAAAATCTTTCCCTGAGTTCCCAGTAGACTTCCTCTGAGGTCTCCTTGGTCAGAAGCAACTCACGTGACCACACCTAGGCCAGTCGCTGGCAGAGCAGTGCAGAACGATCCTCCCACCGGCTCACTGTGGGGCTGGGCCTGGGACGGCCTCTGACAGCGCTGTCAGGCTGTGGCTGTTCATGGACAGGTACTCGATGAGTGCTTACCGTGTGCCATTCACCCTTATTACCGTCAAATTGAAAGAGAGATCAAGATGAAACGTTTCAGAGGTCACTTTGTTTAACTCTCACATTTTACCAAAGGGAAAACTGAGGTCTGAGGTGGCTTGGCGACTTCATAAGTCACCCTGTGGATTATTGACAGAATGTATACCTGTCTGCTCACGGGTGTACCCCAGTCCCTGGAGCGGTGCCTGACACCTAGGAGGACCTCAGTCAGTAGTGGACGGGTGGGTGGGTGGGTATGTGGATGCGTGGGTGGGTGGGTGAATGAGTGGGTGGGTAGATGGGTGAGTGGATGCATGGGTGGGTGGTGAGGTGTGTGTATTCGTGGGTGGGTGCCTAGATGTGTGGGTGGGTGGATGGGGTGTGTGGATTCGTGGGCGGATGCATGGGTGGGTGGGTGCATGGGTGGGTGGATGGGGTGTGTGGATTTGTGGGTGGATGCATGGGTGGGTGGATGCATGGGTAGGTGCGTGGGTGGGTGGGTACATGGGTGGATGGATGAGGTGTGTGGATTCGTGGGTGGATGCATGGGTGGGTGGATGCATGGGTGGGTGGATGCATGGGTGGGTGGATGCATGGGTGGGTGGATGCATGGGTGGGTGGATGCGTGGGTGGGTGAATGCGTGGGTGGGTGAATGCGTGGGTGGGTAGATGGGTGAGTGGATGCATGGGCGGGTGGTGAGGTGTGTGTATTCGTGGGTGGGTGCCTGGATGTGTGGGTGGGTGGATGGGGTGTGTGGATTTGTGGGTGGATGCATGGGTAGGTGCGTGGGTGGGTGGGTGCATGGGTGGGTGGATGGGGTGTATGGATTCGTGGGTGGATGCATGGGTGGGTGGATGCATGGGTAGGTGCGTGGGTGGGTGGGTACATGGGTGGGTGGATGGGGTGTGTGGATTCGTGGGTGGATGCATGGGTGGGTGGATGCATGGGTAGGTGCGTGGGTGGGTGGGTACATGGGTGGGTGGATGGGGTGTGTGGATTCGTGGGTGGATGCATGGGTGGGTGG
The DNA here is from genome assembly GCA_031835075.1 of Saguinus oedipus. Classification (NCBI taxonomy): domain Eukaryota; kingdom Metazoa; phylum Chordata; class Mammalia; order Primates; family Cebidae; genus Saguinus; species Saguinus oedipus. The sequence continues at coordinate 133,468,536 of CM063177.1, read as the reverse complement.
ATGTGTGGGTGGGTAGGTGTGTGGGTGTGTGGGTACATGGGTGGGTGGATGGGGTGTGTGGATTCGTGGGTGGATGCATGGGTGGGTGGATGCATGGGTGGGTGGATGCGTGGGTGGGTGGATGCATGGGTAGGTGCGTGGGTGGGTGGGTACATGGGTGGGTGGATGGGGTGTGTGGATTCGTGGGTGGATGCATGGGTGGGTGGATGCGTGGGTGGGTAGGTGCGTGGGTGCGTGCGTGCGTGGGTGGGTGGATGAAAGTTTTCAAGGACCTGCTGGGTAGAGACAGGGGTCAGAAAGTGTGGTGACCGGAATGTCGCCATGCTTGTCTGCCTGACTTCCATGCTTCCTGCTGCAAACTTAGCTTTTCGTGGATACACCCTCATGGCAGCGCAGAGAGGAGCTGGTTGCCACCCTTTGTGTGATCTGTTTCTTTAAGCAAAGTCCCATTTCCACTTCTGGGGAGCTTGCAAGGCCTGTCCCAGGTGGCCCTGGGCAAGCTGGGTGTGTGGCATTGAGAGCTCCCAGGAGATACTGAGAGACCCAGGCAGTGGGAAGCCGTGGGCACAGTGCCAGGGAGAGCTGTGCCAGCAGGCGGCAGTGGGAAGGGCTGGGCCGTGGGGTGGGAGATGTTTGTGTTTTCAGTTCCTGCCACCGCCCTAAGCTTCCCTCACATCTGGGGGATCCTTGAGAGATGGTGGACCCTGGAGTTCCTTGCAGAGCCCTAGCTGCCGCGGGTGCTCGTAGGTGTCTGTTCAGAGCTTCTCAAAACTGCGCACAGCTCTGCTGAGAGTTTGGCTAAAATGCAGGTTCTGCTTCGGCAGGAGGGTGGGGCCTGAGACTGAGTTTCCAACATGCTCCCAGCGTATCCATGGAGGACCTGAGCAATGCGGGTTTAGAGCAGTGCTTGCTAATACTTTTTAATTTTATTTTATTATTTTAATTTTTTGAGATGGAGTCTCACTCTGTCACCCAGGCTGCAGTGCAGTCGTGATCTCGGCTCAGTGCAACGTCTGCCTCCCAGGTTCAAGTGATCCTCCCACCTCAGCCACCCAAGTAGCTGGGATTACAGATGTGAGCCACCACACCTGGCTAATTTTTGTATTTTTAGTAGAGACGGGGTTTCACCATGTTGGGCAGGCTGGTGTCGAACTCTTGATCTCAGGTGATCTGTCCACCTTGGCCTTCCAAAGTGCTGGGATTATAGGCATAAGCCACTGCTCCCGGACCGTTTGCAAATATTTTAAAATACAACCCTGGCCGGGCATGGTGGTTCATGCCGGTAATCCCAGAACTTTCAGAAGCTGAGGTGGGTGGATCATGAGGTCAGGAGTTTGAAACCAGCCTGGCCAAGATGGTGAAACCTTGTCTTTACTAAAAATACAAAAATTAGCTGAGCACAGTGGTGGGTACTTATAATCCCAGCTACTCGGGAGGCTGGGGCAGGAGAATTACTTGAACCTGGGAAGTGGAGGTTGCAGTGAGCCAAGATGGCGCCACTGCATTCTAGCCTAGGCGACAGAGCAAGACTCAGTCTCAAACACACACACACACACACACACACACACACACACACACACACACACACACACCTATAATGAAAGCTTCAGGAACTCACTCCCTCGTTTGTCAAGGGTCCCATGGCACAGTAATCAGGACCTATTTGTTGCAAGTGACAAAGTCAAGTCAAGGGTATTCAAATCTCAGCTCCACCACTTCCTAGCTGTGTGATCCTGAGCAAGTCACTTAACCTCTCTGAGCATTAATTTTGAAATCTCTAAAATGGAGGTCACCTTCTGTGGGCAGCTGGATTTCTTTTCTATCTGTAGCAGCCACTGGGGATTCCCCAGGGACCTCGTGCTGCTGTGAGACTGCGTTTTCTGTGCCGCGCAACGGGGTCTCGTCCTGGCGCCTCCACCCTCGGGCCTTTTGCCTTCTGGTTCTGTGAAGTGGCAGCTGCTAGCCACCTCCCGGGCCCTCCTGAAGCTCCACACAGGAATCTGGCCTTCTCCTGGCTCGTCCCTGCTTCCGTTCAAGCCTTTCCCGACTCTCCTGATGGCAACTACTTCCTGCACGGGTGGCCTTGGCAACGTGTGCTGGAAACTGCCCAGCGGCGGATCCTGCTCAGGCGGCGGGCACCACCCTGGGAACTCTGGGCAATGCCTGGTCTGGCCCCTCTGGGTTTAGCATCTGCACCAGGCCAAGCTCCCATGTGTCATGGGACCCTTGACAAACCAGGGAGTGAGTTTCCCAAAGCTTTGTCCTCTGTGGGAGGAAGGATCCTGAAATGTCCCCTAAGCCCCTCTCCCATGGCGTCTATGCCTGGGATAATCCCCGCCGTGAGTGAGAGTGTGACGCGATAGCTGTTCCCTCCAGGGATAATCCCCGCCTTGAGTGAGAGTGTGATGCGATAGCTGTTCCCTCCATCCGGTTATGCCATATGACGAGAAAGTGATGGTGTAATCGCTCCTATGACTACATGACATCATGCGGAGGAACTCCGCCAGCTTTGAAGAAGTCACAGCTCCTGGGTGGCAAGCAGAGGCCTGAGAGCCAATAGCCAGCCCTGGTGACAACCGGCCTGAAGGCAGGACTCCCAAGCCTCCCGGAGGCTGCCTCCTGATGCCTGCTCTGAGAAAGGAATGCTGGCCAGGAGCAGTGGCTCTCACCTGTAATCCCAGCATCTTGGGAGGCCAAGGCAGGCTGATCGCTTGAGCCCAGGAGTTCGAGACCAGCCTGGGCATGTAGTGCACAGGCGTGGAGGTGCACACCTGTGATTCCAGCTACTCAGGAGGCTGAGGCAGGAGGATCTCTTGAGCCCAAGAGCTCAAGGCTGAAGGGGGCTGAGGCCACATCTCTGCACTGCAGTTTGAGGGACAGAGGGAGATCTTGTCTCAAAAATGAAAAAGAAAATAGGAATTGCTTCAAAAGAGCCCTGCCTGACACCGCTGCTCGTCACTCACTGACCCCCTGTGTCTGCAGGAGACGGTGGCAAGTGCGCTCTTCAGTGACGCACATTGTCACACCTGAAAACATCAAAGGTTGGTGCCAAACTCTGCAGTCAAAGACAGCTTCTGGCTGGGTACAGTGGCTCAAGCCTGTAATCCCAGTGCTTTGGGAGCCCGAGGTGGGAGGATTGCTAGAGCCCAGGAGTTCGAGACCAGGCTGGGCAACATAGCAAGACCCCATGTCTATTATTTTTTTAAAAAAACAAAACAAACCTAAAAACAGCTTCTTAACTGCTCTGTCTCCAGGATTTCTGGAAAAAAAAGTAAAAATTCTCAAGCAAAGCATAAGATGTGTCCCTGGTGTGATTGGACTGAATACCCAAATCTACACGGAGCCAAGTGCACCCAGACCCTCCGGCCGGCTCTGCCCACAACCTCAGGTGCCCCGAGCCTTGCCAGCCACACAGCCCTTCCTGTTCCTGGAGCCACCTGTTTCCTTCCCATCTCAGGGTTTCTGCACTGGATGTTCCTCCGCCTGACCCCACCTGCCTGGGGTCTTTGCAGAGCTGGGTCCTCATCCAGTTTTCAGCTGAAGGTCAGCTGCTCAGAGAAGTCTTCCCTGAACTTCAGGTAGAGAAGCCAAGCTCCGCTCGGCAGCGCGAAGCTCTTTCTGCCTTTGCTGCGTTTGTTTGCTTTCTTGTTGACAGTCTTTGCTTCCCAGGAGGATGCCAGGCTGGGTGGAGGGAGCTTGTTCCCCACGACCTTCCGGGAACTCGGAGAAGGCCCAGGTGCGAGGTTGGCTGCCCGAAGGAAGGTGATCACACGCTGTGCTGCGTCTCGGATGGTGCGAGGCCCAGGGGGGCTCCCCGCCCTGGGAGGAGAAGAGAGGGGACCGGCGGGTGTCATTCGATGGTTTCTGTTCTAAGTCGCCCTTCATCTTCAGAGCTGCATTCAGAGGTTGCTGAGATGTTTCCCCCAGGAAGTGAAAAAAAGATTCTTTTAAAAGACAGAGAGTGAGAGAGCGCGCTCAGCCTGAATGTCAGTGGCCTGGGCTCGGGCCAGTGCCGAGGTCGATTTGCGTGGCCCCTGCCCCCAGCTCCACACCCAATGTCTCAGTGGAGTGTGGGGGGCAGAGGCCTGGGACCCCTACTCAGAAGCCTCATGGGTAGGGCTCCTGGTGCTCACCCCTTGTTCCCACCTGCAGCCCTCACTGGGTCCTCTTGGGGCCTAGAGGACATTTGGGAACTAAGTTCTTGTGTTTGGGATGAGGCTGCCTGGCCCAATCTCTCAGCTTTTGCCGTGTCACTTTGGGTGAATTCTCAGGCCAGCAACCCAGACATTCCTGAGATAGCCCCCAGTTCTGCTAACCAACAATCTGAGCCAGGCAGCCCCTGGTGGTGGGCTCTTCAGCAGGTATTCCCTCCTTTCCTCTCAAACCGTCTGGATTTTATTTAGAGGGTGAGTCTCCGTGCCCCATGGAATTGCTCATCATAGACCTAAGGGAACCCTATTTCTTGTTGGTCTAGGGTGGGCATGAGACCAAGTTCTAGCAAGCAAAATGTTAGGGAAACTCTGGGGGCAGATTTTAATAGAGAAATGAGAAGAAGCGCCTCTTGTTGCCTCCCTTCCTGCTTGGCTCATTGGGTGAGGGTGAGGGTGTGTTGTCTGGAGCCACAGCAGCCACTTTATGACTTTGAGGGAAAACATGGCAGACCCATTGAGGATAGTGGAGCTGAAAGCCGGGAAGCTCCTAGGCTCTTGCTGATACTGTGGCATTCTGAAACCACCCCTTCCGAGGCCTTCTGTTATGTGAGTGTCTTACTCAGGCTGCTGTTACTCCAGCAGCCTCCAGCCTTTTTGGCACCAGGGACCACTTCTGTGGAAGACAATTTTCCACAGCCTGTCAGTGAGCAGGATGGTTTCAGGATGAAACCTCCACCTCAGACCACCAGGCGTTAGAGTCTCATAAGGAGCAGGCAACCTGGGTCCCTTGCGTGCGCAGTTCACAGTAGGGTTTGCGCACCTTGTGCGCGGTTCACAGTAGGGTTTGTGCGCCTTGTGCGCAGTTCACGGTAGGGTTTGTGCCTCGGAGAATCTGACACCGCCACTGATCTGACAGGAGGCGGAGCTCAGGTGGGAACCTCGCTTCGCTGCTGCTCATCTGCTGTGCGGCCTGGCTCCTAACAGGCCATGGACTGGCACTGGTCTACGGCTGGGGGGTTGGTGACCCCTGTGCTATACGGTACCATAGACTGGTGGCTTATGAACATCAGAACTATTGCTCAGGCTGGGTGCAGTGGCTCATGCCTGTAATCCCAGCACTTGGGGAGGCCAAGGTGGGCAAATCACTTGAGTTTGGGAGTTTGAGGCCAGCCTGGGCAACATGGTGAAACTTTGTCTCTACAAACAATACAAAAAAAATTAGCTAGGTGTGGTGGTGCGCACCTATAGTCCCAGCTACTTGAGGCTGAGGTGGGAGGATTGCTTGGGCTTGGGAGGTCAAGGCTGCAGTGAGCTGTGGTCATACCACTGCACTCCAGCTGGGGCAATAGAGTGAGACCTTGCCTCAAAAAAAAATTTTTTTTTTAATCTAGTAGCTGGGATTACAAGCATGTACCACCACACCTGGCTAATTTTTTGGTATTTTTATTAGGGATGGGGTTTTACCATGTTGGCCAGGTTGGTCTCGAACTCCTGATCTCAGGTGATCCACCTGCCTTGGCCTCCCAAAGTGCTGGAATTACAGGCATGAGCCACCATGCCAAGCTAAAAAATTTTTTTTATTGCTCACAGTTGTGGAGACTGAGAAGTCCAAGATCAAGTTGCTGGCAGATTCGACATCTGGAGGGGACCCACATTCTAGTTCATAAATAGCACCTTCTTGCTATGTTTTCACATGGCAAGAGTGAGGGAACTCTGGGGTCTCTTTCAGAAGGGTGCTATATGAGGTCATTCTTGTGTCACTATAAAGAAAAGAGGCTTAATTGGCTCATGGTTTGGAGGCTGCACAGGAAGCATGGCATCGGCATCTGTTCCACTTCTGGGGAGGCCTCAGGAAGCTTCCAATCATGGCAGAAGGCAAAGGGGGAGCTGGCCCGTCACATGGCCAGTGCGGGAGCGAGCGGGTGGGGTAGGTGCCACACTGAACCAATCGGATTGTGAGAATTCACTCAGTCACCAGGACAGCACCAAGGGGATGGTGCTAAGCCATTCATGAGGAATCCACCTCAGTGATCCAGTCCCCCCAGTAGGCCCCACCAGGCCCCACCTCTAATATTGCGATTATATTTATTCTGATGTTTTTGAGACAGGGTCTTACTCTGTTGCCCAGGCTGGAGTGCAGTGGTGTGATCTCAGCTCATTTCAACCTCTGTCTGTGGTCCTTCCACCTCAGCCTCCCTTGTAGCTCCAACGACAAGCATGTACCATCCTGCCTGGATAGTGTGTGTGTGTGTGTGTGTGTGTGTGTGTGTGTGTGCAGATATATATTTGGTAGGTATAGGGTTTCACTGTGTTGCCCAAGCTGGTCTCAAACTCTTGGACTCAAGTAATCTGCCCACCTTGACCTCCCAAAGTGTTGGGATTCCAGGCATGAACCACTGTGTCCAGCCTAAAGGATTACATTTCAGTATGAGATTTGGGTGGGGAAAAATATCCAAACGAGATCAGGCACTCATCCCCTTCATGGGAACCCCACCCTTATGACCCAATCATCACCAAATTAGGTGGTTTCTAATACCACCCCACAGGGAGTTAGGATCTAATATGGGAATCTGGGAGAGAGGCAGGCACTCAGTCCCTAGCAATGACAGTAGTAAATTTCCTCATGGCTGTCACTCGAAGCCCAAAGCATCCCAGCTCATCCATGGCTTCTGTGTGTGGGCATCTCTTCTCCCTGGACTCTCTTTCCTGCTTCCTCCCCACTTAACTAGCTAGTTCTTTTGTTTTCAGATGGAGCCTCCCTCTGTCACCCAGGCCAGAGTGCAATGGTGCAACGTCAGCTCACTGCAACCTCTTGGATTCAAGCAATTCTCCTGCCTCAGCCTCCTGAGTAGCTGGGACTACAGGCACACGCCATCATGCCTGGTTAATATTGTATTTTTAATAGAGATAGGGTTTCATCATGTTGGTTAGGCTGGTCTTGAACGCCTGACCTCAGGTGATCCATCCACCTCGCCCTCTCAAAATGGTGGGATTATAGGCATGAGCCATCATGCCCAGCCAACTAGCTAGTTCTTAAAAAGTCATTTCCTCAGGGGAGCCTGCCCTGATTCCCTCTCCACAAGAACAGGTCACACTTCTCTGCCTCACAGTTTCCTGGCATCTCATGCACTGAGAGGCCCTCTAACCCCACGGTTGATAAATGCCAGTCTCACTCCTGAAACTGGAAATACCTCAGGAGCAGCGACTGTACTTGTTTTTGGCTCCTGGCACAGTGCCCAGTGCTTCACACATCCTCAGGTCCTCAGTAAATATTTGTTGAAAGCATGAATGAGTATTCTGGACCTTAAAGATCTCACAGTGCAAAATCAAAATGCGATACTTCAGTACCAGCGGGAATGACTGAAATGATAAAGCCTGATGCCCTCCAGTGCTGGGAGAGTTTGGAGGGCCTGGAACTCACACCGAGCTGGAGGGAATGTAAAATCACCTAACTACACTGGAAAACAGTTTGGGAGTTTCTTCAGTTAATCATACACTTCCAAGATGACCCAGTAATCCCACTTCTGGGCATTTACCCAGGAGTAATGACAGCATCTGTCCTCACAGAGACTCATACACAAATGTTCATTGCTGCTTTGTTGTCATAGCCAAAAACTGGAAATAAACCAACAGCCTATCAACAGGTGAATGGGTCAGCACATGGTGGTGTGTCCTTACAATGAAATATTGATGCACAAGGCAACATAAATGATATGGTCTGGCTCCGTCCCCACCCAAATCTCATCTTGAATTGTGGCTTCCATAATTCCCACCAATCGTGGGAGGGACCTTATGGGAGATGCTTGAATCATGGGGGCAGTTTCCCCCATACTGTTCTCGTGGTGGTGAATAGGTCTCATGAGATCTGATGGTTTTATAAGGGATTTCTCTTTTGCTTGGTTCTCATTCTGTTTCCTGTCTGCCGCCATGTAAGAAGTGCCTTTTGCCTTTTGCCATGATTGTGAGGTCTTCCTAGCCACATGTGTGGAACTGTGAGGTCATTAAACCTCTTTCTCTTTATAAATTACCCAGTCTCAGGTATGTCTTTATCAGCAGAGGGAAAACGGACTAATAGGATAAATGACTCTCACAATACCTATGCTGAATGAGAGAAGAGCCAGGCAAGAAAAGAGGACATTTTGGGAATAGACTGGGGTGGGGACAGAGAATTCAGAGTAGAGGTTTGAGTTCTTACAAAGCCCCATGAGATCATGGGATCTGCCCTGGGACTGTTCTGGTTTCCTTTCCTACGTCTTCTCCGGTCCTCCACCCACTCTAGCCTGCCTTGCCTCTGCTCTGCTTCCTGAACACACCAGGGATGCTTTTACCTCAGGGCCTCCACACTGACCGTTCCCTCTGCCTGGGACACTCTTCCACCAGACCCAAACATGGCTCAGATCTCCGCTGCCTTCAAGTCTCTGCCAAGTGTCACCTCTTCTGAGAGGCCTATCCAAATCTCTTTTCTAGCTAAAAGCGCTCCCAACTGCCCTTTAGTTTCCGTGTTCGTTCTTTGCATTTACCGTCAGGTGGATGTACGCACACACACCTACGCCCAACATGGACATGTCTCAGAGTAACGATGCTAAATGAAAGAAGCCAGTCAAGGAAAGGGGACCGACTGTGGGATTCCGCTGACAGGAAGTGATGCCATTTACACATAGTTTCATTGTCTCCTCCATTTAATTAATTAATTTAGGTTTTGGAGACGGAGTCTTCCTCTGTCACTCAGGCTGGCGTCCAGTGGTGCGACCTCGGCTCACTGCAACCTCCACCTCTCAGGTTCAAGCAATTTTCCTGCCTCAGCTTCCCAAGTATTGAGATTACAGGCGCCCACCACCATGCCCAGCTAAGTTTTGTATTTTTAGTAGAGACGGGGTTTCACCATGTTGGCCAGGCTGCTCTTGAATTCCTGGCCTCATGCGATCCACCTGCCTCTAACCTCCCAAAGTGCTGGGATTACAGGCATGAGCTGTTACACCTGACCTGTCTGCTCCATTTAAAACTGCATTGGCCAAAATAACAGCCACTGGTCACGTGTGGCTATCAGGTGCTTGAAATGTGGCTATCGGGACTGAGGAACTGAATTTTATATCTTCATATCTTTGTTTTAATTAATTTAAATTAAAAATTAAAAGCCAAAGCAGTTTTGCCAACGCAGATGTGAATATTAAGGGAAAATGATTTTTGATACTCTGTTCTTGGAAGACTTTTAAGTCTCTGCGGAACAGCTTCAGTAGATTAATGTACCCTTTCAACTGTCAGTTTTATGAAATGAAATGCAGATCAGATATTTCCGATGAGAATTCAGTGTCCACACTGAGATGGGCTCTGGGTTTGGAATACACAGTGGGTTTCAGAATGTTAGGATGAAACAAATGCGTGTAAATATTGCGGGGATTAATTTTTTATGTGGAGTGCGTGCTGAAATAATATTTTGGATCAATTAGATTACATTAAAATCAATCTCATCTTCTTTTTTCATTTTCTGTTTTTATTTATTATTTTGAGACAGAGTGTTGCTCTGTTGCCCAAGTGGGAGGGCAGCAGCACAATCAGGGCTCACTGCAGCCTCAACCTCCCAGGCTCACGGGATCCTCCTATCTCAGCCTCCGAAGTAGCTGGGACTGCGGGTACCAGTGTCACCATGCCCTGCTAATTTTTAAAATTTTTCATAGAGATGGGGTCTCACTATGTTTCCCAGGCTGGTCTTGAACCCCTGGGCTCCGGTGATCCTCCTGCCTTGGCTTCCCAAAGTGTTGGGTTATAGGCATGAGCCAAGGCGCCCAGCCACATTTTCTTCCTTTTCCTTTTTTAGTTCACGTGGCTGTTGGAAGCGTTGCACTCTGCCCATGGGTGGCATTTTTTTTCTACCAGGCAGGCTGCCCTGGAGCGTCAGCTCCGTGAGGGCAGGGAGTGATCGGCTCAGTCTCCTCCTTTTTATTTATGTATTTATTTATTTTGGGGACAGTCTCATTCTGCCACTCAGGCTGGAGTGCAGTGGTACAATCTTGGCTCACTGCAACGAACCTCCGCCTCCTAGGCTCAAGTGACTCTCATGCCCCAGCCTCCCGTGTAGCTGGGATTACAGCGCCGGCCACCATGCCTGGCTAAATTTTGTATTTATATTTGTATTTGTATTTTTTTTGAGTTGGCATCTCACTCTGTTGACAGGCTGGAGTGCAGTGTTGCAATCTTGGCTCACTGCAACGTCTGCCACCTGGGTTCAAGTGATTTTCCTGCCTCAGCCTCTGGAGTAGGTGGGATTGCAGACGTGTGCCACCATGCCCACATAAATTTTGTATTTTTGGTAGAGATGGGGTTTCACCATGTTGGCCAGGATAGTCTCGATCTCTTGGCCTTGTGATCCACCTGCCTCAGCCTCCCAAAGTGGTGGGATTACAGGCGTGAGCCACTGCACCTGGCCTCAGCTCCCTTTTTTAGTGTCAGCATCTAGAACCCAGCCTACCGTGTGCCCTGGGGGTCTTGGTTCTTCCCAATGGAAAGAACTGTCCTTAATTTGCTGACCCTGGGCATCTGGCCTTGTAACCAGGGCACTCCCAGCCTCCAGGCAGAACAGAGCTGCTGAGAGAACACTGGCAGGGTGACTCAGTTCCCGTGTGGGAAAGAGGAACTTGGGTGTTTGCTCTGGACCTTGTCATCTCTGCCCCAGAGTGGCTCCTACCAGGTGGCATTGGCCAAGCGCCTCTTTTCCCCTGCCCGCCCCAGGGCCGGTTGCTGAACCTCCTCCCTGTTGGCTGAGGAAATGGTTTGCATCATTTTTGTGCCCGAGGCCTGGGGGCGTGTGAAGTTCAGATTCACCGGAAGGCAATCAGCCTTTGTCCTTGTTCATGAGACACAAATCAATACCACATTGATCCAAAGGAGACTTGGCTTCCTCTCCAAATGCCTCGGAGCAGGAATTGCTCTACCCGCGGTGGAGGGGGATAGGGAAAAGCCGGGATACTGGTTGGATGAGGATTTGTGCATATTGGCTTTTTTTTTTTTTTTATCATGCTAAAAATTGTGGTTTACTATAATATGTACATCACAGGAAATTTACCATTTTAGCCATTTTTAAAGGTACAATTTGGTGGCACGAAGCACACTCACGTTGCCGTGCCACCATTGCCACCATCCATTTCCAGAACTTCTCCATCCTCTCAATTCACTGGCATTTAAGACTTGGGGGAAGCCGGGGCAGGGGTGGGGTTTTGGTGGGGGAGGGGCTGACACTGGAGGATCGTGGGAGAATCCGGGTATCCCAGCATGGACTGGGTTTCCTCCCTGGCATCTGTTCAGGTTCAAGCCTTCAGGAAAAGCAGGACGTTCACACGTGGATAATTCCAGTTTGGCTTAATGCAGGGGCTACTTCCAAAAGTGTGGGCAGGAATAGAGGAACCCTGGGCTGGAAATGGAGGCGATGTCACCACCCTTGGATTGGAAGGGAGGAGAGAAGAGACAGTTCCAGAAAGCCAGGAGCAGAGGGAATGTAGGAGGGGCCTTCTTGAGAGGAGAGGTGCCCTTGGGTGGCCTGAGGGAGCCCTTGACCTCACTCGTGTCCTGCTGGGCTGCCCCATTGCCAAGTCCACCCAGAGGCAGAGAGCAGTGGGCTGTGGATGCGGGGAAGGTGGGTCGGTTTCAGGGGCAGAGGGTCGGTGGGGAAAGGAAGAGAGAGATCTCCTGGCCGAGCAGAAGATGCAGCCCACAGGGTCTGATTGGTTTCCTGGTGTAGTGAGCACCTGAGTGGGTCTCCACAGCCTCTGCTCCTCCTCCTCCGGGTGACAGTCCTGATTTCCATGGGGGATCCAACCTTCCACTCTCGGTCCAAAGATGGTGCACCGAACTCCAGGCCAGTGATTTGGATCTGAGCCAGTGGGCTTACTACTGACCCTTGATTGGTTTAAGATGGCCAATCAAGGTTGATCTTGGAGCATTTGCTGTCTGCAGTACCCTGAAGGGACATCTCTTTCCTGCTGGACTCAGGCCTGGGGGATGTGGCGTAAAGCTCCTGGCAGCCATCTTGCCACCATGTGGCATCTATGAATAAAGCTACCACGGAGGAGAGGACAGGCCAGAGAGGGAAGGAGAGACCCAACCCCGTGACATTAGCTAAGCTCCTGGATCCAGCCATGCCTGAAGCTGATACTATTCCTGGAATTTAAAGAACTTAAATTCCAGAGCCAATAAACCTCTCTTTTTGCTTAAGCCCATTTGACTTGCACTGGTTTGCAGGAAAGTTTCCTCACATTATCAGTTTTTTCCTTTTTTCATTTTAAGCAAACTGTAGCTCTGGTTCTGGCATTCTCAGGGAGTTTTTAAAAGTTCAGCAAGAGTGCTGAGTAAGCAGCAGATGTGGATAGCAGCAAGCCATCTTCTGCTTCTGATCTTTTGGTCAGCATTATTTTACCATCGAGCCAGGCAAAGGGCCTGGAGAGGGTGGGGTCCATCGAGGCCTGTCCAGCCGAGCTGAAGCGGCACAGTGAAGGTCAGTGCCGTTCACTCTGACCTGGCGTCCGGTGCCCCAGGGGAGGTAGGTGGTCTGCTCCTCATTCATTGCAAGGGTCTGAACAACCTGCATCCCTCACTGAGTCTCAGTGTCTGCCTTTGTGAAATAGCCTAACAAGAGGAAGAAAAAAGAAAAAGCCCAGCAGCCCACCCCTGGTAAGCCCCAGAGAAGTGACAGAGTGCAGGGTTAAGAGCACAGCACAGGCTCTGGACTTGAGTCCCGGCTAAGCCACTTCCTCGCTGTGCAGCCTTGGACACACTACTTCACCTTTCTGTGACTCAGTTTCCTTGCCTAGAAAATGAGGCTGATGATAACATTTCTTTACTCATTGTATTATCAAGACTTATCAGTGCCTTTAATATATCAATGTGTATTATGAATTTCTTCACTTATTGGTTTGCCATGGGGACTAAGTGACAACAGATGAAGCCCTCAGAGCCGTGCCAGAAACATGGTAAGCACTCAATAAACAGCAGCTGCTGATTTCACCCAGAGGCTGGTAGACAGTGTTACCACTGGCACTGCCATTATCTCTCACACTCTTGGCGGTTCTCTGTAAAATCTCACTGACTTCCCTCCCAATGCATCTAAGGACCAGTTGCCTCTTGCTTCTCACCCAGCACCAGACAAGTTATTTAACCACCAAGTGGCCCAGTTTCCTCATCTGCAAAATGGGGCATTAACGGTTCTTACTACCCAGGGTTCTCATTAGGATTAGTTGAGAAGCCACTGAGCTGTGCTTACTTAGCACAAACCCATGCACGTGCAAGGGCTGAGCGCTAATATTAATAACAGTGTTACATTCGCGACATATATAACGCGATATTAACAGTGTTACATTCGCGACATATATAACGCGATATTAACAGTGTTACATTCACGACATATATAACGCGATATTAACAGTGTTACATTCGTGACATATATAACATAATATTATTAACAGTGGTATATTAAGAATGCCCTGTTATTAATGACAGTGTCACCACTCCCAGTTATCACAGAGAAAAAGCATGGGGAAGTGTGTAATTCCGGTAGGCACTGGAGCCTGGGGGTCAGTTCCTTCACTCCGTCCTAGAGTATTAAGGAAAATAATAAATTAGGCCGGGCACAGTGGCTTACACCTGTAATCCCAGCACTTTGGGAGGCTGAGTCAGGTGGATCACAAGGTCAAGAGTTCAAGACCAGCCTCGCCAACATGGCGAAACCCCATCTCTACTAAAAAATTTAAAAATTAGCTGGGCATGGTGATGCATGCTGGTAATCCCAGCTACTCAGTAGGCTGAGGCAGGAGAATTGCTTGAACCAGGACCTGGGTGGTGGAGGTTGTAGTAAGCCGAGATCATGCCACTGCGCTCCAGCCTGAGCTACAGAGTGAGACTCCATCTCAAAAAAATAAAAAATAAAAAATAAAAAAATGAAAATATATATGCATTGGTAATCTTTTGTTTTTTACTTTTTTTGTTATTTATTTATTTATTTATTTTTTCTTCTTTGCATTGTAATTCTTAAAAGAGAAAGGAGATGGTTGGACTTTCACCCATGAGGCATTTTTAGCAGAAAAGCATCAACTTGAGCTTCATGTCTGCTCCTGCTCCTGCTCCTGCTCCAGCAGCAACTTCTTGGCATTAACCAGTCTGTAGTCCCAGCTACTCGGGAGTTTGAGGCATGAGAATTGCTTGAACCTGGGAGGCAGAGGTTGCAGTGAGACAAGATCTTGTCGCTGAACTTCAGCCTGGTGACAGAGTGAGAGTCCATCTCAAAAAAAAAAGAACAGTGTTCCTCAAAAGGCATTGAAGTGGTTTCTGTTGCCCCCCCACCACAGGACTTATCAGTGCCTTTAATACATATGTGTGTGTTGTGCATTTACAAGCAGAGGTGTGAACATGCAATTTTCCGTGGCCTCTTTTTCACAGAGCATGTGTGTGCTTCAGTGGGTATGCTGCAGGGCATCCTGGATTAGGGAAGATGACTGCAGGTGCTCAGATCCTGGAGTCTAATACAATTATGATGTCACCTCTGTAACGCTCGCCCCTGCCAGCTGCAGTTAGGAGGGAGTGGTGATCCTGTGTGGCTGGAAAGAAGATAAAAACTCAACAATTTAAAGACCCAGTTGTGTTGGGCACATTGTCAGAACCCAACGAGAAGTTGATTGATTAGTAAAGCATATAAAAGTATTTTGACACAAACAAAGTTCTACCACCTGAGGGAAGAGTGAGGAGCCCGGAAGAGTGAGTTATTGGGTGAAACAGAAGAGGAATCTACAGAGTAACGTTGGTCCTTCCAGTTCTCCCAGAAGAACATCATGTGACTACGGGGCCAGAAGATTCTGTGCCAGGGATCAGCAGAAAGCTATGGGCAAGCTTGGGGCAAGTGCACAGATGTGACTCAAGGCATTCATCACCTATGGCTATGAAACAAAATGCCACAAAGTTAGCAGCTTAAGATGACACCCATTTATTATTTCGCAGTTTCTGTGGGTCAGGAGCCTGGACATACCTTAGCTGGTTTCTTTGCAAGGCTGCCATTAAAGTACTGGCTGGGACTGGGTCTCATCTGAAGGCTCGACTGGGGAGTGTTGTGCTTCAAGCTCACATGGTTGCTGGCAGGATTCAGGTTCTTGTGCCTGTCAATCAGGGGAACCAGTTCTTATGGGCTGAACTGTGCCCCCTCCCAAATTCCTTTGCTGAAGTCCTAAGCCCCAGTACCTCAGAGTGTGACTGTAGAGATAGGTCTTTGAAGAAGTAATGAAGTTAAAACAAGGTCATTAGGGTGGGCCCAAATCTGCTATGACTGGTCTATCAAATAAGATTAGGATGCACACACAGGAAAGGCTGCAGAAAGACACAGACGGCCATCTGCAAGCTGAGGAGAGAGACTTCAGAGGAAAAGAACAGTGCCAACACCTTGATCAGGGCTTCTGGTCCCTAGAACTGGCAGCAAGTCAGCGTCTGCCTGGTAAGCCGCCTCGGCTGTGACACTTGTCATGGCGGTCCTAGCCAACGAATGCACCGACCATCCCAGTTTGCTCAGGACGGAGGGGCTTCAAGGATGCAATCCTTTCAACCCTGAAACCGGGACAGTCCTGGATAAACCAGGAGGGTATTTCCAGGGATGTGGGACTTTCCGGTGCTAAAGCTGAGAGAGCCCAGGCGGGCTGGAAGGAGTTGGTTACCCTCAGTTACTGTGGGACTGCAGGGCTCAGATTCTCGCTGGCTTTGGGCCAGGGGCTGCCCTCTATTTTTAGCTGGTCGTTGGTGGGGGCCACCCCCAGTTCTCTGTCACGTGGGTCTTCCAATGTACCCAGTCACTCCATCAGAGCCAGCAAGGGAGACAGCCTCCTAGCAAGACAGACAGACAGACACTGGTAGGTCCTGCAAGTGACATTCCATCACCTTGGCAAGAAGCAAGCCTTGCGTAGGTCCAGCCCATACTCAATGGGAGGAGATGACCAAGGGCGTGCACAGCAGGAGGCAGAGGCCACTGGGGCCTCCCGGGAGTCCACTCCATGTTTGCTGATTTCATCTTTAGGGTTGTTCAATCAGTCGTAAAAGCTAACAGTCTATGGTGCCTGCCATGTGCGAGACAGTACTCTGAGGATTTTAGATGTACTAACTCATTTAATCTGGCCCCAGTCAGGAGAGTGTAGGTCTTGCTGCAGTAACAAATGATCCCCAAAGTCCAGCTTAACAAACAACCATCATAGTTTATGTCTTGTCCCTTGTGGGTGGCACAGGTAGCTGTTCTCTTGGCAAACTGCAGTCATTGTAGGAAGGGAAGGGAATGAAGTGAATCATGGTGAATTGCGTACTGGGGTGGAGAACATGTGATCCTTTGTGTGCTGGGAAAGGGAACCAGAAAGTGAGCAGATGTTTGGGGGAAATTCACACATTGCTATCCTCACCAGCTTTTAGTTAGGAACAATTATTATCCACATTTTTCAGATGAGACCATCAAGGCCCAAAGAGGTTAGATAACTTGTTCAAGGACACACAGCTTTTAAGCTTCTAAGCAAAGACATCTGATGTCCTCAGGAAAACCATCACATTTCTCATTCATTCCAGGACTATCTGATGATCTGTTCTGGGACACACGCACTGCCCTGACTGCACAGCAGGCTGATGGCTTGGAGTGTGTGGAGCTGTGAGGGCCCCCGGCCCCCTCCCCTTGTTCCTTCCACAGCTCAGCTGAGATCACTGTGTGATTTCCTGTTAACCTTGTAATAATTTATGGCGAATCTAATGTGCCCGTCGCTGGGTGAGCTCATCCAAATCCCCTTCTATTGTCTGAGCCTCATACCGGGAGACGTCCTCAGAGGCCCCTGGGATCATCGCCAGGTGATTTATGGCTCCAGCTTCCCCAAGGATTGAAGCCGACCCAGTTGGAGGCTTGCCGTGCTCAGGAGAGACGGCGGAGAAAGACCTGGTTGGTTGGTTTTATCCCTGGAGGAGAACAAACCTGAGGAGTGAGGATTTGCAGAAGCTCAAGCCAGACACTGAGTTATATTTGCTGCTGCCGCGTCCTTAGAGAAAAGCCTGTTTGGGCTGCAGATGGCTGACAGGCATCTCGAGCTTGCCACTGTGTTTAACACCGACCTCAGGCCTGCTCTCCACTGCCGGCTTCTCTGAGAAGGGTCACCTCCCCTCCTCGAGGTGGACTAAACACCTCAGAGTCATCCGACTGCTTCTTTTCTCTCATGCCCGAGTCGGATGCATCAGCAAATCCTGATGTTTTTCTCTTCCAAACACACCCAGAGTCTGCGGACTTCTCACCACCGCCACCTCTCCCCACCCCAACCAGCTTCCAGCTGCCATGATTGCTCGCTGGAATGGTGCAGCAGTCCAGGTCCCTGGCCTCTCAGCTGCCACCCTGGACCCCCGAGGCTGTTCTCCACACAGCAGCCAGAGGGATCCTATTAAATCCCAAGTCAGAGGAGGCAGCTCCTCTTCTCAAATGCCTGCCATGGCTCCCACTTCCCCTGGAGTAGACACCAAAGTCCTTCTGTGACCTCACAGCCCCACACACTCTGGCCTCCTGGAGCATCTGTCCCTGTGTCATCTCCCACTCCTGGAGCATCCGTCCCCTGCGTCCTCATCTCCCGCTCCTGGAGCATCTGTCCCCTGCGTCCTCATCTCCCACTCCTGGAGCATCTGTCCCCTGCGTCCTCATCTCCCACTCCTGGAGCATCCGTCCCCTGCGTCCTCATCTCCCACTCTTGGAGCATCCGTCCCCTGCGTCCTCATCTCCCACTCCTGGAGCATCTGTCCCCTGCGTCCTCATCTCCCACTCCTGGAGCATCTGTCCCCTGCGTCCTCATCTCCCACTCCTGGAGCATCTGTCCCCTGCGTCCTCATCTCCCACCACTGACCTCCTTGCTCACTTAACATCAGCGGTGCTGGCTTCCTTGCAGTTCATCAAAGTTGCCAGGCGTGGTCCAGTCTCCAGAACTTCGCATTGGCTGATCCCTCTCCCTTAGATGCTCGTTGCTCGTAACCTTCCGTCTTTCAGGTGCAGTGACTCCTTTCTCAGCAGGACCTTCCCTGCCACTCCACTCAACATTGCACCCCCTTGCATCCCACACCCACCGCCCTGCTTCATTTTCTGACCTTAGCCCTCATCAGTGTCTGCATAGTGCGGTGTTTCTATATTTATCACATGTTTTCTCCAGGTACTTAAATGTCCGCGTCATAGGGGCAGGGATGCTTCCTATCTTGCTCCCTGCTGTATTCGCAGTGCCTAGAAGGCTCTGGCACACAGTAGGTGCTCGCTAAACGTCTGCTGGATGTGTGGATTCAGCGATGAGCTCAGCACCTACAGTGTGCTTGGGACCCACACAGCCGAGGCTGGCATCCGAGGAGCAGAGGCAGGCAGCTCAGCGTGTGAGCTGTGAGTGGGACACACCCAGGTTCACATCCTGACTCTGCAACCAAGGGCAGAGGGCGCGTGACACTGGATGAGTCGCCTGACCCCTCTGAGCCTCAAGTTGCCCCATCTGAAGAACGGAGTGGTAGTGCTGTTTTCCTTGTGGGATCACTGAGGGGCTTCACGGAGGGGTCTTTGTGGGGCTCTGGGAGAAGTGCTTCCCGTGGGAAGAGGGGCGGAACCAGTGCCTGCCACCCTGATGGCTTTTAGTTTATGTCGCTGGAGGAAGACGGAAAAGCGTGTGAATGCACCTGCTCGACCTTCCAGAGGCAGAAGTCCTGCCGGCGCGCCACAGGAAAAGCAGAAGCTGCCACGAGTTGCTTTGCGTCGCAGTCAACAAAGTGTCAGGTTCTGTCGCTAAGTTGACACCTGTGAATTTTCTTTTTCATTTTAGGAGATTTTGGGTCACAAGCGCAGTTTGGTCACGTGGATGAATTGTACAGTGGTGAAGTTTTCCTTCTGAGCTTTCAATGCTCCCATCTGCCAAGCTGTGTACATTGTATTCCACACGTAGATTTCTATCCCTCATCCTCCTCCTGCCCTCCTGCAGGATGCTCCATAATCCGTCATATCACACACTGTCTCATAGATGCAATTTACTCCAAGGACTCCATCCCTCCTTAAGACACATTTCAAACTTCATGACCTGCAACAAACACCTTTAAATATTAGGGCAGGCTGGCACGCTGGCTCAAGCCTGTAATCCCAGCACTTTGGGAGGCCGAGGCGGGCAGATCACCTGAGGTCAGGAGTTGGAGACCAGCCTGGCCAACACGGTGAAACCCCATCTCTACTAAAAATACAAAAATTAGCTGGGTGCGGTGGTGCACACCTGGAATCCCAGCTAATCTGGAGGCTGAGGCAGGAGAATCGCTTGAACCCGGGAGTTGGAGGTTGCAGTGAGCCGAGATCACGCCACTGCACTCCAGCCTGGGCGACAAGAGCAAAACTCATCTCAAAAAAAAAAAAAAAAAAAGGAAAAGGAAAAAAGATATATAACAACTACATTTATTTAAGAATGTATTCCAATACCAAATGGCAAATTTCAACAATGAAAAACCCTATTGTTTTTGTATCAACATAGATTCTAAGGCCCCGTGTGCACAAACCTAGGTGCAAAGGCCCCAGACACTTAGTACTTAGTACCTGGGTACTAAGCCTAGTACCCACTAGTTATTTTTCCTGCTCCTCTCCCTCCTCCTCCCTCACCTTCAGGTAGGACCCAGTGTCCGTTGTTCCCCTCTGGGTGTCCACATGTTCTCCTCTTATAAGTGAGAATATGCAGGACTTGGTGTTCTGTTCCTGCATTAGTGTGCTGTGGATAATGGCCTCCAGCTCCATCCGTGCTCCTGCCAAGGACATGCTTTCATTTTTTCTTTGGCTGCCTAGTATTCCATGACACCTTTCAATTTCGATTTTGCCATTGGCTTTTCTATTTCAGAGCCACATCTTCTATGTTTAAGGCCTCGGTCATGGTCGCAGGCCCTTGATGCTGGAAAGCTCCGACTGCCGTGCACACAGGGCCAGTGGTGGTGGTGACTGGGGTTAGTGCTCAGAGTCCCTTGCTTATGTCACAACTCCCTCCTCAGCCCCACGCCTTCTCTACTCTGCAGGCAAACCTCTCGCCACAGACCCTTCGCACCTGCGGAGCCCTCGGCCTGGGATGTTTTTCCTTCTCTCCAAGAGAGCATTACCACTTGTCCCTCAAACGCCAGCTCTGTCGTCATCCTCATCTCCTTGGGGAAGCTCCCTCACCCCCAAGGCTGGGTGAGGCCCTGTGTTCCAGGCGTCCACAGCACAAGCACCTCCCGCTCAGGCTCCTGGCACAGCTGACATTTACATGCATGACCCCATGTCTCGAGCCCCCGACACACACCGTGGGAGCCACAAAGGTCAGGACTCGTCTGGTTTTGTGACTTGCTGGGTGCCGGTTCCAGTGCTGGGAGGTGCTCCGTGCACATTAGCAGAATGCATGACGAGTGCCCACACCTGGTGTCTAATAAACAGTGGCCTCTTCAGGCCAGTGGCACCCACTGGCACGAGTATGTGAGGGCACCATATTGCAGAATTGACCTCATCTTCCTTCCCTGTGTGCGCACCCTCCCATTCCTCCCATGGTGGGGGTGAGGTTTCTTTTTCTACCCCCTGACATTGGCTTTAAGCAAAAGCATGAAGCCGACAAGGGCATGTGCTGGGTCTGTGCGTGCGCATCTGGGGACCTCCGGTGACTGTGCTTGCTTTTTTGCTCCTCTTCCTTTGCCATAAGGAGAATGTGCTGAGTGACCACTGGTCCCACAGAGAGGGTGAGAGACGTGTGGGGCTGAGCCACACCTGGATCAGCCGCCCTGCGGCTGCCGAATCCAGGTGAGGTCGTCAGAGCCCAGCGAGTGAGCCAGCCTACATCAGCCAGGCCAGCACCTGCCAACGCACCAGCCAAGTACATAGTGACTGTTGTACACACTGAGGTTCTGTGGCTGGTTGTTAAGCGGCACATAGCAGGTGCTCAATAAATAGCTATCGAATATTTGAGCATACAGCCAGAGCTCCATAAAAGACATCCAATAAAGCCCCAGCACTGTGCCTGGGACCCAGGAGGCGCTCAAGACACAGTGCTCCCTTCTCCCCACTTCCTCCTCTCAGAGAGGCCGACATTTGAGACATCGTGGCAACCTTTACAGCCCACACTCTGCTATTATAACGGGACACCCTGAAGCCCCCAGCCACCCCCTCGGCAGCCCTCGGTAGAACGGGGTCTGTGTCTTTCTCTCGGCCACTTCTGACCAAGAGTCTTGTTCCCAGTCGTGGTGACGAAGCCAGGGTCTTCCCAGAGGGAGCCCCTGCAGGCCCCCACTCAAGGGTGGTGCCTTGTCTCTGCAGGAAAGCAGATTGTTCTCTGCTGGACTCCTGCTGTTTACTGTAAATAATCAAATGGGATCCTCTCTCTTCCTCCCTCCCATCCCTTCACAGGCGGAAGCCATCTTTATTTCGACAGCAAGTCCTTGTCATCAGCCCTTTGGGCAGGGGACACGGCCAGCACTGCCTGGGAACCCACGGTTTCATGTGTACACAGTGATTCTTCCAGCCTCAAGGGCAGGGAATGAAACCCGGAGTTATGCCTCCAGATGCCTCTGCTCCCTACTCTCTAGCCACCAAGAAAATTGTGGTGGGCAAGGTGGCTGCTCTCTGAGGTCAGAGCCCCCGCAAGGCATGGGTGCTCTCTGCATTTTACAAGCCAAGGCGGCTTCAGGTGAGCCAGGCCTTCAGGGCAGGGCCCACGGAGCAGGAACGTCCTGAGGCTCAGGGCTCCAGCCACCAGTTCTCTCTGTTGGGTCTCAAACCAGATTATCTGCAGGCTTCTGCAGGACCCTGCGAAAGAGGCCTCTCCCCTGCCCTGTGGAGAGAAGGGGATGGGAGGCAGGAGTTGTAGTCTGTGCCCCGCATGTCCCCTGCACCCTCACCCTGCACAATCGTGGCCCAGACAGAGCTCCTCTCTGCGCCTAGGTCCCCTTGTCTCAGGAATGGAATTTCTTTCTTTTATTCTTTTTTTTTTAGATGGAGTCTCACTCTTGTTGCCTAGGCAGGAGTGCAGTGACGCGATCTTGGCTCACTGCAAACTCTGCCTCCCAGGTTCAAGCAATTCTTGTGCCTCAGCCTCCTGAGTCGCTGGGATTACAGGAGCGCACCACCACGCCTGGCTAATTTTTGTGTTTTTAGTAGAGTCAGAATTTTACCACATTGGCCAGGCTGGTCTCGAACTCCTGATCTCAAGTGATCTGCCCACCTCAGCCTCTCAAGTGCTGGGGTTCTAGGTATGAGCCACCAGGCCTGGCCGAGAACAGGGCTTCATCTATTTCTCATTAACTTGCTGATGGCTTCGTTCAGGATTCACCTCGGCAGCCAGCTCCCCCTTCACCTGGTTTCAAATCCCAGCCCCCCTGACCTAGCTCCAGCACCCCGGAAGCAGAGCCAGAGAGACAGGTTTGTACAGGAAAGGGACGGAGGGCGCCTCAGCCTGGGCCCACGAGGGTCTCTGATGTGTGAACTGCACCAGGGTTTGCCCCATCTGTAGCCAGGTGGTCAGGGGGTGTGTGTGTGAGTGTGTGTGTGTGTGTGGTCAGTGTGTGTGTGTGTGTGTGTGGTCAGGGTGTGTGTGTGTGTGTGTGTGTGTGTGAGTGAGAGAGAGAGAGAGAGAGGAAGTTTTTTGCTTGTTTGTTTTGCTTTTTGGGACAGGGTCTCACTGTCTTGCCCAGGCTGGAATGCAGTGGCACCATCTCAGCTCACTGCAGCCTCCACCCCCAAGGATCAAGCGATTCTCCTGCCTCAGCCTCCTGAGTAGCTGTGACTACAGGAGTGTACCACTGTGCCTGGATTTTTTTTTTTTTTTTTGGTAGAGACAAGGTCTCGCTATGTTGCCCAGGCTGGTCTCTAACTCTTGGCCTCAAGCAGTCCTCCTGCCTTGGTCTCCCAAAGTGCTGGGATTACAGGCATGAGCCACTGTACCCAGGCTTGCTTTAATTGTGGTAAAATACACATAACATAAAATGTAGCACTTTAGCCATTTTTAAAAGCACAGTTCAGTAGCATTAAGGACACTCCCAGTGCTGTTTGGCCATCACCACTCTCATTCCAAAAGGTTTTCATCACCCCAAGCTGACTCTGTCCCCATTAAGCGAGAACTCCCATTCCTGTGCCCCAGCCCCTGGTAAGCGCTGACCCATGGTGTGACTGTGAATCTGCCTGCTCCAGGCGCTTTATTTAACTGGAATCATGCAAGTGGCTTCTTTCACTCAGCATCATTCTTCAAGGTTCATCCACGTTGGAGCCTGAGTCGGAATTTCCTTCCTTCCTGCTGCGATTTTGTTTTGAATAGACTTTACTTTTCAGAGCAAGGTGAGTTCACCACCGAGTCCTTCCTCTTCACGGCTGAGCACCGTCCCGGCGTGGGGGTGCCCTCGTGCTTACCTGTCATCTAGTGCTGGGTATTTGGGCTGTTCCCACCAGTTCCCACCGTGACTGGTCCTGCTGTGAGTGCCTGTGC
The DNA here is from genome assembly GCA_031835075.1 of Saguinus oedipus. Lineage (NCBI taxonomy): Eukaryota > Metazoa > Chordata > Mammalia > Primates > Cebidae > Saguinus > Saguinus oedipus. Next base: position 133,444,919 of record CM063177.1, on the reverse strand, counting down.
ACCAGGATCTGTCCCAGTCCCTCCTCTCAGGGGCCAGGCTTCTGCCCTCCCCTCCACCCCACCCCCACCCCGTCAGCCGTTCTGGTCCCTGGCTGTGCCCAGGAGACACTCCCACTTGGATGAAGGCCGGTGCTCCTGGCGGTGCTCAGGGTCAAGGGGGCCAGCAGGGGAGTCCGGGTGCTGCCAGGAGTGCCTGGCGTCCCCGCATTCCTCCTGCCGTCTCTGCTCTGTTACCCCCAGTACTTCTCACCTTCTGACATCTCCAGCATGCGCTGGCTTCTTGGGTTTCTTGTTCACTTGTTCACCATACAAAGCACCCAAGGCTGCGGCTGTGTCTATTTTGTTCACGGCTGGAGCCACCCTTCCTGACACATAGGCTCAATAAATATGCATGGGATGAATGAGTAGCATGTGCTGGGGGCTGCACTAGGCGGGCGCGCGCACACACACACACACACACACACACATGATCTCTCGGAATCCCGCTGGAACTGTGGTGTCACTGCCCATTCCTCAGAGAAGTAAACAGAGGCTCAGGAACATTGAGTGAATTCCCTGAGGTCACAGAGCAGAGACAGGGCTGCCCCACACCCAGCACTTGCTTTTCCCAGCCAGGATGCTCGGCCTGTCTACATGACGAGCTGGACACCTGTCAGACACATGTCAGACAAATTCATCTCCGTGTCCTTGGACAAAGAGAACTTCTGTCCACAGGCAATGGCCAGGCTCGTAAGTGTGGGGACCCAAGTCTGCAGTTTCCACGAATTAAAAAAAATAAAAATCCCAGCACTTTGGGAGATTGAGGGAGGCAGATCACTTGAAGTCAGGAGTTTGAGATCAGCCTGGCCAACATGGTGAAACCCCATCTCTACTAAAAATACAAAAATTAGCTGGGCGTGGTGGTGGGTGCCTGTAATCCCAGCTACTCAGGAGGTTGAGGCAGGAGAATCGCTTGAACCTGGGAGGCAGAGGTTGCAGTGAGCCGAGATTGTGCCATTGCACTCCAGCCTGGGTGAGAGTGAGATTCTGTTTCAAAAAAAAATTTTTTTAATTTTTAATTTTTTAGATGCAGGGTCTCACTGTCGCCCTGCCTGGAGGGCAGTGGCGTGGTCACAGCTCACAGCAGCCTCGAATTGCTGGGCTCAAGTGATCCTCAGCCTCTCAAGCATCTGGGACCACAGGGTGCTTGCCACCATGCCCAGCTAATTAAAATTATTATTTTTTTTGGTAGAGACAGGGTCTCACTATGTTGCCCAGGCTGGTCTTGAACTCCTGGCCTCAAGCGATCTTCCCACCTGTGAGCTTTCGAAAGCACTGGGACTACAGGCTTGAGCTAATTCATGCCCCTCTTAATGCGATCATCTCACCATGCTGAGGGAGATTCTAGTGGCCAAAGTTAAACATTTAAAAAAATCTGAGGTGGGTGAGGTGGCTCACGCCTGTAGTCCCAGTGCTTTGGGAGGCCGAGGTGGGCGGATCATCTGAGGCCAGGAGTTCAAGACCAGCCTGGCCAACATGGTGAAGCCCCATCTCTATTAAAAATACAAAATTTAGCCTGGTGTGGTGACAGGCACCTACATAGTCCCAGCTACTCAGGAGCCTGAGGTAGGAGAATTGCTTGAACCTTGGAGACGGAGGTTGCAGTGAGCCGAGATGGTGCACTCCAGCCTAGGTGACAGAGGGAGACTCTGTTTAAAAAAAAAAAAAACTACAGAGGAACAATGCATGGTAAGGATGGTAAGGTGCAGTGAATGATGGACTGCGGCAGACGCCTGCTCATTTCCACCACGGCGTTAGCACTTAGACCAGGATGTGGGAGATTTCCATGACCCAGGAGTTCCCTCATGCCCCACGATCAACTCCTGTCCTCGGGGTAACCGTGATAGAGACTCTGTCACCACAGACGCTCCCTGCCGTTCCAGAGCCTCCCACAGCGGACTGCAGTGTGTGAACTCCCACCGCCCTAGGATCTCACCTCGTCTGCACATCCTCACCAGGGAGCGTCGCCCTAGGATCTCACCTCGTCTGCACATCCTCACCAGGGAGCGTCGCCCTAGGATCTCACCTCGTCTGCACATCCTCACCAGGGAGCGTCGCCCTAGGATCTCACCTCGTCTGCACATCCTCACCAGGGAGCGTCGCCCTAGGATCTCACCTCGTCTGCACATCCTCACCAGGGAGCGTCGCTCTTGCTGTCCTGGAAGCTGAGGTTCATGCTTGCTAATTTCCATGTGGTTTTCGATTACATGATTAGCTCGTCATTTGTTTTTCGTTCTAGGGCTGATGGACGTTGGGATTGTTTTCAGCATGGGGCTATTACAGGTCGAGGTGATATAGACGTTCTGATCCAGGTCCTCTGATGAACGGACACCCCCATTTTGCTTGGGAGTGTACTTGGGGATGGGGTTGCTGGGCCACAGAGTAGTCAAGTTCTTAGATTCAGGTTGTAATTTACACTCCCACCTGTAACTTCTCATCAGTGCTTGATATTGCCCGTGAAAGGCACTTTTTTTTTGAGGCAAGGTCTTGCTCTGTTGCCAGGCTGGAGTGTAGTGTCGTAATCATGGCTCACTGCAGCCTCGAATTCCTGCACTCAAATGATCCTCCTGCCACAGCCTCCCAAGAAGCTGGGACTTCAGGCTGCCGCTACCATTCCCAGCTAATCACATTTTTTTTTTTTAAAGAGATGGGGGCTTTACTATGTTGCCCAGGCTGATCTTGAACCCCTGGCCTCAAGCAATTCTGCCTTGGCCTCCCAAAGTGCTGGGATCACAGGTGTGAGCCACCATGCCCAGCCTAAAGTTCTGTATTTTTGATACAATATGTGCAATGGACTGAATGTTTGTGTAACCCCTCCCAACAAATTCACACGCTGACACCCTGGCCCCAGCACGAGGGCCTTAGAGGGTGGGGCCTTTGAGGGATGGTTAGGGCATGAGAGTAGAGCCTTCACGATGGGATCAGTGCCCCTTATAAAAGTGACCCCAGAGAGCTCTCTCAGCCCTTTTTCTGCCCCGGGCAGACTCAAGGAGCGAGCAGCTGTCTTTGACAGCTCTGTGACCTTGGCCGGGTTTCTCAGCCTCTCTGAGCTTCAGTCCTAAAATGGGATGACAACCTCCTGGGCTGTGGCAGGGATGAAATGAGCTAGCTGGGGTAAAGTGTTTAGAACGCGCCTGAGTGCACAGTCCGTGCTCCATAAGTGCTTACTGTTTATTTTACTTCAACGAGCACCTGCGATGGGTGTGGTGACTTCAGCACTGGTCAGCAGACAGCAGCGCACTGCAGTGTGAACCTGACCGGCCCAGCAGCTCTAAGGAGGAGAGCACCTGGTGTTAACTAAAATAACCCTCAGGCCCAGTGGCTCACACCTGCAATCCCAGCACTTCAGGAGGCCGAGGAAGGAAGATTGCTTGGGACCAGGAGTTCAAGACCAACCTGGCCAACACAGTGAAACCCTGTCTCCAAAAAATTAAAAAACTAGCCAGGTGTGGTGACATGTGCCTATAGTCCCACCTATTACACTTGGGAGGCTGAGATGGGAGGATTTCTTGAACCCAGGAGTTCAAGGCTGCAGTGAGCTGCGACTGTGCCACTGCACTCCAGCCTGGGCAACAGAGTGAAAAAAATTTTTAATAAAATATTTTTTAAAAAGTCATCCTCACAAAATGGACATGTGGCTTAAAAATCACCCTGTAGGGAGAAGACTAGCTGAGTAAGAAGAAAACAGCTAAGGATTATAGAGGCCATGTCCACAATTTACAAGTTAGAAATATTTGTATCATGAGCACTGGTGCTCGAAATTGATTATTACTATTGCAGTGTACAGGCAGAAGTGTCTGGAAGGTTCTGGTTTGGCTGCCCTGAGGAGGAAGGGGGGTCACAGAGCCTGGCTCTCCTGGGACTGGTTAGAGCTGTATTCCCAGCTGGTGGGCAGTACTCTCTGGGTGGAACTCAGGACAACTTTAACCGGTCCACAGTTCAACTCTTTTCTTTTGATTTGCGTAGTCACACACAGTTATGTATTAGAAAAGATAAAATAGCACATATGTCTTTAGGCAATATTGGTGGTAAAAAAAAAAAAATCTCCCTAAAGACACAGGGACTCCAGGGGGTCTGGCCGTCCTAGATAAATTGTGAAGTGATAACGTCAGCCAGGTATCAGCAATATTCGAAAGACTGAGTTACCCAGTTAGAACGAGAAAGCGGTTTTTACAGCATGATCTATTGTTGCTGGAGACAACTGTGGAAGGATTGAGACGTGCGCAGGGTGAGGTGGGGCGGAGGGGCGGGTGCTGTGTGTGCCCAAAGATGCCAATCTTAGCTGGTTCTGTGAACTTTGGTTTCTTTTTTCTTTTCCTTTTTTGAGACAGAGTCTCGCTCTGTTGCCAGGCTGGAGTGCAGGGGTGTGATCTCGGCTCACTGCAACCTCCACCTCCCTGTTTCAAGCGAGTTTCCTGCCTCAGCCTCCCCAGTAGCTGGGATTACAGGTGCACATCACCACACCCGGCTAACACTTGCATCTTTAATAGAGACGAGGTTTCTCCATGATGTCCAGGCTGGTCTGTAACTAACTCCTGGCCTCAAAGTGATCCTCCTGCCTCAGCCTCCCGAGGTGCTGGGATTACAGGTGTGAGCCATCACGCCCAGCCCTGTGACTTTTCGTTTGTTTCTTTAGAATGAGAGACCTCAAGAAAATTTGGTGAAATGTTAATAGCCTTAATCCAGGTGGCTGGAATATGTGCCATCGGTGACATTATTAACTGCATGCTGTGTGTGTTTGAAATAGGTTTTAATTTAAGAGCTATTGAGGAAGCGGGTTTGGAACAGGAGTGACGTCGTAACTGAGGGGCTGGTTTGTTATTTGAATTATTTCTCCTCAGAGTGAGTAATGCTTGAAACATAAGAGGGATTGAATCACATCCTTCGGACACACGTGTTCTGAATACACAGCAGAGGGGCGCCTTGCCAGCCCAGGCGTCTCCGCGGTGATCATGCTCCGGCCTTGGTATCACCCCTGTAAAAGGCCGCTTTCTCCCAACCAGAACTTAGAGGCTGCCCTGTGTCCCATGAATCCTTTATTGCTAAGAAGCTTTGCTGCCATCATGAGTTACTAGGACATTTGGCAGTGAGTGACAGAGAGCCCAAACTAATGGTGGTTTAAATAAGTTATGAGTTTCCTTCTCACAAGGAGACAACATCCAGAGGGAGTCAGGCCTTCCATCTTACGGTCTAAAACGGCCATTCCAGCGGCGTGCGGTGGCTCCCGCTGTACTCCCAGAGCTCTGGGAGGCTGAGGCAGGAGAATCGCTTGAGTCCAGGAGTTCCGGACCAGCCCGGGCAACATAATGAGACCCTCTCTTTACAAAACTGTTTTAAAACTAGCCAGGGGTGATGGCGCACACCTGTAGTCCCAGCTACTCGGGAGGCTGAGCAGGAGGACTGCTTGAGCCCAGGAGGTGGAGGCTGCAGTGAGCTGCAGTCACGCCACTGTACTCAACCCGAGTGACAGAGTGAGACCCTGTCTCAAATAAATAAATACATACATAAAAATGGCTGCTCCAGTTCCAAACATCACATCTGAATTCCAGCCTGCAGAAGGAGGAGGCCAGGAGTGGATGACTCTTCCTCCCTTTTAGAGCCCTTCCCAGATATCACACACGTCACGTCTACTTCCATGCTGGCGGCTGGTGCCGGGCGGTTTGGCTCATTATGTAGGGGAGGTTGGGAGATGCATTGCGGGTCCTGCTAGCTGTGTACCCAGCTAAAAGCCGGGGTTTCCAGTACTAAGGGAAAATGTATGACGTGTACAGTGCTGTGGGTGGGGAGCCCCCCAAGGAAGGGTCCCGGCGTGTTGCTGTTCCACCCCCTCCCCGCCACCCTGGAGCTCAGTGGAGACTCTGGGGCCTGTGACTATAAAGTGTCATTAGGGCAAGTCTGCTTTGCCCAGCACACAGTCTTCTGCCAGGCCTAGGACAGTCTTTGGAAAGATTCACGAGACGAAAGGAAGGCGGTACTGGGGGAGGCCTCAGAGTCGGGGAGCAGGGGCCGCAGTCACAGGCTTGGAGACCGGCGGCTGGGTCCCATCTGCGCACCGGGCAGTCACTCTGGGAGCTGATGCTCAGAGGAAGTCATGACACCTCTGTTAAAAGCTGCAGCTTCCCCAGAGGTGGCCAAGAGGTTCAGCCTATGCCTAGCTCGGGCTCAGCCCTCAACAGACACCGCAGTTGGGGGCGGGCAGCAAAACTCCCACCAAAGACTGAAGCTGCCCTCCTCTCTCAAGGCTTCCTTGAAACCAGTTTCACGGGATCCGGCATTTAGGACACTGGCGAATGAAACCGAACTCCCTCCCTCCCTCCCTCCCTCCTTCCTCTCCGCCTCTGTCCCTCCCTCCCTCCCTCTGTTTCTTAACTCAACTTTTTTTGAGACAGAGTCTTGCTCTGTCGCCCAGGCTGGAGCACAGTGGCGCAATCTCAGTTCACTGCAACCTCCACCTCCTGGATTCAAGTGATTCTCCTGCCTCAGCTTCCTGAGTAGCTGGGACTATAGGCGCCCAGCCAGGATTTCACCATGTTGGCTGGGCTGGTCTCAAACTCCTGACCTTGTGATTCGCCCTCCTCAGTTTCCCAAAGTGCTGGGATTACAGGCATGAGCCACAGTGCCTGGCCTATTTCTTAACTTATTTCTGTTGAAACATCTGTCTATCTGTCTATCTATTTATCATCCAGATTTATCTGTCTATCATCCAGATAGATAGATAGATAGATAGACAGACAGACAGATGTTAAGGGAACTCTCAGAGTGTAAAGGGAACTGATTTGAAATGCACAGTTTGATGCGTTTTGCTTGTATGTGCCCAGGAAACTGCTAGTCAGATCAGGATAAAGCGCATCTCCAGCCCCAAGAAGGCTCCCGCAGAAGGCGTGTCCCGCCCGGCCTCCCGGCCAGTAGCACCCACACCTGCTGTGTCCCTGCTATTTCCACTTCTCTCCCTGCAGCGGGATTTCACTCTGGAATTTTCTACAGAACCATGCGGCGTGTGCCCGTCCCCTGTCGCTGTCTGTGGCTCCCTGCAGCGTCCATGAGACTCATTCACGTTGTGCGTGTCTGCGCCGTGTTCTTTGCTGTGGCCGTGTGATCTCCCACAGTGTGAATGGACCACAGCTCACTGAACTGTCTTTGGATGGATTTGGGAGTGGTTTCCTGTAATGGCAATTACAAAGAAAGTTTCTAGAAATATTCTTGCAGATACCTTCTGGTGGACATAGAGGCACTACATTTCCTTTAATAGTAAATTTATTGAAGTAAAACTAATTGAGCCAACTTAGAAAAAGTTCAGTGACTTGGGGTAGGAGAGAGGCGTCCGCATGGCAAAGGTGTGGGAATGCCCAGATGCCAGAAGTCTGAGGAGCCCTGAGATGGGGCAGGGGCAGCTGCTCTGTGCTGACTTTGTAACCTGGACGAGGCGCTTTACACATGGGAACCAGAGTGACACTGAAACCCGGCCCCTTTGCACCGGCCTTGGCCTTGCACCTGCAGGAAGGAAACAGCATGAGCAGCCCGGCCAGGACACGAGCCGCACACCTCTGGAGATGGGGAAGGCACAGTTGGCAGAGGCTGGCGCACTGCTGTGAAGCAAGTTGCAGGTTTCCACCTTGGGGCCTTACGGAAGAGCGTCAGGATCTCCCAGTCTGGAACACTACCTCCCCCTCTGGGTAAAAGGAACACTCATTCCACTTAAACAGAAAAGAGAGAAAATGGAAAGAGCAGAGATGTCAAAAATGTTCCCAGAGGTTCACCCCCTGCGGACAAGCCACGTTAGCATCTGGGTGTTCCGTTGTCTAGACTTCTGTCTGTGTATAATTGCTGGTTTTCTTTTTAGCTTGGCTGTATGTTGATACTACGTATACATTTGTATCTGATTTCTTCCTTTAACCTTAGAATGCCTAATGGACAAGCCTTCGCCCTTTTCTCACAAACCTGATTACGTGGCTGCAGAGGCTTCCACCCAGCGCCTGTGGTTCCTTAGCCTGAGATGCAGTGATTGAGATGTTAACGGCACTCTTTTCCCCTCCCCTCTTTACCTATCAGATAGGCCCCTACTCCAGCTCTAGTTGGTCCTGTGCCATTGTCTCAGGGAAGAGGTGTGTCACAAACCTCTCCACTTCCTGGCTTTTGCTTTTCAAACAAAAACCAGAGCAGGGGTCCCCAGAGTGGGGTGTGAGCCCCACGGGTGCATGAGAGGACCCCCCACTGGGAGCAGGAAGAGAGGGGAAAGGTGTTCTCTCCGGGTGGCATCTGTTAGCTGCACAGCCCCCATTCCAGCCCCCTCATTTCATGCTGTTCCGTTTAGGAAGAGGGACAGGGCTCCTCGGCTGGGGATGGTGAGGGCCTCATGGCACTCGGCGTGTCCTGAACGCCACAGCACTGCAGGCTCACACATGGTTATGGAGGTCAGGCACTGCTGCCACCACCCCACCGTGTCTGGCACACAGAAGTGTCCGGAGAGTGTTGCCTGTGAGGTGGGTGGGGGGAGCAGCCCTTACTGTGGTTTCCCAGAGCTCGAAGTGGAGGGAGCAGGCTGGGGTGGGGGGCTTCTGAGCAGAGCTCTGGCCCTGCAGGAGCAAAGTGGGGCTGAGCTCATCTCGCCCTCATCCTTTGAGCATGGGGCATCTGTGGATGAGGGTGAGTGTCCCATGCTCTCCCGTGCTGGGGCTTCCCAATGGTGCAGAGTAGACACACCCCGCAACCGGGGCTGAACCCGGGAGGGTTCTTGGCTTCACCCAGAAAGAATTCCAGGGCAAGCCAGTGGTGATGGACATGGAACATTGCTCCACTCAGACCTAGATCTGCTTTTAAGTACATGCAAATTAAGGGGCGGTTTATGCAGACATGTCTTGGATGAGGGTGGTTACTTCCGGGTTGTTGGGTGGTTGCCATGGCCATGGCAAACTGACCTGGTGCAGTGGTAGGCGTGGCTTATGGAAAACTGCTTCCACCCAGCCCTGTTTCAGCCAGTCTTCAATTTGGTCTGGTCCAGTTCTTGAAACAGGGGGTAGAGGCTCCTCTCCTCTTCAATGGCCCTCCAGGCTCCTGTGTTCTGACAGGCTGTGGGAGATAGAGAGGGAGATAAAGAGAAAATAGTTCAGCTTAATTGCCCCATTAAGCGCTCCTTGTTGGAAAGCCAGAATTGGAGGCCTCCTCTTTTACTGCCTGCCTGCACCCTGGTCCTGCCTCCAGAGCTGAGTGTCACCTCCCACCCCATTTCCAGGCACAGTCCACGTGGGCCATTCTACTGGGGTCTCTGGCCGCCCTCTTGTGAAGAACCAGTCATTGGATCAAGACCTATCTTAATTCAGTGGGGACTCATCTCACTTGATGACACCTGCAAAGACCTATTTCCAATAGGCCACATTCACAGTACCTGGTGGACACAAATTTCGGGGGGATGCTTTTCACCCCAGCGTAGGGTTTATTATGAGTTGACATATGCACCATGCTTAGAATGGTTCTGGGCATGGGGACACGACAGGCACTTCTGTGGCAGGAGGAACAGAAACCCCACCCTTTTTTGTTGTGGTTGAGACAGAGTCTTGCTCTATCGCCCAGGCTGGAGTGCAGTGGCGCGATCTCGGCTCACTGCAACTTCTGCCTTCTGGGTTCAAGCGAATCTCCTGTCTCAGCCTCCCGAGTAGCTGGGACTTCACGCACATGCCACTATACCTGGCTAATTTTTGTATTTTTAGGAGAGATGGAGTTTCATCATATTGGTCAGGCTGGTCTCGAACTCCTGACCTCAGGTGATCCACCCACCTCGGCCTCCCCACTCCCAAAGTGCTGGGATTACAGGCATGAGCCACCGCACCTGGCCAGAAATTCCACTCTTACTCAAGCCACGGTGTGGCTGGGTTCCGTTACCTGCAGCCCAGTGGAATCCTGACTTGTAAAGCTACAAAACAGACGGAAGTTCATCGGGCCTGGGGCTTAGCCAAAATCTTGCCCCCTCCTGAGGATGCTTCTCTAGCCCCAGACCCTCCCCGCTCCGCATTCAGCTGCCTCATTCAGCTGGGGAGGGTGCAGGCAGGCAGTAAAAGAGGAGGCCTCCAATTCTGGCTTTCCAACAAGGAGCGCTTAATGGGGCAATTAAGCGGAACTGTTTTCTCTTTATCTCCCTCTCTATCTCCCACAGCCTGTCAGAACACAGGAGCCTGGAGGGCCATTGAAGAGGAGAGGAGCCTCTACTCCCTGTTTCAAGAACTGGAGAACTGGGCTCAGAAAGGGGCAGCGGCTGGGCCAAGGTCACACAGCAAGTTGGTTGCTCGGCCAGAGTCTGCATAAGGTGGGGTGAATTCCAAAGCCCTGGGGACCCAGTAGGTGAGTGGGTAGCATGAACCAGGTGGGGACTGGGGCAAAGTAGAAACCTCTAGGCCCAGCCACAGTGGTCATGATGCAGCATCACTGGACTGTAGCCATATGAGGGGGCGGGGCGCACGCCTGAGTAGGGAGGGGGATCTTCCTGGCCTGTCTTATACTTGTGTCCCCCCAAATCCCTCTGTAACCCAGGAGTCACAGGTGCTGCCTGAGGGGTCAGCACAGTCCATGCACAGTGTATGTGTTGTGCACTGCACAAAGGTACTCACTGAAGAGGCAGTAGGGGGGATCCCAGGGCTCCTTTTTCTTTTCTTTTTCTATTCCTTTCTTGCTCTTCATCCTCTCCTCCTCCCCAACTCAAGGATGGGTAAGGAGCCTATGCGTGGCCCATCAGAGTGGTTCAAGACCTTGGCCAGGCCACTGAGAACTTTACCTGGAATTCAGCACGGGACCAGGGATATCAGAGTAGCTCTCTTTCTTCAAGGGGCTGGCACAGTAGAATGAAGACTTAGAGCTGCTGGTGGTCATCCTGCCTCCAGGTAGGAAGAACCCCTCCCTCAAAGGTAAAGTCTACACAGGAAAAAATAGACTAAGAAATAGAAAAAGGCCAGTGCCTATTGACCCAGAGCACCTGGATCCAGCTGTACCTGAAGCTGCATCTGCCCTGATATTTTCAGACACTGAGATAATAAATCCTCCCTTTGGCTTACGGCAGCTTCAGTTGAGTTTGTAATTCTTGCTACTCAGAGTCTTGTCTGGTACCCCCTTCTCCAGTTTCGGACACCCAGCCCCGCGCCTCAGAATTAACAAACTGTTTTGTGCGTAGGCAGCAGGCTCCAGTCAGCCTCCCTTCCTTCCTCTCCTCTCTCTCTCTCTCTCAGCTGTGCTATTGGGTGATACATCCTAATGTATATTTAACAGTGGCTCAAAATCGAATTAATTTAGATTGGTTAATAAACTGTAACATCCGTTTCTAAATCAAGCTACATTTTCCTCTTGAGCAACTAAATTCATGCCCGTTGGTTTAATTTGTTGCTATTGTAATCCTTTAACGCTTATGAAATTATGGAAAGGTTTCTAGTGAAATTATCCAGATTCGATTAGAGTTTGAACATATTAATATTTTTCCTTCTGGGTAGTCTTTGGAGAGAGACTGCTGAGGGCGTGCGGGTCCCACGGGCTGGGAGGGCGGGGAGTGCCACCTCAGAAAGCAGGCTCACTCTGTCCCTTTTCAGATAATTCTCTGCTTAAAAAACATTTTGAATTTTAATTAATTAAAACTTTTTTTTGAGATAGAGTGTCACTTGTCACCCAGACTGGAATACTGTGACGTGATCCCAGCTCACTGCAACCTCCACCTCCTGGGTTCAAGTGTTTCTCCTGCCTCAGACTCATGAGTAGCTGGAATTACAGGTATCTGCCACCATGCCCTGCTAATTTTTGTATTTTTAGTAGAGATGGGGTTTCACCATGTTGCCCAGGCTGCTCTTGAACTCCTGGACTCAAGCGATCCACCCACCTTGGCCTCACAAAGTGCTGGGATTACAGGCATGAGCCACTGTGTCCAATATTTATTTTTTAGAGACAAGGTCTTGCCATGTTGCTCAGGCTGGTCCCATACTCCTGGCCTCAAGCGGTCCTCCTGCCTTAGTCTCCCAAAGCACTGGGATTGCAGGTGTGAGCTGTGACAACTGGCCCTTAAAAAAAAACAAACCTGCATTTATTGAGCACTGACTATATACACAGCCCTGGATATAAACATCTCAATGGAGAGTCTCCCAGAGAAGATTCTGGGCTCCTAAGTGACAGTTGCTGCAAGGGGACATTCGGAACACAAGGGTCCCCTGTAGCTCTGCTTCCAAAGCCACCTGCAGTGGCAGTGGGGCCTTCGCTGTCTGCTCCTCATAGACCGGTGCCAGGTAGGAAGCAGGTCTCTAACCTTGGCTTGGCCCTGGAGGATTTCCTGCTAAGAGCCGCTCTCAGAGACCCCGTGGTGACCTGGAGCAGTAGAGGCTGGGAGAGAAAGACTGAGGGTCAAAGCCCCACGACCCTTCCAGGAGGAGCAAAACCCAGGCCGGTGGGCCCGCCTCAGCTGCCTCTACCCTGCCTCTCCCGCGAGCTTACTCCCCACTGGCTGCCTGCTGATTCCATTTGTTCTGGAATGTGCCAGGCCTCGCCCCAAACAGTACATAAGCAGGGAGGAATCTGAAGTGCATTTCCAGTTCCCTCCCTCAGGAGAGAGTGGGCCAGGCAGGGCTTAGGAGCTCAGACTGGGGTGATGACGGCAGGCACAGAGAAGCCCCCGAGGAGGGTCCCGAGGCCGGGCTTTGCGGCCACTGCATCGGGCCAGGCCCCGGGCCAGCTGGCCTTGCCCTCTACTCTGGAGCTCCAGTTGGCGATTCCCGAGCATGGCGCAGAGTTAACAAGAACGGGGTGCCCTCATTTTCCACCGAGTGAGGGATGGAGTAACTGTTCCTCACGTTGCCAAGGTTCATGCTGGACGCCCTTCAGGTGCGCAGATGGCCAGGCGAGTCCCTGTGCCGAGCCATTGCCGAAGCCATTCCCTCTGCAGGGCCTGCCCTTCCCCAGCCTCCTGCTCACTCCCCATCACTCCACACTCAGCCTTCAGCTCGGAGCCGAAATCCTCCAGGAGGAACACACTGTCCCATCCTGCAGTGCTTCCCCGCTGTAGAAGCCACCACGAACGGTCACTCCAGAGCTGAGAACTGGCTTCCTCACAGCCAGATCCCCAGGAGCTGCAACCCCGGGGAGAGCAGGTGCTCCTCTGCGGCCGCCACCATGGCTAACTCAGTCTCGCCACTGGTGGGTTGCAAGTGTGCTTAGCTGTTCTTACAGGCAGATTCATTATTTTTAAAACATTAATTGGCAAATTTAAAAGTTAGGGGATTTCACATGAAAAATCTGGCCTCTGTTAAAAAAATCAGATCTGGGCCAGGCATGGTGGCTCATGCCTGTAATCCCAGCTCTTTGGGAGGCTGAGGCAGGAGGAACACTTGAATTCAGGAGTTCGAAACCAGCCTGGGCAGTATAGTGAGACCTTGACTGTACAAAAAACAAACAAAAATTAACCAGGTGTGGTGGCATGCGCCTGAGGTCCCAGCTACTCCGGAGGCTGAGGCAGGAGGATTGCTTGAGCCAGGATCATGCCACTGCATTCCAGCCTGGGTGACAGAATGAGTAAGATCCTGCCTCAAAAAAATAAATAAACAGGCCGGGCATGGTGGCTCATGCCTGTAATCCCAGCACTTTGGGAAGCCAAGGCAGGTGGATCACCTGAGGCCGGGAGTTCAAGACCAGCCTGGCTAACATGGAGAAACCCCATCTCTACTAAAAATACAAAATTAGCTGGGTGTGGTGGCGTACACCTGTAATCCCAGCTATTTGGGAGGCTGAGATGGGAGACTCGCTTGAACCCAGACGCAGAGGTTGCAGTGAGCTGAGATCGTGCCACTGCACTCCAGCCTGGGCAACGAGAGCGAGACTCTGGCTCAAAAATAAATAAATAAATAAATAAATAAAACAAATAAGTAATCAGATCTGGTAACGCTGGGCCCTGCATTCTTATGTGACAGTTGTTGGAACTGGCCTTTAGACAGGCAGGCACTCCCTCGGTCACGGTCACTTTGCTCCACTCCCTTCCAGTCCCTATCGTGCGCCCCTAGCAGCTCTGCTTGTTGGCATTGCCTGTCTTGCCTCTATAGGTTTGGAGCCTTCAACCCCCTATCTCATCTATCTTCGTGTCCCTGCCCCCAGTCATGCCTGGCACACAGGAGACCCTTCACATTCAGCAATCCTTGCAACAAGCTTGCAGGATACAGCTCCCCATATTCAAGATGAGAAAACTCAGGTTCAGAGACAGTAAGCACACTTCCAATTTACACAGCAATGAGCAGGGGTGCCTAGTTTCCAAACTGGGTCTCCCTTCGCCCCACCCCACACCTGCAGTCACCAGGATGGAGAAAGTCCTTTTCCCTTTGTGTTCCACTCAGGTCCTCATCAGAACTCCTACTTGAGGCCAGGTGCAGTGGCTCACGCCTGTAATCCAGCACTTTGGGAGGCTGAAGCGGGCGGATCACAAGGTCAGGAGTTTGAGACCAGCCTGGCCAACATGAAGAAACCCTGTCTCTACTAAACATGCAAAAATTAGCTGGGTATAGTGGTAGGTGCCTGTGGTCCCAGCTACTCGGGAGACTGACGCAGGAGAATTTCTTGAACTGGGGAGGTGGAGGTTGCAGTGAGCCAAGATTGCACTACTGCACTCCAGGCTGGGCAACAGAGTGAGACCCCATCTCAAAAAAAGAACTCCTCCTTGCTCCAGTTAAATCAGTGGTGGAAAATGTGGCCACACTGCACATACACAGGGGTGGGGGCGGCGGGGAACAGAGGCCACGTCCACTCAGCCCTAGCCCAGCATGGCCAGGCAGCAATGCCACCCCGTGTGGCAGAATTTCTAATGTTTCAGGAGAAGCCAGACACCTGGGCTTGTGTATCCTGGTAAGCATTGTCCACACTCTGATGTGCACAAAATCCCTCTGGGGTTGAATGGAGAATCTGCTTCTTGTCACTGTAAAGCCTGGTTTCTGTCACTAATTGCAGGGGTCAGGCTCTACCCGGGGTGGCCTGGCCTCTCTGCTCACTGTTCTCAGGGAACAGGGTGGTCAGGGAATATCTCAGATGGGCCAAGGGTGCTACATGGGGACCCCAGTATTGGCAGTACCCAGGAGGCATAGGACAGCAACCTCCAGCTCCCAGAATCCCGCTGCCTGCCCCTAAGCACATACCATCTCCAAGCCCTTCCCCATGGTGTGGGTTATTCACCATTCATTTAAAGAGAAAAAATGATCGATAACCAGCCACCACAGAAAGCCCGATGTCACTTCCAAAACAAAACCGGAAATGATTCCTAGCTCTCGAAAGACATGAGTTTTTCCACCTTCTAGAAGGTTAGCTCCATGCAGGCAGGGATGATGCTTGTCTAGTTCCCTGCTGTCTCCCAAGTGCCTAAAACAGAATCTAGCACACACTAGGTGCTCAGCAAATGTTTGTTGAATGACTGCATGACAGTATAGTAGTAGCATCTTCGCAGGCTTTCGCTGCTGGGAATTCTGCAGTAGAGGCTCCTATGCACGTTCCTCCTTTAGGGATCAGGCAGCTGAGATGCTGAGGGGCAAAGACACTGGCCAGCATTATCCCAGCTGCTCTGGGTGGGGCCAAGAATAGAGCTTAGGCTTCTTCTGATGCCAGCCAAGGAACAAAACCCTCTCTGTCTTCTCAATCTCCTTGCCAGTGTACAACTTGAGACGTTTCACACGGTGGATTTTCAGAGCCTACGGTCCGAATGAACAAATACATGGGTGGAGACTGAATACTTCTTGTAAGAATCTCAGCTAAGCCCTTCGAGGCCACTCTGGGAAACGTACTTCTTGGAAAGGGGACTTACCTCTTCCTTCCGGAAAGAGCTGCGTTTTGGAATGCAAGCAGTCGTGCAGCTGCTCCTGGAAGGAGACTTCAGCATCCGTGAAATGCAGTGATGTCCCAGGTGAAATACTTCAACAGAGTGCTGAGGAACCCAACAGACGAGCATGAGTTTAGGGGAAATACACACGCACACACGCGCACACACATACACGCACACTCACATATGCACGCACACACACACCCAAATTCTTTCCGCAAAACATAAGCTGGAAGGATTTTATCTGCTCTCAGAGGGAAAACTCAAAAGGTTTAATTTAAAACTTGGGCGGGCTTGTGGTTTTTCAATGGGGTGATTGTTCCATAGTCAGGGAATGAGATAATAAGAAAATGTTTTCGAGCCAGTGTTTGGTTTGGCTTCAGAAATTCAAAGCAGCCTTCTTCTGAGAGCTGTTGGGCCTCGTGCATGGCTCAGGCTGGTGTCTCCCCTGTCAGGAATCAGATTTATGATAAGTTTATGTGGTCAGAGACTCGGGTACGTGGGCACAGCATAGCTGGGTCAAAGGAGGTGGGTCTGTAACCTGGCTGCGTGTCACCCTGTCTCCAGACACCCAGACCCTTAGCAATCATGTAAAATGTGGGCTAAGGCAGGCTGGGCACGGTAGCTCTCGCCTGTAATCCCAGCACTTTGGGAGGCTGAGGCGGGCAGATCACTTGAGGCCAGGAGTTTGAGACCAGTCTGGCCAACATGGTGAAACCCTATCTCTATGAAGAATACATAAATTCTTGTAATGTTGGTATAATGGGTGCATACTTGTAATCCCAGCTACTTGGGAGGCTAAAATATGAGAATCACTGAACCCAGGAGGTAGAAGTTGCAGTGAGCCAAGATTACGCCATTGCATTCCAGCTTGGGTGACAGAGCAAGACTCTGTCTCAAAAAAAAAAAAAAAAAAAAAATATATATATATATATATATATATATGGACTAAGGCAGACTTAAGGGTAATCTGCCGTGATCTGGAAACCCCGTAATGAGGCATCATCTTTTGATCTGTCCTCAGGAGGGTTCATCATCCGCCTCCTACCTGCATCAACCCACTGGAGGGGAAGCCGGAGCTGCTGTTCCCCACAAGGCAGCCCACATCTCTCTGGCGTCCCTGGGGGCTTTTGACATGGATTTTACTCTGTGGAAAGGAGCAGCTGACATTGCAAATGTAGAGGGCTTGTTCTTCCCCTTTGCTTTGACTCTTTCGGTCTCTGTCTTCCCCAGCTTTGGGCTCGCTGGGGAAAATGATTGTTTCTGATGAAAACAGGAATTCCTAGAGCCCCAGTTCAGGGTTAAGGTGAGGCAGGGCAGGCGAGCCCCAGAATTGGGGCTTGGCCTGGGAGGGTTCTTGGCTTTGCCCAGGAAAGAACTCAAGGGCGAGCTGGTGGTGTTAACAGCTTTGATTGCAGCTGCAGTGCAGGCTGGCAGCAGAGGCACTGGGAGATCAGGCCGTGTGCCCAGGGCAGCAGCTCAGAGCCTGCTCTGCAGCCTCTGTTGTGCCCACTCCCAATGATGTGCAATTATGGGGTGGGCTATACAGACACTCCTAGAGAAAGGCTGGTCACTTCTGAGTCATCAGGTCACTGCCATGGAAAGGGGTGGTAATGTCCAGGTGCTGCCATGGCAATGGCAAATGGACATGACCCACTGGCAGGTGTGTCTTATGGAAGGTGCCCTGCCCTGCCCCTATTTTAGCTAGTCCTCAATTTAGTCCAGTGTTTGCGCTCTGCCTCCAGAGTTGAGTCCTGCCTCTTACCTCACAGGCAGATTAGGTCAGAAGTTTTAGTGGGATTTGCTCCTGGAGTACCGAGTGTTTCAGGGGAGAGCCTCTCACTCACGGGCAGCTGGGCTGGAAGGGGGTTTTGAGTGGAATTATTCGCTGCACAGGTCTTCCTTGGGGAGTGGGGAAATTCAGGAGACCACGCCCCTCTTGAGAATAATGTTGATTGACATTCTGGTGTCCTGCCCCAGTAGCCTCCACCTGTATCTAAAGAGGTCAGGTAATGGCTTGCAGCAGGGGCAGGTAACACCTGTGCTTGGCTCTTCTCAAAAATGACTCACCTCTCCTCTGCACCTGGCATTTCAGTCTAGAGGTCTGAAGACCCTCAAAGGGTCTTCTCTCATCACCCCGGCCCTACCCCTCAGCTTGGCCTGGGACTGGCCCTCATTCTCTACCCACCACTGACCCTAACCCCCACTCACCAAAGCCAGTCCTTAACCCAGACCTCAGCCCTCTGTGAGGCCTGTGAAGATGGAGGGAGATTTGGTCCTGCGACGCCCCTGGGAGCCGTCACCCAGCATGTCCCGGCCAGAGCAGCATCCGCCATTCACTCTCACACCTTGGACAGCTCCCAGGGATCCGCTCCCAGTCAGTGGGGTCACATCTGCCAGCTGCTCACAGGCTCCTCCCTCTGACGGTTTGCCTTCCAACCAGGCCTCAGGCACTCTCACTCTTACCACCATTCCTCAAAAAAAAAATTTTGTTTTTAAGATTATGCTTCCAGCCAGGCGCAGTGGCTCACACATGTAATCCTAGCAATTTGGGAGGCTGAGGTGAGAGGGTTACTTGAGCCCTGGAGTTGGAGACCAGCCTGGGCAACAAACATAGTGAGACCCCATCTCTACAAAAAATCTACAAAAATTAGCCGACCATAGTAGCACATGTCTGCAGTCCCAGCTACTTGGGAGGCTGGAGCAAGAGGATCACTTGAGCCCAGGAGGCTAAGGCTGCAGTCAGCTATGATTGCACCACTGCACTCCAGCCTTGGTGACAGAGTAAGACTACATCTCTAAATAAAAATAAAAATGGACAAAGAAAGAAGAGAACGATTGTGTACTCAAAAGCAGTGAGCCTGAGGCTGCAGGTGTGTTTCCCAGACGATGGAAACTGCCGTGGGCCGAGGCAGCCCCAGCTGGTCCTATACCTGGAGGGGCAGTTTGGGGGTGAGGGAATACGGGGTGCACCTTGGGAGCTGGCTATGGAGCTGCCACTTGGAGAGTAGGGGCCGCCCTGTGAGCCTGCCAGGGCTTTCTGCCCAGCCACTCAGCCTCCTTGGGTCCCCTGCCCTGGCCTGCCTTCCTGGTCAGTCAGGGTGCTGAATATCTCCGTGACCATGAGAACACCTCCCACTTGTGGAGGCCTCCCTTTATTTGTTGGCTAGGGCTGGCGTAACTAATTAAGCCACAGCTGGGGGCTTAAAGCAACAGAAAGGCATTCTCTCACTGTTCTGGAGGCCGGAAGTCGGAAATCAAGTGTCCAGAGGCCGCTGCTTCCCCTGGAGGCTCTAGCAGAGGAGCCTTCCTGCCCCTTCTAGCCCCCAGCAGCTGCCCACAGCCCTGGACTTTCCTTGGTCACTGACTGGCTGTCCTCTGAGTGCCATCTGTTTTGGTAAGGACGCCAGCCACTTCATGCAGGGTTTGCCTACTCCAGCGTGACCTCATCTTAACCTGGTTTAATCTTCAAAGCCCGATTTCCAGATGCGATCCCATTGCCAGGCTCGGGATGGACATGGATTTGGAGAGTGGGGGCGATATTCACCCCAGCAAACTCCCCAAGGGCCTGCCCTGGGTGAAACGCATTCTGTTTCCCATATAATCTTCACAGCCGCATGGGAGGCCGGTGCAGTCAATTCCCACTGCACGGATGAGGTAACTGAGGCCCACAGAGGCTGAGCGTCAAGTGCCTGGGGAGGAAAATGGCTTGGAACTAGATGGAGGGGAGGTGGACAGCATCGTGAATGGACTAAATGCCACTGAACTATACGTACTAAGAGAGTCAATTCTATGTCATGTGAATATTGTCTCGTAAAAGGTGTTCTGTCTTGATACCTTTCCACTATGTAAAATCTGCACTGCTAGATGGCATCTGTGGTCTGGAGATGTGAATCCCGTCACTGAGTGGGGTGGCCCCAGCCATAGCGCAGGCCAGCTTCCTGGAAGGTGGGGACTGGGTGCTGAGCGCCTCCTTTGATACCCGGCATAGACTGCATTCCCTCACTGGCCACCTGTCATTTTAGAAAGCAGAGGACAGAGGTAAGTTTTGCTTAATTAATTTTGGGGAAGGGGATACAGGGAAAGTGAGGGCAACTAGGAGCTGGTTTGTTTGCTTATAATTTTTTATTTTTTTGTATTTATTTGTTTTTTGAGACACAGTCTCACTGTGTCGCCCAGGTTGGAGTGCAGTGGCGTGATCTTGAGTGACTGCAACCTCTGTCTCCCGGGTTCAAGTGATTCTCCTGCCTCAGCCTCCCAAGTAGCTAGGATTACAGGCACCCACTGCCACGCCCAGTTAATTTTTGTAATTTTAGTAGAGATGGGGTTTCACCATGTTGGCCAGGCTAGTCTCAAATTCCTGACCTCAAGTGATCCACCTGCCTCGGCCTCCCAAAGTGCTGGGATTACAGGCGTAAGCCACCACACCTGGCCTGTTTTTTGTTTTTTTAGAGACAGGGTATTGCCCTGTCGCCTAGGCTGGAGTGCAGTGGCATGATCAGAGCTCACTGCAACCTTGACCTCTGGGGCTCAAGGGATACTCCTGCCTCAGCCTCCCCAGTAGCCAGGAGTACAGGTGTGCACCACCACACCCAGCTAATTTTTTAAAAGTTTTGTAGAGACAGGGTCTCACTATGTTGCCCAGGCTGGTCTTGAACTTCTGGAGTCGAGCAATCCTCCTGTCTCGGCCTCCCAACGTGCTGACATTACAAGTGTGAGCCACCCACTCAGCCACAGCTAGGATCTGTTTGTGAGTTTCTCCTGTGCTGGCCCACACAGCCCATCTCTGATCTCACTGCTGCATGCCCCGAAGTCCCTGGCTGGCCTGCTGGGAGAGCTGCGGTCTCTGTTGAACAGCCAGCCCCAGGAGCCCAGCTCCTTACGTATTTGCTGAAAGGCCTGATACAGCAATAGCTCAATTTTATTGATCTTGTCAAAAGCAGTAATTCGAGAAAGCTATTTAAATTCACGGGAGGAAGCCAGAGCAATTATCCACGTCTGCATCAGATTCTTCATCATCTTTGTTATTGGCTGTGGAGCCTGGAGACATTCTGTGTGCGCCTGACATGGCAGCGAGGGGGCTGCTGAGGGTTGAGGTCTTGTTTGCAGCCCAGGAAAAGGAAAACCATAATCAACAATTTGCCAATATAAATCTATATGCATAAAGGTTACAGGGTGTTACCAGGGGGACATGTGGGCACCCAGTGGTTTAGATTCATTTTGCCCCTAATCCCAGCTGAATCCCATCAGCCTATGCCTGCAGCCCCTGTTTTAGCACATAATAACATTATGATTTGTGATGGAGCAGGTGATTTTTTTTTGCAGTCTCTCCCCCAGATTTAAACTTTAATGAAAGCTTAAATCACGGTGGAATTCAAGTGACGAGCAGATGAGATCTGTGGCAGGCACAGTGAGTCTGGCTGGGTGGCCTATGGTAGGGTTTGGGGAAGATGACCCACCTACCCACCACCAGGTGACTTGGACCTCAGCAGATGGCAGCTCTCTGGACCAGGGTCATGATTAATTCATCTCTTAATCCCTGGCACCTAGTAAGTGCCTGGTACACAGCAGGTGCCCCAGTGAATACTTGAATGAATGAATGAATGAGCTGGCTGAGTTGCCTGCTTTAAATTGTTATTTGCCAAACAGTTGCTGCTGGATATGCTGGTGTCATGGTATTTTCTGTCTGTGCTGGACATCTTCGGTTTGTCTCTCCAGGCCCAGTCTTCACTTTGGGTTTGGGGATCAAACCATTCAGGATTGCCTGTTGGGCTGCATCCCTGGACTTCCAGCCCTTGGGTGTCCAGCTGGAGGTTGGAGGCAGGTAGAGAAAGAGGCCGGGGGTGTTTATAGCCCCAGTTCCTCTCCGCAATGTCCCAGGTTGGCCGAATCCCTCCAGGCAAGGATAAGGCTCCCGTGGGATGGTCCTCTCTTACAGCCGCCCTCTTCAGTTCCTGTAACTTACCTCAGGTGTGCTGCCAGCTCCTCACTGCTGCTGCCTGGAGGGGAGGGCTTCTCTACCCACTACTCACACCTTTGCAGAGAGTTGATTAGTCAGTGCTCGCCCATTTCCTGTCTCAGCACACCCTCTCTGTTTTCTATTGGGCTCCTAACTGATAACACATCTAAACTACTGTGTCCTTCTTCTTCTGAAATCAACTCACGTGGTTTTTCTCAAGTACCAACTTGAGTCGTGCTGAGAGCCAGCGGTTCTCAAAGTGTAGTGCCACACCAGCAGCCTTGGCTCCACCCGGGAGCTTGTTCGATATGCAGATTCTCAGGCCCACCCTGGACTCACTGAGTCAGGCATTCTGGGGTTGGGGCAGCTACCTGTGTTCTCACAAGCCCTCAGGAGATCTGGACATATTGTCAAGTGTGAGAACCACTGGTCTAAGTAAGAATTCAAACGAAATCACAGGTTTGGGTTATGTGTGGTCCATGCCACTGGACGCCTTCTCAGCATCCACTCTGTCCCCACCTCCTTACTAATAAAACCCTCATTGTGTTCAAGACAGTAGAGCACCTGGTTTGAATCCCACCTTTCCTAGCTTCCTCTGGAAGTAGGGGTTGCTCCATAACACAGCTCTGGCCACTAAGGTGTAAGTGGATGTCCCCGGGTGGGGCTTCCATAAAAGCTCATTAAAGGTGAAGGGTGGATGGGCAGCAATGCAGGAAGCTAGTGCAGGTCTTTTACCCTTTTCTCTTTACTCTCTTCCTGCCTGGAATCTAGATGCAATGCTGGAGGTACAACAGCCACTTTGTGACCGTAGGTGACTATGAGGATTCAAGGGGTAGAAAAAGGCCCGAGTGTTTACGGTGCGGTGGGGCTGCCTTCCCAGCCTTGAACAGGCCACCTCCAGATGTCTTGTTAAGAGAGAAACAGAAACCTCTTATTTGGGTAAGCCACTGGTATTTGGGTTTTCTGATATATGTGGCCAAATGCAATTTCTAGTTAAAATAAATACATAACTATGACAAGAAGTGGTCAGCTGTGTGCCCCCACCGCCAGTAGCCTCACAGGCCGTGAGACCCTGCTTGAACTGAAGCCTCATGATTGAAGGCGAGATTCCACTTGAGACTGGCACATAGAGCCTCGCCTGGCAGAGCTGGCTCCGGGCGGACGCAGGACTCGTGACTTTGTTCATACTTGCATCCTTGTGCAAGACAATCTGAAGGTAACTTCGAGCCAAGTTAAACTAAAATTAAAGCAGGAGAAAGATTAAGGAGACCTGGGAGGTCTCAAATGACATTTTAAAAATCATCATGATCATTGTCATCAATCTCAAAACCTCCAGAATGCTATTTACAGAGCCATGTGCCAGGTCCGGGGGACTCTAAAGGCACTGGCAGCCTGATCTGAACTTCCAAGGAACTCACTGTGCATGCAAGAGGCCAGGCCGAGTTTGCTGCAGCTGGCAATCAGGGAACACTGCTCGGAGAAGGTGGCGTTTGTGCTGGTAGCCAGGGGAAGAGAGAACGCCCATTGATGGAATATCTGCCTGTCCTAGGCCCTGCATCAGAGGCTCCTGCCAGCTTCAAAACTGCTTGAAGAGAAAGGGATTACCATGGGGAAACTGAGGCTCAGAGAGGGAAGGTGACCTGCTCACTGTCACAAAGCCTATTGAGGTAGATCTGGGGTCCACTCTGAATCTTGAAAACCCCAATCTGAGTCTTTCAGCATTATAGACAGGGTTTCCCCAAGGCACTGAGTGATGCCAGGGAGGGGACCCCAACCCCAGAGAAACCACAGCCCCTCAGTGCTGCTCAGAGTGCACTTGTACCCTCCCATGTGCTTTTAATTATCCACCTTTTCCAGAAGAGAAAACTGGCTCGGAGAGGCGGAGCCACCTTCTTAGGGTGGAGGAACAGAGCTGGGGCTCCTGCCCAGGTCTGTGGGTTCCAGGGGGTCAGAGCAGACTAGGAATTCCAGTAAGGCTTCACAGAGAAGGACTGGATGTGACTGAGAAGGTGGCAGAGGAAAAGCCCTAGGCAGAGGTACAGCAGTGGGGCCAGGCCAGTTCTGTGTGGCCGGGTTAGCAAAGAATTAGATGTCCATTGCGCCTTTCCTATGCCATCGTTGTGAGCCCTTCAGAGCTACCAACCGCTTTCCTCTTCACAGCCCTGTAAGGTCGGTGCTGTTTTTGAACCCATTTTACAGAAAGGGAAGCTGAGGCAGGTTGCTGTTCAACCTCTCTGTTCTTTACTTTCTAGGCATCTCTCTTCTTGCCCATTCTGTGGACAGCCCAGTGCCCCCCGCAGGATTTCTGTGTAGTTCCAGGTGAGCATGGATGGCCGGGGCGCGCATCTTCATCCCTCAAGGCATTGAGTGCTGGCTCGGAACCTCCCAGCCTCACTGCTGGAGTCTGTCCTACAACTGTCCTTTCCTCCCTTCTCCTCACCTGATGGCCCCAGACTGGGAACTCAGCCCTGCTGCAGCCGTCTGTGGCTCTCCCTGCCCAGACTCTCTCCTTCTGGGAGGAAAGTCCCCCTACAACATCCCTTTTGGGGGAGAATCATTTCCTTCTCTTCACCCCTGTGGTCTGGGTGGGGCAGACTCTGCCCCGTCACCACAACGGTTGGTTCAGGGATAGTCATGTGACCAGGCTGGGCCAATAGGAACCTTCCCTGAGACATGTTATGGAACCGCTTGGGCCAGATCTCTTTTCGCAGAGTTGCTGTGCTGATGGGATGTGCCCGAACCTGCCTGAGAGACAACCCAGCCTAGAGGAAAGCAGCACCAAGATATGGAAGGGCCATGGTGTTGGTTGAGCTCCTAAATAGAGCCATGCCTGAAGTCCACCCTAGACATTTTAGTTACAAGACCCCATCTCAAAAAAAAATGATAAAATTCTTTTTTTTTTTGAGATGGAGTCTTGCTCTGTCACCCAGGCCAGAGTGCAGTGGTGTGATCTCAGCTTACTGAAGCCTCCGCCTCTTCCCAGGTTTAAGTGATCCTGGTGCCTCAGCCTCCCACGTAGCTGGGATTACAGGCATGCACCACCATGCCCCACTAAGTTTTGTATTTATAGTATAGATGGGATTTAACCATGATGGCCAGGCTGGTCTCGAACTCCTGACCTCAGGTGATCCACCCACCTGGTCTCTCAAACTTCTGGGACAGGTGTGAGCCACCACGCCTGGTGCAGAATGATAAAATTCTAAAAGTTGGGTTTCCATCTCTGGCTACCCAGCTCGCTGTGATTCCTCTTCCCCATCCCCTAGCCTGGATTATTTCTGGGTGCATAGAACTTTGTTAAGATTTGAGGAGAACGGAGCTCACACATGCTCCGCCTTTTTTGTTTGTTTGTTTTTGAGATTCTCCAACTTTCCTGTTTTCCACTCCCTTCCTCTCAGCCTCTCCGGGAAACTCTGCTTCCCAGACTTTCCTATCCAGGCCCCTCCCAAGCTTGGCTTCCCTCACCCTTCCAAAGCCTTGCTCCGGTGTCCTGCTGAGGAGACGACCCTATTCTTTCCACATGTCCTGGCCTCACAGAGGAACTGGCCTCGGGCCTTGTGCGCCTTTCCCTTCCCTTTGTGAGCAGGCTCAGGGAACCAGAAGGTCCCAGTTCCAATGGCAGCCCCTCCCTTCCCTGGCTGTGCGACCTCAAACGCGTCACTTACCCTCTGTGACCTGGTCTGTACAATGGGAATGCAGCAGCTAATGCCTTTTTCTTAGGGTTTCCATGAGACTGAATTGAGTGCATGTGTGGCTGACACTCAGAACCACGCCTGTCTTGCTCTATTTGTTCTATCAGAGGAGAGTGACGTAGGGATTTATGCTCCCACTGAAATGAGTTATGTCGCCTCCCTTAGGAAGCAGACACAGTTACCAATTTGTTTGAAAGTAACCCTTCCCCTACCTCCAGCACATCAGGAGAACTTTGGGGAAAAAAATCTCTTCCTCAGATAGAAAGGAGAGCTCTGGGAGGAAACAGGGGTGTGGCCATGTTGGGGAACCCATCAGCATGTGGGGGGAGGAGGAGGGGCTCTGGATCGATTCCAGGGGTGGGAATCCAGAGCTACTGCTGGTTTGGAGCTGGGTGAGGGGGAGCTTCAAGAGTCTGGCCTCAGGGGGTGTGCAATGGGGCACATTCTTGCTGTGTTTGAAGTGCTCCTCCAAGCCCCACCCCAGCCCTGGGCAGTCAAGAGGCAGCTTCCCCTGCATGAGCTGAGCTGCTTAACAGCTGATGTGGAGATGAAAAAGAACCCAATCAAGCTAACAGCCCTTCCTGGCCGCCCTGCGATGACGGTGCTTTGTGCTGAGCCGGGGAAAATATTGGCCGTTTAAGCATTCACACTCTCTGGGGAGCAGCTGCAGAGGAGGGGCAGTTGCCCAGGCAAACTTGAGAGAACTGGAGTCGCTGCAGGCTTCTGGGGAGTGGAGGGTGGGGACTGTCACAGGCAACCCTGACGTCCCTCTATCTCCAGAGGAGCCCCATGCTCACGCTCAGGAAGGTGATGCACCCTTGACCTTGGGTGGTCTCACCGCGCCATGCACAGATGGGGAAACTGGGGCTCATAACAGGGAGGTGACTTCACTGAGCTCATATGGCCGGGAAGTCCTCAGCACAGGCCAGGTCTACCTGACTCCCAGTCCTGTGCCATTTTGGTTCTGCAGGTGGCCTCCCAGAGCTGCCAGGCACAGGATGGAGGAGGTGAGGGCAGGGCTGGAGAAGCCAGTTTGAAAGCAAAGCAGAGAAGGTTGAATCTGGGGGCTCCGAATGTGAGACTTAGGGAGGGGACCTGGATGCAGGCAGCTGGAGGAATGGGTGTGTGCTGCGGCAGGGAGGCTGACAGCGGGGGTGTTGGGGAGAGACAGAAAGAGACGGGAGAGACAGAGAGACAGAGCAGAGGAGACAGGAAGAGACAGGAGAGAGAGACAGACAGATACACACAGAGACAGAGTTATTAACCTTTTCCGTGGTTCTTCAGGGTTGCCTAATGTCCTAGATCACTTCTACAGCTGCTAAATCCACACACTCATTTCTTCATTCATGCATTCATTTAACATAGACGTATCTTTAATTGAGCACCTACTACATACGGGCACTATGCTAAACTCTAGGAAACCTAGCAGACGACAAGACAGGCAGTAGTCTGGGACGTACATTTAAGTGAGGGGTGGGGAGGCCAACGGAGACATCGATTATAAAGGAGGGAAAAACGGCAAATGGCAGAGAGAGAACCTCAGGCGGGAGGCAGTAAGGCGGGTGGGGACAGGATAGAGTCACTGGCAGGGCAGGGAGGGACCACTGTTTATAAGATGATCTTGGAAGGCTTCTCAGAGGAGGTGATGTTTGAGCTGGGACTTGTGTTGTCAGGAAAAAGCCAAGGGCTGTGCCCTGCAGGCTGGAACTGGTCGAGCTAACTTCTGAAGCCCTCCAGATGGAGGGAGAAATACTGAACGGGAGCCTTCAGATGACTGCAACCCCAGCTGACCTTTCCACTGCTTGAGACTTCATGGGAGACCCTGTGCCAGAACCTCTCAGTAAGTGCCACCTGCCACCCCCCACCCCTGAAGTTCCAGACCCACAGAAGCTGAGAAAATACATAACTTTTCCCAGAGGCTAAGTGTGGGGGCATTTTGTTATGCGGCAATAGCTGACTCACACAAGCGCCTTCTTGGATGGAGAGGGGCTTTTTGAGGGTGAGAAAAAAAAGCATTCCTAGATTCTTGACAGCAGTTGGTCAAACGGTGTCACATGACCATGACCAGACCAATCTCTGGTTAGGGGCGTGATCACGTTGGACCAATCAGGACCCTGCCCTGGGGTGGGCGTGGCTCCCGGGAATCACGGAGGGTGCTGGATGCTAGACTCCAGCTAGGAAAGAGTGGCCCAGATATTACCTCCTGGCCTCCAGTGAATGTCCAAGTTGCCATTTATTGAGCACTGACTGTATGCCTCGGTCTTCACCCACACCAAGCTCTGGCTCCACAATTTTCCCACCAGCAGCCCCTTTCCCTCCCCTAGCCTCCGCACCCGCCCATCCTGCCACACCAGTGCTGTTTCTGCCCCAGCTGCCAGTTAGACTCCCACGCTTCCTTCAAGGAAAGCCTCACCTTGGAGTCTGTCTCCACTTCCTGTAGGGAGCCTTCCAAGGTCCCCCACGCAGACTCATCAGACAAGGATAGGGAGTGTGATGTCATCGTGACTATCACGACTGCATTCATTTCACTGCCATGGAGCTGGGGCGCCCCAGACGGGCAATTTTCTAGCTGTGTGACCTTGGGGAAGTTACTTGACCTCTCTGTGCCTCGCTGCCCCTGTCTGTAAATGCAGATCATATTAGTACATCCTTTGTTGGGTCATTATTCAAGTTAAATGTCAGTACATGCGAAGTGCCCGGGACCTCGTCCAGCTCACGGGAAGAACTAGGTAAGAGTTGGCTGCTGTCCTTCCCCTCCCTATTCTCCCAGTCCCCATCAGGGCTGAAGACTGACCCAGGTCCAATTGTCCTGCTTTGTAGACGGCCCACTTTGGACTCACGTATGCACCCAGCGTGTACCCAGGGGCACCGCGGAGCCCTGGCAAACTCTGCAAGACAAACGGTCGCGCTCCAGGATCACCTGGCGAATTTTCTCACCAATCAAACCAGGAGCTGAAAGTGTCTCACCCTTTCTTCCACCTGCAAACCAGTCAGTCTCCCCTTGCTCTACGGAGGGCACAAGGCTGCATGGAATGCTGCATGAAAGAATGGAAGAGGCATTCCGGAATCCAGGGCTAACATGATTACTCTAAAACCATTTCTCCCCTGTTCGAAGTTAACTCGCTCCTCATGGTAATAAACTGCCGGGCCTGGCCCTCCAGCGCGAGGTGCGGGGAGGATTCTCCTGAGCAGCGTTTTTCTTCCTCCTGCTGGGGTCCTGGTGTTCTCCGAGCCTCTCGGTGGCAGCCAGCCTGCCCGCAGCGCAGGTTTGGTGATTGCAGAAGGCGAGCGCTGGGAGGCATCTTGAGGCTGCCTGAACGCTGTCCTGGGGAAGGAAGCCGCTGCCGTCTGCTGACCTCCTGGGCGCCTCTTCAGAGCTTTCGAAAACAAAGGCCAAAGCGAAAAGACAATATGCCCTTCACCAGGAACCCCAGGAAGATGCTGGAATGTTTTGGCTCATTTAAGCTGGATAAGACCCAAATCCTGGAGGCCGCTCTGCAGATTCCGACGCTCAGAACAATATTCTGGTTTTCACCGGCTGAGTCACTCTTGGGAGACAGAGCCGTGTTGTTAGCAGTTTCATTTTGACTTTGTAACAACTCCTGCCCTCCTTATTCCCTTTATGCCAGCTCCCAAAGAGCATCCACTCCCTGAAGTGGAGTGGAGAGAGGCCTGGCTGCTCCTCCTCTGCTCAGGGGGGCGGGGATGGACTCTGAGCAGGACTTGCTTCGGAGACTGGAGCAAACTGTGGTGTGCAGAGGGTTGCTTTGTGAATTACCTGGCACCATTTTTCAGGGAATGAGCCACAGTGCTTTGAAGGTTTGATACTCTGGAGTCCTCGGACATGAAGATGGCCAACAAAAGGAGTGTTTTGCCTTCACAGCCTCGTTGGAGCTGGGACCATTCTGGACACAGTACTGGGGCTGCATTCATTTCCTCTACCACCACCATCTCAGACTTGGCCTGACAGGGCACTTCAGACCTCCTGCCCAACCCGCCCCGGTCTGACTGGTTTTCCCAAAAGTGCTCCCTGCATCACATACAGACTGTGGCGCACATTCAAATAAATGATGTTCAGAGAATATAAGACGGTCAGACTGAACTGTTTTGACTCCGACAGTTAGAATGGCTCTGTGCCGTGTGGCCGAGGCTAGGAAACAGGCATTAAAAAGAATGAGGTGACTGGCCGGGCACAGTGGCTCACGCCTGTAATCCCAGCACTGTGAGAGACTGAGATGGGTGATCACTTGAGGTCAGGAGTTCGAGACCAGCCTGGCCAACATGGGGAAACCCTGTCTCTACTAAAAATACAAAACTTAGCTGGGTGTGGTGGTATGTGCCTGTAGTCCCAGCTACTTGGGAGGCTGAGGCAGGAGAATCACTTGAACCCAGGAGGCAGAGGTTGCAGTGAGCTGAGATCCTGCCATTGCACTCCAGCCTGGTGACAAAGCAAGACTCCATCTCAAAAAAAAAAAAAAAAAGAATGAGGTGACCTATGCCTGTCTGTCATGAAATGATGTCCCAGACATGTTAAATGAAAAAAGCGAGTCACAGAACAATACACAGAAAATGGTACAAACAAACAGCCACACAAAAACGTAAAAATGAAATCAAGAAATCTACAAAGAGGCGGGATATGGCTCAGTAGTCCTGCGACCACTTTGGTCAAAGCCACAGTGGGCTTGACCTCACTCCACCATGTGCTGGCCCTGGCCATCTCTGAGCCTCAGTTTCCCTGTCTGTGGAATGGGGATAATAGTAAAAGCCTTGGAGGGTTGCTGTGGCCCCCGCAGTTAGGGAAGCACAGATGAGAAGCCTTGTTGACTCTGCTTATCATCTGTGCAATCGGGACAGCCTTGGGGGAGAGGATCTCTTTCCAAAGGAGGTTTTGGAATTTCTCACAACCAGTGCATGTGGATTACATGTGTCCATTTTTAACAAGGAAAAAAAAGGAAAATGAAGGATGCTGTTTCTAAAGGGAAAATATGCAGAAAGTTTCTAAGCCCCTTGAACCCTCACCCCTCCCGCGGGGGCCAGCTTGCAGTTTTGGAGTCTGTGCAGGTGGGCAGCTCAGCCCTGCGGCCGGGGCTGTGGGCAGAGGCAGCTGCCTGGCGGGGGCTGGAAGGGAGCCTGGATATTTATTGAGGCTGGGGTGGGGAGGAATGCCGCCCCTGACCCCAGAGGCCCTGCTCATGTTACCTGGCGGCTTTGGGACAGAAGTTCCACAGAGAAGCAGGCTCCTTCCTGCCCAACGTGATGAGCAGAGATTAAGCGCTCTGTTGACACACAAAGAAACAGCCCCATCTGGAAAATTCCACAGCAGGGCGAGGCTTGCCAGGCCTTAATACAGGGGCCTGGAGGCTCCTGAGTGTTTACTAAGAGCTCAGCCGGATGGGGGTGAGGAGGGGACTCTCTCGGCCTAGTGGCACGCTTTTACTGCGCACCTACTATGTGCCCCGTACCGTTCTAGGTACTCAGGGCATGCCAGGTAGATAAATAAATGAATGTAGTGAGTTCTACGTAGATGATAAAATTCTTTGATTGAATAGAAAGCAAGGGGGTGAAGGAGTGTGGTTTACCTCTGAAGAGGTGACATCATCTGCACAGAAATCTAAATCAAGTAAGAGAACCAGCCATGGGCGTGTCTGCAGGGAGGAGCTTTCCAGCAGAGGGCACGGCAAGTGCAAAGGCCCTGGGGCCATAGTGGGCTTGGCACGGAAATGGAAACTAGAGGTTCAGGAGGAGGACGGTGGGAATGAGGCTGGTAAGGAGGGCGGGCTAGAACATGCTGGGCCTTGTCAGTCGCTGTACAGATCTGGATTCAGGTGTTGACTTCCTCATACACTCAGCTCGCCAGTTTTAAGCACCCATTACATGCAAAGCAAAGAAGCCTGCTCAGGGTGCATTTGCTGGGTGTTTTCAGTTTCACGGAGAAGATGGCGCTTCTGCAGTAAGTGCAGGGGCTGGGCCCGTCGGCCACTTGGCCATGGCTGGGGAGCAGAGGCCTGGAGAAGGCTTTGGAGATGAGCACTGGGCTAGCATGAGCAAGGCAGGCCCTCGGCACCAAATGTTGGAAGGCAAGCACTCTCGGTGCCGGGGCAGAGGGGCACCTGGGATGCCTGACTCACCTCACCCACTGCCAGACCTGCTAAGGGCACTCATGTTCCAGCCTGGAAGGCCCCAGGAGCAGCTCTGGCCTGGTAGGAGATGAGGGCTAGAGATGACTTCCCTGAGCCAGCCTTGGGCCAGCTATGTTCGTGAAGCTTCCACCGTGCTGCTTCCCAGGAGGCTAGCTCTGGGGGCTTGAGAAGGCAGGGAAGCTGGAGCTGCCCCTCCCTCAGCCCTGTCCTCCCCGAAAGCACAAGCCCGTCTGTCCCAGTTCACCCATGTGTGGTGGTGGTGGGATTGCTCACATGTCACATGTCACAGGCAGGGTTGTGTTTCCTGAAAACACATGTCCAGGTCCTCACCCCTGGTAGCTGTGGCTGTGACTTTGTTTGGAAATACAGTCTTTGCAGATGTGATCGTGCTGAGATGAGGTCTTTAGCGTGGACTCTAATCCAAGATGAATGAGCACTTATGGGAAAAGGGGAGATAGGCAGAAACTACGTGGCGGCAGAGGAGAGGCTGGAGTGACAGATCTGCAAAGCCAGGAATGCCAAGCGTTGCAAGAGCCACCAGGAGCTGGAAGAGGCAGGGGAGAATCCCGCCCAGGCTTCGGAGGGCGCGGGGCCCTGCTGGCACCTGGATCGCAGGCTTCTGGCCTCCAGACCTGTGGGTTTGGTTTTTGTTGTTTTTGGCCTCGTGGAACACACAGATCTGCGGTTTTAAGCCTCCGAGTTCGTAGTACCTCCTTACAACAGCCCGAGAGGCTAACACCTGCATTTAGTGAGCGACGGTCCCTGGGGATCCGGTTAGAAGCAGGTTCTGGTTTCATAGGCTGGGGTGGGACCCATACCCGGTTCTCACGTGGGGCGGATGCTGCTGGTCTGGGGCCACGCTTTGAATAGCGAAGGTTTGCAGGACGGCTGGTAGCAGCCGGGCCAGCTGCCACCTCCGCCCCTACGGGGCTCACAGACTGCCCTGTGTTCCTTCATCCCTCAGGGAACACGACGCAGTCCAGGTCAGGGGTAGTTCCAGTTTTGTCCAGCCAGGGGTCGGCAAACCCTCTCTGTAAAGGTTGAGTCATTCTCCCAGGCTTTTCAGATAGTCTCTGTGGTAACTCCTCAGCTCTGCTATTCTCACACAAAAGCAACCACAGACAATATGAAAAAAGAAGAGCGTGCCGCGTAGGAGGTTGAGGCGGGAGGATTGCTGGAGCCCAGGAGTTCGAGACCAGCCTTAGCAACATAGCAAGATCCTCATCCCTACAACAGATTTAAAGATTAGCCAGGCGTGGTTTGTGCCTGTAATCCCAGCCACTCGGGAGGCTAAGGCAGGAGAATCGCTTGAACACAGCTGGTGGAGGTTGCAGTGAGCCCAGATGGTGTCACTGCACTCCAGCCTGGGTGACAGAGCGAGACTCCATCTCAAAAAAAAAAAAGAATGTGGCTGGCACCAGTAAATCTTTATTTCCAAAAACAGGCTTGGGGCCTGTGAGCCCCTGTTTCCTGATCCTAGACTAAGCCAGTCACGGCAACCCCATCCCCTTCCTAAGTATTCATGTGGCCTGACCCTCACCAGTGCGGTGTGAAGGGGAGGACACTGGGGAATTGAGAGGGAAGGCTTACCTGCTCTTACCTATTCGTTAACTTTTTTCTGAGTTCGGGTCTTCCGAGTAGCTGGGAGTGCAGGTATGTGCCACCACACCTGGCTAATTTTTGTATTGCTTTCGCTAGAGACAGGTTTCGCCATGTTGTCCAGGTTGATTTTGGACTATTGGGTTCAAACAATCCATCCTCCTTGGCCTCCCAAAATGCTGGGATTACAGGCCTGAGCCACCACGCCCAGCCTACCTGCTTTTTAAAAACAGAGAACCAGGCAGGGGCTCACGCCTATAATCCCAGAACTTTGGGAGGCCGAGGTGGGCGGATTGCCTGAGGTCAGGAGCTCGAGACCAGCCTGGGCAACATGCTGAAACCCCATCTCTATTAAGAATATAAAAACTAGTTGGGTGTGGTGGTGCACGTTTGTAATCCAAGCTCCTTGGGAGGCTGAGGAGGCAGAGGTTGCTACGAGCAGAAAGCATGCCACTGCCCTCCGGCCTGGGCCACAGAGCGAGACTCCGTCTCAGGAAAAAGAAGCAAAAGAGGAAGAGATGGCTGCCTCGTCTTTGGCTACACTCTGTCCTGTTGGGATGTGATGACCGGATCTGCCACAGCCATTATGGGGCTACGAGGGAAGTCCCAACGCTGAGGAGTGGCAGAGGAGAGAGGAGGAAGCGGCTAGTGCCGGTGCCGGCAATTAGCTGTGGAGTCACCAGCCCCGCAGCGCCTTTGCTCCGGAACCTCCTGTCCCCGGGAAGAATTCCTGCTCATCAGGAAAGCTGTTGGAATTGGGATTTTTCTCTTACTTGCTGCCCAAGGCATCCCCGACTGCTACAGCCTGCTCCGGTGCCCCAGGCCCTCCAGCTGCTCACGGCCTCCTGGGCCAACTTCTCCTCCAGGCCCTGCACACGGCCACCACGCCCAGGCCACCTGGAACAGTGAAAAGCTGACCTGGGGCCTGGAGATTTGGCTGCCTGCCCCAGGCCCTGCGGCTTTGGCCGAACCACCGGCCTTCTCCACGCAGAACAAGGGCAGCCCCAGCGGTCAGACAGGTTTGTTGCGGAGGGGACAGGGGACGTCTGCAGGCAGTAGACCCTAAAACAGCAACGGGCAACGCGGGCCAAGCAAGGAGTGCCGTCAGGGCTCCGCCCGCGGCCCGGCCTCTCCGTGACGTTCCCCTGTCCCTTCTCTCCAGCCTGGTCCTGCCTGTCCTTTCACCTCGCTTCCCGGCCGCTCCAGGGCTCCTGACGCTGGGTGGGCCCCGCATCCCGAGCCTGGCCCGCCTCGTGGCTGTCATTCCCTGGGGCAGCTCCTGGGTGTCCAGTTGCGAGAATCTGAACCTTGCCTTGGGGCGGGACACCATGGGTGCTCCTCACGCCCAGACCCGGCTGAGGCTGGGACACTGGCTAGCGCGACACCTCGGCTTGGCTTCCTCCCCGACCCTGGCCGGTCTCCCCGTGCAGCCTCCCCTGAAGCCTGTGTCTACACACTTCACCCCAGCACCTGCTTTGGGGAGACAGCCTAGCCCCACTCGGTGCCTGTCCCTGCTGTGAGTGCTTTACGCGCATGAACAGACGGAATCCTCTCCAGGGCTCTAGGAAGCAGGTACTCTTGTCCCATTTGGCCAAAGTGAATACCGAAGCCCAGAGAGGGCGAGTGACTTGTCCAGGGTCACGCAGCTTGTCTCGCTCCTGAGGTCACGCCTTCGCCATCGCACTGCGCTCTGCCACAGAGCTCCGGGGTGAGAAAGCCCAGTGTGGAAGCCCATCTTTGCTCTTGCCTAGTCCTGGGCAAGCAGCGCTGCCTCCGAGCCTCAGCCTTTTCACCTGTTGTGGATTCAGCCACCAATACTGGTACGGGGCTCAGTGCTCCATTCGTGCCAGCTGGCATTCCTTCTTGTTAAGAGAGGGGCGTCTTCGAGCTGGCTTTGCCCTGCTGGGTTGCGGATGGGCCGGCAGCCCTCAGGACCCCCAGATGACCCCAGGGGAGGGAGGAGGAGGGAGAGGCGGCTGGCTGAGCCCCCGCCCATCCTGTGCCCGGGAGAGGCAGGATGAGGCCCACGCAGAGTGAGGGCAGCCGGCTCGGTCGCCATGGCAGCAGCCTCCAGCAGGCTTCCCAGCTGTCCAAGGAGCCTGTGGGGCCTCCACCGTCCTGGCCCAGGGCAGCAGAGGTGGCCGCAGGGCCTTGTGCCCATGGGCGGTCTCCTAATTTACAGCCGGGAGCATTTTCTGGTTCAAGGCACACAGCATTCAGTTATGCTCTATGAGGGTGGCCTTGCAGGGAGGCCTCAAGGCCACCCCCGGGGTCCCGATTTGCATCAAGAGACTCTGGCAGTCTGAGCTGGGGGTCCTCGAAGCCAGCCTCCTCTTACCAGGGAACCCCTTGCCCTCTTGTCTAAGCCATTTGTCTGTCCGGGAGGCAGGGGCAGGTGACAGGCTTGAATCCAGCCCAGGCACTTTCTAGCTGGGTGGCCTTGGGCAAGTTACTTGATCTCTCTGGGACTGTGTCATCCTCTGAACAGTATTAATAACAAAACAGCTTTGGGAGGCTGAGGTGGGAGGATCACTTGAGGCCAGGAGTTTGAGACCAGCTGTGTGACCCTGGACAAGTTACTCAGCCTCTCTGGGGTTGGGTATCCCCTTTGTCTCTACAAATTATAAAAACATTAGCTGGGTGTGGTGGTGTGTGCCTGTAGTCCTGGGTACTTGGGAGACTGAGGTGGGAGGATCACTTGAGGCCAGGAGGTCAAGATTGCAGAGCGTGATCTCGCCACTGTACTCCGGCTTAGGCGACAGTGAGACCCTGTCTCTTAAATAAATAAATACAATGGGCCCACAGGGACCTGTACCTAGGTTGCTGTGAAGATCAAGTGTCTGTTGGGGCTGTGGCCAGCGCTGGTTGCTGATGAGAGCTTGGGCTGAAGGAGTCCGTGACGCGGGCCAGCTGCTGTTTTAAGCTCCTTGGGAATAAGTGCTAGGATCCTCCTGCATGCAAGGCAATTCCATCGCTTTTGCTCCTATTTTAAAGATAGGGAAACTGAGGCACCAGAGGTTATGTACCTGCCTAAGCAAGGCCTCTGCTTCCCCCAGTTCTTTTCTATTTCATTTTATAGGAGCCCTCAAATAACATCAGGTCCCCTCAGCATGCATGTATTGGGTGCCTACTGAATGCAGGCATGGTCCTGGCCACCAGGGTGAGTGGAGGTGAATCAGATGTAGCTGGCGCCATGGGACAGGAGAAAACATGGAGACACCCCTAGACCTCCAGGTCTCCTCTTCTGCTAGGGTGTCCTGGTTCTGACTTAGAGGGAGCTTAAGCACACCCCCCGAGCCTTTTTGTCTCTGAAGATGGGAGCAAAGACCATGGAATCTACAGGGATGGCAAACTCCTGTGCTTCCGTCTCCAGCTGTCTATTTCCAGCCCGATGGATTTCCTTTGGGTAAATATGGAGTCAATCAAACTTTGAACTTCCAACTCCCGGCCAGACTGTTTCTTATTCCCCATCCCTTGCTCCCAACCCCACCCAGGTCTCTCCTTCCTGCCTCCTTCCGGAGGTGGTGGGCGGGCTGGAGGAAGCCCCCACGTGGGAATCATCAGAGATGCTCAGCGTCAAGGACTGGCCCCGGTCTCTGCTGGCCTCTGCTGTGGTGTGGCCAGTTTCATGTGCCCTGGGGATTCCGGTGCCTGGGGAGCTGGGTCTTGGGACTTTTCCTGCCATAGATGAGAACCCTGGCAGCTGCATTCACACACGGCTATCCCTGAGATGCACACAGATGCCCGCACACACACGCGCACACACACACACACACGCACGTGCGCGCACACACACATTTAGTTCCCAGCGACTGTGGCCACACTGTGCAACCTCAAGCAAGGGGATGCTCTTCTCTGAGCCTCAGTTTCCTCTTTGTGAAATGGGGCTGTGCTGACGGTCCCCGGTGTTTTGAAGACCTTGGGAAATAAGCAGAGAGAAAATGCTTTCTGAGCCATAATGACGTCCTTGTGACTCAGTTCTTCTCTGCCTTCAGCTCTCCCCGTGTGCAGCGGCTGGAAGATGTGTGCAATACCCGCCTCTCTTGTCTCCTCTCCCTTTCCTCCCTCCCTCCCTCTCCACCACTCCCTGCCTCCTTCCCTCCCTCCCTCCCTCTTTCCTTCCCTCTCTTCCCTTCTTTTACAGAAAGAACATTTCTAAGTTCAGAGCCTTCCCCACCCCACCCCCCGGCCCCCTCCTCGTCCTGGCACGGCAGGTTGGAGGGGGTTCCGCCCCCATCGTGGGACCCTGGGGGTTGAGAGCACTGCCATTCTGAGCCGCGGGCGGCAGGAGGGAACATTATTCTCTGTAATGTCAGGCCCTCCTCAGACTTTCATGTTCAAAGTGCTTCCTTGGTGCTAAATAATTAATTCTCTCCACGCTCCCATGTGAGGGAATAAATAAATGTCACTTGTATGGGGTGACTAAGCCCGCCGGGAGTCAAGGCTGACAGCTTCAGGCGCCAGCAGAGGGTTGGCCGGGGACATTGCCCTCAGAGGCCACAGTTCAGTTGGAGCTGACGGGGAGCCCAGCTGTCCGAGGCTTGGTGGGGACACAGCAGTGGCACCCGCTTGGGCTGAGGGAGCCTGTCTCCCCAGCCTGCCCTCGGATGGATCAGGAGCACCCAGAGGCAGGCCCCAGGCCCCACTTTCTCATCCGAGCTGATCTCCATATCCTCAGTCTTCCTGCCTGTGAAATGGGCATCATGACGGGGCTGGCGTCCCAGGGTCAGTGGGGCAAATGCTGATACCCCTCTCGGCAGAGGCTGGGCCCAGGGGGGTGCTTCTTGCCCCCAAGGTCATTGTCATAATTACGTGCTCATGACACCCCCGCCCCCACTGGCAACCCCTGGGCCTCCTCCCAGGCCTCAGGATACCCAGACTCCCCACCCGGGTCCTACCCTACCCCTCATCGCCTGCCAGTTTCTTGCCCTTCCCCCAGCAGGGCCTCTGGGCTGTTTAGGGCACTCCAAGCACGTTCTCCCTTTGGAGACGTCACCCTGCTCCAAGACACCTCCTCAGAGGGGCTTTCCCTGACTACCTCCATCTAAAATAATGAAGCCGGTGAGAATGCCACTGTCCTTCTCTCCCAACCTTAGTTCTGCCCCAGGCATCACGCAGTCACTGCTGCTCACCCGGGAGACTGTGGGAGGATGGGGACGGTGACTTTCTTGGTCACCAGCCAGGGTCTGGCAAACAGTAGGTACTCAACAAATAATAGTTAGTTTGCTCACTATTCTATCCCCAGTGCCTAGAAATGTGCCTGGCATACAGTAGGTGCTCAATAAGTTCACTGTTGTATCCCCAGTGCCCAGAACACATTCAGCCTGGTGCATAGTAGGTGTGCAGTAAAGAACGCTGTTGCTTGCTCTTCTCGTCTCTGGACCTAGAAATGTGTCTGGCACACAGTAGTTGCTCAACAAATAATTTGTTCACTGCTGTATTCCCAGTGTCCAGACCAGCTCCTGGCATGCAGTAGGTGCTCACTAAGCATTTGTCCCACCACTGCTGTCATCAGCCTAGTGCCCGACACAGGGCAGGCATCTAATGGACATTCCTTTAGCTCACGGTTGTATTTATGGTTCCCGAAAATGTGTCTGGCACATAGTAGGTGCTCAACCATAGTAGGTGTTCATTCCTGTATCTCCATGCCTAGCACTTAGTAAGCACCTAGTGTTTGTTGGATGAATGACTGTTGGGATGAAGGACTGTTCTGTTCCTGAAGCCCCAGAATCTCCTGGAACACAGGTGCCCACAGTATGGGGAGAGGGGCAGGGCGGTGCAGAAGGCCGTGCCTGCCTGTGTGTTTGGACGCCTCTCTCAGAGCAGCAGCCTCCCAGCCTGCCTGCCTGCTTGCCAGGCAGCACATGCCTCCAACACACTCTGCCAGCCTCGAGCAGCCTCGCCCCAGCACCAGGCCTGGCCATGCTGGGAAGAGGGAGGGGGAGAGGAGGAGGAGGGGCCTGCAGATGGCTGGCCATCTGCTGCGTGGGAGCCTGGATGGGCAGGCGTCCCCACCAGCCTACACTGCGCTGTCATCTTCCTGTCTGCTCAGCACGGCCAGACGGGGGGCTTCAGGGTGAAGCAAAAGATCTCATACTCTTCCTCGGCTTCCCGGTCTCTTCTGCGTACCCTGGAGTGTGTTGGGTCTGCATCTGGCCCCAGCAACCAGCATCAGGAAGAGTGTGATCAGGGTGTCTGGGGCCAGACCAGGTGGGGCCCTGAGCCCAGGACTGGGATTGGATCCCACTGTCCTCCCAGTGCTCCCACTGTGCTGCCCGCTGTCTCCCTTCCTGGCAGGTGAGGCCAGGCAGCTGTCTGTTCCTCCTCCTTGACGTCATCCAAGACCACAGGGCAGTGCTCTCTGCCCCTAGGCCTCACCAACACGCTGAGTGTTTAGAGGAGAAGGTGGGCAAGAAGGGCACAGGGACACAGAGTGGGAGCAGAAGGATCTGGGCATGTCTGTTGTGCACGTGCATATCTGGGTATGCATGCAGGAAAATGGAATCAGGAGCTTTCCTGGTTCACCTGTTGGAGTTACATGGTTTTCTGTTTGTGACAGTACATGGTGCATGTGAAGATTTGGACACACACGTTTTATGTGCCATGCATGCTGTTCCAGGGGTGTTTCCGCAGATTTTACATTCAGGTGTAGCCCCTACGGAGGGTGTGTGCATGGGTGGTCTTCGTGCACGTCTGTGTGTGCATGCCTGTGGGTGTGTGTGCTGGGCTGGGGCCAGTAGGTAATATGTGTGTGTGCAGGTGAGCAAGCTTATGCTAGGCCAGCATCTGGTCTAGATGTGTGTGTGTGTACATATATGCATACATATGTGTCATGTGGTCACACATTGTTCAAAAGAATATGAGTGTGGGGCCAGCCACAGTGCTTTGGGAGGCCAAGGCAGGAGGACTGCTTGAGACCAGGTTTGAGGCCAGCCTGGGCAATACAGTGAGACCCAGGCTCTACAAAAATTAAATTAGCCAGGCATGGTGATGTGCACCTGCAGTCCTGTCTACTCAGGAGGCTGAGGTGGGAGGATTGCTTGAGCCCAAGAAATCAAGGCTGTGGTGAGCTGTGATTGCGCCACTGCACTCCAGCCTGGGCAACAAAGTGAGACCTTGTCTCAAAAAAAGTTTTGTGTGTATGTCATGTGTATATATGTGTGTACTTATATGTGTGTGCATATGTGTGTGCATATGGATGTGTGAACATGTATGAGAATGGACATGTATAGGATGTGTGAATGACTATGCCATATGTCATATGCCATGTCTATATGTATATGTGTGTAGGGTGAATGTGTATATGCAGGTGTACATGATGTGTGAAGGAATATGTGTGCACAAGTGTGTGCCTGTGTGTCTACCCATGGGTGTGTGTGGGGTGGGGCTGGAATGATGTGAGACTGAGTGTATTCATGCAGAGGTGTCTGTGTATGCATGTACATAAGGGTGTGTGTGGTTGAGTATGTATGTGTGTTGTGTCTAGGTGGCTCTGTATATATGTGCATGCATGTGTGTGTATATTCATGTCTTTAAGGATGTGTACCTCGTGTGCATGTGCAGGTACATGTCTGTATTAGGATGAATGTGTGTGTAGGTAAGTGTGTGTTAGGATGAATGTGTGTGTAGGTACGTGTGTGTGTTAGGATGAATGTGTGTGTAGGTACGTGTGTGTTAGGATGAATGTGTGTGCAGGCACATGTGTGTATTAGGATGAATGTGTGTGTAGGTTCATGTGTGTATTAGGATAAATGTGTGTGTACAGGTGCATGTGTGTGTTAGGATGAATGTGTGTGTGTGTAGGTGCATGTGTGTGTTAGGATGAATGTGTGTGTGTAGGTACATGTGTGTGTTAGGATGAATGTGTGTGTGTAGGTTCATGTGTGTATTAGGATGAATGTGTGTGTGTAGGTACATGTGTGTATTAGGATGAATGTGTGTGTGTGTAGGTATGTGTGTGTTAGGATGAATGTGTGTGTGTAGGTGCATGTGTGTTAGGATGAATGTGTGTGTGTGTAGGTGCATGTGTGTGTTAGGATGAATGTGTGTGTAGGTACGTGTGTGTGTTAGGATGAATGTGTGTGCAGGCACATGTGTGTATTAGGATGAATGTGTGTGTAGGTTCATGTGTGTATTAGGATGAATGTGTGTGTACAGGTGCATGTGTGTATTAGGATGAATGTGTGTGTGCAGGTACATGTGTGTATTAGGATGAATGTGTGTGTGTGCAGGTGCATGTGTGTATTAGGATGAATGTGTGTGTGCAGGTGCATGTGTGTGATAGGATGAATGTGTGTGTAGGTACATGTGTGTATTAGGATGAATGTGTGTGTAGGAATGTGTGTATTAGGATGAATGTGTGTGTGTGTAGGTACATGTGTGTGTTAGGATGAATGTGTGTGTAGGTACATGTGTGTATTAGGATGAATGTGTGTGTAGGTGCATGTGTGTGTTAGGATGAATGTGTGTGTAGGTGCACGTGTGTATTAGGATGAATGTGTGTGCAGGTGCATGTGTGTATTAGGATGAATGTGTGTGTGTGCAGGTACATGTGTGTATTAGGATGAATGTGTGTGTGTGCAGGTACATGTGTGTATTAGGATGAATGTGTGTTTGTGTATGTGTGCATGTATTGTGTGTGTGCATGTGTGTGTGATGAATGTGCATACACAGCCCAGTAAGAGCACAGATGTTGGAGCGGGACCACCTGGGTTAGATCCCAGCTCTGCCACTCACTGGCACATGTGACTTGGGGCAAGCTCTTTAACAGCTTTCCACTGCAATGGGGGCAGCACAGCAAATGTGAAAGGCCCAGAGACCCTGAGCACTTCTTGTGGGTCAGAGGTGGGTTGGGGGCGTCAAGGAAGGTTTCCTTAAGAAAGGACCATTTGAAATGGGTTTTGAAAGACGAGCAGAGGCAGAGATATCTTGGGAGAACTGTCCAGGCAGATGGCAGGGCATTGAAGTCACTGATTCTAACCTCGGTCCAGGCCCCCAAGTTCTTTTCCCCAGATGGCTCAAAGAATCTCCCTCCTGGTCTCCCACACCATTTTTCTGGAATATGCTTTTGTTTTGGGGCAGACTGTTCCCCTCCTTCAAGGCCTCGCCCACGGGCCATGCCTGTGGCTTCTGCACCCTGGTTTTCTCTGCCCCCTTTAGGCTGTTTGCAGGTGGTTCATGGAGGTCGGCTTCCTCCCTCCCCACTCTCGTACAGACGTGGGAGCTGACGCTGGAGAGGCACAGGAACTTGCTTAAAGTCACACAGCAAAACAGGGAACAGAACTGGGGGCCAAGGCCCAGCCCAGCCTAAAGGAAGCATGACAATCTGCATTTTGCAAAGTTT
This sequence comes from Saguinus oedipus, assembly GCA_031835075.1. Lineage (NCBI taxonomy): Eukaryota > Metazoa > Chordata > Mammalia > Primates > Cebidae > Saguinus > Saguinus oedipus. The sequence goes on along the minus strand of CM063177.1, from coordinate 133,402,345 downwards.
AGCTCAGACTCAGAATTTAAACCCAACATGTTGTTCAGCAAACATGTTGTAGAAGCGACGTTCAATTTTCATTAATGGAAAACATTTATTGAGCACCTACTATGTGCCTGAATCGGGGCACTGTGGAGATTAAGGCAGAAGCGGTTTCCCTAGGAAATGGCAGTCCAGTCCAGATCTGTGCTGTTGGATACAGTAGCCCCTAGCCCCATATGGTGGGAGATGGAACCATGGCCCACAGGATGTCCAGGTCCTAAGCCCTGGGACCTGTGAATATGTGTCCTGACACAGCAAAGTGGGCTCTGCAGATGTGATTAATCTTGAGATGGGAGATCTTCCTGGATGACCCGGGTTGGCCCAAGGTTATCACGAGAGTCGTTATAAGAGAGACACGGGGGAGTCAGAGTCAGAGAAGGGGATGTGACTGTGGAAGCAGACGTCGGAGCCATGCGAGGCCGCGAGCCAAGGAATGCAGATTTCTAGACGCTGGAAAAGGCAAGGAAACAGAGGTTCTCCTAGAGCCTCCTGGAGGAAATGTAGCCTTGCCAACACCTTGCTTTTAGGTGTGACCCACTGCAGACCCGTGACCTCCAGACCTGGCAGAGAATAAAATATGTCGTTTTAAGCCACTATCTTTTAAATAATTTGTTACAGCAGCTATAGGAAACTAACCCATGTGTCTCTCAATTTAGATTAGACAAAATTACAAATTCAGTTCCTGAGTGGTAGCAGCCACATTTTAAGTGCCTGATAGCCGTATTTCCATCATCATGGAAAGTTCCATCAGCCAGCATGGGTCTAGACAGACTATAAACAAACAAGCACAATAAATAAGAGAATTACAAAAAAGAAAAAAAGGAAAAGAAAAGCTTTAGACCGTAACCTTAGCCCAACTTAAATAAAGAAAACGTTGGTAATTTCAGAAAACAGTTTCTGAAACCTTAATCCGCTGAGATATAACAGCTGCCTCCGGGGGCAGCGCTTTAGGTCTATGATATGGTTAGGCTTTGAGTCCCCACCCAAAATCTCATCTTGAGTTGAATCCCCATAATCCCCACGTGTCAGGAGAGAGACCAGGTGGAGGTAATTGAATCCCAGGGGCGGCTTCCGCCATACTGTTCTCGTGACAGGGACTGAGTTCTCACGAGATCTGAGAGTTTTGTAAGTGGTAGTTCCCGCGGCATTCATTCCCCTGCCCTCCGCCTTGGGAAGAAGGTGTCTCGCTTCCCCTCCGCCTTCCACCTTGATTGCAAGTTTCCTGAGGCCTCCCCAGTGATGTAGAACTGTGAGTCGATTAAACCTCTTTTCTTTATAAATTACCCAGTCTCAGGCATAAGAACAAACTCAGACAGTCTATTTGCTTAGGAAATCCACTATGGGAATCGGAGACAGAGAGAGGTTAAGTGACACAGCAACAGAAGCCAATGGGAAGGTAAGGCTGTCCCTGCAGATCTCTGAGCAGACGGGGAAAGGAGAAAATTCAGCTTTTCCAAGAAGAAACAAGAGACTCCCTGCAGTTCAACTAACTGCAGACCCTTCCCAGGGGGTGCTTGTTCCTGTGGGAGACGTGTCCCTCCAAACACAGGCCAAGAAGACTGTTAGCTTCCTGCCACTGCTGGGACAAAACATCCCAAACTTCGTGGCTTAAAACAGCAGGAATCATGTTCCCTCCCTGTTCGGGCGGCAGCAGGCCGTGCTTCGCTGAAGGCTGTCAGGGAGGATACTTCCTGGCCCCTTCCAGCTTCAGGTGGTTGCCAGCGTCCGTGGCAGTCCTGGGCTTGTGGCTGCCACGCTCTAATCGCTGCCTCTGTGGTCACGTGGCTTTTTCCTGCATGTCTCTGTCCAAACCCCTGTCCTTTTAAGGACTGACCAATCCAGTATGACTTCATCTTCACCTGATCACACCTGCAACAACCCTATTTCCAGACAAGGCCACGTTCGTAGGTACCGGGAAGTGACATATATTGTGGGCTGGGGCATTTTTCACTCTAGTACAGAGACCCTGGGAAGTTATCTGGGGCCTGATGGGTGTAGACCTGTGCTTCTTGGGCGGCAGCATGCTGGGTGGTTAGGAACAGACTCGTGCTGGAGAACCGGGTCCGAAGCTCCCCCACTCACCGGCTGTGTGACCTCTCTGGGCCCCATGTGGTCCTGATAACGGTATCTACTATGAGGATTAGATGAGATAGTGCATGTAACACTCTTGGAGGTGCTCCAAGCCTGTGCAAGCATTTGCTATCATCATCATTTGGGGTTTCCCCAGAGTGGTTGGGAAGATCTGGACTGGGCGCAGGCGCAGGGTTAAATACTCTGAAACAGCCAGAAAACCACGCCTTTCTTCTGTTCTTCCGCCAACCCCAGGGAGGAGGTCTCTGCAGGTGCCGAGGTGTCCCTGACACCTCACTGAGCAAGGCTGGCGGGGCTTCCTTCCCGACAGAGCTGGAAACGGCTTCCATCTAGAACCTTCCTCAGGCAGAGGACAGAAACCAGACTTGGGCGACACCCTTTGTTTCTCTGTGTTTGCTTTCACGGTCACCTCTTTCCAGCAAGCGGTATCAGCTTTCCAGTTGTGGGGTGATCTAAGCTTTCCTCTTTAAGTCCATTTATTTGCCTGCAGAGAAAGTGAGTGGTTGTTTTTAAAGTGAGCAAATAGCAGTTCAGCAAGGAAAAGGCAGAGGCTCTTCCCATGGGTGGTTCAGGGAGGTGGGGCAGGAGCGGCGCGGTGACGCCTGAATGCCCGGGGCAGGCAGCCACCTGGGCGTTTGAGGTCTGGAGTGGAATGTTCCATCGTCTGCTTCAAAGGATCCCATTATCTGAACTACCTTCTGATCTGTGTAGACACCACCTGGGTACAATCCACATTCGGTGACCTGCTGGTGTAGCTGGGCTGCACAGGGACCAGGAGGTCCCACAGGACTGCACTAGAGGGGTGGGGCTGAGAAACGGGGACTGGTGCCGTTCAGCCGCCCGCAGTCTCAGCATAAGGAGATGCTGGGGCCTCGCTATGCAAGCATTTAGCAAGTCACCTTCAAAGGTTTATTTTGCCCCCTTCCTCTGAAGGTGACACGTTCCATCCACAGGTCAGTGAGAGCTAGGCTGGCCTGAGCTGCTGGAAGGCATCAAAAGAGGTTTGCCCCCATAGCTGTGGGCTATCCCTTCATCCTGGGAAATGCACAGCCAGCGCCTGATGGTGTGAATGGATCCACTTCCACCAGTGGGCACAGGGCTGTGTGTGGCTCAGGGAGCTCGGGCGCAGCCTCCTCGTTTTCTCTTTTGGACAGACTAGCATTACCCAGCATGTGAACCAGTGAGCTTTGGAGGCAGATCCTGTGATGAAGTCAGGCCACCATAACCACCCACCATAGCCTCTGCATACAGTCCTTCCATGCTTCCCTTTCTAAGTATCTGTTGCTATGTAAGGCGTTACCCCAAAACTTAGTGGCATGAAACAACAGCAATGCTCTTATTGTTGTGTCATGGTTCTGGTGTAGACTGGGCTCAGCCAGGCAGTTATGCAGGGCCTCTCAGGTGGTTGCAGTCATACAGGGACTGGGGCTGAGGTTATCTCAACCACATGTCTGGTAGTTTTTAGTGGCTGCCAGGTGGAACCTTAGCTGGGGCCGGAGCCTCCACGTGTGGCTTGGGCTTCCTTACAACATGGTGTCCAGAAAAAAAGTGTCCCAAGAGGGTCAGGAGGAAGCCATACCACCTCCTATAACAGCCTCAGAAGTCACCGGGTGTCCCTTCCACTGTAGTCTCAGCCCTGGGCAAGGGGAGGGACATAGTGCTCACCTCCCAATAGCAGGAGTGCCCACCTCGTATTGTAAAAGGAGCCTGTGGGATGGGAGAATTTGTAGCCGTCTTGGAAAACACTGCCACTTCCATCCTTCCTGCTTCTTTGCTCTAATTCCAGCCCAGCTTCTTAATCTGTGGGCCATCATTAGGCACCTATAGTGTGCCAGCTGCTTTCATGAGCATCATCACACAAATAGCTACAGCTCGCCTTGGGTGGGTCTGTCATTTTCCCATCTTACAAACAAGGACTCTGGGCATCAGAAATGTAAAAGGCACCCGTACAAGGTCCCACAGCTGTTCGGTAACTTTAGTGGACATCAGTTGCCCCTCTGGTCACAGCCCCTCCCTTACCTCAGACCATGTGGTTTGTGTGGAACTGGTTCTATGCATTGGTCCAGAGATGGGCGTGTGACTAAGGCTCAGCCCAGTGCGAATTTTCCAAACCTCTGGCCTCAGTGATTGGTTTAGGGGTTATTGGATGACTCAGTTTGGTCCAGTCAGAGGTAATCCCAGGACTGTTGCAGGAACAGTTGGGAAGTGAGAATCTGGACTGACTGAGCATATTCAGCTGTGCCTGCTGGGATGCTGTGTCCATGGTGAAGGCAGGACCTGACTGAGGGGAAGCTAACGTGGACCAAGAAATGGAAAGAGACAACATTCTGAGGCCATTGGTTGGGGCGCTAGATCCAGCCGTACCTGAGGCCAACACTACCTTGGAATTTACCATTACAAGCGCTAATAACATTTCCTTTTAGCTGAAGGCAGCTTGAGTTGGGGTTTCTATGATAGCCAAAGTTTCATCCCAGCACTTTGCAAGGCTTAGGCAGGAGGATCGCTTGAGCCCAGGAATTCGAGAGCAGCCTGGGCAAGATGGCAAAACCCCATCTCTGCAAAATACAGGGAAAAAAACTAAGTGGGCATGGTGGCCTATAGTTTCAGCAACCTGGGAGGCTGAGGTGGGAGGGTCTCTTGAGCCTAGGGAGGTCGAGGCTGTAGTGAGCCATGATGGCACCACTACAGTCCAGGCTGGATCACAGAGGAAGACCTTGTCTCAAAAAAAAAAAAAAAAAAAAAAATGCAGAAAAGGAATTTGAGCCCAGACCTATCTAAGTCCACAAATTAGAAATTCCTTCTCCAGAACCAGGCCGCTCCCCCGAGTGCCATCTGCCTTCAAGGCCCGGATTAATTCTCCATTTTCCAATACAACCTCCCTGATGACATCAGTTCACAGCATCTCTCGTGACTCCAATTGCTGGAGTTTACGGCTATCGGTGCAGGTGGTTTCCAGGGAAGGCCTTCCTGACCAACACGGTGCCTTCTTCCACCAGGCCTGCGTCCCTACGATGTCACCATCAGAGCCTTATTCCTCTGGGTTAAGCATTGCTCTTTTTGAGTGACTATTTTAAAATCTTGATCCCCTGAGATTTCAAGTCAAATCTTCACGGCCCAAGAAAAAGAGGATTAGGGCATTCTCGGAGAGACAGGCAGAGAAAAGAGGGAAGAGGTGTGTCTCATTCTCACTAGAAAGGAGGAAGTAGCATTTAAAGCTTCACCTTCAAAGGGAAAGACAGACTTTTGGAGTCGAGGTTGTAAAAAAGGTGTCCCTGGTAGAGGAGAAGACCAAGGGGAGAGAGCTCGTCAGACACAATCAGGAAACAGCATTTTGCTGCTGTGGCTGGTACACCACACAGGACAGAAGCCAGCTCAGAAGCTCCTGGGATTGCAAAATACCAAGCGGAGGAGTTTGATATGTGTTTTCGGGGTAATAGGGAGAGCCCTCGAAGGTTCTTGAGTCATGGCGGGTGGGGGGTCTCAGTCAGAGCAGCCGTTTAGGAAGATGAATCTGTGCAGCGTGGGAAGCGCAGCGTGTGAACAGGGCACAGGCAGGGCTGGGGGAGCGACGTGAGCTGTGAGGTCATGAGAACCAGAATTCCAACAGTCAGGTAAGTAAGAAGTGACTAGGCACATTTTGGGGGACAACTGGCTTGATATAGAGACAGGCCGGGGAGGGGTGGAGTCTTAGAACAGCATCGGTTCTGGGCCCTCCAGGCAAGGCCTGTGATCAGCCTCTCCCTCCTTTCAGAGCAGGACCTGTCACCAACCCACATAATAGGCATGGGTCCATGCTGGCATGTGGATCAGGATGGGCTTTTTCATTGCTGTGTAGTTTTCCACTGTAAGGATGTACCACAATTCGCTTATCCATTCACCTACTGATGGACGTACAGGTAGCTTCCAGTGACCTCCTTTTTAAATTTTGAGATGTCACTTGCACTAAGTGATGCAACCTGAGACAGCATGAATGGGATGGGCTGCCTGTCTTTTTATCTAGTATTCATAAAACACATGCATCTTTACCAAAAATAAAAAGTGCTTGTCTGGGACCACCTCCTGTCACTTGCTCTGCACGAGGCTGGCTTTGGCAGAGACTGCGAGAATTCGTTGTCGCTGCTTTAGTTGCTGGATTGTTAGGTGACGATGTCACTCAGGCCCGGTGGTGGGCACAGAGGCTAAGCTCCCCTACCTACCCCCTCCACAGGCCTGGACAAGAGGACTTCTGGAAGCCTGCTCTTGCCCCAGCCCCTGCCCGCCCTCAGCTGGAAGGAGACATTAGCTCAATTCATCCTGCCTTCAAAGGGCTCCTGTCTGAACCAGGCTCCTGGGCAAACCCCCAGCCCAATCCTCGCCTAGAAAAACATACTCGGCCCTTGTTTAGACTGAGGCCGGCCTGCAGGAGGTCAGCCCAGCTGTGAGGGTAGAAGCCTCAGCTCAGCACCAAAATGTGGTGCAGGGGCCCCTCCGCCTGAGACTGCCCGGGAAGGAGAAGGCCTCACCAGGGGCCCCTGTGCACCCCGGTGGTTGGCCACGAAGAGCCAGTCCCTCGGAAACTACACGTAATGGATTTTCCTTTCTTCCTTCTGGGTTTTAAAAGATTCCTTCCCAACCAGACCTCCCTGATGGCCCCATTAAGTACCCTCGAGACACCTGATCATAAAAAGAAAATTTTCCTTAACCTCATGTTATGGACCCTGTCGCATCCCCCACAAGTCATGTGCTGAAGTCCAACTTCGCCCTCAGTGCCTCAGAAGGCAACCTTGTTTGGAAGTGGAGTCCCTGCAGATGGAATGAGTTCAGATGAGGTCATACTGGAGCAAGGGGGTCCCTCATCAAATATAGCTGGTGCCCTTCTAATCGGGGGGAACTTTGGACACAGACACATAGGAAGAATGTCATAGGAACACGGAAGCAGAAATCAGCGTGACGCATCCACCCGCCAAGGAATGCCAAAGAGTGAAGCTGCGGGAGAGGCCAGGAACAGATTCTCCTAGAATGAACCGACTCTGCTGGCCCTTTGATCTCAGACTTCAGGCCTGCAGAACTGTGAGAGAACTCATTTCTGTTGTGTAAGCCACCCTGTTTGTGGTACTTCGTTATGGCAGTCAGGGGAGACTAATGTTACCCAACATCTCGGTCACAAGGGCATTCATTGAAAGGGCAGCAGACCCACAGCACCCGTTTCCTTCCTTCCTGTGACTCCTCGCATCCGTGAGGGAGGCCTGTTGCCTGTTGTGGAAAGCTTGACTATCAGTGGCCTGAACAAACAGGAGTTTTTTTTTTTCTCCTCTAAAAAGAAACCTGGCTAAAAATCATATGATCACATCAATAGATGCAGGAAAAGCATTTGGCAAACTCCAACACCTATCCCAGACAAAGACTCTCAGCTAACTAGGGGTCAAGAGGAACTTATTCAACATGATAAAGAACATTAAGATAATCCAACAGCTAACATCTCACTCAGTGGTGAGAAACTAGGTCCTTTCCCCTTAAGGTCAGGAACAAGGCAAGGATATTCACTCTCAACACAACTTTTCAGCATCATACTGGAAATCATAACTAATTTAATAAGTAAGAAAAGGTATACAGATTGAAAAGGAAGAAATAAAACTGTCATTCTTCCAGATGACATGATCATTTATGCAGAAAATTCCAAAGATTTAAAACAATGACAAAAAACACTAGAATGAATAAGTGAGTATAGCAAGGTTGCAGGATACAAAGTAAATATACAAAAGTCAATTGCTTTCCTACGTATCGGCAATGAGCAAGTAGCATTGGATATTTAAAGAAGGCTGGCAAAATCTGTTTTGGAAACCAGGCCATGTCAGGGCCTCAGCAGTTCTTGTACCTTCCTCTGTAGTGCCAACATGGCTGCCAAAGCTCCAGAACATTCCAGACAGGAATGTGCAGGAAGGGAGGAGAGTAGATGCTGTCAGTGCTCACTAAACCGACTCAGGAGAAACTGCTGGAGAGCTCAGCACCCTCAACTGATGACAAGTGGGGATTATGTGGATAAATACCCCAAATGTCTCTCTCTTCAGGCACATAACTCTGAGCTTGTCTACACCGTCTCTGGGTGTTCCTCAGAAGAATTGCTTCTGTAAAGTGGGGTTGGTGATAGCCCTTTCTTCATAGGGTTGGTGTGAGAGCTGGTGCATATAAACCACTTTGCAGAGAGCCAGGCATACAGTAAGTGCTAAATAAGTGCCTGTGACTGTGAGCACTCAACTCAGCATGTTTGGGGAGCAGAAAAGAGGTCAGTGCAGCTGGAGCTAGACCAAGGCTTAAGGGCAGTTGAGACCATGGGCATCTTGGGGGGCATCTGTGGGAACCCTTGACCTAAGAAAGTCCAGAGACTTGTTTTACAAGAAGGCCACAGCTAGACTCAATCCCTAGGCAGAGTAGGCAGAGTGGGAAAACCTTAGACTTGCCAAGGTTCTGTTTCCACTGAATGGGACACAAAGCAGAAATTTAGCTGAATTCTGAAAACTCTAGAGAGTTCTAGAAAAAAAAAAACCCCTATAGCTGATGTGTTTGGGGTGGGGGGCGGGGCTCTTCCAGAATTACCCTTTGGGCCATCAAGCTACAAGGGCTAAGCTTTTTGAGATATTACAAGCCAGAGACTATGGCCTCCAGCCCTCAGGTCAAAATCTGTCCCCTCCACCCACCCACCCACTACAGACTGGCTCTCTGCAAACCCTGCCTCCAGCATGGAAATGGAAAGATGCACTGTCTTAGAGGTTGAGCCATAGATGACCGCTAGCAGCCCTTGTCCTGGGCCCTCATCCTTGGTGTGAGATCTAGAATCTCTCTCTCTGCCACCGCTTGGTGTCTTCGTGGGTGGCAGCCTGTTGTCATGGAGGAAGCCGGAATGCAGCTGTGGATGAGTGAATTTATGATGGGGAAATTGAACACAGGGCGGATTCATGGCTTTTCATCCTGGGCCTGGGGGAAGCTCTAGACCTCTGCGCTCTGGCTGCCTTCATTTATTTCAGACTTTTGTGTGAAGAGGCCGGGGTGGGAGAAGGGTGAAGAAAAGGCTGAACAGCAGGCATGGGCAAGAGCTCCTCCACCCACCAGGCTCCTCAGGAGACCAGTCCCGGGAAATGGCCTTGCAGAGGGGACGGTACCAGCCGGGTTCCATTCTCTAGTTTCTAAAAGGAGGCAGGACAAAAAAATCATTCTGCATATTTGCAGTCCTCTCCCTGCCTGGCTTGCTTTCTTTCCCGCAAGCACAGAGGACATGGTCCCTGTGTCCTGCCACAGTGCATGGGAGCTCGTTAATTAAAGAGCTGAGCAGATGTCACCGTTCATTAAGTGCAGCCTTGTGGCTCCGTCCGCAGACACTGCCACCCTTTGCGCTCACTACTTAATGACCCCGCATCTCCCTGGCCGCTCCAGCCCTGGAGAGGAGCAGAGGCGAGGCTGCATTCCCCCCAGTTTGGCGGAGTGGGGTGCCCCCCACCCCACTGCGTCCTTGTCAGCTGGGGCACTGCAGCCAGACACAAGGTGATGGAGACTTTTAATTTTCATCACGCCCATCCATCGGAGCTCCGTTTTAAATCACTTTAATGGCAGATTAAAAATATATAAGCTGATATTAGAGGACAGTCTTAGTGCCTTTACAAATATATTAAATCAAAAGTTTGGCTTAATTGCACTTACGCAGAAACAGGAGCCTGGGGAGGTGGGGGCTGGGTAAGGTGAGCCCCAGTGGCAGGAGAGGCAGGGAGGGGCTGGATGGAGGTGGTGCTGGCCCCGGGAAAGAAGGAGGTTGCTGCATGGGCTCAGAGTTCAGAACACCCTTCTATCCATCCATCCGCCGGTCCAGACCTGCAGAGCCCTCCAAATACACCTGCACACCAGGGCAGACCCGGCCTCTCTCTTCTCTACGTTATCACCAGGCAGGGAAGAGGCCAGTGAGCAAGCAATTCCACCCAGCCACAATCCTTCACCGCACACTGTGTCGGGCACTGTTCCGGGCGCTTGACCCCCAACAACCTGTGCATGGAGATCATGATGATCCTTATTTTATGAATGAGGCTGGGAGAGATTCCAGATTCGGTCAAGGTCATTCTGCTGTTCAGTGAGAGCCGGGATCTGGACTCCGGCGGTCTGACTTCAGTCTGCGTGTCAACCACTGCACCCTCTTGTCTCTCTCCTGATGGGACAAGTGGCAGGAAAGAAACGTTTCCAGGGAGGTATGGGGGGAGCCGACTGGGAGCCTGGCTCAGCCTGGGACATAGAGGAGGTTTACGAGGCAGGGAGGTTGAAGCTGGGCCCTGCTGGGTGAGTAGAGGTGGTGAAACGAAGAGGAAAGTAGGCAAGGGCTGGAACCGCAGGTGCAAAGGCCCTGGGGTACCCACTCACTCAGTATGTTTGGGGAGCAGAAAAGAGGTCGGTGTCACTGGAGCTAGACCAAGACTTAAAGGCAGATGAGACCATGGGCATCTCAGGGACATCTGTGGCGACTCTTGGGCCCAAGGAAGTTTGCAGAGTCTCCTCACTGCCTGGGAGTGCGAAAAGCAGAGTCAGTCCCTGGGCGGGGTGGACGGAGTGGGAAAACTCAAGACTAAACAAGCTCTATTTCTGCTGAACGGGACTCAGAGCAGAAATTCCGCAGAGTTCAGAGCACTCAGGAGCTCCGTGTCTCACTCATCTGAGTCTGCTGAGGTGCAGTGGAAGGACAGCAGCGACGAGGAGGCTGGTACCACGCACCGACAGATGGTCTGCCCGTCTGAGAGATGAAGACATGCGGACAGTGAGCTGGGAGGCTTGGCAGAAAGAGGGGAAACTGAGCCCTGAGAGGTTGAGATGGCAGAGATGAGGGGCCAGGAGCTGAGGCCGTGCTGCAAAATGTCTCAAAAGAATGTCCTAGAATGTCAGGGGTGGAATGGCCTTGTGCCCATCAAGAAGGGGTGGGGCAGGAGCTGGGCTGACTTCGGTCCACATCGACACCTCTTTTTCTCACGCTCCTGGATCTGTGCCACTGGCGAATCTTGTTGCCTGTACCTTAAAAATCCATTCTCCAGGACTAGAAGAGACATTTGCACACCTGTGTTCACAACAGCACTTTCACAATGGCCAAAAGGCGGAGGCAACCCGAGTGTCCATCAGTGGAGGATGGATAAACAAAATGTGGTCTATCCATGCAGTGGAATATTACTCAGCCTCGAAAAGGAAGGCTACAATGTGGATGAACCTTGAAGACATTATACCGAGTAGAATAAGCCAGTTACAAAAGGACAAATGCTGTCAGATTCCACTGATAGGAGGTCCCTGGAGAATTTCTGTCTCTGTGCATCTGGCTACTCCAGGGGCCTCATAGCCATCTGTTCCTTCCGTCCGTCATTCTTGCCCACCTCACTTCCTCATCCCATCAGGTCTTTTCTCCAATGTTTTCTCCTTTCCCAGGGGTCCTTCCCTGACCTTCTTATGTGAGCTCACACCTGACCCCCCGATTCCCCCACCCTCCTTGCTCTATTTTCCTCTGTAGCTGGGAAATAAAATATATGCGAGGTCCTTGTATTGGACTGAGCTCCTGCGCGAACGAAGCCACTCCTGCAGGAGCCGCGTAATTAAGCTGAGCTTGGAAATGGGGGCAGTTTGGGCCGGGTGCGGTGGCTCCTGTGCCTGTCTTCCCAGCACTTCGGGAGGCCAAGGCAGGAGGGTTGCTTCAGGTCAGGAGTTTGAGGCCAGCCTGGGCAACATAGTGAGACATTATCTCTACAAAATGAAAAAAAACTTAAAGTTACCCAGGCGAGGCTTTGTACCCCTGTGGTCCCTGATACCTGGGGGGCTGAGATGGGAGGATCACTTGAGCCTAGGAGGTTGAGGCTGTGGTGAGCTATGATTGTGCCACCGGACTCCAGCCTGGGTGACAGACAGAGACCCTGTCTCTAAAAACAAAAAAGAAATAGAAGAAATGGGGGCAATTTTTCTAATAGACTGGAGATTCACAGCAAGCAGCCGAGAAGGGCCCAGTCAACCAGAGCCAGCATAAAGATGTCCCCTGTGCTTTAACCCTTACAGAGAAAGCAAGTCCAAATAACCTGACGCGGACCAACCCGCTGTTCGGGTGCCATGCTAATGCTGGCAGTCTAGTCCTGGGTGCATGTGGTATTCAGTGATGTTGGCGAAGGAGCTTTATAATTTCAGTTCTGTCTACACCCCATTGTGGCCTCCGGGGACACGCTTCCCCACCTTGGACACAACAAGCTCGTCCATACCCCTGGGCTATTGTGCTGGCTTTCTCTCTGTTTTGAGATGTAGGCATGGCTTGTTTTGACTCTGCCTTCAAGGCTCCACATTTGAGCTTGCCTCCTCTGAGAAGCCCTCTCTGATCTTCCCCAGAGGTCCCTGCCTACCCTGTTTCCTGGTTTGTTCTCTTTCTAGTCCTTTCCGTTTCTGAGCATATTCCTTTGTGAGTTGGGTCTGTCTCCTCTTAAAAGCCTTTTGGAACCTCTCCAGTCTGTGACCACAGGTACGTTGTCAGTCCTGTCCCCTGCCATGGCTGTGTTCTCTCCAGGCACAGAGTGGGGCTCAATGAATCTTTGTGGACTGTGTGACCTAAGGCAAGTTCATTGAACCTCAGAGGTCACCTCTGTTTCGCATCTGTAAGTTGGGGTCTTCATTCAGCTCGGCAGACTCGTGGGATTAGTGAAATATTGGTGGCTCTGTTGAAATTGCATGAAAAAGTGAGGCTCCTTATTAAATTGTGTAGAGGTCTTCCACGTTCCCCACAAATCCCCTACTCCCTCATCCCTAAATCTAACCCTGAAGGAGGAATTCTACCTGCCTCACAGGCTTCAATCCCAGAGGGCTTCCTGAAGGTGGGGCCATTCTCCAGCCAGTTTTATTAGCCCTTGGGCTCCAGGGTTGGTTCCTACATTTCAAAGCCTCCTCCTACCCCGCTGTTCCCTTCTCAAAGCCCTGAAGCTTCCCCTCTGAAAGTCCTTGCCATTGTCACTACCCAAGGCCCCGCCTCCCAGGCTGGGCCAAACCTTTTCTTCAAGAATGCAGCGGTCAAGGTCACGGCTTTCTCCTCCAGCATCCCTGCCCCCTAGCCTGGGGAATTAGACTCTGGGCCACACCATCTGTCTGAAAACAATTAGCAATAAACACCAGTGCACTGGGGCTCAGGGTCACGGGGCTGGCAGTGGATGGAGTGTGGTGGGCGGGGGGATGAAGGAGGGTGGAGCCGTGGGGGTTCTGAATGCAGAAGAAGGTTCCCGGCTGAATCAGCTTTCCTGTCTGTGGGCCAAGAAAAATCCTCCCTGGGCCACTCCGGGGAGAGAGCTTCCCGGCAGCCTCCTTCAGGATGGAGAGCAGCCTCTACGCAGACTGCAACCTCACAAAGCCCGGCCTCAGCTGGGGAGGCGGCCGGGGACCATCTGGCGGAGCATGGAGACGCGTCCGAGCCAGACGGAGGAGCAGCCTTATTTGCGATGTATTGTGTGTTCCGTTTTTGAAAACACTCCACGCATATGCTTCAAGTGTATGGCTTGCAGCCAGCTGGGTCTGGGGTGCTGGGGAGGTGGGGAGACCTCCGAAGCCAAGGGGAAGGGTGATGGGCCTGTTGGCTGAGTGCGGACCCCTGAGATGCTCCCCCCAGCCCAGCCCCAGCTGGCCTGGCACGACCCTGTCCTCCTCCTCCCCGGCTTGGCCTGCGCCTGGCTCTGAAGGCTTTCCAACCTCGTTCAAATGTCATCTCCCCTTAGAAGGCAAGGCAACTCTGATTAGCCAAACTTCGTTTATCTACATAAGGTTTGGCTCGCCAAGCTGTTTTTTTTCTTTATGTTAATTTGAATAAGTTGCTAGTATAAAAAAAAAAAAAGATTTTACATAAAAATCTGGATGTTCAGCTTCTTTGGAAAATCAAAAGATCTGGCAAGTCTGGGCAGCAGGCCAGCACAGCCCCAGTCAGCCAGGCTGGAGGAGGTGGGTGTGTGTCCCTGTAACCAGGCGTGGCTCTCCTGTCGCCGTCACCTGCTCATCCACTCCCTGAGTCCATCGTGTTGGAGCCTGTTGCTGTGGCTGGACTTTTCCGGGGTTTAGATTCCCACAGGGGACAGACGCTCAACCGCTGCATCCACAACACAATGTCCCATAGTGCCCAGTGTCACAGGACATACATAGTGACGGGTGGAGGGCATGGGGTGGGAGACAGTGTTGCTGTTTTACACAAGTGGCCAGGGATGACGCTGGGCCCTACGTGGAGGAAAGGCATTCCCACCAGAGAGAACAGCAGGCATCGTGTGGGTGTCCAAAGGGCCCCACGGAAAAGCCGGAGGTCTGGTGTGGCTGGAGGCAGGTGAGGGAGCGGCGGCCAGGCTTTCTTCAGAGCAGGTGACCTGGACATGCCGGGGGTTGGGGCTCCCTAAGATAGTCTGGCCGGTGAGCCTCAGGGTGTTTTCCAAGGGGGCGGGCAACTTTGAGGATTCCACCCAGTTGGTCCTGGATTCTCAGCTATGCCTGAACCAGACTTGGCAGGTCCCAGTAGGGGCATCCCCTGAGGCAGTGGGCCCTGGTGGGGAGGGGCGTCCCCTCTCAGAGTCTCAGTTCCCCATATGTAAAATGGGGTAATTAAAACTCCCCTCAGAGGGTTCTCGTGGTGTTAATTAATATCTATGTGTGTGTCTACGTACATACATGTATGGTTATGCATGTACAAGGTACAGACAAATGCCAGGACCATAGAAAGTGCCAGGTAACTCTTTGCTTTCTTTCTTTTTTTTTTTTTTTGAGACGGACTCTCGCTTTGTTGCCCGGGCTGGAGTGCAATGGCACGATCTCAGCTCACTGCACCCTCCACCTCCTGTGTTCAAGTGATTCTCCTGCCTCAGCCTCCTGAGTAGCTGGGACCACAGGCGTGCACCACCATGCCCAGCTAGTTTTTGTATTTTTGGTAGAGACGGAGTTTCTCCACGTTGGTCAGGCTGGTCTCCATCTCCCGACCTCAGGCGATCCTCCAGCCTCGGACTCTCAAAGTGCCTGGATTATAGGCGTGAGCCCTGCCCCTGGCTGCAGGTAGCTATTTTAATGTAACGATCAAAGTAAGCTTGCTGTTTAAGGGATCCGTTCCCAGACTTTTGGGCCCATAGACCTTATGACACCCTTAAAAATTATTGAGAACTCCAAAGGGCTTTTGTTTATGTGGGTTCTGTTTATCAGCATTTACTGCATTCGAGATGAACACTGATAAAATTTCAAAACATGCATTTATTAATTTTAAAAGAACAATGATATGTTTCTTAATATGTTAATATAAAAAATATATTTCAAGAAAGATAACATTTTGGCCAGGTGCGGTGGCTCATGCCTGCAATCCCAGCACTTTGGGAGGCCAAGGCAGACAGATCACCTGAGGTCAGGAGTTTGAGACCAGCCTGGCCAACATGATGAAACCCCATCTCTACTAAAAATACAAAAAAAAAACTTAGCTGGGCGTGGTGGTGTGTGCCTGTAATCCCAGCTACTTGGGAAGCTGAGGCAGGAGAATTGCTGGAACTGGGGAGGCGGTGGTTGCCGTGAGCCGAGATTGAGCCACTGCACTCTAGCCTGGGTGACAACAGTGACACTCCATCTCATAAAAAAAATAAGAAAGATAACATTTTTTCCCAAACATGAATCAGTGAGAAGTGTGGCATTGTATGTTTCACATTTCTGCAAGCCTCTTTCACGTCCGGTTCCTTAGAAGAGAGCTGGGTCCCCACATCTGCTTCTGCATCCGGTCTGGTGTGACTTGGCATTTTGCTTGAAGGACATGAAGAAAACTCAGCCTTGTAGAGATGTGGAGGAGGAAAAGGGGGGCTCTGCAGACCCCTCCAAGAGTCTCAGACCTCACTTTGAGAATCCCTGGTCTAGGGAGTTGTCCAGGACTCTGTGTGGAAGGGAACACCCGCTTTGTCCCCTCTGCTCCAGGGTGGGGACAGGGCTGGAGGAGGTGAAGTCTCGCATAAGCGCCTGCCTGCAGCGATCCAGCAGGGAGGGAGGCAGGCCTGTAGCAAGGCAGGCAGTTACCGCCCAGAACCACGTGGCCGGCTGAGGGTGCGGAGGAGCTGCAGTCACCTGCAGGTGTCTCTCAGTCCCCGGGACCATCAGAATTACAGCCCTGGCCACTCGCAGGAGCCCCCGGTGCCCCAGCCTGCCCGGCTCGGCGCTGGGAGGGGTGGTCATTGAAACTTCCCTTCAACCACTCCAATGGCCTCAGTATCCCCATTTTATAGAGGAGGAAACAGGCTTCCACCTCCAAGACGGAGTCACCGGTGTGGGTGGTAGAGTATGGGAGGGCATCCTGGCCCCACGGCCCCACAGGGCTCCTGCCACCAGCATCAAGTGCCTCTGGGTATCTGGGTGAGAACAGGGCAGCAGCCAGGAAAACAGATCCCTTCTCTCCCCTGCGCTGCAGGCTCCTATCTGCAGGGAAAGCTGCTGCCAGGTGTGGGTGCTACTGCCAGGTGGGGGTGGGGTTTTGCCCCTTGCTGGCTGTCCCCAGAGCCTCAGTTTCCTTGTCTATAAAATGGGGATAATGACATTCATAAACCACATGGGTTCCCTCCTACATTGTTCTGAGGGCGAATTGAGCACAAAGCCCACATGGGCCTGGCACACCCTGGGCACAAAACCAGCACCCGCCCCTGCCCACAGCCACCTCCACTTGCAGAATGTCCCCAGCACTCACCCTGCTTTGCCTGCCATCTCCCCTGTGTGCCATTCTTTATAAAAGCTCTCCCTCCAGGCCAGGTGTGGTGGCTCATGCCTGTAATCCCAGCACTTTGGGAGGCAGAGATGGGTGGATCACGAGGTCAGAACTTCAAGACCAGCCTGGCCAAGATGGTGAAACTCCATCTCTATTACAAAAAAAAAAAAAGCTCTCCCTTCTTTAAGCCTCTCAGCAGCTCTGCCAGAAGGATAGCGTCCTTATCCCCATTCTCCAGAAGACAAAACTGAGGTTGGGGTATAGGTGTCTGTGCAAGGCTACACAGACGAGCAGACACCTACCCTTTTTCCCACTCTACTCTTCACAGAAACACTAGTGGGTTGCAAGGGTGTGAGGCTGGTGGACAGGCCTTTCCACAGCAGGAACAGAAGAGAAACTCAACAGTCCCGTGTGGATGGGTTCCCTGCTGCCTCTGTGAGCTCTAGACCAGGGGTTCCTGGGGTGCAGCACTTGTGGTGCTGAGGCTGGGCTGGTCACTGCCCTCATGGCATGCCTAGTCTCTCCCCCAGGTCTGGGATGGGAGAGGAAAAGGGACGGTTTGACCAAATCTCCTAAGTCTCCCATGCGGGGACCTGGTTTCAGCCTTCCCTTCCCAAAACCCAACTGGGTGAGAATGGATCCCCCCGTAGGGTGGGGCCAGGCAGCCACAAGGGCGGGAGGGGGCAGGCACAGGCTGGCTCCAGCCTTCCAGGATGACCTCATGTGCCCATCCCAGCACTCTAAGGATGTGACTTCACCAGCAGATGCAGGAGGCAGCTCAGGTCACAGGCAACGTGGGGCCAAGAAGAAGGGGACATTTCACGTCTTGTCTAGACAGGCATGACCTGGTGACCTTGGATAGGTGGGGACACCTTTGCCTCCCAGCTGGAGATCAATTTGGAGGCAGCCGGATGGGTGTCAAACCCTGAGCCCAAGACCCTCTGCTGATAGCAGAAAAATGACAGTGGACACTAGTTCCCACCTCGACTTCCCTAAGAGGCCAGCTCCATCTCTGGCCCTCACTAGGAACTGAGGCAGTGTGTCTGAAACCAGATCTGTGACTTCCTGGCTGTGTGCCCTTGTGCAATTTGCCTAACCTCTCTGAACCTCCATTTGATGTATAAGACAACCCATCTGATAGGGGCTGGGAAGGTCAAACAAGAGAGAACAAACAAGTAACAAGAATAGAAAGGAAGCAGGCCTGGCACACGGGCCGGGGGACCCTGGAGGGGCGGTCCGGGCACAGCCCGTGCACGCAGCGTGAGGCTGAGTGTGGCCAGGTGAGTGTAAAGGCTGGGGAAGGCATTACGTTTTAAGCAGGTCCCTTTGGGCACCTGCTGGTCTGAACACATCTACGACCTCATAATAAGGATGCTTTTCCCCAGTGCATTCTGGCCTCCACTTTTGTGCCATCTTTCTCCCCTGGTCCCAGCTTTGGGGTCAGTTCACATGCTGCACCGGACATTTCTGATCTGGGGAACCCGGGAAACTTGGCAGTGCCTCGCGGGAGGTTTGGCCGTAGGAAGGCTCCGTCCGTTCCAAAGGTGTTTCTCAGTGTTTCCTGGGCTGCAGGGACCAGCCAGCTCCTTCCTCTCAGCTCCTAGGGGAGTTGGAGCTCTGACCTGGTTCCCTGTGAACACAGGGGGCCCTGCCTTTAACAGGCAGCTGCTGTGTGAGGGCCTGTCCGGTGGAAAGGACAAGGCAGGTCCACTCGTGCTGGCACAGAGAGGTCGATGAAGCCGGTGGGCGGGAAAGGCAAGTGGCGTGGCTGCAGGCAGATTATGGGGTGGGAAGAATCCTGTTCCCAAAGAGGTCCATGTCCTGATCCCCGAAAGCTGACATGGCACGAGGAACTTCACATCTGGGATGCAATTATGGATCTTGAGATGGGGAGATGACCCTGGGCCCTAAACATGTTCACAGTGTCCTTATAAGAGGGAGATTTGACTACAGAAAAGGAAGCAGGAGCTGTTAACTCTGCAAGCAAGAGGTTGTAGGGATGTGAGGAATGGGCTCATGAGAGCAGGAATGCAGGTGCCTCCAGAAGCCAGAAAACGTTTCTGGCTTCTGGAGGAAGGAAACACAGTCCTGTTGATGTTTCGCTTAGCTCAGTAAAATCGATCTTGGACTTCTGACCGCCAGACAGTAAGAGAATAAATTGGTGGTGTTAAAGCTACTACATTTATGATCACTTGTTATATCAGCAATAGGAAGTAATACAGTGCTTTAGCTCAGGTATGTGTTTGCATGTGGAGAAAGGTACTAAAGGACATACTCCAGACTGCTGGTGGCAGTTGTCTTTGAAATTCAAATTGAGAGGAGTCCATTTTGTACAAAACACAACTTCTTTATTGCTTGATTTTTTTTTTTATAAAAAATATTTCACCTATAATTAGGAAAGAAAATATGTAACTAACTTGGTTTTTAGGGTTCTATTCAAATTAATCCTTCCACCCCTGCCAAGTAGCTCCCAATGCCTCAGGCAGACTGGAGCCTCCTTCTTTCTGACCAGTCCGTTAGCACCCAGCGGCACAGCAAGGCCAGACTGCAAGTCTGGCTGCCTGAATTCAAACCCCAGCTCTGCTGCTTCCTATGTGACCCTGAGGCCATTATTTAAACTATTTGGCTTTGATTTCCCTGATTGTAAAATAGGGGTCTCATAGAGGAGTGGGCACAGTGGCTCATGCCTGTAATCCCAGCACTTTGGGAGGCAGAGGTGGGTGAATTGCTTGAACCCAGGAGTTTCAAAGCAGCCTGGGCAACAGGGTGAAACCCCATTTCTACAAAATATACAAAAATTAGCCAGGTAGGGGCATGCACCTGTAGTCCCAGCTACTCAAGACGCTGAGGTGGGACAATCACCTGAGCCCAGGAGGTTGAGGCTGCAGTGAGCCATGATTGTGCCATGGCACTCCAGCCTGGGTGACAGAGTGAGACCCTGCCTCAAAAAATATATGTAGGGGCTTTATAGGGTCTGTGTCAGGGGTCCCCTCAGGTTCAGACACTTGCTAGAAAGACTCACAGAACTCAGAAAGCCATCATACTTGTTGCTATGGTTTATTACATCAAAAGGACACAGACAGGAATCAGCACAGGGAAAATGTGTGTTGGGCAGAGACTAGGAGAAGCCGGGCACAAGCTCCCAGCTCTCTTCTCCCAGCAGAGTTGCGTGAACAGCACTTATCTCTTCCAGAAACTGTGCGACAATGCACACAAAGTATTGCCAGCCAGAGCAGCTCACCAGAGCCTCGGTGTCCATGGTTTTTATTGGGGGTCAGGCACATAGGCATGGAACGTCCACATAGCTGACCCCAGTTACTCAGTCTCCAGTCCCTGCAGAGGTTAAACTGATTCTGTGTGGCTCAGAGCCTCAGGCAAAGGGAAACAGGCATTCAATATAATCAGGTTGTTACCATCAACCACGTGGTGTGGCCCCTGGCCCAGAGACAAAGACACTCATATCAGGCATGATATTCCAAGGGCGTAGAGGTTATATCCAGAGCTGATCAAGGTCCATTCTTTTCTTTGGAATGTGCAGGGTTTGGACAGCCTAGGCCTGCTGAGTTCACTCGCACTGCCCAGCTGAAGTGAGGCTTGCCTGAGTGCACCCTGCACTGTGCTGGCTGCCACTGTACTTGCTGGGTAGCACTTACTGTTTCCTTGTGGGATTGTCTGACCAATCACCAATGGTTTCCTTATGAGTTTATCCACATCTTGAGGGCAGGAATTGTACCTCCCTCGCTTCTGTACTCCTGAAAAGCGCAGTGCCATGGCTGGTCAGAGGAGGCCCTCCATGAGAATCTGGGAGGAGTTGTGATCTTGTAATTGTGCGTTTGCATGATGACCGGTATAGCTGCTGTCTCCCTCACTGGATTTGAAACTTCCTGAGGGCAAGTTCACTTGTTGTTGGCGTCAGATCATCTCATTTCCACCTCCCAGAGTCTAGCTGGGGCTCGATAAACGTTTGTTGAATGAATAATTGATTGGAAAGTCTTTGTCAGTAGCTAGGCTAAGGTCTGGTGAAAATGAGAGAACAGTACATAGTTCCCACTTACACGGTGGCCTGCCTCTAGTGAAAGAAGTAAGACAGTATGACTGTAAAGGTGGCTGAGCATTTACCATGTGCCAGGCACCAGCCTGAGGGGATGACAGGTATGTGTGATGTGTCATTTATTCCTCAGCTGGAAGAGGCAGGTGTCCCACTATGCACTAATTAGGTCCCTGTAGGCGACAGCTCAAATGGGAGCCACTGAGGCGATGAAATGAAGGGGTGATTATAGTGGGGCGGGTGGGGTTTATGGAAACAGTAGGGGGCGCATGGCACCCAGGGAGTGGCATCATGGAATCCCTTAGTATTCATAATCCTGGAGGAGCAAGAGAGTGGATAGAGCCTAGAACCCGTGAGGGGCAGGTGGGGGGCAGGATAATGGTCCACATCCTAATTTCTGGAAACTGCGGCTGTGTCAGGTCAAGCGGAAATCGGGAGGCACACGCAACTGAGATTGCTAGTCCACTGGCCCTGGGACGAGGTTATCCTGGGTTACCTGGGTGGGCTCAGTGTCATCACCAGGGTCCTTAACAGTGGAAGGAGGAGGTCAGAGTCAGATTTGAAGATGCTGTGCTGCCAGCCTTGAAGACGGAGGGCGGGACCATGATCCGAGGAGCGCAGGTGTCCCCGGAAGCCGGAAAAGGCAAGGAACGGGTTCTTCTAGAACTTTCAGGGGGAACACACCTGCTGACACCTTGTTTTTTGTTCAGTTTTTTTTTGAAACAGAGTCTTGCTCTGCCGCCCAGGCTGGAGTGCAGTGGTGTAATCTTGGCTCCCTGCAACCTCCGCCTCCCAGGTTCAAGTCATTCTCCTGCTTCAGCCTCCCAAGTAGCTGGGACCACAGGTGTGTGCTACCATGCCCAGCTAATTTTTTGTATTTTTAGTAAAGACGGGGTTTCACTGTGTTAGCCAGGATGGTCTTGAACTCCTGACCTCGTGATCCACCTGAATCAGCCTCCCAAAGTGCTGGGATTACAGGCGTGAGCCACCGCGCCCAGCCATTGTAGGACTTCTGCTCTCCAGAGCTGGGGGATGATAAATGTGTGCTCTGAAGCCACCGTGTCCACGGCCATTCGTTACAGCAGCAACGGAAGACTGATAGAGACAGCTGCAGGAACAGGCTAGGCCGGGTGCGGTGGCTCACGCCTGTAATCCCAGCAGTTTGGGAGGCCGAGGTGGGAGGATCACTTGAGCCCAGGAGTTCAAGGCAAGCCCAGGCAACATAATAAGACACTGTCTATACAAAAAAAAAAAAAAATTAAAAATTAAAAAATTAGCCATGTGTGATGGCCTGCACCTGTGTTCCCAGCTACTGGGGAGGCTGAGGTGCGAAGACTGCTTGAGCCTGGGAGGTGGAGGCTGCAGTGAGCTATGCTGGCTCCACTGCACTCCAGCCGGGCTACAGAGTGACACCCTGTCTCAAAAGGAAAAATCCAAAAGGGCTGCCCACAGGAGCTGCGCAGTCAGGAGAGGGTCAGCCGCTCCCAAACCTCAGCCCTAGAGGGCGGGAGCTGGAGGCGAGTGCCCCTATTTCCTCCCGTCTGCTCTCCATCTGCTGGTGGTGCCTCCCACGGGTCCACCTCAGCCAGAGGCGGGCAGGTCGGACTCTGTGGATGCAGCCTGTGTGGGTCAGCCTCGGGGACAGAGCCAGGTAGAAGAGTTGGGGGCGGCATTCTAAATAGTCCTCCTTACTTTATGGCTGGGGAACTGCAGGCTGAGAGTGGTCAAGTCCCTTGCATGTGCCAGGATTTGAATCGGGGCTGTCTGGCTCCTGAGCCCAGCTCTCCGCCCAGACAGGGGAGCAGTGTGTGTCTGCGTGGGGAGCCCGGCCACGTGAGCTTGCTGTGTGTGTGTGTGTACTCGCTGCTTTGCGCCCACCCTGCCCCCGCGCTCGGCTTTCTGTGGGCGTTCTCTTTTTTCTGAGCTGTGTCACCAGCAGCGAGTTTCAAAAGCAGAGAGAAATGAAATGACACTTTCACTAAACAGGAACCTCACCCACCATCTCCGCTCGCGCGGTGCCTGTGTCTAATTAGGGGTTGTGGAGTTTGGGGTGTGAACGTGAAGCTGCTGCTCCCTCCACAGGCGGGCGGCTGGGGTGGGCGAGGTAGACACCCTGATTCTGGGAGGCGGGGCTCCTCCGGGGGCCCTGGAGGCCATGGTAGCGGCCGACGCAAGTTGCAGGAAGGGCTGTGGGCACCCACAGATCTTCCATGAAGCAGGAGGTTTTGGGGCTGTAGGTCAGTAGACTGCAGCTGCATTTTCACAACGCTGGGGTTTGAAGGCCGTCCCTCAGCACTTAAAGAAGAAAGAACTCCATGCAGGTGAGGACCAACCAGATGTGACTCCATTTCATCCCGGCAGCGGCCAGGGAGCTCTCATGACGCCTGACTTGCAGGGGGCCAGGATCAAGGGCAGCTTCAAAGCCCCGGCAGGGCGGGAGCCCGTCCGCCACGCCACCGTGGCCCTCATGCTGTGCTCAGTCTCTAGCCCCTCCCCGGCCCTGGCGGCTTGCAGCTTGCGCTTCAGCACACGCCAGTCCCTCCAGGGCAGTGCTGTTCCCTGCTAGTCACTGCCTTCCTGGCTGTCAGCTTGGGCTGCTTTGGAAAAATACCATCCACTGGGCGGCTCAAACGACAGGTGTTTCTCACGGTTCTGGAGGCTGGAAGTGTGAGAACAGGGTTCCAAAAGCATTGGGTTGTGGTGAGGGCCCGCATCCTTACTTGCAGAGGCACCTTTCCCTGTGTGCTCCCCACCTCTCACGTGCACGCCTCGACAGAGAGCAGAGGCACTGGATCTTATCATGACAATAAGCCCATCACAGGGCTCCACCCTCGTGACTTCATCTAACCCAGTCACCTCCCAAAAGCCTCCAACCTAATGACACTCACGGGGGTGGGGAACGGGTTAGGATTTCCACTAGGCATCTTGGGGGTCACGCCCAGCCCACGACACTGGCCTCGTGCATCCTATTCATTTCAGCCTCCCCTGCCTGGCCAGGCCACTCCCTCTGGGGAAGACGAGAGTCAGGCTTAGGGCTTTTGGAGTTGGACCACCTGGGTTCGAATCCCAGCTCTGCCACTTGAACTGGATAACTTTGGACAAGCGATGTGAGCATTCTCTGCCTCAGTGCTGCCATCTGTAAAATGGGGATAGAGATAATATCTTCCTCACAGAGCTGCTGAAAAGAATGGAATTAAGAAAGGTACACAGAATATACAATCATGGGGGAGGAGAGAGAAGCACTGACCACTGTTTCTCTTGGACCCATTTAGCAGACCTCCCTGTAAGGAGGACGTGCCTGTCCCAAAGCTCCTCTGCTGACTTGGAGCAGCTGTCGTGAAGTTGCAATGGTGTGTGTGAAGATCTGTTTAGTCTCTCCCGCTTGTCCGTGAGCCCCTTGAGGATGAAAGTCACATCTCTTTTGCTCTCCCTGTGTCCCGAACACCTGAGCCTCAGCACCTGCACATAGTAGGGACTCAGTTAAAAAGTCCCATAGCTGAGCGTGGTGGCGCACACCTGTGATCCCCGCACTGAGGAGAGGCTGAGGCAGGTGGATCACTTGAGGCCAGGAGTTTGAGACCAGCCTGGCCAACATGGTGAAACCCCATCTCTACCCAAAACACAAAAATTAGCCAGGCCTGGTGGCAGGTGCCTATAATCCCAGCTGCTTGGGAAGTTGAGGCAGGAGAATTGCTAGAACCCAGGAGGTAGAGGTTGCAGTGAGCTGAGATTGCACCATTGTACTCCAACCTGGGTGACAGAGCGAGACCCTTTCTCAGGGGGGGAAAAAAAGAGAATGCCAATTGCCTAATGAATGCCAAGTGCCAAAGCCCCTGGCACTCCTAAAACAGAGCGCACAGAGAAAAGTACACTGGTGTCGGTGGAAGGCATACTCACGACGCTAGCCCCTGCTTCCAGCGCCCAGGGCAAGTAGAACATGGCTACCTTGACACCCTCCCTGTACCCTTCGCCTGAGTGCCTCTTCCCAGCTATCTTCCCCCTCCTCCGCAGGGGCCAACCACTCCCTAGCCCCTTGTGGTAGCCCCTTCCCTGCCTCTCCTTAGAGGTTTCCACCCGGGCGTGCACCCCTAACACTATGGACTAGTTTTGCCTCTTCTAGGAATAGAAAAATGGAATTGGGCCTGGCGTGGCTCACACCTGTAACCCCAGCACTTTGGGAGGCCAAAGTGGGTGGATCACCTGAGGTGAGGAGTTCGAGACCAGCCTAGCCAACATTCTGCTATTTTTAGTAGAAACGTTATCTCTACTAAAAATACAAAATTTAGCTGGATGTGGTGACACATGCCTGTAATCCCAGCTACTTGGGAGGCTGAGGCAGGAAAATCACTTGAACCCAGGAAGTGGCAGAGGTTTCAGTGAGCTGAGATCACACCACTGCACTCCATCCTGGGTGACAGAGTGAGACTCCATCTCAAAAAAAAAAGGAATCACGTGGCACATTCTTGCCTTTATTATTTTGTTTTGTTTTAGATACAGGGTCTTACTCTTGCTCAGGCTAGAGTGCAGTGATGTGATCATAGCTCACTGCAGCCTTGAACTCCTGGCTCAACCCATCCTCCTGTCTCAGCCTCACAGGCATGCGCCCTGACACCTGGCTAATTTTTGTATTTTTTGTAGAGATGGGATCTTGCTATGTTGCCCAGGCTGGTCTCAAACTCCTGGGCTCAAGCAATCCTCCTACCTCAGCCTCCCAAAGTGCTGGGCTTACAGGCATGAGCCACTGCACCATGTCCGGCTTTTCGTTCATGAGACCCGCACATGTGTGTGTCAGTCCTGCGTCCTCTTTCATTGCTGAGGCTCCATCTTATGGCTGTCCTGCGATGTTTTCACCCGTGGATGGACGTCTGTGGGTCTTTTTATTCTGTTTCCAGTTCCTGGCTTCTATGGATAAAGCGGCCGTGAGCACTCATCTCGGCGTGGATATGTGATTTTATTTCTCTGGGGGATATATGCCAAGAGTGGGATTGCTGGCTCCCAGGACAGGATGATCTTCAATTTTAGTGCCTAATGTTGCACTGATTTCCAAAATGGCAGGGCAGTTTCAGCGAGAACCCCGGTTCTCAGCAGCGCCACCAGCTCTTAATGGTGTTGGCCTCTAATTTTTGCCTGTCCGTCTGCCATGGGTCTCCTCCTCTTGTGGTTTCCCCACAGGCTGGAATCACCATGGCAGTACCGGGTCGTGCTGGTGAGCTCGGTTCAGGAGCACAGGTCCTGGGTTGGAGCCCCAGCACTGCCTTTCTTGGTGATACAGCCTTGGGTAGGTTACTTATCCTCTCTGTGCCTCAGTCTCTTCATCTGTAAAGTGGGTGTCTTGGTCCATTCTGGCTTTGATCACAAAAGATCTTGGGCTGGGTAATTTATAAATAATAGAAATGTATTCCTCACGGTTCTGGAGGCTGGCGAGGCCAAGTTCCGGGTACCAGCAGATTCTGTGTCTGGTGAGGGCCACTCTGCTTCATAGATGGTGCTTCCTGTGTCCTCACATGGCAGAAGGCAGAAGGGCAAGGGGACCAGGGTTCTCTTTTCAACCTCTTTTTTTTTTTTTTTTTTTGAGAGAATCTTGCTCTTTTGCAACCTCCGCCCCCTACCATGCTCAAACAATTCTCCTGCCTCAGCCTCCTAAGTATCTGGGATTGTAGGCACCCGCCACCACACCTGGCTAGTTTCTGTATTTTTAGTACAGATGGGGTTTCGCCGTGTTGGCCAGGCTGGTCTTGAACTCCTGACCTAAGGTGATCCTCCCACCTTGGCCTCCCAAATTGTTGGGATTGCTGGTGTGAGGCACCATGCCCAGCCCTTCAGCCTCCTTTGTAAGGGCCCTGATCCCATCTGTGAGGGCAGAGCACTGATGATTTAATCATTCCCCAAAGGCCGCAGCTCTTGATACTGTTAATATTAAAGTTATGTTGGGTGCTAGGCTCCAACGTGTACATTTTTGCAGCACCCTGAACATCCAGACCAGAGCAGTGAGCGTGACGACTGTACCACCCCCAGGGTGAAGGGGGCTGACATGGGTAAGGAGCCGGGTGTACAGCGGGCACTCGGGGAGACTCAGTTTAAATTGTTTTTAATTTTTATTGTTAGAGATAAGGCCTTGCTCTGTCACTCAGGCTGGAGTGCAGCGATGTGATCTCAGCTCACTGCGGCCTTGACCTCCTGGGCTCAAGTGATTGTCCTGCTTCAGCCTCCCAAGTAGCTGGGACCACGGGCATGCACCACCATGTCCCACTGAGCTTGTCTGTCAATTTGTTTTAGCAGAGACTGGGTTTTGCTATGTTGCCCAGGCTGGTCTCAAACTTGTGGCCTCACACTGTCCTGCCTTGGCCTCCCAAAATGCTGAGATTACCATTGTGAGCCACTGTGTACAACCAGCTCTAACTACTTATTTTTAAATATTGTTGCTCTGCCTGGGATGGGGCGTTTGCATCTCTGTCCTGCCTGCAGAACTGGGAGCTCCCCAGAGGCTGGAACCTCCTTTCTGCCCAACACCCCTACATTGTGGGCACTTTGCACTGTGAAGTTGTCGAATGAATTACTGACTGACTTGTGCTGGATCCCGAGCGAAGAGCCTTAAGACCCAAAGTTGGTAAGATGAGCTTTAACCTCCCTGGGGGAAACAGGCAGTGCTGGGACCCTCCCCTGCACAGCCAGAAGCCAAGACTAGGACTAGAGGGGCTGGTGGAGGGCGTGGTGCTGAGAACAGAGCTGACATGCCACACACGCTTAAGCAATTCCTGTGGCATCCGGCAGGGTGGTGCTGGCTCAGTGCTTTGCAGGAAGCCTCTCTCTGGGCAAGGAGGGAGCTAAGGTCCAAGGGGACAGCCACATAGCCAGAGGCGAGCAAATCAGACACCGGGAGATGTTGCTTCTCTTCTTGGCCTATTGTTTCTGGGGGAGCGTGGTGGTTCCTCTAAGCTTGCCTGTCCAAGCCACTCTGCAGTCTTCTCCGCCAGGTCTGTGACCCCCAGGGACTGACCCTGGTCCCCTTGTTCTCTGGCTCCTGGTTGGGTTTGGCCAATGGGAGATCCATCAGGAGACTGGAGAGTAGGAAGAGAGATCCCAAGGCCTGGAAGGAAAGTCACTTTCTCAAAAACAAAATCATCTAGTGGCAGAGCTGGGACATGATCCCCAAACTCCGACACAGATTGTGTGTGTGTGTGTGTGTGTGTGTGTGTGTGTGTGTGTGTGTGTGTGTGTAAATAGTATGAAATTTTCCATTCTAAGCATCTGAAAGTCTACAGCTCAGTGACATCAAGTGCCTCCACCATGTATGTGGGGACTTCTGGGTCTTCACGAGCTAGCTCCAAAACACATTCATGGCCCCGAAGAAGAAACCAAACCTGCTAACTTGATCTTGGAGTTTCCAGCCTCCAGAACTGTAAGAAAATAAATGTGTGTTGTTGAAGCCACACAGCCCGCGGCCCTTCGTTGTGGCAGCCTGAGCTGATGAATGCACCCGGTGGCAGCCACATGTGTGCACCATTTTGGAAACCGTCTCTCCACCTCAATAAAGCCTCGAGAAGACTGCAGCCCCAGCCGACACCCCGACTGTGCCCTCGTGAGAGACCCCAAAGCAGAGCCACCCAGCCCACTGCTCTCCAATCCCTGACCCCCAGTTGCTGACCCACAGAGGCTGTGAGATCGCACATGTTTATGGTTGGTTTTGGGATATTTTGTTACGCAGCAGTCGATAACTAATACACCCGCCAAGAAGCAGCCTTGCAGCCATCCAGCTCCCAGGCTTGGTTTGACCCAGCCCAGGAGGGGCTGTTTCCCTCTCCCTTCTGAAGCAGAGGAAGTTCTGTGCTGTGGAATGTCAGCTCTGGCTTTCCCAGAGCTCCGACCCATGGGATGTAGGAGGTGGGTGGAGCTAGCCTGGTCCCATGTGACTCATCGTCCAGCTGTGTTTGATGTGAGGCCATGGCCAGCTCAGTGGCCCATCCCCTCGTTTGCCCCTTTGCTGTCACTCTTGCTGTCCTAAGCTCGCACCCCATTAGAATAGCATTAGCCAGGAAGCCCTGCCTCGGCCTCTGTGCTCCAGGTAACCTGGGCTGAAACAAACGGCTGTCAGTCAAGGAGCCCCACCTTCTCCTGATCAAGAGTTGGCCTGAGGGAGGCCAGCAGCCTCTCTTATCCCAGACTCTGAAGCTGGGAGAATATGGAGAAATAGCAGGGAGAAGATTCATGCCACAGGTGGTGCCCAGGCGAGCCCGGCTGAGCTGTTCTGCCGTTTTCCTGAGTCATCCCCTTTCCTTCCCCACACCCACTTTGTGCCTGAGTTTGGACTTGGTTTCTGTTGCTTGCAGCCAAAGATCTCCAACTCAGAGAGATACAGATTCTAGCTGTTATTTTTGCTTTTTAGTTCAGTGACTGACTTATGCTCGGCGTGTAGTTGATGTTCAACAAACCCTTGTCAACTACGAGTGAATAACACGCCCAGCGTTCCGAGGGAGGCTCCCAGGCAGATGGGCACTTAATCAGGACGACTTTTTTTTTTTCAGGCCTATTTTTAAAGTTCTGCAAGGAAAGACACTCTAAAAATTTCCCTTAGCAACTTTTCTAAACGTCTAGCAACACGATGCCGTGGATTTCTTTCTCACACCCAAACCAGTTTGTGCCGATGGCAGCTAAAGCTCTCGTTTCTTTCCTTGCTTTTTGTTTGTTTCGTTCTTGTTTCCCATTGCACAGGTGTCCATTGTATACCACCTCTTCACCACGTCCTGCAGGGAGAACACAAATGACAGGTGCCCCTTTGCCCTTGAGGAGAGACCGTTGGCCGGAAGTGAAGGGGCCTGAATTTTAGTCCCTTCCTGTTACTGGGCATCGGTTTCCCCACTTATGAAATGAGGGCTTTGTGCTAGACTGGGCACAGCCAGGAGCTTTAATCCTGTGCCAATTCCTAGATTGCATGAAGGTCTCGGCTGAGGATCCTCAGGCAATGCTCAAGCTCAGTGGGAGAGAGAGCTGGGATTGATTTCTGATGTCTGCCTGGGTGTCAGCTGGGAAACTGCAATGCATTCGCCAACCCTGAGCTTGGCCATCTCAGAGTTTCCTGCAAGTTTCAGCAGTCTCTGACCTGGGGAAACTCAATGGGAGCCACGTGGAAACTCAATGGGAGCCACGTGGAGTATTCACTCACAGACGTCAAGTAGGTGGCTGCTGCAGCCAAGATTCACTGAGAGTTCCGAGCATTCCAAGGTGTGGGAAGAGGTGTTAGAGGAGGGCGATCCCAGCTGCCCCCTCCTCCCCTAAGGCACCAGAGTCTTCTTTGGGTCTCGGACCTGGGCCCCCTTACTTGGAGGAATTAAAGTATCTTACTCTTCCCAGATTCTGAGCTTTGGGGGATGAGATTCAGGATAAGCCTCTGCTGGCAGACGGAAAGGGTCTGTTGGCAATAATGATATCACAGCAGTATCCATCCTGATCACCGAGGGCTGAGCACTCACCATGGGCCCAGTGTGACAAGAGCAACCTCCGGGACACCCCTAGGAGCTGGTGCTACCCTTGCCTCCTGCAGTCGGATCCCCAAAAGACAGCCCAAGCAACGCTGGCCATCATCCATCAGACCACATGCAGCGTT
The DNA here is from genome assembly GCA_031835075.1 of Saguinus oedipus. NCBI lineage: Eukaryota > Metazoa > Chordata > Mammalia > Primates > Cebidae > Saguinus > Saguinus oedipus. The sequence goes on along the minus strand of CM063177.1, from coordinate 133,371,865 downwards.
GCTTTCAATTTCCAGTGGCACTCATTGCTTCTAGAAGAAATCTGCACGCAGGGCCAGGCACAGTGGCTCACGCCTGTAATCCCAGCACTTTGGGAGGCCCAGGATGGCAGATCACAAAGTCAGAAGATCGAGACCATCATGGCCAACATGGTGAAACCCCGTGTCTACTAAAAATACAAAAATTAGCTGGGTGTGGTGGCCCGTGCCTTCAATCCCAGCTACTTGGGAGGCTGAGGCAGAAGAATCGCTTGAACCCAGGAGGCAGAGGTTTTGCAGTGAGCCAAGACCACGCCACTGCACTCCAGCCTGGCAACAGAGTGAGACTCTGTCTCAAAAAAATAAAGAAATCTGCAAGCATTACCATGACTTTCAAGGCCCCACCCAGCCCTCCGACCTCTCTTCTATCCTCTCTGCTCCGTCCCCAGCAGCTTTCCCTCTGTTCTTCCGGCACACTGACTTGTGTCTACCTCGGGGCTCCCCCCACGTTGCCTGGAGCACCTTTCCCCCAGAGGTCTGCACCGCTTGCTCTTCCTCATGCTTCACTCTGTCTTAATTCTTCTAAACACCAGTTGGCAGCACCAGCTCCTAGGGGCGTCCTGGAGGTCCCTACAACAAAATACCACAGACTAGGTGGCTCATGAACAACAGAAATTTATTTGTCGCAGTTTTGGAGGCTGGGGAGTCCAAGATCAAGGCAGATGGGGTGTCTGGGGAGGGCTCATTTTCTGGCTGATAGATGGCCATCTTCCCACGGTGTCCTCTTACAGTGGAAGGGACGGGATCTCGTGAAGGCCTATGTTATAAAGGCACAAACCCCATTATAAGGGCTCCACCCTCATGACTGAATCACTGCCCCCCAAAAGGTGCCATCTCCTAAACCTATCAACTTAGGACTTGGGATTTCAACATATGATTCTTGGGGTTGGGGACACAAACAATAGACTAACAGGACAAAACATGATGGTGCAGCTGACGTCAGTGGTGGCTTTGTTGTGATGAAATGCGGCTTCTTTGCACCCACTGTCCAGACGAGGACACAGAGGCCCCGGGCTGCCCACCTGGGAGTGAAGGAGTGTGGGTGCTGGGCGGGGCAGGTCTCCTGTAGATGCCCGTGGAGGCTCCCCACTGTTTCCAGGAGGCCAGCTCTTGCTGCACATGAACGAGGCTACCACAGCCAGAGCCTCAGGTGCCAGCGTCCCCCTGGGGCATCAGGAAGCACCACAGAGGCAGGAGCAGCATGCAGGGAAGACGCAGCCCTGGGCAGGACTGTCTATTTATTACCCTATCAATCCTGCTTGGCTTTTCCCAGCGATCCTCTTGAGCTAACAGATTTTCATCTTCAGCAGCTGAGCTAGAAGGCACCTGGCTGTGGACAGGTAAATGCCCAACACGGCTCCTTTCTGCTGGGGCCCTGGGACGAAGGAGGGGGTGGTGAGGAGGTCAGGGGGTTCCCCATAATCAGTGTCCTGAGGCTAAGCCCCCCAGGAGTTCGAGAGCAGAGAACAAAGACAGGTGGACAGAGAGCAGGAAGCGCCCTTCGGGGCCTGACTCCAGGCCTCCAGGAAGCTGGGGGCTTCCAGGCCCTAAAGCTGTGACTCCCAAACCCATGATCAAGGCTCTTCTCCATCCTCCTGACTCCAGTGAATAAGAACAAGACTGGGGAGACTACGGCGCAGTCGTTAAAAGCAAAATCGCTGCTCTAGAGCTGTGTGACCTCAGGCAAGTCACCTCACCTCTCTGAGCCTCTTTTCCTCATCTGTGAAGTGAAGGTAATGATGGTAGCCATTTGGGGCTGGGCAGTGGCTCACACCTGTAATCCCAGCACATTGGGAGGCCAAGCTGGACGAATCACTTGAGGCCAGGAATTCGAGACCAGCCTGACCAACATGGTAAAACCCCATCTCTGCTACAAATAGAATAATTACCTGGGCATGGTGGTGTGCACCTGGAATCCCAGCTCCTTGGGAAGCTGAGGCAGGAGAATCACTTGAACCTGGGAGGTGGAGGCTGCAGTGAGCTGAGATCTCACCATTGCACTCTAGCCTGCGTGACAGCAAGACTCTGTCTCAATATAATAATAATAATAATAATAACAATAGCCATTTGAATGGATTGTTGTGAAAATTAAATGAGTTGATATAAATTAAATGTGTTAAAAAAGTAGTGCCGGTTATATAGTATGTTACAAAATCTAGTTGTGATCGTATGTCTGTATATGTGAGGAGAAAAGAGACGGGAAGGAAATACACTAAAATGTCAGTGTGAAAGCGCCTTTGCAAAATGGCTGAGACAGCAAACGAGCTAACTTAGCTGACTCCATCCTGCTTCTAACCGCCAAGCTGTCCTTGTCCATTCCTGGGCTTAGGCTGAACTAACTTTGGGAGGAACTTAGTTTATGGTTCGTAGCTAGAAACAAGGGTGGTAGCAGCCCTTTTCCGAAGTAGACCTCCTTGCCTCGGGACTAGACTGCCTTTGTAGGACTCACTTTAGCCACACGATTAGAAATTATGGTTTAGGGGCCAGGCATGGTGGCTCACACCTGTAATCGCAGCAATCACCTGAGGTCGGGAGTTCAAGACCAGCCTGACCAACATGGAGAAACCCCGTTTGTAGTGAAAAAAAAAATGCTGGGCATACTGGCGCACACCTGTAATCCCAGCTACTCTGGAGGCTGAGGCAGGAGAATTGCTTGAACCTGGGAGGTGGAGGCTGCAGTGAGCCGGGATTGTGCCAGAAGAGCTTCTCTTCTAGTCCTGTTCACCTGGGCATTGGCTGCATGGATGTGCTCACCTTTGGAAATGCATTGCTCTGTGCACCTGTGATCTATGCACTTTTTTTTTTTTGAGATGGAGTCTCACTCTCGCCCAGGCTGGAGGGCAGTGGCTTGATCTCGGCTTACTGCAACCTCTACCTCCCAGGTTCAGGTGATTCTCACACCTCAGCCTCCCGAGTAGCCAGGACTACAGGCATGTGCCACCACACCTGGCTAATTTTTGTATTTGTATTAGAGATGGGGTTTCACCATGTTTACCAGGTTGGTCTTAAACTCCTGACCTCAAGTGATCCGCCCACCTCAGCCTCCCAAAGTGCTGGGATTATAGGTATGTGCCACTGCCCCCAGCCTTTATTTTGTATTTTAGTAAAGATACTGGAGATGAAAGAGAGATACAAGGTCACAGCAGTCCTCTCTTCTTCCACGGACATTGCTGTGTCTGCCTGAAATGTTGAATTGGCAGTAGCCCTTCTGACTGAGGCACAGAACAAAGTCAGCAGAGCAGAAAGATGGAAGGATCCTGGATTCTTGGTGAGGTTGAAGCACTCAAGAGGTGGGTCTTGGTCCCCTCCCCTTGAACGCGGATGGATTTTTGTGATGACCTCAACCACGGCGTGTGGTGGAAGTGGCTGCAAAAGTTCTGAGGCTTGGTCATTAAAAGTGATATGGCCGGGCGAGGTGGTTCCTGCCTGTAATCCCAGCATTTTGGGAGGCCGAGGCAGGTGGATCACCTGAGGTCAGGACTTCGAGACCAGCCTGGTCAACATGGTGAAACCTTGTCTCTACTAAAAACACAAAAATCAGCCAGTGTGGTGGCACACATCTGTAATCCCAGTTACTCCAGAGGCCGAGGCAAGAGAATTGCTTGAGCCCAGGAGGTAGAGGTTGCAGTGAGCCAAGACTGCACCACTGCACTCCAGCCTGGGCGATAGTGTGAGTGAGACTCCATCTCAAAAAAAAGAAGTGATATGGCCTCTGCTTGGCTCTCTTGGGACACACCAGGGGATCCCCCAATGAACTGCAGGAAAGATGCCTGGCTTTCTTGAAGCTGCCATGCTGAAATGAACCCACAAGCAGAAGAGCGATGCCCGAGGAGCACCCGCTGTTTGAGTCTGCCCAGCTCAGGTGTCAGGCTGTGAATGAGACGGCAGCCGGGGGGCACTGGCAGCACCGGCCCCTCTACCTGCACCCTCCAAGAGTCCAGAGCTCAGACCGCCCTGTGGGGCCACTCCCGAAATCTTACCCCAGAAACTGTGAGACAGGGAATGATTCTTGCTGCTTCAAGTCTCCAAGTTTGGGGGTGGTTTGCTGTGCAGACACAGATAACCAACACGCCAGCTTCCTTCTGAGCGTTCGTCATATGAAGTCATAGGTCTCCCTTATTGCTTAAGCCAGAAGCCGGTGAACATTCCTGTAAAGGTCAGATATTAAATATTTTAGGCATTCCAGATCACACGGTCTCTACTGCGGCTACGCAGCTTGCCGTCATGGTGGGAAAGCAGCCGTTGGCAATGGCAATGGATGGACATGACTGTGTTCCTATGAACCTTCATTGACAGAAACGAGGAGCCAGACCACGAGCAGCAGTTTGTTGACCTCTGGCCTGGTTTAAGCCATTTTTGAGTTAAGTTTTCTGTTACTTGCAGCCCAAAACGTACTCACAGTTACGGCTATCCAATCAGACAGCTCCAGGCAAAGTACAACCACGAAAGGCTCTGGGTGTGTGCACGGTCTTAGTGTGTGCACGGTCTCAGTGTGTGCACGGTCTCAGTGTGTGCACGGTCTCAGTGTGTGCACAGTCTCAGCATGTACAGAGTTCTCTGGGTGTGTGCATGGGCTTTGGGGTGTGTGTGAGCTCTGGGGTATGTACCTGGGCTCTGGGTTGTGTGCATAGACGTGCATAGACATGGGAGCTGTGTATAGGTCTTGGGATGTGTACGTAAGTTCTGGAGGTGTGCATGCATGACCTTTAGGGGTGAGTGCTTAGGTTTCTGGGTATGTGCATGAGCTCTGTTGGGTGTACAGGTCTTGGTGTGTGTGCACAGCTGTGGAGTTGTGCACAGGTCTGAGGGTATGTGCATGGGCTCTAGGGCATGTGCACAGGTCTGAAAATGTGTGTTCAAGTCAGGATGTTTACACAGGTCTATGTGTGTATGTGAGCTCTGGGGGATGTGCATGAGCACACAGGTCTGAGTGTATCATGTGGACTGTATGGGGTGTGCACAGATTTGGGGCATGCATGGGTTCTGGGGGTATATGCATGAGCACGCAGCTCTGGGGATGTGTGTGTGAGCTCTAGCGCTATGTGAATGAGCTCTGGGATGTATGCCCAGGTCTGTGTGTGAGAGAGCTCTGGGGTGTGTGCACGGGCTCTGGGCGTGTGTACACAGGTCTGTGTGTGTGTGTGTGTGAGCTCTGGGGTGTGCACACAGGCTCTGGGGGTGTGTATACAGGTCTGTGTGTGTGAGAGCTCTGGGGTGTGCACACGGGCTCTGGGGGTATGTACACAGGTCTGTGTGTGTGAGCTCTGGGGTGTGTACACAGGTCTGTGTGTGTGTGAGAGCTCTGGGATGTATGCACATGTCTGTGTGTGTGTGTATGAGCTCTGGGGTGTGTGCACAGGCTCTGGGGTGTGTACACAGGTCTGTGTGAGTGTGTGTGTGTGAGCTCTGGGATGTGTGCACAGGTCTGGGTCTGTGTGTGTGAGCTCTGGAAATGTGAGCATGGGCTCTGGGGTGTGTGCATAAGCACACAGGTCTGGGGGTGTGTGTGTGAGCTCTCAGGTATGGGCATGGATTCTGGGGATGCGAGCTCCCCTGGGCTGACCCCACCCGCCCACCATCCTGTCTGCTGAGACAAGAAGGGCTGGGCTGTTTGTTCATGAAGGTCTCTTGGGCATCTCGTCTCAAGCCATCCCCAGCCTCTGTGCATCATCCTTCTCCTCCTTTTCCCCGTCACCCTCCCCGCTCCTCTTCCGCCTCCTCTTCCTCCTCTTCCTCTTCCTCCTCCTCCTCCTCGCAGGCTCCAGGTTCTCTGGAATCCAACTAACTGGATCCTCAGCTAGCCAGGCAGGCCCGATTGTGGGGGCCTCCCCTCAAACAAGGACCTAAAGGCTGGGCTGGGCTGGGTGTGGGACAGGCCTGTGCAAAGAGAGAAGAGGGAGGAAGGCCCAGCACACGCTGGAAGAGTGTCCTCCTCTCCCCAGCCTCTCTCTTCCCACCTCACATGGCCTGGGGGAGACTGGCTTCACTCACAGCAATGATCATTTGTAATGATTGAGAGCTCAGCATTCGCAAGCAGGTGATGGGGAGGACTCTAGGTGCTAGACGGCTGTTAGCCCCATTTCATGGAGGAGGGAACTGGTGAACAGAGAGAGAAGTCACTGTCCTAAGGACATACGGTAGGAGGCAGGATTCCCACCCAGGCTGGTTGTCCCCACGCTGACATGTAGGATGAGTGAGTCCTCAGGCAAAGCCAGAGCAGACCCAGCTGAACTGCGAAGCCCCTGGCAGGGTCATGAGTCTCGCTGGCTGGGGGCCCCTGCCCCTCCCGCCCAGGTGGGTCCGCCCCAGGCCGGCGGGGTGGTGGGGGCTGATGCCAGCGCCCCTGCTGCTTGCTGCCTGCCTGCTCATCTTGTTTGTTCCAATTATGTCAAGTAAGTCATTATAATTTTATGTTTTTTAGATTAACATTTTTGCTCAAGGGCACAGTAATTAGCAAGCGGCTGGGAGTTGAACGATTCTAAGCAATAGCATCGCAAAGTTTTTCCCAGTAAATCTTTGGAATGGCCTAGAGGCTTCTGAGCTGTCCAGGCAGCCCCTTAGCTCCAAGAGAGGGAGGTTTGCACAGGACATACAGGCAGGGTGAGAACAGAAGGGCCCCTTAGCCCAGGGTGGTGTGCGGCCAGGCAGCGGAGGGGCTGCGCATAGCAGAGGGGCTCCCCATGCCAGGACTCCCCCATCTCATCCGTCCCTGGGAGTCCCTGCTGGGAAACCGCTCTCCCCTTCCATCCTTTTTCCAGGTGCCTTATCTGTTTTGTCCAGGGCCTAGAATTGTGTGTGGCACACGGTAAGTGCCCAGTAAATGCTTACTAATTAAATGAATGGAGAGAGGTTGCAAACTGGGGGCTCATAGGCAAATTCAGCCCTTGATATGTTGAACCGAGCCAGCACAATCTATTTTATATATATATTTTGAGACACAGTCTTGCTCTGTTCCCCAAGCTGGAGTGCAGGGGCATGATCTCGGCTCACTGCAACCTCCGCCTCCCAGGTTCAAGTGATTGTCCTGCCTCAGCCTCCTGAGTAGCTCAGATTACAGATATGCACCACCACGCTTGGCTGATCTTTGTAATTTTAGTAGAGACAGGGTTTCACCATGTTGGCCAGGCTGGTCTCGAACTCTTGACCTCAAATGATCTGCCCGCCTCCGCCTCCCAAAGCGCTGGGATTACAGGTGTGAGCCACCACACCTGGCCTATTTTATACAATTTGAATGAGTTGTCACCATTTAACAAGGAGGAAGTTTTGCACTTAAACTTCCAGCTTTTCTGGGAAACTCAGGGTTTCTGGCCACATTGGTCTGTATTCCTGTTATAAGAAAGGGGTTTCAATTCAGACCCCACAGAGGATTCTTTGATCTCGTGCAAGAAAGAATTCAGGGCAAGTCTCCTGTTAGAAACAAAAGCAAGTTTATTAGGAAAGTAGAGAACAACAGGGTGGTCACTGCGTAGAAGAGCATCCCGAGGGCAGCTGGGGCCATCTTCAGGGTCCTTTCTTGATGAGATGCTACACAAATGGTGCATGATTCCTGCCTCCCCTTTTTAGACCACATAGGGTCACTTCCTGGCGTTGCCATGGCATCTGTAAACTGTCATGGCGCTGGTGGGAGTGTAGCAGTGAGGACGGCCAGAGGTCACCCTCATCGCCGTCTTGGTTTTAGTGGGATTTGGCCAGCTTCTTTACTGCAACCTGTTTTATCAGCAAAGTCTTTATGACCTGTATCTTGTGCTGACCTCACATCTCATCCTGTGACTTAGAATGGCTTCGCCGTCTGGAAACACAGCCCAGTAGGTCTCAGCCTCATTTTGCCCAGCTCCTATTCGAGATGGAGTTGCTCTCGTTCACACGCCTCTGACATTCCCATGTAGCTATAATTGCTAGAGGCAAAACGTGACTACAACCTCTGGACGTTTCCCATCTGACCCGGTGAGATTTAGGTTCAGTGCCTTGATTTACAGAGACTCATTCTAGCAGCCTTAAACAACAGAGTCTCATCCCCGTATAACAGTTCACGGTCAGGGTGGGCATTTGGGTATAGGAGGGTCCCTGCCATCCTGGGGTTCCACCATGCCTCAGAGCTTCAAAGCTACAATGGATTCTACTTGGTGGAAAAGAAAGGGACCCAGGAGCACACCGGGGAGGCTGGGAAGGTCAGGACTGCGAGGGGCCATGTCACTTCACTCGCTTCCATTGGCCAGAGCTCAGCCCATGGCCGCTGCTAACTGCACAGGAGGCTGGGCAAGTCTATCTTGGTGTTTTCCTGGAGGAAAGGAGAGCAGATTCTGAAGGAAGTCAGTGGTCTCTGCCCACAGCCAGCTTCTCTCACCCAGCCCAGGAAGCCGTCATCTCCTCCTGGGCTAACCGCCTGGCTCTTTCATCCTTACAAATATTTCCCCCCACCCCCAAATCTATTGTTTTTGCCATAAAATTTATATCTGGAACTCTTCCTGGCTGAGGTTTTGCAGCTCGAAGCCCAGATTCATGGACTCTGAAAGCACAGGCTTTTGAAACGAGGAACATTTGTTGTGCTTTCCTATCCTACTTTCCCCCCGGAGCATTGGATGCCGGGAGGTCCAGATTGGCAGAAGGCATGGGGAAGGGGGCAAATAATCCCCGGGATCAAAGGGCGCTGGTTAGAAACAGTACCCCGAGACATGATCAGAGACAAAGTGCAACGTGGCACATCCTGACTGAGCAACTCCACTCCCAGGTGTTCACTCAGAGACCCAAAGACATGCGCCCTACATATCGGAGAAGGCTAACGCTCATAGCAGCTTTATTCATAACAGCTCAAAACTGGGAACAGCCCAAATGTCCGTCAGCCCGTGAACAGAGAAACTGTTGTATAGCCACGCCACGGAGTCCCGCGCAGCACTAGCAAGGGGTCAACAGCACTGTGGGTGACTCCGAAGCCACCACGCAGAGGCAGGGGCTGGCAAGAAAGGCTCTTCTCTCCAAAGGCTGGGTCAGCCCGGATGCCGTGGCTCACGCCTGCAATCCCAGCACTTCGGGAGACTGAGGCAGGTGGATCACCTGAGGTCAGGAGTTCAAGACCAGTCTGGTCAATAAGGTGAAAGCCCGTCTCTGCTAAAAATACAAAAATTAGCCAGGCGTGGTGGTGGGTGCCTGTAATCCCAGCTACCTGGGAGACTGAGGCAAAAGAATCTCTTAAACCCAGAAGGTGGAGGTGCAGTGAGTCGAAATCCCACCGCTGTACTCCAGCCTGGGCGACAGAGTGAGACTCAGTCTGAAAAAAAAAAACAAAAAACACCAAAAAAGAAAAACAAAGGGCCAGGTCAAACGTGTGGCTTTGTGGGCCTCCAGTCTCTTTCTCAGCCTCTCAACTCTACCTAGGTAGCATGAAAGCAGCCATACCCAATGCGTAGGTGAGTGAACATGGCTGTGTTCTAACAAAGCTTTATTTATGGCCGGGTACAGCAACTCACACCTGTAATCCCAGCACTTTGGGAGGCCAAGGTGGGAGGATTGCTTGAGCCCAGGAGTTTGAGACCAACCTGGATAACACAGAGACCCTGTCTCTACCAAAAAAAAAAAATTAGCCAGTCTTGGCGGCACATGCCTATAGTCCCAGTGACTCAGGAGGCTGAGGTAGGATTGCTTGAGCCCAGGAGGTCAAGGCTGCAGTGAGCCACGTTCACGCCACTGTACTCCGGGAAAGGAGAGCGGATTCTGGTGGAAGCGAGTGTCCATAAGTAAAGTTTTGCTCGTTTGTTTCAAGACAGGGTCTTACTTTGGGTGCCCAAGTAAGGAAAACAAACGAGCAAACTTTACTTACGGACACTACGATATACGTCTCATGTAACTTTTTTTTTTTTTTTTGAGGCAGAGTTTCGCTCTTGTTACCCAGGCTGGAGTGCAATGGCGCGATCTCGGCTCACCGCAACCTCCGCCTCCTGGGTTCAGGCAATTCTCCTGCCTCAGCCTCCTGAGCAGCTGGGATTACAGGCACGCGCCACCATGCCCAGCTAATTTTTTGTATTTTTAGTAGAGACGGGGTTTCACCATGTTGACCAGGATGGTCTCGATCTCTTGACCTCGTGATCCACCCGCCTCGGCCTCCCAAAGTGCTGGGATTACAGGCATGAGCCCCCGTGCCCGGCCTTCATGTAACTTTTATGTGTCATGAAATCTTCTTTTGTTTCTGTCAACCACTACAAAATGGAAAGGCCCACCTGCGCTCATTCACTGCTGGTGGGAATGCAGAACGGTAGGCAATGTGGAAGATGCGCTCATTCACTGCTGGTGGGAATGCAGAACGGTAGGCAATGTGGAAGACGGGTGGTTTCTTAGCAAGGTGACCACAGCCTTACAGTGCTGTCCAGCAGACAGGTCTCCAGGTGCTTACTCAAGTGATTTGGAAACTTACGTCCATGCAGAAAGCTACAACGAATGTTCATAGCAGCTGCAGTCATAATCACCCTAAACTGGAAGCGAGCAAGATGCTCTTCCATAGGTGAAGAGGGCTGGGGCCCAGTGGCTCACACCTGTAATCCCAGCATTTTGGGAGGCTGAGGCAGGACGATCCCTTCAGACCAGGAGTTTGAGACCAGGTGGGGCAACACAGTGCGACCCTGTCTCTATTTTAACAAAAATGAAAGGTGGCTGAGTGCAGTGGCTCACACCTGTAATCCCAGCACTTTGGGACGCTGAGGCAGGTGGATCACTTGAGGCCAGGAGTTCAAGACCAGATTGGGCCATATGGCGAAACCCTGCCTTTACTAAAAATACAAAATTTAGCTGGAAGTGGTGGTGCGCACTTGTAATCCCAGATACTTGGGAGGCTGAGTCAGGAGAATCGCTTGAACCCGGAGGCAGAGGTTGCAGTGAGCCGAGATCGCGCCATTGCACTCCAGCCTGGGCAACAGAGCAAGACTCCCTCCCTCTCAAAAATAAATAAATATTTTTTTCTAAAAAGGTGAATGGATAAGCTGTGGCACATTCAGACAGTGGACTATTAGTGCTAAAAAAGACTTGAGCTATCAAGCCCCACACAGACATGGAAGAAACTTCAATGCATATTACTAAGTGAAGGAAGCCGCTCTGAAAGACTGTGTGCTATGATTCCAGCTACATGACATTCCGGAAAAGGCAAAACTACAGAGACAGTAGAAAGATCAGTGGCTGCTGGGGGGCTGGGGGTGGGGGGAGAGAGGGGTGAGAAGAGGGAGCCCAGGAGACTTTTAGGGCAGTGAATCTGTCATGGGACATTTTCTTTCTTTTTTTTTTTTTGAGATGGGATTCTTGCTCTGTCACCCAGGCTGCAGTGCAGTGGCTCAGTCTCGGCTCACTGCAACCTCCACTTCCTGGGTTCAAGCCATTCTCCTGCCTCAGCCTTCTGAGTAGCTGGGACCACAGGCACATGGCACCATGCCCACTAATTTTTGTATTTTTAGTAAAGATGGGGTTTCACCATGTTGGTCAGGCTGGTCTCGAACTTCTGACCTTGTGATCTGCCTGCCTCGGCCTCCCAAAGTGCTGGGATTACAGGTGTGAGCCACTGCGCCCGGCCAATATGTTTCTTAAAACCTATAGAACCCTACAACTCCAAGAGTGACCCCCACTGTAAACTATAGACTATAGTGTCTCAATATTCAGTCATTTTTGTAACAAGTGTATCACATGAATGCAAGATATGGACAACAGGGGATACAGGACACCAGGGGTGGGAAGTGAGTGTGTGGGCGTGTGCAATTCTCTATCCTGTCTACGCAATTGTTCTGTAAACATAAAACTGTATTTTTAAAAGTCTATTCATTATTTTTTTTAAATACAAAAAAGTAAAAACCATTCTTCGCTTGCAGGTCCTAAACAGCAGGCAGCGGGCCAGATCTGGCCGCGGGGACCTGTATTTTGCTAAGCCCTGTGAAAAGGGAAGGAAGCCAGGCCTAGAGAGCTCACAGTGCAGGAGTCCATCAAGAGCGAACTCTGAAAAGATAGAGCTGCCCTCACAGTGTCAGCCTGATCGAGGGCAGGGTGGGAGCGATTGGCTGGGAAAGGAGCTCTGGGATGAGGGAAAAGTCCTCTGTGTTGACGGGGTGATGGTTGCATGATACAAGTTTGGCAGAAGTCCCCAGGGCTGGGCACGGGGCCTCACACCTGTGATTTCAATGCCCTGGGAGCCTGAGGTGAGAGATTTGCTTTAGCTCAAAAGTTCAAAGCCAGCCTGGGCAACACAGCAAGACCCCGTCTCTAAGAAAAAAAAGAAAATTATAAATGAGTGGAGTGTGGTGGTGCACATCTGCAGTGCCAGCCGCTTGGGAGGCTGTGGTGGGAGGACTGCTGTAGCCTTGGTGTTCAAGGCTGCCGTGAATTATGACGGTGTCACTGCATTCCAGCCTGGGCCGCAGAGTGAGACCCTGTTTCTAAAAACATACATACATTAAAAAAAATTTTAAGTCTTTGAATTGTATATTTAACATGTCTCCAGTTCATTAAAACATGTCGTGAGACCCTCTTCCCTCCCCCCACCCCACCATTGTCAGCTTCCCGAGGTTAGGGCTGTGCCCATCCCTTTCAGAGGAGAACAGAGGAGAGCTGGGTGTCTGTCTACTGAGTGCTTGAAATGAAATGAAGCCGGCAGGGCGGGGTGGATGGAATGGGGCTGGACCAGGCTCCCCTGGGGGATTTCTGAGCTGGAACTCGCTGGCTGAGTCAGGCGCGCCAGGAGCAGAAGAGGAAATGGCCGGGGCAAAGGCTGGTTGGGAGGAAGGGGCCGTGGCTTTGAGGAAGCAGCTGGGTGTGACCGGGGTGGGACGGTCAGCAGGGCCTGGGCTCCTGGGGGTGGGCCGAGTGTGGTCACAGACATATTGTATTAAGTATCCACCCTGCAGGCTGGCTCTTCCCCGCTGGCTGCTGGAGGTGGTGGCCTCTGGCCCTTGGAGTGCAGAGGTTGGGGGGAGAAGTCTTCAAGTCCAGTAGACAGGCTTTGGGGCAAGCTGACCCCCAGTGAAGTAGTCGTCCCCGCCCAGCACAGAAGAGGGGGAGTGTGGAGGGCAGAATTTTGCCAGCCAAGGCAGGAGCGGGCTTAGAAGCGTTTCTGTAAAGGCAGGCATTTGAACGACTCGTCAGTTTCCTATCGCTGCTGGAACAAATCACCACAAGCGACACACAAGATTGTTCTCTCCCGGTTCTGAACGGCAGAAGGTCCCAATGCATCTTACGGGGCTGAGGTCAGGGCGTTGGCAGGGCTGGTTTCTTCTGGAGGGTCCAGGGGGACTGCATTCCCTTTCCTCCTGCAGCTTCTAGAGGCTGCCACAGTCCTTGGCTGGTGGCCTAATCCCCCGGACCTCCGTTTCCACCATCTCCTTCTCTTCCACTTTCTGCTAGTCTAACCCTCCTGCCGCCCTCTTCCAAGGATGCTCGTGATGACATTGGGCCCCCATCATCCGAGATGATCTCCCCATCTCAAAACCCATAACTTCGTTCCACCTGCAGGGGCCTCTGCACTATGGGGTGAACGGTGTCTTCCACCCCGAACACAGATCCTAAAGCCCTCAGCTCCACCTGACCTCAGCATCTCACAATGGGACCGTATTCGAAGGCGGACTCTCTAAAGACGTGAATACGTTGAAATGAGTTTGTAAGGATGGGGCCTAATCCAATAGGCCTGGTGTCCTTTTTTTTGAGTCAGGATCTCCGTGGTCCAGCCTGGAGCGCAGTGGCACCATCACAGCTCACTGCAGCCTCGAACTCCCAGGTTCAAGCAATTCTCCTATCTTGCCTCCTGAATAGCTGGGGAATATAAGCACACACTACCACATCTGACTAAGTAAACAAAAAATGTAAAGAGATGGGATCTTGCTATGTTGCCCAGGCTAGTCTTGAACTTCTAGACTCAAGTGATCCTCCCACCTTAGCCTCCCAAAGTGCTGGCATTACAGGCATGTGCCATCATGCCCCTCTTTGGTGTCCTTATAAGAGGAGGGGATTGGGACATAGCCATATCCAGAAAAGTCTGTGTGAAGACACAGGGAGAAGACGGCTATCTGCAAGCCATGGAGAGAGGCCACGGAGAGAGGCCACGGAGAGAGGCCTGCTGACGCCTTGAGCTTAGACTTCTAGACTCAGTGAGGAAGGCGTTTCTGTTGTGTAGCATTCCCCACCTGCTCAAGCCCCACCCCCTGGCCTGCACTGCTTTGTCACGGTGACCCTGGCAATGCACTGCCCCACGGATGGTGGCATGTTCTCAGGTTCTGGGGAGTGGGAGGTGGACATCTTTTGGGGGCTGTTACTCTGCCCGCCGCAGGTGGGTTCTGTGAAGGTGGGTGCCCCTCCCTCCTAGTCCCCCAGGGGGAATGGCAGAGCCGGGGGCTGGGGGAGGAACAGCTGGCTGAGCCCTTGGGGATGCTGGACCCAGGTACCAGCCACGGTGCCTCAGCAGACCATCACGGGGCTGTCATCAGTGTTCCAGTTCTCCATTTCTGGGTACTTCCCGACCCTTTGTGGGTAGGGGGCACTGCATGGGTGTCAGCGGAAGTGAGGAATCCAGGCTGGGCACACACTGGCCAGTGCGGGACTTTCCGGAGCTCTCTCTCCTTCTGCCACAGTGGCCAGCGATGTTCTGCCAGGTGGCTGCTCCATCAGCCTGGGTCCTGCTGCGAGGGCCACACGGAGCAGAGCCCAGGCCCACCCACAGCGGACGCGCAGTGTGGGTGACCAGATACCTCTGTGTGCTGCGCTGCTGGAACCCCTGGGGTGTTGCTTACCACAGCGTAGCCCGGCCTGTCCTGACCACCGCAGGCTCCTCGTCCACGCTTGGTAAGCGATTGACTCTGAGAACCGCATCAGTGCGGACCGTGCACGCAAGCAGAGGAGGGGCACGCGAAGTCCCTGGCCGGTGGCGGCCGCAGTGGGAGTTCTACGGCAGTGCTGCTGCTGCGTGGGTCATTGTTGCTGTGATTGTCATCTGCAGTGACCAGCAGCGACGAAAGGCCACAGAAGCCCTTACCACACATTCTAGAAGGCTTAAGTCGACGCTGGTCATCTCAACCTCAGGCAGAGCAGGTGGCCTCTCGGAACCTCTCTGAGGTTTAATTCTCTTACCAGGTGGGCGAGAGGGCAGCAAAGAGCCACCTCATGAAATCTGGTGAAAGGCTCATTTCCTGCCCCTGGGGAAAGCGGCAAAGCCAGGCAGACGCTCTGGAGTTCTAAACAGAGGAAGGCCTGGCTGTGTGGGCAGGAGAAGGGCAGGGAGCCCAGTGAGAATGCCTGGCAGAGGTGGAGACGGGGTTGCCGGGGAAACCCCGAAACTTCAGGGCACCCGGCAGCCATCGTATCACGCTCACAGATCCTACGGCTCAGAGTCACGCAAGGCACAGCCCAGACATCTTGTCTCTGTTCCAGGATGCCAGGGCCTCGGGAGGGAGGGAGGGAGCCAATGGCTGGGGGTTGGAATCTTCTGGAAGTGTGTGTTTGGCAGTTGGAGCTGGCTGGTGGCTGGGACCTCATGGGGACCGTCTGCTACAACACCAACCCATGGCCTCCCTTCAGGTCACTCGGACTTCCTCACAGTATGGCGGCCCTGGGCAATCAGGTGCTTACACAGCATCTCAGGGCCACAGCAAGAACACACCTGCATCACCTTCTGTGACCTCGCCTTGGATGCCACATAGCATCTCTTCTGCCACATTCTATTATGAGTGAGTCACGAACATGCTCAGGTTCGGGAGGGAGGGAGCATAAACCCCACCCGCCAGGAGTGGGAGGACAAGGTCATTGGGAAGAATTTCTTGTGGGATGGGGGAGATTGCAGAGGCTGTCTCTGGAAAAGTGCCACCTGTTACAATGGGCTTAGCCCACCCCTGTCTCACCTCTCCCCCTGGGTCCTTCCCGTGGCCACCTGCTGACCACTGGGACTTCTTTGTCATCCCTGGAGCTCTGAAGGGTCCTCTCAGTGGGCTGCTTAGCTAAGCCTGCCAGCCCACAACCTCCTGCCCTGTCCTGCCTGGCGTGGGTCTGACTGGTGTTGGGGGCAATGTTCTCCAGCGGGAAGCTGGGAGCATGCCTGCCTCCCACCCCGACCTCCTGCTGCGGCTCCTGCCTGCCTCGGGCCGGGGGCACCAGCTACAGAGTGCGCTGCTGTGCAGGCTCAGAAATGGGAGCTCCTGGCGCAGGGCCATCGGCGAGCCTTCCAGCTGGAGTGAGGGCAGAGGCGTGCACTGGGGCTGCACGGGAGTGGCCCCAGGCTGTGAATAGGCAGGGACTCTGGGGGAGGGGAGACTCCAGACATTGCCATGCACGTTGCTGTGATGAACCCCAAACCAGCTCCATCATTCATTCACTCCTTCATTGGTTCATCCTATTGTCCTAGGAGCTGGGCCATGGCAGAAAGGAGACAGGCCAGACAGGCGAGGCCATCCCAGGCAGCGAGGTGACGTGAACTCCGTGAAACAAGATGAGGAGGAAGGGTGGGGTCGCTTTAGGAAGGCTGCCAGGGATGCCCCATTTGAGAAGGTGACCTCAGATTGGAGCCAAGCCAAGAGCTGGGAGAGCACATCAGGCCCGAAGACCAGCAGGTGCAGAGGCCCTGAGGCAGGAGCCAAGCAGGCACGTCTGAGGGTCGTAGGAGGCCCGTGTGCCTGGAGCAGAGGGCACAGGCCCAGCTCAGAGTCCATGCATAGCCCTCTGCTACTCTGCTCAGCATTCAGTACCCTCTGCCGTGGAGGCCCCGCCACGCCTCCCCATTCTCTGGGGATCCCAGGATTTCCCACATCCTTGTTTTTTCCCACATTGCATTAGGATTTGACTTTATTATTTAAACAAGAAGCAAAGGCCCCACTCCTTAGGGCGGAAACGTTCTGAGAATCACTTCCTGGAGGATGGCGTGGAAAGGGATGTTGGTCTTCAAGCCCTAAGAGAGGCCGGCACAGAGTGGCTGGGGTGGGGGTGGAGGCGGAAGAGGCTGGGGAAGGCCAGGGGGACAATGCAGGGTGGCCCCACAGTCCTCGTCGCCACAGTGCTTTGCCATCTTGCCAAGGAGCCAACTTGCCCTGATTTCACGGAGCAGGCCACTGGGACTTCCCGCTCCCGAGGGGCCTTGCCACTGCCTCCACGATCCTCCCCAAATCTCTCTGGGGCTCAGTGCAGTGCCTGGGGAATGGAGTTAAGGTTGGTGGCCCAGTTTCCCAACAGCTGGGAGATGAGCTCAGCCTTGCTAATGAGATGGAAGTTGCCAAGCCCGCCCCACTCCCTCAGGGACCCTAGGCTAGAGGCCACCGGCAAGGCTGTCTTGTCTGTTTGTTGCTCTTACATTCCTGAGGGTAGTGGGGACCTCGGTCTGTGATCCTGCCCAAATCCTGCCTCCGCTTGTCCTCATGGCAGGGCAGCCTCCCTCCCGCATACCACAGCCTCCCTGCAGTGCTGCGACTCCCGTCCACTCCATGGGATCCTGAGCGCTGGCGGCACGGAGGGGCCAACCTTGAACTCAGCAGAGAGGAACGTTTGACTCCTCTCCAGCTGGAACTGTGGCCGAGCTAAGAACCGACGAGCCTGCTTGAAGAAAACACCCCATGCTTTTGTGAAGGGGGAAGGGAAAGTAAAATCTCAAATCAACCTTGGATAAATGCCTCTTCCCCAGACGCCGGCCTAAGGCCTCTGCAGCCACTGCGTCAGTCCGCTGGAAAAGCGGCACAGCCCCTGGAACTGTGGCCGGGCCAGCCAGCCTCCACCCAGACACAGCCCTGCAGCAGGGCCACACTCAGCAGAAGGGTCATCCCCAGTCCCATGGAAGAAATTGATTAATCTCTTACTGTGTACCAGGCACATGCCTGCATCCCGTATCGCATTTACCCCCAAGCCATCTACTTCACAAAGCACACAGCACTCCTGTCTCCATCCGGCAGTCAGAAAACCTGGAGCCCAGAGGGGTGGACGAAATTACTCAGAGCCACACAGCTGTCAGGTGGAGCTGAGATACAAGCCCAGGCAGAGTGGAGCCAAAGCCTCTTGCCCCGGCTGAGCATAATGGCTCACACCTGTAATCTCAGCACTTTGAGAGCCTGAGGCAGGAGGATCACTTAAGGCCAGGAATATAATATCAGCCTGGGCAATATAGCAAGACCCTGTCTTTACAGAAAATTTTTTAAAAAATGGCCAGGCACGGTGGTGTGCCTGTGGTCCTAGCTATTTGGGAGGCTGAGGCAGGAGGATTGCTGAAATCCAGGAGTCTGAGGCTGCAGGGAGGTGTGACTGTGCCACTGCACTCCAGCCTGGGTGAAAGAGTGAAGTCCTATCTCAAAGAAGAAACCAAAAGCTCTTGTCCCAAATCCTGTGCCACCAGGTCTGTAGAAGCAGGAGTGTATTGAATCCATTCGGGAACACTCCGTTATAAGTAATAAGAACCTCGGCTAACGGTGGCTTAAAGCATAAGATCATTCATTGTTTATTTCGGAGGACATTGAGAAGCAGGCAGTGCCCAGGTGGGTTCACTAGCTTCTCAACGCCAGGATACAGGGCTGGCAACTGCAGTTCTCTTGGCCTTCTCCTCATGGTGGCATGATGGCTGCCACAGCTCCAGACATCACTTCATCCCACAATGATATCCAAAGGCAGGAAGGAAGGTGAGGTGGGAAGGAGGTAAAAGGGACCAAGCCTCTCTTCCTGTACACTTCTTATTTTCCAGTGAGACCTTTTTCCCAGGAGCTGCCAGCATATGTCCCTCACGTCTCTGGCAGGCAGTGGATCACAGGCCTTCCTTCCCCTGATTACTCAGGCCCACAGGGTAGAATGTGGTTCCTACCACATGATAGACTGGAGATCTGAACTAAACAGCAGTTCACTGGAGTGGAATATAACGGATGCCGCATTTTCTTATTGTGGTTATAGATGTATATAATAAAATTTGACGTTTTAACCGTTTTTAGGTATACGGTTCTGTGGCATTAAGGACAGTCACATTGTTGTGCAGTCGCTACATCTATCTCCAGAATTTTTTCATCTTCCCAAATTGAAACTCTGTCTCAATTAAACACCAATCTTCAGCCCGCTCCTGCCGCCCCCTGGCCCCCAGCATTCTACTATCTGTCTGTATGGATTTGACTAGTCTAAGGTTGGACTAGTCCAACCTGTACATAAATTGAATTGTATGGTATTTTGTGGCTGGCTTATTTTACTCAGCACAGTGTCCTCAAGGCTCATCTATGCCGTAATGTTTGCCAGAATTTCCTTCCTTTTTCAAGGCTGAGTCATATTCCATTGCATGGATATACCACATTTTGTTTCTCCATCATCTGTCCCTGGACACTTGAGTTGCATCCATCTTTGGACAGTCGTGAATCACGCATGGGGTCTCTTGTGACTTTCAGCATCTTCCAAAGCATCTTCTCTGATGGATCAGTGGAGGTGTGCTGGGTATTGTATTGGCAAAAATATCAAGCAACTGTAACTCCTTTCCTGTCTTGGAGATGCAAAATGTGTTGCTTTGAAAAACAGTTCAGCAGTTTCTTTTCTTTTCTTTTTTTGAGACAGGGTCTTGCTCTGTTGCCCAGGCTGGAGTGCAGGGTGCAATCTCGGCTCACTGCAACCTCCACCTCCCAGTCTTCAGTGATTCTCCTCCCTCAGCATCCCAAGTAGCTGGGATTATAGGCGTGCACCACTACTACCCAGCTAATGTTTGTATTTTTGGTAGAGACAGGGTTTCACCATGTTGGCCAGGCTGGTCTCGAACTCCCGACCTCAAATGATCCACTCACCTCAGCCTCCCAAAGTGCCTGGCCAGTTCAGCAGTTTCTTAAAAAGTTTAACCTATACCTACCATATGATCCAGTCATTTCACTCCAGAGTCTACCTAAGGGAAATGGCAGCACACGTCCACACAGAAACAACACGCATGTTCAGAGCAGCCCTGCTGGCAGAGCGGAAAGGTGGAAGCAAGCCAGGTGCCCATCAGCTGAGGAGTGGTTAAACACGCGTGGTCTGTCCACGGTGGCGTATGATTCAGCCGTAAAGCGGAATGCAGCACTGGCACATGCAACAGCATGGCTCAACCTCAAAAACGACGCAGGGTGACAGAAGTCAGAAACGGAGGTTGAGCGTACGATTCTATTCATAGGAAATGCTCAGAAGAGGCATATTCATAGAGACAGAATGTGGGCTGGTGGTTGCCAGGGGCCGGTGGAGGTGGGAACGGCGGGGTGATGGCTAATGTGTGTGGGGTTTCCTTTGGGGTGACGGAAATGTTCTGGAATTAGGTAGTGGTGATGGCTGCACAATATTCCAATGAATCATATTTTTCTTGAATATCCTGAAAACACCTGGATGGCAGAGTTATCAAAAAAAAGGTGAGTGATGGCTCTGGAAAGTGTCATTGCCCCTATTTTATGGATGAGGACGCTGAGGCTCAGAGGTGACAGTGACTTGTCCCAGGACACAGAGCCGGCAAGAGGGAAGGCTGGGATTCCAACCGCAGCCAGCCCTGCCTCGGAAGCTGAAGCACCTCGGAAGGTGACCCGCACTGGATGGAGCCTGCAGGTCCTGGGAAAGTCTCCTCGCCCCTCACTGCCTCAGTCTCCCCATTTGTGCAATGGGCACGAATCGAAGGGTCATGAACGTGGCCAGAACCGCACAGGCACAGAGCAGATGGCTCCAGCATTGCCTGTCTTCCTGCTCCATGGCAGGGGAGGCGAGAAAACAGCCGCAGCTCTCTGGAAGGCAAGCATGAGGACTGGGGAGGGCCCGGCTGCCCAGGGAGGCTCAGTCACCTCGCAGCAGCCGTCCCCCAAGCAAGCACCGTGTTCCTGCCGCCAGGGTGTGGGTGTTTCCCGACACCCCCTTTTGTGCTCAGGCAAACACGTCCCTGGTGACGTCCCTGTTGCCATGGCGAGAGGCGCCCTCTTCTGTGGAGAGTGACAGTCACCACCTTGCTGGGACCGGAGCCAGTGCAGCCCAAGGGCAGACTAATTCTGCCACCGCAATGGGGCTCTGGGCTCTGTGCCTCCGGGAAAGGCCAGCGGCAAGGCCTTCTGAGGAGGCAGCATGGGGGCACGCCCAGATGGGGGCCTCCTCCTGAGCTCCCCCTGTTCCCCATGAGAGCGCTGGGCGAGGAGAGGGCAGGTGACCCGGCCTTCAGCGCTGGGGCCTCTGTTACCAGCTGCGACCCTTAGCCTCAGTGTCTCTCTCTGAAACATGCAGATCTGAATACCTCCCTTGCAACCTCGGATTAGGGGATCACTTATTCAATCAACCAACAGTCACTGACCTCCAACTAAACACCAGGCATGGGGCGAGAGCGGGGGACCAGAAGCAAGGCCTGTCATCGAGAAGAGGGACATGAGAATCACATCTGTGAGTGGTGCTATGCAGTCATGAGACCCAGGCAAGGGCTAAGGAGGGACTGGAAGGGCTGACTGTGACTTTAGACCTGGGGGCAGGGGGGCTGGGAGGCGCCTTCTGAAAAGGCAGCCATGAGAAAACCAGGGGGGTGAGCAAGGTGGCCAGAGGAACTGCATGTGCAGAGGCCCCAGGGCCAGAATGGGCTCTGCGTGTTCAAGGAATGGGGGCAGGTGTGGAGGAGCAGAAGAAGTGTGAGTAGGGGTGAGGCGGGACAGGAGGGCGCAGGCCGACATGCAGGGCTGCGCAGGCTGCAGGGGAGTCTGAATTCTGTTCTAAGAGCAGAGGGAAGGGACAGGAAGGACGGAAGCAAGGGAGAAGTCAGCTGTGCTTTCATTCCACGAGGGCTGCCCCTTGCCCGGATCGGTGCGTTTCAGTTTCACAAACTGCATTTCAAAAGGGGAAACGGGGCTCAGCAGATCTCCTTTGAACAAATCATTGACTTTCATGAAACAGACAAGGAATCATCCTTGAGAACATCCGCCTGCTTACTGATGTTCCCGTGTGTCGGCACCAGCCTGGCTCCGGTCCCCAGCCAGAATCTGACAGCAGCCTTGGGCGCGAGCAGCTTTCTGTGCACCGATGGTTATGGCGGCATCATTCAACAGCCCGATGTGACGGCTACCCAAGGATGTGTCAGAGGCGTGTGAACCTGAGCAACTCCACCTTCAACAGGAGCTGGGTAAAATGAGGCTGAAAGCTACTGGGCCTGGGCATTCCCAGGCGGTTGAGGCATTCTGAGGCATGGGATGAGACAGGAGGTCAGTGCAAGATACAGGTCAAAAAGACCTTGTGGCTAAAATAGGGTGCAGTGAAGAAGCCAGCCAAATCCCACAAAACCAAGATGGCGCTGAGAGTGACCTCTGGTGGTCCTCACTGCTGCACTCCCACCAGTGCGGTGATAGTTTACAAACACCACCGCAAAGTCAGGAAGTGACCGTATACTTCTTAGAAGGGGAGATGCGAATACTCCACCCTTTAGCATATCATCAGAAATAACAATAAGGCTGGGCGTGGTGGCTCACACCTGTAATCCCAGCACTTTGGGAAGCCAAGGCAGGTGGATCACTTGAGATGAGGAGTTGGAGACCAGCCTGACTAACATGGGAAAACCCCGTCTCTACTAACAATACAAAATTAGCCAGGTGCAGTGCTGCTCACCTGTAGTCCCGGCTACTCAGGAAGCTGAGGCAGGAGAATTGCTTGAACCTGGGAGGTGGAGGTTGCAGTGAGCCGAGATTGCACCACTGCACTCCAGCCTGGGCAACAAGAACAAAACTCTGTCTTAAAAATGAATAATAAATAAATAAATAGCACCCCAAATGCAAATTGCTAGTTAAATATGCTTGATCAGAACATTCACTCCCTTTGGGAGGTAGACTTCTAAGATAACCCCCAATAACCCCTTATGTAATCCTCCCCTTTGAATGTTGGGAAACCTGTAACTTGCTGCTAACCAATAGAATATGGCAAAAAGAAGGGGTTTTACATATGGCTGTGAGATATCTAATTGGTGGCCTTTGTGTTCATCAAAAGGGAGATGGTCCATGGTGGGCCTGCCCTAATCAGGGAGTCCTTTAAGAGAGGATCTGGGGTCTCTCTCTCTCTCTCTCTCTTCCCCCCACCCCACCACAACCCCACTCCACTTACTGCCCACTGGCCTTCAAGAAGCAAGCTGCCCTGAATCCCACAGCCACAAGGAAATGAATTCCACCATTAGCCTGAGGGAGTGAGGAAGCATGGAAGCAGATCCCTCCCCAGTCAGGCCTCCGGATGAGAACACAGCTCCACCTGCACCTTGGCTGTAGCCTGGTGAGATGCTGTAGAGGACCCAGGAAAGCCATGCCTGTACTCCTGATGCCCAAAGATGGTGAGATGGTTAATGTGTGTTGTTGGAAGCTGCTGCAGTTTGGTGATGTGGGACACAGATGTACTCCTGAGTGCTCCCAATGGAGCAGGCACAACAGGTGGAAGGAAGATGGGCTTCCGAGCAGATGGCCCTGGGCAGAGTCCTGGCTTCATCCCTCCTGGGCTGTCACCTCAGACAAGCGTCACCTGGTGGACCATCAGAGAGCTCCCTGCAGCCTGGAACTCCTGGGCTCAAGCAATCCTCCTGCCTCAGCCTCCTGAGTAGCTAGGGCTGCAGGGGTGTACCACCATGTCCAGCTAATTTAAAAACAAGTTTTTGTGCAGACAGGGTCTTACTATGCTGCCCAGGCTGGGCTCAAACTCCTGGGCTCAAGCAATCCACCTACTTCAGCCTCCCAAAGTGCTGGGATTACAGGCATCATGCCTGGCCCAAGAACATTCTTAAAGACACAAGTGCTTAGGGACATGGATCTCCGAAGGTGCTCCTGAAGGGACTGGGACTCACACAGCAAGGCTGCTGGTAAGTTGGGAATGTGGGACCCAGATGGGGAGGGGCTCACAGACCCATAGTGGGTAGGACTGCAGGAGGGTCTTTGAAAATGGGTCTCAGGCCAGGAGGACTGAGGGTCACCCCACTGCAGGGTGGGGTCAAATCCCTGCTCAGCCACTCCCTAGCTGTGTGACCTGGGGCAAGTTCCCTGACTGCCCGTGCCTCAGTTTCCTCTGTCACATAGAGGCAATGATGATTTTACCACAATGCAGCACCGTGGGGATCACACGCAATGGTACGTGTAAAACACTCGGCCCCATGCCTGTCACATATTAACCCAACAAGAAATGTTAGCTGTTACTGCATGGTTGCTGTAACGTTTAGTTTCTGAAAACAAGTAAAGGCAGGGACCTTTCCAAGTAACATTATCCAGAAGCTCACGAGTGGGACACAATGAAGAAATCATAAACCTGCTGATCAGTACCAGGCTAGAAACCACACCACTCACTGGCTCCCTGCAGCCCTGAGCTGGGAGGGATTCTGAGGCTGGGCCTGAGTTTGGCGAGAAAGATGATCGTGATTGATTAGTGATGTCTGCCACAGGCATGGGTGAGCAGTATGGGTACGTGCGCTGTGGATTTTCTGTCTTTGAGCTAGTGCTTTCTGGCTGAGGATACAGCAGTGGCTCTGTACCAGGAGCATGCATCTTCTAGTGTGGTTTTTAGAAATGCACATTTCTTGGCCTTGCTCTGAATCAGAATTGCTAGGAGTGGGGCTTGGATAAATTTCAGAACACTCCGGGCAATTGTGATTGTGAAATTCACCTATCAATCAAAAGAGGCCCCAATCCTGAGCCAGGCTATTCAGTGGGGCCCTCCAAGAACAACGTGGTCCTTACTCCCAAATGGTTTCCGTGGTGAAAGCTGGGGAAAGAACGTGGCCTTGCCCTGTGTGGCTCAGACAGGCTGCATCATCATCTAAGCCTTGGTTTCCTTACCTAGAAAATGTGTGCTCTTATAACCACCTGGTGAGGCGACTATCAGGGACACCTCTCCCATTGGGAGCATGCCAGGCCTCGGGAGCCCCTTTCCCTGTCATGGGCTATTTTCCTAAGCAGGAACAGGTGAATAGGATGTTGCTCTCCTGGGCTGGGGGAGGGGCTGGGAGTCAGAAGGCAGGGAGCTCTGGGTGCGAAGTCCCTACACAGGGTGATGTCTGGGTGGCTGCCAGAGCGAGTCTGTGGGTGTCTGAATGTGGATTTGCACCAGTGCCCCTGAACTGGGCTTGCAGATCAAACGCAGGGCACCCAGATATTGCACGGATGTCCACACACTAAGGAATCATTTGTCAGCGCCAGCCGGGGGGTTTATGTGTTTATTTGCGGGATCTGGCAACCCACCCTGGGTGTCCGTGGGACAGTCTGTCTCGGAGACTGTGAGTGGGTGTGAGTGTGGGCTGTGCGTGCTCAGGGGAGCATGCGTCTCGGTGTGGGTGTTGTGTATAAGCATCTGTCTGAAGGTGTCTGTGTGTGTGTAAGAGTGAGTGCATCTCTGCATGGACTGTGTCTCCAAAGATGTGTTTCACTGCGCGTGTGTCTGTCAGGGAGTGTACGTCATTATGAGCCTGTATGTGTGAATGTGAGAAGGTGCATGCAGGTGTGTCCCTGTGAGTATGAGGGTATGTGAGTGTGACAGTTGTGTGTAAGGGTGGTGTGAGTGTGGGCATGCCCAGGCTGCCTCACCCTCTCCTTCTCCCTCAGGCATGCTGGAGGACTGCCTGGAGGAGGAGGCAGCAGCCAGTCATCCCATGGTTCTCAGGGACCTATTCCACTGGAACTAGGCTATTTCAGGCCAAGGCTGTGGCACTGTCACCTGCCTGTGGAAAGGGATACAGGACCTCCCCAGCACCTCAGGGAGTCCAGTGCACCCTCTGGGCCCACCCCTGCCCTGAGCCCCCAGGCCTGGACACAAATGCCCTTGAGCTCACCAACACACAGGAGACCCCATGCCTCCCAGAGGAGGCTCCAGGGGCACTGTGGGTGGCACCTCGCTGGGGTGGCGCCGGGGTGGAGTTTCTCTCTCCCTATGGGACGTGGGCTGCTCCCATTCACTTTAATGTTCTGCGAAGAGTTTACAACCAGCCACACCTAGAGAGAAGCCCAGAGAAAGAGAGCCAGCTGGTATGCGAGGCAGAGGGGAGACTGCTGAGCAGCCAGGGCCAGTGTGCTGGGAGCCGCCAGACACCGGGGAGCACCCAGTGGGCACAGGCACGGCCTGACCTGCGACCTCCCAGGGAGGGCGCTGCAGCCAGCACTCCCGCGGTACCTGCCCAGCTGTCTGCGTCTCGCTGCTCAAAGCCCAGAACCAAACAGATCTGTAGGCATCTGGGGGACAAACGCTTGCTATGTGTGATCAGAACCACAGGAATCAAATACATTGGAAATCATGGAAGGTCCCTCATCCCTCCCACAGGCAGGTGATGGTGCCTTGGCTTTGCATGGCCCAGCCAAATGCGATGTATTCCTGGGAATACAAGAAAACTGGCTACTGCCTCCACCTCCAGTCAGCCTTCCAGCCTGTCCGGAGGAGAGGAGAGGAGATGGGATAGTCTGGGCATACGCACCCTCACACACACCTTCCCAGACACCAGCAGATTTGCACTCATAGACACAGCCAGATGCGCCCCATGGGCCTGGAGAGCAGAGGCCCTGACATGAACCACGGAGAGGCGAGCTCTGCTATTAATCCCATTTTATACGAAGAGTAACTGAGACCACAGAGGTTACCTGACTTGCCTGGGGCCACACACCCGGGAAGGGGCAGTGCCGGGATTCACCCGGGAGGCTGGCGCCGGTCCGAACCATGGCCCCCATGACACTCATGGCCGTGTGTCCATTCCTCCCACAGTTGTGGCGATGCAGCTTTTTGAAAACTCTGCCTTTTCCCCTTTTCTTTTTTCTACTCAGCTGTGAGTCTGCAGGAACAGCAGCACCAGCTCAGACCACTTCGAGGCGTGGAGTCAGCCTTGGGAGTTGGCATTGTCTCGACTGAGCTTTCAGGTGGAAGGGAGACAAAAGGGGGCTGACTGAATTGTCCTGAGTCCCCCTCCCAGGAAGCCTCTCCGGAACTCTGGGTCCCAATTGTGCAGTGCTGAATCTGCACAACCTCCCAGGGCGGCCCTGCCGGAGGCATCCTGTGAGCTCAGCATCCTGGGTAGAGAGAGGCTCTTCGTGGGACAGTGTCTGTCACTTAGACTGGGGGCTCCCCGCAAATGGCCCTTTGGGGTGTTTTCCTGCGGCTGCCTGGCACGGAGCTGTGCTCCTCATGCCTGAGTTGCCTCAACTTCCCAGCCTCGGGACCTTTCTCCATCCTCCCATCCCTGCCTCATGGCTCTTGCAACAGCTGTTCCAGGTGAGGCTGTAGGGAGGTTGAGCTGGGAAAGGGGGAGGCTCCATGGTGGGTCCTGGGGTAGCTGCCAGGGTCTGGGTCCCTCTGCTAGGTTTAGCTCGGGCCCACCTGTCTGGGATCTTCCCCTCCATCCTCTGGGACTCCAGTCCTACCTCTCTGCCCACGCTGTCTTTCTCATTTACTCTACAGCTGAGTTTCAGGACTGAAGGACCAGACGCCTTCCCACCCCCAGGGCTCCCTCGAGGAGAGAAAATTCGTCTCCTGGAGCCTCCCAGGCAGGCCCTTACACACCCCCATACTCCTAGCCCCTCATCTGCCTGTGCCCATATCTGCCTCAAACGTCATCAAGGTTCAAGAATGCAGGTGGCAAAATGTCCAGTTCAGTGGGGACTGAGTCCCGCCCCAGATGAGAGGACCTGTCGGGACACCACGTGGGTGTCCGGGTGAAATGCTCCCGTGTGAGCACAGCCGGTGCGACCGTCCTGGGGCGGGAACAGCTCGGAGCCCAGTGTGGCTGGACCTGGGTAGGGAGGGTCTGGGGAGGAAGGCGGGATCTGAGAAGTGGGCAGGGGGCACTTGCATAGGACTCTGTGGGCTAGGGGTGAGGGTGGGGCTTGATTTTATTCTTGGTGCGAAGAGCATCGGCTAAAAGCCCAGCCAAGCCCTTGTCGTTCACCATCACGTTCACCTCACAGCAGTGCTCAGACTCGGGTACTCTCAACACCCCCCATTTCCAGATGAGCAAACCGGGGCACGGAGAGGTAAAGCGCTTGCCCAGGTGCCCAGGACACACCCCTGTCCCTGCAGCTGTTGTGAGGTTGCCCCGGGGCTGAGGTTTCCTTCCCTCTGTGGGAGGTGAGTGGCTGCGCCCCAGGTGGCCCCAGCAGGGCTGTCCTTTGAAGTCCCAGCCAGCTGACTGAGCCTGTTCCCCATGCCTTCCTCCTGGACCCCAGCCAAGCCTCAGGGCTGCTGAGGGGAGAGGCAGAGGCCGCAGAACAGGAAGCACGTTCTGTTTTATTTTAAAATGTACACACACGTTTCAGTCTCATACAGGTGTGGTTATATAACCTTTTCGATCAGTACCAACGGGGCACACATGCAAAGGCTGCATCCTTCCGACCTCATCTTCGGGGGCCCGCACGCCCGCCCCAGGAGATCTCCACTTCCCAGGATCTGTGTGTCCTTCCACAGTGGCTCAGGAACACACAAGCAGAAACGCACTGATGGAAATACGAACATCCTCAAAAGATCAGTGGAAGGGGCCTTCCTGGGTCTCCTGCACCCACTGGACTTGAAAAATTCCCTCAAACCATCACCCTGGTCTCATCCTGAGAAAAGCATCAGACCAACCCAAGGCAGATGCATCCCGTGAGCTCCCTGATCATTGAGCTTTGAAACTGTCAAGGTCATCAACTCAAAACCAAGTGAGTCTGAGAAACTGTCATAGCCCAGAGGAGCCCCAGAAGGCCAAGGACCAGATGCCACCTGGGGTCCTGGGGAAGAAATGGGATTGAAACAGGCAGATGTCCGTTGATACTGATGTATCCGCACTGGTTCCTTAATTGTGAAAAATGGGCCAGCTATGGTGGCTCACGCTGTAATCCCAGCACTTTGGGAGGCTGAGGTGGGAGGATTGCTTGAGCCCAGAAGTTTCAGACCAGTTTAGGCAACAGAATGAAACCCTATCTCTAACAGCAATGAAAAGAATTAGCTAGGCATGGTGGCATGTGCCTGTAGTCCCTGAGGACTGTGCCTGAGGTTTGTTTGGATCCCGGGAGGTTGAGGCTGCAGCGAGGCATGTTTGCACCACTGCACTCCAGCCTGGACGACAGAGCAAGACGCTATCTCCCCACACAGAACTGCAAACAATGTATCATGCTAATGTCAGACGCTAACCATAGGCTAGACTGGGTGTGGAGTATGGGGTGACTCTGTTCTGTCTTCACGATTTTTCTGTAAGTCTAAAACTGGTCTGAAAAAATAAAGTTTGCTTTTTAAAAGGTCTATTTTTTCAAAGCCTGTTGAGTTAGACACCAAAGACAAATGACCTCATGACCTTTATTATGCATACATTATCCCCGGGTTTAAAAATACACATCAGAAACGCCACATGAATTGGAGCTCTGGGAGGTCACTCTGTGCCCTGGCCACGGGATGGCTTCATCCTTTATCCGGGCTGCGCAGCCACATGCCTGGTGCCCTGGCGATGGCCGCGGAGCTTGGCTTTCCGCTTCTGCCGCAGTGGTGATCCTGCCAGGCACGTCCTGGCCTCTGTGCCTCTGTGCCCCAAGCCAGCACCTCTGCGGAATCGCTTCCTAGAAATGGAACAGCTGCTTCAAAGAGCGCCTCCGAGAGGGGTGTGGGTTGAAGGCAGCTCTGCCACCGACAGGGTCATCTTCCAAAGCAGATGGAGAGAGGTGATGTGGGGTGGGAAAGGAAGACGAGACTTGGGGATCTCATTGCAGGTGGTCAGGGAAGGCTTCTCTGAGGGTGACATTTGAGCAAAGGTGTGAATAAAGAGAGAGTCGGAGCCATGTGGAGATGTGGGGAGGAGGGTTCCAGGCCGGGGGACCAGCACGTGCAAAGACCCTGGGAAGGGCCTTGGTGTGTTTGGAAAGCAGTGGGTGGAGTGACGTGGTCACGGGAAAGAGATCACAGGCTGGAAGGGGCCCGGTCATGGGGGCCTTCTTCAAAGGAACTGGGGTTTTGTTGGGAGCAGGATTGGACACCTTTAGGGGTATGGGTACAGGTCTGATGTAGGTTTTGAAAGGCCACTCTGGCTGCTGGGGGGAGGAGGGGCATAGTGAGTTGGGAGAACCATGGGGGCACCTGCAACAATCCAGGAAAGGGAGGGAGGGTCTCTGACCAGGTGTTCCCTGGAAGAGTGGAGGAGGGCAGGTTTGCTTTTGCTTCACTACGGTTTGTTGAGCCACAGTCTCATTCTTGTCGCCCAGGCTGGAGTGCAGTGGGGCAATTTCAGCTCCTTGCAATTTCCGCCTCCTGGGTTCAAGGGATTCCCCAGCCTCAGTCCCCTGAGTAGCTGGGATTACAGGTGCCGGCCACCACACCCAGCTAATTTTTGTATTTTTAGTAGAGACAGGGTTTCACCATGTTGGCCAGGCTGGTCTCAAACACCCGACCTCAAGTGATTCGCTCGCCTCGGTCTCCCAAAGTGCTGGGATTGCAGGTGTGAGCCACCGTGGCTGGCCTGAGAGGGGCAGCTTTGGGAAGATTCTATTTTGGAGCAGAAGTGAATAGCACTTGCTGACGTCCAAAGTGACTAGGCCAGGACGCAGCGGGGATACGTGAGTGTCCTTAGGCTGCTGCGATTGGGTGCCACAAACTGGGTGGCTTCAGAAAACAGACGTTTTATTCCCTCACCGTTCTGGAGGCCAAAAGTCCAAGATGAAGGTACAGGCAGCACTGTGCACCCTCTGAGCTCCGGTGGGCTCTTTCCTCGCCCGCCTCCCAGCAGCCCCTGGCATGCCTTGGCTTGCGGCTGCATCTCCCAGTGCCGCCATCACCACGTGACCTTCCCGTGTGTCTCTGTCCTCTCTTTACAAGGGCACCTGCTCTATTCCAGCAAGACTTCATCTTATCCAATGGCATCTGCAGTGACCCTATTTCCAAATCAGGTCACATTCCGAGGTTTGGGAGTGAAGACTTCCAGGTATCTTTTTGGAGAGGACACAGTTTAAGCCAGGACAGCGGGGAGAGAGCACCCCAGGCCGAGTGAAGGGGAGGATGGCACGAGCAGAGGGCAGGCACCCGGACATGGGACGGCTGTGACTCTGGGGCCCCTTCTTCCTGCATACCTCGCTCATGAAGAAAAGAATGAAGCCGAGTTCTGTAGGTCATGGGGAGAAAGAGGCCCTGCCCCACCCCGTCCAGCTGAAAGCCTTCTCCCCCAAATCGCCAACTCTCCCCAAGACCTCCGGCCCCACCTCACTTTCCTCGCTCCCTCCTTCTGGTTCAGGCAGCCAGACCTTCTTATCACCCACACAGAGCTTCCTTTTTAGCCCAAAGGTCGTTATTTTAACACCTGTTGGGAAAACAAGCAGACGGCTCCCGGGTGGGAAGAGGAGGGAAGAGGCAGTTATTTGTAGGGCTGACACCTGCCCCCTGCCCCTCAAGGCAAGGGCAAGAGCAGAAGCAGGGGCCAGCCACGCCCCTCCCCTGTTTCCTGACCCTGGAGCTGCTCTAACTCCAGCTGTCTTTCATCACCAGCAAACCAGCCCCACACTCAGCAACTTAAATCAACAGCCACCACTTACTTGCTCAGAATCCCGCAACCGGGGCAGGACCCAGCAGCTTGGTGGTCATCACCGCAGGTATGTTATCTGGGGGGCTCAGCTGGGGCTGGACGGCCCAGCGTGGCATCGCCCACGTTGTTTAGCAATGGAGCTGGGTATACTCTCTCTCCTTGTCACTCATCTCCCAGGCTTTACTCTGGCCCTGCGGTCTGTCACTCTTCTAAAATCTGGCCTGAGCTACATTTTTTTGTTTTTGTTTTTAAGACAGAGTCTCTCTCTGTTGCTCAGACTGGAGTGCAGTGGCGTGATCTCAGCTCACTGCAACCTCCGGCTCCTGGGTTCCAGTGATTCTCCCACCTCGGCCTCCTGAGTAGTTGGGATTACAGGTGTGAGCCACCATGCCTGGCTAATATTTTGCATTTTTAGTAGAGACAGGGTTTCAGCATATTGGCCAGGCTGGTCTTGAACTCCTGAATTCAAGCCATCTGCCCACCTCGGCTTCCCAAAGTGCTGGGATTACAGGTGTGAGCCACCATGCCCGGCCTGGCATGAGCTACTTTGTGGGGCAGTTAGATTCCAAGAGAGAGAAAGCAGAAGCCACCGGGTCTCTTAAGGCTTAGTCCAGAACTGCAGGGAGTTGCCGCCACAGCATCCTGGTGGTCAAAGGATTCACAGTGCCTGCCTACTTTCAAGGAGCGGGGACACAGACTCCGCCTCCCACAGGAGGGGCTGCAGGCCCTTGCAGCGAGGGTAGCACTGCTGGCAGCCATCTTTGCAGGCAACCCTCACACTCCTCCAGTTGGCCTCCAGCTGCCCTGGCAAGGCACCAGAGGCTGTGGAGGAAAGTGCATCCCACCTGTGAGATGCCAGCAAGATACCTGGGCTCTGAGAAGTCATATTTTATTAAAAAAAAAAAAAAAAGGAGGGGAGTATGATATCCCACCAAAGAGCAAACACCCGAGCCACTTGGCACTGCACTCTAACTGGGAGGCTGAGCACACAAATTAGATGTTTATAAGAATAAACAGTCATTAGAACTCGAGAACTAGAGGAGAAATAAACATCGTTGCAAGATATTTGACTAATTTGGCTCTGAGCTCTGCCTGCCTGTGGATGTGCTGGTTTCCGGCTCGTGCGGACGCCCGTGTGTGTGCGCACGTGTATCTGTGCGTGCTTCTTGTAAGCCTGTCAGTTACATGTCCTCACTGAGTGCCGAAGTCGCCTCCTCTGTAAAATGGGGATAACAGCAAGGCCAGCTCAAGGGTGTCGGGAGAGTCAAACAAGGAAATACACAGAGTTGATTAGGACAGGGCCTGGCACCTGGGAAGTGCTCGAGAACTGCGGCTTACTCCACATTTGCTCACGTATTCATTTGTTCAGCAAACACGCAGAGGGGCCAGCCAGGGGAGGCCCTGTGCCAGTGTCCGGGACGGAAAGTGAGTCCTCGCGCCAGCCGATGCCAGGCACACAGTGGGCGCCCAGGAACAGAGTTCTTGAAGAATGAATGTATGGGGCATAGACTTGGCCTTCAAGAGCTGTGGCTTGGAGAGGAGACAGACTTGTAAGTAAATCACTGCAGACACTGTCATGATGAATGCAAAAGAGTTCCGGCTATAAGTCTCACCCAAAGTACAGTAAAAGGACTGGCCCTGATGTGGGGTTTCAGAGACAGAGGCTAAAGCAGGGGACAGTGCTGTGGAAGGAGTCCCTCTTAGATGCTTTGAAATTATACTGGGAAGACCACAGTCCAGGCCCCAGTTGGGAGAGGAGATAGCAGGGCGGGGAAGCCCCTTACCATGGATGATAAGAGGTACATGCTTTGGAGGACTCAGGCCACTGGGTTGGGTGACCCTGGCCATCCCCCACCTCAGGGTCCACAGCCCTCAAACAGGGGCTCCTGGTGTCCAGCAGAGACTGCAGGTGGCCTTGCACGGCCCTACGGGATGGGCCTGCCGTGGCGGGTGGGTCTTAGAGCGGGTGGCTTCTGAGTCTGTCTGTGCAAGTTAATGAGTTGGCTCTGGACATGTAATCAAAACCAGACATCTCCTCACGGCTGTCTCCTGTGAGCAGCGCCGGTGTCTGCAGAGTTCTTCCACAGGCCACAGAGGGGGCCTGAGTGTTTTCGGGGGCTCTGGCCAAGACGGGGGTGGTCTACAGGCCACAGCACCTGGGACGTGAGTGGAGGCCCCATTTCCAGTCCCCACCGGCTGCCGGAGCCCCCACATGTACATCTAGAATGGGGCTCCCATCCAAGGCCCCCACATAATTCACAGGGCGTGGTGCAAAATGGAACACAGGGTTCAAAGCTAAATAATGATGAAGAATTTCCAGATGAGAACAGGAAAGCGTTGAACCAAACGTGGTTTCTGACTGTGGGTCCCTAGGTGTGGCATGCTTAGGAAACTGAGCTGAAAAGTACAAAAGACGATTGTTGGGGGCGGGGGTCTTCACTTTGGCCTCCACAGGCAGTGCCCGGCTGTCCGTGGTGTCAAGCTGAGGTCAGTGCCTTGCATCCGAGGGGTGCTGAATAAATGCTCCTTCCCAGAATTGAGTTGCATTGCACAGATGGCACTGAAAAGACACGCCCTCATCCTTGGGGGCCTGCTGCGGCCCCTCCCTGCCCTGGCTGCTCACCAGTGGAGATGAGAAGGGTAGGAGGCAGATGGAGAAGCAGGAAGCATGAACACTTCCCTCCTGGAGGCCCCAGAATGCTGGCAGGGCACATGGGGCCCAGCTGCGGACAGCAGTCCCAGATGTAGAATGATGAGCAGTTACCGCCCACCCAGCCCAAAGGGACCACCCCAGACCCGTGGGAATAAACAAACTCCCCTCCCCCTCCGGCCTTTCTGCCCTCAGACCTGGCCACCACCGCCGTCCCCATCTCCCCCTGTGCTTTTGGCCTCCTTGTTTGCTGGAGATTTTAAGTGTGTTCCGACCTCGATGCCTTCATACTTACAATTCCTGCTACCAAGTCTCTCCCCCAAGACGCTCACCGCCTCAGTTGCTCTCCTCATCCGGGTGTCGGTCCACATACCGCAAATGTACCCATGCTGCAGCCCCTCCCTGCCGCTCCCTCTCCCTCTTCCCACAGCTCTGTCTTTCCCTGTGGCCCTCAGCGTCACGTTTTATTCACCGTCTCTCTCCCGCCAACATCAGCTTCCTAGAGGCCGAGACCTCTGCTGTCCTGTTTATCTTCGTGCTGCCAAAACTGCTGTGTCCCCCCAGTGTTAGGCGACTACCCCATTTCACCGATGGGAAGGTACCTCCCTCAGTGCTTTTGGTAAACTTACATACAAAACTTTGGGGGATATAAATATTCCAGTGTTCACTTGCATATTTGTATTAGTGGTAGAGTTTATGGCACATACACACCTGTTTATGCCTGTTTAAAGTCATATGTTGGCTGGGCGTGGTGGTTCATGCGGGTAATCCCAGCACTTTGGGAGGCTGAGGTGGGAGGATTGTTTGAGGCCAGGAATACAAGATTGGGCAACATAGGGAGGCGCCATCTCTACCAGAAAAAAAAAAAGCAGGCATTTGGCAGTGTGCCCCTGCAGTCTCCGATACAGAGAGGCTAAGGTGGGAGGTTTGCTTGAGCACAGGAGACTGAGGTTCAGTGAGCTACGATTGCCACTGCACTCCAGCCTGGGCAACGAGCCAGACCCTGTCTGTAAAAAACAATGAATTAAAAAGTCACGTGAAGCTGGGCACAGTGGCTCATGTCTGTAATCCCAGCACTTTGGGAGGCTGAGGCAGGTGTATTGCTTGAGGTCAGGCGTTTGAGATCAGCCTGGCCGACATGGCGAAACCCCATCTCTACCAAAAATACAAAAATTAGCCGGAAGTGGTGGCGGGTGCCTGTAAATCCCAGCTACCCGGGAGGCTGAGGCACGAGAATCTCTTGAACCTGGGAGGTAGAGGTTGCAGTGAGCCAAGATTGAGATCGAGCCACTGCACTCCAGCCTGGGTGACAGAGCAAGACTTCATCTCAGAAAAAGAAAAAAGGTCACATGTGACATAAGTAACAGCACATTAAGCCACATTTCTCGGTGTTCCATTCTCACATTCATAAAATCATGTTCTCCCAGCTCCCCGCCAGTGTGTTTGACACCGTGTCTTTGAGTCATCAAACAGCATTTGGCGGGCCCCATCTGTTCCCCTCATGTCTAGAACTTTGGAGACACGGCATTTTTTGAATCTGCCTATGACGCAGCTACTGGAAATTTTATCCCAGGCTGCAAATATCCTTTTGCATAAATTAGGACATTGGTTGTTTCCTTTGTTTGTGGGTGTCTATTATTGATGAGTTCCAGCAAGTAACCACGCGCTGCGTTACTTTTCAAAGTGATCTTTAAAAGAGTTGTGTAGAGTGACATCCAATACGTATGAATACGAAGTCATACCCCTGGAACCACGGCTGACTCTGATGACATTTCTTGACTGTGTCTCTGCATAAATGATTCCGATATGAGGCTTGTAAGAACCCCAGGCAGCATAGTTTGAGATTGTTTCTCAAACCATGGGAATGGAGAATAAGGCTGGAGTTCTCACCTGGCCGTATTTAGAGTCACCTGGGGGAGGCTTTAACGTTCGCAGACGGTTCTAGGTTTCATCCCTAAATCAGCAGAATCAAAAATCTTAGAGGGGACATTTGTGTTTCTAAAAGTCATGTAGCCAGGCTGAGACCCATGGGGCTAATTTGGATACGCAAACCAGTTGTTCCCAAAGTGTAGTCCCTGACTTAGCAGCATCAGCCGTGCCTGGGAACTTGCTAGAAATGCTACTCTTCAGCCCCACCCCAAACCTGCTGAATCGGACACTTGGAAGAGGGGCCCATCCGTGTCCCTTTTCACAAACCCTCCAAGGGACTTGATGCTTGTTTAAGTTGTTCCAAAGCAGGCTTTGCTGTTTCTAAAAAATAAAAAATGGGCCATGCAGTAGCTCATGACTGTAATCCCAGCACTTTCAGAGGCCAAGGAGGGCAGATTTCTTGAGCTCAAAAGTTTGAGACCAGCCTGGACAACGTGGTGAAACCCCATCTCTACAAAAAAGTAGCCAGGTGTTGTGGTATGCACCTGTAGTCCCAACTACTCAGGAGGCTGAGGCAGGAGGATCTCTTGAACTCGGGAGGTCAAGGCTGCATTTAGCCAGGATTGTGTCCCTGCACTGCAGCCGGGGCAAAAGTGTGAGACCCTCTCAAAAAAAATTAAGTTAATGAGAGAAAATCAAGGGAAAGAGGCTTTGTAAGGACTGAAATAGCAGATTACTCCTGCTTTTCTGAGGGAATGTTCAGGGAGTCAGAGAGCTTACCTTCTATTCAGAGAGTGCCGCTGTTTGCTGAGGGAGTGGGATTCATGTGTCTTCATGTCTTCAGCAAGCTCTCAGCGCCATGCAGCAGGGTAGATGCTTTGCACCACATCCCAGTGAGATGGGTCCTGTTATTATCCCCATTCTGCAGACGAGGAAACTGAGGTCAGAGAGAAAGTTCTTTGTCCAGAATCGCTCACTTGGGAATGGTGTGGGTGCTCCATCCTAGGACTGGCCCCCAAGCGCAGGCTATGCTGTGATGCCTCTCCACTGTAGGGGGTAGGGTTCCTGGGTCAGTGCACAGCCCAGCCTATGGCTTCCTCCATCTTTTTTTGTTTTGTTTTGTTTTGGAGACGGAGTCTCACTGTTGTTACCCAGACTGGAGTGCAATGGCATGGTCTCAGCTCACCGCAAGCTCTGCCTTCTGGATTCAAGCAATTCTCCTGCCTCAGCCACCCGAGTAACTGGGACTACAGGCGTGCACCACCATGCCCAGCTAATTTTTGTATTTTTAGTAGAGACAGGGTTTCACCTTGTTGACCAGGATGGTCTTGATCTCTTGACCTTGTGATCCACCTGCCTTGGCCTCCCAAAGTGCTGGGATTAAAGGCATGAGCCACCACACCTGGCTGGCTTCCTCCATCTTAATGCTGTGGGGGATAGACTGGCCCAGGCCCCAGCTGCCAGGAAGGACTCCCCTCTGGCCTCAGGGGGCTTGCTGAGCAGAAAGGCCTTGTCATCCCAAGCCCAGGGTGGGCTGAGGGCTTCCTCTGAGGCTTGCATTAGAGAGATTCAACTGAGAGGCCTGATGAGGCAGGGAGCTTGTCACCCCTAAAACTCAGGCATGTCAATCTCATTATCCCTCAAGGCAAATAAAACCACAGTGAGAAAGCACAACACACCAATTAGAGAGGCTGGCATGAGAAAGGCTGGTAATACTAAGTGCTGGTGAGGATGCAGGGCAACTGCAAATCCCATACACTGCTGGTGGGATGCAAAATGACACAGCGAGCCTGGAAAACTGTTTGGTAGTTTCTTATAAAGTTAAACACTTACAACATGACCCAGCTAGTCACCTTCTAGGCCTATACCCAAGAGAAAGGGAAACATATCCCCACACAGAGACTTGGATGCAAAAGCTCATAGCAGCATTACTCATGATTGCCCAAACTGGAAACAGCCCAAATTCCCATCAACAGTGAATGAATAACCACACTGTGGCAAATACCACAGAATGCTGTTTGCTGTTCAGCAATCAGAAGGAATGAACTACTGATACATGTGGCACATATCAGTAGTTTATTATGGTGAACTACTGATTCATCTCAAAGACATCATGCTGGTGAATAAGCCAGATCTAAAGCAAAGCAGACTGTGTGGTTCCAATTCTGTGGAGGTCCAGGACAAACAAATCCAAGTGACCAAGAGAGAAATCAGATGATGGGGTTGTGGTAAGGGTGGGGCAGACCGCAGGAGGCAGGAGGGGGCCTGCTGAGATGCTGGAAATGGTCCACGCCATGACTCTAAAAACTCCCCGAGCCACTGACACAAAGCACTGGCATGTTTTTCTTTACACAGGCTAGACAACTTTTATTTTAGGTTCAAGGGGTACGTGGGCAGGTTTGTTACATGGGTAAATTATGTGTTTTGGGGTTTGGTGTACAGATAATTTTGTGACCCAGTTTTTTGACCCTCACCCTCCTCCCACCTGACATCCTCTAGTAGCCACAGGGTCTGTGCTCCTGCCTTTGTGTCCATGTAGACTCAGTGTTCAGCTCCCACTTAGAGGTGAGAACATGCAGTATTTGGTTTCCATTCCTGCGTTAATTCGCTTAGCCTAATGGCTTCCAGCTCCATCCATGTTGCTGCAAAGGACGTGATCTTGTTCTTGGTTATGGCTGTGTGGTATTCCATGGTGTATATGTACCGCGTTTTCTTTACCCAGTCCACCACTGATGGGCATCCAGGCTGATTCCACGTCTGCGGTTGAGACCAGCACTGCGATGAGCACACACAGCCATGTGTCTGTATGGTAGAACCATTTCTATTCCTTTGAGTATATACCCAGTAATGGGATTGCTGGGTTGAATGGTAGTTCTATTTTAAGTTCTTTGAGAAATTGCCATACTGCTTTCCACAGTAGCTGAACTAATTTACATTCTCACAGCAGTGTATAAGTGTTCCCTTTTCTCTGCAACCTTGCCAACATCTGTTATTTTTTGACTTTTTAATAGCCATTCTGCAAAACCAAAAACTATAAAAACCCTACAAGGAAACACTGGAAATACCACTGTGGACATCGGCCCTGGCAAAGACTTCATGATGAAGAAGCAGTGGCTTCCACCTGTAATCCCAGCACTTTGGGAGGCCAAGGTGGGCGGATCACGAGGTCAAGAGATCAAGACCATCCTGGCCAACATGGTGAAACCCCGTCTCCACTAAAAATACAAAAAAATTAGCTGGGTGTGGTGGTGCGTGCCTGTAGTCCCAGCTACACAGGAAGCTGAGGCAGGAGAATTGCTTGAACCCAGGAGGCGGAGGTTGCAGTGAGCCAGGGTCACACCACTGCACTCCAGCCTGGCGCCTGGTGACGGAGTGAGACAGAGCCCTGCTCTGTCACACAGGCTGGAGTGCAATGGCAATCTCAGCTCACTGCAACCTCCGCCTCCCGGGTTAAAGTGATTCTTGTACCTCAGCCTCCCGAGTAGCTGGGACTAAAGGTGTGCGCCACCACACCTGGCTCATTTTTGTATTTTCAGTAGAGACAGGGTTTCGCCATGTTGGCCAGGCTGGTCTCAAACTCCTGGCCTCAAGTGATCTGCCCACCTCGGCCTCCCAAAGTGCTGAGATTACAGGTGGAAGCCACTGTACCTGACCTCAAAAATCTTTCATAAAGACTCAAATTACAAAACAAACAATAATTGACAAGTAGGACCTAATTAAACTAGAGAGCTTCTGCACAGCGAAAGAAACTATCAACAGAGTAAACAGACGACCCAAAGAATGGGAGAAAATATTCACAAACTGTGCATCAGACAAGGTCGCGTATCCAGAATCTACAAGGAGCTTAAACAAATCAACAAGCAAAACAAACCAACCAACCCACTACAAAATGGGCAGAGGACATGAACAGACCCTCCTCAAGAAAACACACGTGCAGCCAACAAGCATATGGAAGAAAGCTCAATCACTAGGGAAATGCAAATCAAAACCCCATTAAAAAAAAAGACTCCAAAAAATGCCCATCTACTACTCATTTGTGCTTCACAGAACAGCCTCCTTCCAGAGCGCCTTGAACATGGTCCCGTCCTGCACTGCGGGGTCCTGCACCATGGGGTCCAGCTCCCAGGCCTGCGGGTCTGGCTGGGGTTGGCGTGGGTTCGTAGTTTCTCCAGAGGAGGGCAACACGTAGTCTTTCTGGCCATTATCACCAGCACTGTCCTCTCCCCTGGACCCTGAGTTTGTAGCCCCAGAATCAGCTCCTCAACTCTGCCCCGTGAACCTGGACTTGGGACATTTAAGGACCATGGGAACCACAGTCCCCACAGCAACGGCACACTGTGCTGAGCTGTGCGAGGCCCCTCGGCAGGGTGTTTTGTGAATTCACGGGATGCTTTTGGTTTTTGCCATTACCAGGGGCACTGAGGGACTTCAGTGACTGGGGCCAGGGCTTCGAAACTTCCCCTAAAATGGAAAATGGTCTTATCCCTGATGCCACTTTTCAAATCTCTACTCCTCAGGTTTTGGTGAAGACACTGTTTGTAATAAGCCAAATCTAGAAACTAACTCAGTTGTAGAAATAAACCGAAAATACTTTTTGACAAGGTATTTGTTCAGCACTGGGTTTTCCAGGAATAGAATGAATGTGTAACTTGAGGGAAGAATGTGCTCAGTTTTGCTGAGAGCTATGCCAAGAGCTGGGCACCATTTGGGCAAATCGCATCACCGATAAATGGCGAACACTCACTTGTGGCGGTCTGCACATTACCTGTGGCACTCATGGCAGTTCTATTCAGAGGTGCAAACATCTGATGACCTGTTATGCGGAATAGTTGCATGTGAGCATATACTTACAGAAATGCTTACTATTATCTTGAGACAGGGTCTTGCTCTGTCACCCAGGCTGGAGTATAGTGGCACAATCATGGCTCACTACAGCCTTGACCTCCCATGCTCAAGTAATCCACCCACCTCAGTCTCCCAAGTAGCTGGGACTGCAAATGTGCACCACCCTACCCAGCTTATTTTTAATTTTTTTGTAAAGAGGGAGTCTCACTATGCTGCCCAGACTGGTCTAAACTCCTGGCCTCAAGTGATCCTCCCTCCTGGGCCTCCCAAAGTGCTGGGATTGCAGGGATGAATTATGTGCCCAGCCAATATATATTATTTTGTTACAAATGACTTTCTTTAACGTTACAGATAGGTCATTGTGTGTGTGTGTGTGTGTGTGTGTGTGTGTGTGTGTGTGTATTTTTTGGCAGTACCATGTATAAGCAACCCTATCAGTCATGAACCATATTTCAGGATAGTAGAGGAGACATTTCAAACATTTGTTTTTTTTTTTTTCTTTTTTGAGATGGAGTCTTGCTCTGTCACCCAGGCTGGAGTGCAGTGGTACAATCTCAGCTGACTGCAACCTCCCCCTCCCAGATTCAAGCGATTCTCCTGCCTCAGCCTCCCGAGTAGCTGGGACTACAGGCATGCGCCACCACGCCCAGCTAATTTTTGTGTTTTTAGTAGAGATGGTTTCACCATATTGGCCAGGCTGGTCTTGAACTTCTGACCTTATGATTCACTCACCTCGGCCTCCTGAAGTGCTGGGATTACAGGTGTGAGCCACCGTGCCCAGCCTGACATTTCAAACATTTGCTAGGAAAAGGGACATTGAGTTTAAGAGAATTCTCCAGCAAATGCCTAAAGAGGTGTGCACAGGAGTTTTCATTGCAGCCTTGTTCGTAATTGGGAAAAATTGAGCACGATCCCCATGTCCATCAATACGTGGGAGAATAAATGAATTGTGGCTTGTTCAGCTAATGGACTCCAATCTGGCAGAGGAGACGAATGAACTGGATCCGCGCTTATCAACGTGGCTTGCTGCAAAAACATAATACACAGAAAATACCAATTACAAAATAATTCATGCAATAGTATACCATTTAGGTCAAGTTTTAAAACCCAAGAAGGGATGCTGCACACTGTGAATGGATGCATCTAACTGGAGCACGAGCCTCACCCACCGGAAGGAAATGTACTCTGGAATCTCAGGATGGTGGTCACCTCTGTGGGGGGAGGGGACGCCTTAGAGGCAGGGGGCCATCAGTAATGCGTAGTTGCTTTAAAAATGTATCCAAAGCTGTTCTGGCGGAGTAGACCTTTGGTAAACCTTGAAGGCAGGTGCATGCGTGATCATGACACAATTCTTGGTTCCTCGGGGGATGCTTAAAATATGATAGTAATAACCAAAACCAACCCAGCAGGAGCGGCTCAGCCCTTGTGAGAACAGACGAGACCAAGAGGAGTCATGTCAGATCCGAGGGCTTCTCTCCCAGGGTCATGAGGAAACCACGGCCCGCCTGCCTGCCCTCCCTCCCTCCCTCCCTCCCTCTCTCCTTTTCTTCTTTCCTCCCACCTTACCTTCCTGAGTAGCTGTGATTACAGGTGTGCACCTCCATACCAGCTAAGTTTAAAAATTGTTTATAGATATGGGGTCTCGCTACATTACCCAGGCTGCTCACAAAATCCTAGGCTGGAGCAATCCTCCTGCCTCAGCCTCCCGGTGGAGGCCTGCAATCATGGGTGCTGCTGACCTGTGCACAGCTGGTGGCGGCTGGCAGAGTACCTCTAGCTGTGGCTTCTTGTTTGGCTTACCTGCTCAGTAGCCACCATTGGTCCGTTTCACTCAGGAGGAAGCTATCTCACAGAGAGGCAAAGCCACTCGCTCAGGGTCACACGGTGAGCAGTGCAAGCCCATCTGACTCTGCCCGGAACATGTCCCATGTCATCTCCCTGTCTCCTTCCCAGCCCCTCCTCCAAGCCGTCCATCCTACACTCGTCTCATGCAAGGCTGGTATATCCCCAAGGGCAGGGCTTGCAGCTGACAACCTGGCTTCAGGGTCAGCCACTCACAAGCTGTGTGACCCTGGGCAAGTGACTTACCCTCTCTGGGCCTTTGTCTCCACAGCTATTAAGTGGAGTTGTTTCATCCAACCTTACCGGGCTGTTGTGAAGATGAACAGCAGTAAAAATGAGTGCTCAGGGCAGCTGCCACAAAGCAAGCCCGAAGGAGGGAAAAATTCCATCCATCTTTGTGTTTCCCCCAAGGGTCCAGAGGGGCACCCTGAGCCTCCCTCACTTATCAGCTGACATGCCTTGGTCGGGAGTCATGGAAAGCCCAAATCGAGTAGGCTTTGTTGATAGGCAAATTATTGGCACACACAGCAAGAAGTCTGGGCCCCGTGATTCCCCGGCACAGTGGCTGGGCTTTGCCTCCATCCGCTCCAGGACTGAGTGCTGGGACCTCCTTGGGGAGGCGGCCATCACATACCCATTGTTGGATTCACACAGAACAAAGGCAGTTTCCCCAGGAGGCCGCAGGAGATGCCTTTCACATGTGGTCGGCCAGAATGAGGATGAAGGTCTGCTCCAAATCAAATTCAGTTACGAGGAAGGAGCCAGGCCTGAGAGGCTGGTCAAACACCTCACCTTATAGGGAAGGGGTAACAAACAATTTTCTCATCAGAAGCTTCCAAAGAAGGATTCACTATAGTCTCCCAAAGGGCCAGGCGCATGGCTTGCGCCTGTAACCCCAGCACTTTGGGAGGCCAAGATGAGAGCATCCCTTGAGCCC
The DNA here is from genome assembly GCA_031835075.1 of Saguinus oedipus. NCBI lineage: Eukaryota > Metazoa > Chordata > Mammalia > Primates > Cebidae > Saguinus > Saguinus oedipus. The sequence continues at coordinate 133,328,293 of CM063177.1, read as the reverse complement.
AGGTTTGAGACCAGTCTGGCAATACAGCAAGACCCGACCTCTCTAAAAATTAGCCAAGTGTGATGGCACATGCATCTGTCCCAGCTACTCGGAGGCTGAGGCAGGAGGATCACTTGAGACCAGGAGGTTTAGGCTGCAGTGAGTTATGAGCGCACTGCTACCCTCCAGCCTGGGCACAGAGTGAACCTGTCTCAGTCATCTTCATCGTCGTCGTCATCGTCATCTCACAGACACAAAGGTCTGTAGGCAGCTGCAAGGTTGGCTGCTCGATGACATCGGCAAAGACCAAGCCCCTTCCCTCTGGTGTCCCTGGCCACGTTCCCTCCTCATCCAAAATGGCCACCGGGGCCAACCTCTTCGTCCGACCGTGTTTGAGGCTGGAAAAAGAAGTGGGGAGGTCTTTGCTGAGTGCCTTACTCTTTAACTGCGGAGAGAAAAACCTTCCCCAGACTCCCGGGGGTCCCGGGGGTCTCTCTGCACAGAGAAAGCGTGTCTTAGGCCAGGCTCCTCCAGGCAGAGCCTGAGGCCAGGATTTCTGTTGGTTTGCAGTCCAATGCTCAACCCCTGAGCTATACCCCCTCCTGAGGCAAGGATTTCTGCACAAGCCATTTATTAGGAAGGCAGCGACCGGGCGGCTGGGAAGAGAGTGGGGAAGCAGGACGGGCCGGGGGAAGAAGCCAGGCAAAGATCCCCTGGCAGCGCCGCAGTGACAGCCCAGACAGTCCCACCTTGAGGCGAGGGCCAGGCTCTCGGCTCTGCACCAGCCAGTCCTTGCCAGGCGGCTGGCCCAGGTGGGCGAGTTCCAGGCAAGGAGGGAGGAGCTCCGGGGCCCAGAGTCAACCCTCGAAGGAAGTTGAGGGTGCAAGACATGGCAGCAGAGCGCCCAGGCCCGGGGTGCAGGCGCGGCTGGGTACGAGGGTGCCCAGGCAACCAGCGCAGGGCAGAATTGGGGCTTCCTGCCAGGGAGAGCGAGGAGCTGGAATGTTCCACCCCAGGGCAGGAGGCAGGCTCTCCACTGGGAACAAGGAGAGGGAAAGGCGGGTGGGTGGAGAAACAGCAGCGTCTGCCGCAAGCCTGATCCGCCAGGTGACCCTGCCTCTGAACACGGCTGTCTTGGACACACAGGAGGAGGCCACGCCAGGCCACAGCCAGCCCTGTGGTCCTGTCCCCCATGCTTCCCACCATTGAGGGGCTTCCTGGGGCCCCTTCTGCCCACTCGGTGCCCTTGGCTTCTTCCGGCCTGAGAGCCAGCAGAACTGAGACGGTGCCCTTTCAAAAGGGAAGCTCTGTCAGCCACCACATCGAGACGCTGTCCTGGAAGAGCGAGAGTGACGAGGGAAGTGGGGAGAAGTCTCTTGACTTACAACTTCGCTGGGTGCCCTGAAAACAGAATACTCAAGCTTACAGACGGACGCGGGCTGTGCTTTCTGCGTTCTCTTGAATGTCTTTGGCAGTCATAAAGGGGAAGGTTGGTAGCAAAGGTGGGTGGTAAGAAGCTCATTACCGCACTGGAGGACCTGGGCTGGGAGGAGAGGCCACATCGGAGCCCCAGGCGCCATCTGAGCGAGGAACTGTGAATCACTGTGGGTGTGGTGGGGCTGGTGCCAGCTCGCTCTGTGGCAGAGCTGAGCTGCCTGGTCGCCTTGCCCTGGCACAAATGCCCAGACAGGCGCCTTTGAACTCCCGGCCCCTTCATGCTTTCTTCTACCCTGAAACGTGTGACAGACACAGGAGGAGCTGTAGAAAATGGGGGCGCCTGAGCAGATGGGAGGCTGAGTTCTCCGTGTTTTGACTTGGTAGCTTTGGTGGCTTGGCCTGGACGCACGTTCTCTTTCCTGACAGCCGGGTATTTGGTGGGGGCTGCTGGGTGGTCCGATGCCTCGCTGGGGCCATGTGGAAGGAGAGGGCAGATGGGGGGCAGAGGTCGTGCAGGCCAGAATGTGGCGAGGGAGCAGGAGGCCGAGGTGGGAAGTTCAAGTCCCAACAGAGGAAGGAAGGATGGCAGAAGTGACTCAGGGTGACACATCCCCAACACAAAAGCTGGAAGGCTTTCCAGACCACAGCGACCAGCTCATCCTGATGGCCGGGGACTTTCCAGGATTTAGCATAGAAGGTTCTGTATCCTGGGGAGACCCTCAGTCCCGGGCAAACTGGGATGATGCGTCACCTGACTGCAGACACCCCAAGTTCCCAAGCAAGAGAGCAGTCCAGAGGCAGAGGACATGGACTGGGAGTCTTGAGCGAGATTGCCCCACTGCACTCCAGCCTGGCGACACAGCGAGACTCCACCTCGGAAAAAAAAAGAAAAAAAAGAAAAAGGTCAGGGATGTTTGTTGCCAGGTGGTGGCCGCGTTCTTATCGCTGACCATGGAGACTGAGATGAAGGTCTCTGGTGGATGGAAATTATCAAGGAGGGGCCTGCCCTTGACTTCTGGAAAGAAATGCAGATCAGGGGAATGTGTACAAAGACAGAGATATTCACTGCAGAACTGAGAGAGATGAGAAGGCGGGTGCACTCTGCGTCACCATCAGGCTGGGGCTGGCTGCTGAGTTACAGTCTATTCACCCAGGGGACTACAATGGTCTTGAAAAAAAAAATGTGGATTCTACATGAAACTGATGTGGAACTAGCTCCAATACTGATTGCTTAGTGAATATTCAAGAGGCAAAATGGGGTGTAGAGTAGGTTGTGTTTGTGTAAAAAAGGTAGCTATCATTTGCTGTCAGGAAAATGCAAATCACACTACAATGAGATACCACTTCATACCCATTTGGAAGGATGGTTATAATAATAATTTAAAAAATCAGAAAATAGGCCAGGCATGGTGGCTCACACCTATAATCCCAGCACTTTGGGAGGCCGAGGCGGGTGGATTATGAGGTCAAGAGATCGAGACCATCCTCGTCAACAAGGTGAAACCCTATCTCTACTAAAAATACAAAAATTAGCTGGGCATGGTGGCGCGCGCCTGTAGTCCCAGCTACTCGGGAGGCTGAGGCAGGAGAATTGCTTGAACCCAGGAGGCGGAGGTTGTGATGAGCTGAGATCGTGCCATTGCACTCCAGTCTGGGTAACAACAGTGAAACTCTGTCTCAAAAAAAAAAAAAAAAAACAGAAAAGAAAAGTGTTGGTGAGGATGTAGAGAAATTGCAACCTTCATGCATTGCTGGTAGGAACATAACCGGTACAGCTGCTGGAACTGGTGGTTCCTCAGAAACAGACATAGAGTGATGACTCTACGACCTAGCAATTCCGCTCCTGGGGATGTACCCAGAAGAGGTGAACACAGGTACTCAAACAAATACTTGCACATAAATGTTCACGGCAACACTGTTCACAATAGCCAAAAGGTGGGAACAACGCAAATGTCCGTCAGTGGGTGAACAGAGGAACAAAACGTGGTCTAGCCGTACGTGGCTATTTTCAGCCATAACAAGGAAAAAAGCCCTGACACAAGCTAAATACGGATAAACCTTGCAGATATCACACTAAACCAAGAAAGCCACATGCAGGAAAACAACTATTGTGTAAATCCATTTATATAAAATGTACAGAATAGACAAATCCGTAGAGACAGAAAGTAGACTGGTGGTTGCCAGGGGCTGGAGAGGGGCTGAGGGAGCTGTGGAGATACTGCTTAATGGGTACAGATTTCCTTTTTGGGTGATTAAAATGTTCTAGGCGGGAATGGTGGCTCACGCCTGTAATCCCAGCACTTTGGGAGGCCGAGGCAGGTGGATGGCTTGAGGTCAGGAGTTTGGGACTAGCCTAGACAACATGGTGAAACCCTGTCTCTACAAAAAATACAAAAATTAGTCAGGTGTGCTGGGATTCATCTGTAGTCCCTGCTACTTGGGAGACTAAGGCACGAGAATCCTTGAACCCAGAAGGCAGAAGTTGCAGTGACCTGAGATCACACCGCTGCACTCCAGCCTGGACAACAGGGTGAGAATCTGTCTCAAACACAAAAAAAGTGTTCTGGGACTAGATGTGGTGATGGCTGTGAATGTACTGGATGTCACCAATGATCAATGTTATGCGTATTATACTGCACATGCACACATAAACGGCAGTACATATATGCATGCAAACACATGTGTGTACATACACGTATCCTGTTATATGCACAAAATATCTCTGGAAGGAAAAATCCATAACTATGGCTGTGCTTGGTGATGGGAAGTAGAATCTGGACATCGGGAAGGGAGCCTTCTTTTATTGTCTATTGTCTGGGTCTTTTGGAGTTTATTTTATCATATACATGTATTACTTTAAAAATGGAATAAGGGCCAGGTGCAGTGGCTCGCGCTTGTAATCCCAGCACTTTTGGAGGCCAGGATGGGAGGATCACTTGAGCCCCGGGGTTGGAGACCAGCCTGGTATCATAGTGAGACCCTGTCTCTACCAAAAAATTTCAAAATGAGCCAGGTGTGGTGGCAGGTGCCTGTGGTCCCAGTTATTTGGGAGGCTGACGTAGGAGGATCACTGGAAACCCGGAAGGTCAAGGCTGCAATGAGCTAGGATCGCAGCACTGCACTGCACGCCAGGCTGGGGGCCAGAGAGAGCCCGTCTCAAAAAAAAGAAACTCCCCAGATGAATTTTAATAACGTAAGAAATTCAGGGGAAATAACATGTCCAAGACATATCCCTTCGAGGGCATGTGGATCACGTGGCCAGACCGCAGGAAAAGCACTGAGTCACTCATCTTCAACAAAGCCCTGCCTTTGCCTCTGAGGACAAATGTTCCTTCAAATCCCACGGGAGGAAGAGGCGTTCTAAAGGGAGAATTGAATTCATGGTTGGCCAGGAGACAGTGAAAGAGGACCCAGGAGAAAGTGCTGGAGAGTAAGTAAAGCCTGAGGATGGGCAAGGGCCCCAATTTTCCAAAAGGGAAAATGATATGGATTCTGGAAACCCCAGATGGGGTATGTCTGACAGCAAGAGTTCTTCGCAGAATTCTGGAACAGAGCATTACACAGATGGCTCGTGGCTGTTTAGAAGAAAATATGATTATCACGAGAAGCTAACACAGGTTCACTGAAATACCCCTTGCCGACTAATGTCAATTTCCTGTTTTCATGGGGAGACCACCCTGGTAGACCAGATGGCCACTGAGGACCCTGCCCTCCTGAAAGAGAAGTAGGATTGTGGTTTCATTATTTTTAGAGTGGAAATTGTGATCAGTTCTTTGATTATTTGCTTTGAGTTGCTGGCATCTGCATTATCCAGCAACATGACTGCCATCCCACGTTTTTAGGTAATTTCCCCTAATAATTATTTGTCTATTTGTCAGCTGCTCAGACTTACCTTAATAACTTGTATTAATCAAGCATCTTTTGATGGCAGGGGAAAGAAATCCAATTCAAATAGTCTTAGGTGGAAATGCCTGGCGATTTATGGTTTCAGGCCTGGCTGCATCCAGGTGCTTAAATGACGTCATTGGGAACCTGTAGCCTGTTGTATGTTGGATATGATTTCACTATGTTAGGGCTGGATTTCCTCAAGTGGAGGAAAGATGGATCCAACAGCTCTTAGATGACCTCTTATCACCCTGGCAACTGAGCAGAAAGGGCCACCTCCTGACTGACAGCTCAGTTGTCTGGCCAACTCTAATCAGCCCAGCTGGATCTCATGCCCACCCTTGGGCCAGTTACCATGACTCTGCTGGGCTGGGTCATATCCTCCATAAAAGTTATATCAGATATGATCTCATTGAGCGAGTGGGAGATGAAAGTTTCCCCACGGAAAACTGAGATACTATTATCTGCAAAAGAAGGAACGGACACTGGTCAGGCCAAAACGAGTCTAATGTAATTGATGAGGTGTGCACACGTTGTGCATGGGGGAGTCCCACATGGTGTCTCAAAGCCACAATGAATCTGCACCACAATGTGCTGGACCCCCATGAACACAGAAATGAGAGCTAACTCATGGATAGTACTCGGATCCACGACGGTGGGACAGTGATTTTGGGAGGTGTGTTTGTACGTGAGGTCACACCTGGGCCACACAGGTGGGTCCTGGCAAGGCCTTTCTGTCTAGAAGTGAGAGCTGTGTTCCTGAGACTTTGGAGAGGCAGAGCTGGAGGTCAGAGAAGGCAGGTGCAGCCAAGGTCAGAGAGACGGTGTCCAGGAAGCAGGCAGTGTGAGCGGGACAGGAGCCGACCCCCTTTTCTCAGCTGGGCCTGGATGTGTTCTGGGTGTGCCTCTGGTAGAGGTGGGACCCATGGCTCAGCACGCCTCCAGTGAAGGCAGGGGAAGACATCTAGGTGTGGAATGTAGAGTAAAGCAAATGCCACCAAGTACTAGCTGCTGCCGGGCACGGTGGCTCACACCTGTAATCCAGCACCTGGGGAGGCTGAGGTGGGCAGATCGCTTGAGTCCAAGAGTTCAAGACCAGCCTGGGCAACATAGAAAAACCCTGTCTCTACTAAAAACATAAAAATTAGCCAGGGGTGGTAGCTACTTGGGAGGCTGAGGCAGGAGAATCGCTTGAGCCCAGGAGGCAGAGGTTGCAGTGAGCTCAGAAAGTGCCATTGCACTCCAGTCTGGACAACAGAGCCAGACCCTGTCTCAAAAAAAAAAAAAAAAAAAAAAAAAAAGATGCTGGCCTCAACCTTTGGCACCAATTGCCTTTGACGCTGTGTTGGAAGGAATTAAAGGCGTTATCTGGAATCAGCCGGCAAGAGGGATGGGATGGGTTAGCAATGCCTGCTCCCGGAGCGGAGAGTGCCAGGGTAGACACACCCCACATTTGCGGAGACTGGGTGGGGTCTCCTCAGGGCCATTCCAAAGAGCGGGGGTGTCAAGAGGCCACTGCAGCAACGGAGGACAGATTTCTTTCCATCCGGTGCTCTGTGAAATCATCTCTAAGCATACAGTGCTCCCTCTGCCGCGCCCGCTCTCCAAGCCTCTTCTGAGTCTGCAAAATCAACAACAGGTGTTTGCTGCTCATGCGATTCCAACCACCAAAAATAGGCATGGTAACGACGCAGGCACAGGCAGCGCCCCGACCCCAGTCCCTCCCGAAGCCCCTCGCATGTTCTCACGCCCGTGCGGCTTGGCTGATATTTCTCTTAAAATGGCTTCACTTTAAAACAGTTTTGATTAAAGTATGGCATGCATAGAAAGAGTGTACAGGTCTGAAGTGTATGGCTTAAAGGATTTTCATGAAACGATTACACTTGTGTGACCAGGACTCACTTCAAGAAACCCAACATTCCCAGATGTCCTCTCAGGAGCCCCTAACCCAGACCCCTTTTCAGTCATTAACCCCAAAGGGTCAGAACTAGCCTGACTTATTTATTTATTTGTTTTGAGACAGGGACTTGCTGCGTGGCCCCGGCTGGAGTGCAGTGGCACCATCCTGGCTCACCGCAACCTCCACCACGTCCTGGGTTCAAGCAATTCTCCCTGCCTCGGCCTCCTGAGTAGCTGGGACTACAGGCACACACCACCACACCTGGCTAATTTTTATATTTTTAGTAGATATGGGGTTTCACCATGTTACCCAGACTGGTCTCAAACTCCTGACCTCAGGCGATCTGCGTGCCTTAGCCTCCCAAAGTGCTGGGATTACAGGCGTGAGCCACCATCCCTGGCTAACACTAGCCTGACTTCTAACTGCAGATTAGTTCTGCCTGATTTGGGACTTTTTAGATCAGCAGGCTCTTACAGTGCGGGCCGTTCTGCGGCTGCTTTCATCCATGTTATGACAGTGGTAGTTCTTGTTCATTGCTAAATACGATTCCATGGTGTAAAGATGCCACAATTTATTTAATCATCTATTTTTTTGTTAAGTTATTTATTTATTTTTGAGATGGAGGCTCACTCCACTACCCAGGCTGGAGGACAGTGGCACCATCTCAGCTCACTGCAACCTCCGCCTCCCAGGTTCAAGCAATTCTCCTGCCTCAGCCTCCCGAGAAGCTCGGATTACATGTGTGCACCACCACACCTGGCTAATTCTTGTATTTTTAGTAAAGACGGGGTTTCACCATGTTGGTCAGGCTGGTCTCCAACTCTTGACCTCAAGTGATCTCCCCACCTCGGTCTCCCAAAGTTCTGGGATTACAGGCGTGAGCTGCGACATCCAGCCTATCCATCTATGTTGACGGGCATCTGGGAGTCTGTATTCTGGAGTGTTCTGAGTAACCCTGTGCCCACCCCCTTGCTCTGTCATCCAGGCTGGAGTGCAGAGGCACCGTCATAGCCTCGACCTCCCGGCTCAGCTGATCTTTTCACCGCAGCCTTCCGAGTCACTAGGACTACAGGTGCCCAGCTAATTTTTTGTATTTTTTTGTAGGGATGGGGTTCTGCCATGTTGCCCAGGCTGTTTGTGAACTCTTGGGCTCATGCAATCTGCCCACCTTGGCCTTCGGGTGGGCACACGTTCAGATACAGTAGATATTGTTTTCCAAAGTGGTTTGACCAGTTTATACTCCCAAGTGGGTAAATGAGGATTTATCTTTGTTTGCCCTAAACTTATTTTTTAAAGGAAATTATATAGCTATCATTAAGGAAAAATCAGGCTGGGCACAGTGGCTCATGTCTGTGATCTTAATGCTTGGGGAGGTCAAGGCAGAAGGATCACTTGAGCCCAGGGGTTCGATAATAGCCTGGGCAACATTGTCTCTACAGAAAATTTTAAAAATCAGCTGGGTGTGGAGGCATGCACCTATAGTCACAGCTACTCAGGAGGCTGAAGCAGGAGGATCACTTGGTCTCAGCAGATTGAGGTTGCAGTGAGCTGTGATAGTGCCATAGCACTCCAGCCTGGATAACAGAATGAAATCCTGTCAGGGAAGGGAGGGAGGGAGGGAGGGAGGAAGGAAGGAAGGAAGGAAGGGGGGAAGGGGGGAAGGAAGGAAGGAAGGGGGAAGGAGGAAGGGGGAAGGGGGAAAGGGGGAAGGGGGAAAGGGGAGAAGGAGGGAAGGAGGGCGGGAGGGAGGGAGGGAAGGAAGGAGAGAAAAAGGAAAATCAGTATCACTTGCCACAAATAAAAGGTTATAATATTGAAGTTTATGCAAAAGTAATTACAGGTTTTTGCCATTAAAAGTAATTGCAGCCTGGCGTGGTGGCTCACACCTGTAATCCCAGCATTTTGGGAGGCCGAGGCAGGCAGATTACCTGAAGTCAGGAGTTCAAGACCCAGCCTGGCCAACATGGTGAAACTCTGTCTCTACAAAAGTACAACAATTAGCCGGGAATGGTGGCAGGCACCTGTAATGCCACTTACTCAGGTGGCTGAGGTGGGAGAATCACTTGAATCCAGGAGATGGAGGTTGCAGTGAGGTGAGATCTCGCCATGGCACTCCAGCCTGGGCAACAGAACAAGACTCCGTCTCAAAAAAAAAGAAAAAAGAAATTGCAAAAACTGCGATTACTGTTGCACCAACTGAATAACTATGATAGAAACTGATGACTATTAAAAATATTCATCCAAAGCCTATGAAAAAGTTCCTCACTGATAATCACCTCCGGTGCTGCCAGCAGTGTGGACGTCACCCTTCCGGAAAGTCGGGGGGAGGGATGGTCAGGAGCAACCCTGCTTTTGTTGCCTTTCGGCCTTTCTCACTCACCCTGCTGGGAGCCTCCCTGAGCCCCCTCGGATGCCAGGGAGGGCCCTGATTGGTCTGGAGTGATCCATTCTCCCTGCGCCTGGGATTGGTTCAGGAGTGGGCATATGACTTGATTCAGGCCAAAAAGTTCTCCTTGCTAAAGCCACGTGGGTTGGGTTTTCCCGTCACCTTCGGCCGGAAGCACCTTCACTGATGCCCTTGGTGTCTCGAGTTTCACAGATAGATGTGGGTTCTAATCCCAACTGGATCACTTTTCAGCTGTGTGATCCCAGAAGAAGCCCCTTTGCCTTTCTGAGCCTGAGTTCCCTCGTTTCTGAGACAGGATGACCAACATCCAGCATAGAGAAAAACGAGGGCAACCAGACTGCATCAAAGTGAAAAACCCGTGTGCCTCCAAGAACGCGAGAAGAGGCTTACAGAGGCCTCGTCGGGGGGCGGGGCCTGGCGAGGACTCTCCTGCCCTGTCCCTGCGTCCCGTGATGCACCAATGGCCTGGCCTTCTCTGGCCCCTCTCAGGGCCCACGACTGGCCCATGTTGTCCCTGGAGCCCAAAGCCCCCTCCCCAGGCCGCCCTACTCCAGGTCCAGGGCCTGATTGTCAGGAAGGACAGAGCTGCCCTCCCCTGAGACAGGCGAGGCCATGAGAGGACAGGGGTGGTTTGAGTCATGGTGAGTTCACATCACCTGTTGACCAGACAAGGCGTGTGGGCCTGTCAGTGTTTGGAAACTGGAGTCTGGAATTCCCGGGAGGAGTCTGGAGTTCCTGGGAGGGGCCCAGGCCAGAGCTGGGGTTCTAGAAGTCAGCCATCCCCATGACGATGAGACTTAAGCTCCATAATGGATGTGGACACAGATGGATGCCTGTGCACGGAGGAGCCAGGAAGAGCACCTGAGCCCTGGGGGTGCCAACTGTCAAGGGTGGGAAGATGCCCAAGAAGCAGCCAGAGAGCCTGAGAGAGGGGCAGTGAGAGGGAAACCAGGGAAACCAGAGTTCACGCATCCAGCCGTGCATTCATCTGAGCCAGTCCACGCAGGGTCCACATCAGGCCCTCCCCACTCAGGCTTCGGGACAGTCTCTCTCCCCTGTCCCTGAGAGAGACTCACTGGGCTTCCTGTCTGTCCTCTGGCACCTCCTACACGCCTCTTCCGCTTTCTGTAATGTCCTGAAAAGATAGAAGGAGGTCACGGGCCCTCGCACAGCGAGGAAGGGAGCTGTGCCAGGCTTAGGGAGGAGGGATGGCAGTCACAGCAGCAGCAGCATGAGCTTCCCTCTTTACCCTGTGGGCAGGGCCAGGCCAGGGGCTTGGGACAGGAAGGGCAGAGTGCGATGCTTCCTCCTGCCATTCCAGCTGCTCAGTCTCCTGCCACCTTCAGAAACTCCAGAAGCTTACTGGGGCCAGGAATGCAGGGCAGGGGCTGCTGTGATCAATGAAAGACCCAGTGTGGCCACATCCTAATTTCTGCAAGAGAAGCCTCCTTCCTCCCTCCTCCTCCCTCCCCCCTCCCCTCCCCACCTGTCCCTGTCCTCCCCTTCTCTCCCTCCCTCCTACCTCCTTCTACTTTTCCTTCCTTCCTTCCTTCCTTCCTTCCTTCCTTCCTTCCTTCCTTCCTTCCTTCCCTCCCTCCCTCCCTCCCTCCTTCCCCCCTCCTCCCTCCCTTCCTCCCTCCCTTTTTCCCTTCCTTCCTTCCTTCCTTTTAAATTGTGGTAAATCTACACAATATAAAATGAACCATTTTACCATTTTAAAGTATTCCGTTCACTGACATTGGGTACCTTTACGATGCTGCGCAAACACCACCGCTATCTCGCTCCAAAACATTTTCACTTTCCCAAAAATACCCTAGTGCCCACTAACATCACTCCCTCACTCCAGCGCTGGCAGCCACGGATCTCCTTTCCTATCTATGGGTTAGGAGATGGGTTCCCCTGTTCCACACATTTCATGTCAACGGAATCGTGCAGGATGTGGCCTCTGCGCCTGGCTGCTTTCCCTTGTGATGTTTCTGAGGTTCATGTGTGCTGCAGCGTGGGCCAGCGTTTCCTTCCTTCTCGTGGCTGAATCGTCTCCCATTGTGTGGCTGGACCCCAATGTGTGTATCCATTGATTCTTCCATGGACGGTTCCCTTCCGCCATGGTGAATAATGCTGCGGTGCTCATTGGTGTGTGAGCAACTGAGGCCCTGTTGGCAGTTCTCCCGGTTATATACCCGGGGGAAGGGGAATTCCTGCACCAGACGGTCATTCTATGCTTCAGTTTTTGAGGAACTGCCACACTTATTCCCACAGTGGCTAGCCCATTTTATAATCCCATCAGAAATGCACAGAAATGACTGGTTTCCCCACATCTTCACTGACACTTGTCATTTTCCCTTTTAGAAAGAATTAAGGCTGGGCGCGGTGGCTCATGCCTGTAATCCCAGCACTTTGGTAGGCTAAGGTGTGCGGATCATGAGGTCAGGAGATCAAGACCATCCTGGCCAACATGGCGAAACTCCGTCTCCACTAAAAATATAAAAAATTAGCTGCGCATGCTGGTACGCTCCTGTAGTCCCATCGACTCAGGAGGCTGAGGCAGGAGAATCACCTGAACTCAGGAAGCGGAGGTCGAAATGAGCCAAGATGCCACTGTACTCCAGCCTGGGCGACAGAGCGAGACTCTGTCTCAAAAAAAAAAAAAAAAAAAAAATTAAAGCCATCCTAGTGGGCACGAAGTGCTCTCATTGGGTGTTTGATTTGCGTTTCCCTAATATCTAACGCAGCTGGACGTCTTTTCAGGATCGGTATGTGGGAGAGGCCATATATGTTCACCTACTATAGCCTGATGTCTAAATCCTCATGTGGGGCGCACAAACCCATCCATGAGCTGAACGTTTGGGCTCACCAGACCCGAGTTCAGATCCGATTTGCTTCTTCCACTCTCGCGGGGGGTGACCCGGGCCACACTGCCCTATTTTTCTGACTCTGTTCCTCACCGTTGAACGTGGCTGACAAGGACAGGGCTGAGGGAGGTCCCGTGTGCCAAGCACTTAGACCAGCATCCAACTCGTAGTGAGCACTCCCAAAGTATTGCTGTTCTGGGCAGTCCTTCCCGGGCCACCTATGGGAACTCCCCATTGATACCAAGCAGAGGTATCCCCAACCAGCCTTTAGGACCGGGTCTCGGTCATTGTGAGATTTTCCTTTTGATGTGGAGGGAAACTAACAAAAAGTCTTCTACAGTCCAGGCAATGGAAGAAGCATTCATGCTGTGGGCCCTGTGCGGGGGGAGAGGCCCTAGGAAAGATCTCAGCAGCTGACCCTGGGTGTTGCAGACATTCACTCCTGTTATCCTCCCCACAGCCCTGTGAACCGGGTGCTGCTACTATACCCATTTTACAGATAGGGAAACTGAAGCCCAGCGAGCTACTCTAGGGAATACAGTAGAGTTAGGATTTGAACCCAGGCCATTCTGCCCAAGCAATTATTCCCTTCTTTCTTGCTATGGAAACCCTGATTTTAGTGAGGAGCCTGTGCTTCTCCGGGGGACTCAGGAAATAGAGATACATCTTTAGCTCTAGGGGAAAATCCAGATTGGTCCCAGGCAATTGATGTGATTCTGTTTCCTTTGCCAGAGGCTAGTCAAGCCACGAGCATGGGACCCAATTCTGGCCAATGAGACGTGAGTGAAGGGCTGCAGTGGGCTTTGGGGAAAGGGCTCTTGTTCTTCATGCACTGAATATTGTGCCTGGATACATCAGTTGGAGCAGTGGTAGCTATTTTGTGGTCAGGAGGAAATTTGGGATAAGAACCAATCTGAGGAGAGGAAACCAGAAAGATGGAAAGAACTGGGAGGTCCCTGACAATGGCACTCAATCTAACCAAACCCAGAACCACCCTTCCTTCTAACGTCTTGCTATTCGAAATAATAAATGACCTCACTACTTAAGCTGATTTGAGCTGAAGTTTTTGTGACTCGCCTCAGAATGGATGTGATTGAGTGACTGTCAGCCTTGTGCAGACAGGGATGTTCTCCGGCTTGGTGGCCGCTGTCTCCCTGGTGCCCGGAACACCGCCTGGCACACGATAGGTGCTCTATTAAGACGAACTGATGAGGCAGTGGCTGGAGCCCCCAGTGCAGGTTCAGACAATACACAAGGCAAAAGCGGGAATCCTGACACGGCCACTGCAGGCTTTGCAGTCGGACAGAGCGGGTTCCAAGCCAGTGGTCCCCTCTTGAGTCAGGTCATCTCAAGCTGATTCTCCCACCTCTATTTTCTTATATGTGAGATGATCTGCTGCCCAGAGGTGCCCCCATCCTAATCCCTAGTCTGCAAATCGGCTACCCGACATGGCAAAGGGGCTTTGCAGGTGTGATTCAGGATTGTGAGATGGGAGATGATCCCGGATTACCTGGGTGGGTTCCGTATACCACGAGCTTCCTTGTCAGAGGGAGGCAGGAGGTCAGAGTTGGGGAGGAGATGCTGCGATGGAAGAAGAGGTTGAGTGAGGTGAGGCCACCAGCCTCTGGCAACTGGAAAAGGTGAGGAAGTAGATTCTCCCCAAGAGCCTCCAAGGGAACACAGCCCTGCTGGCACCTTGCTTCCATCTCTCCAGGACCCACTTCAGACTGCGGACCTCCAGAACTGTTCAGATCGTGAATCTGGACTGTTTCCAGCCACCATGTTTGACCTAAGTGTTCACAGCAGCGACAGGAGACTCATGCCATGGGGCTTATGATCGTGTCTCCCTCCAAAGGTTCTTGCAGATTCCAGAAGCTTGAACATGAACCTGGCAGGTTGTAAGAGCCCAGGCAGCCTTAGCAAGTGATTAACCAGTCTCAGTACCCATCCTGCCTCTGCCGGGAAGTCATCCTTGATTTCTCCAGGCCCATGCCCATACCTCCCATTGTGGCTGACATCTATATGGCCTGGCACTGCGCTAAGGCTTTACACCCAGGATCCCATTTAATTCTAATGGCCACCCAGTGAGGAAGGGGCTCACAGGACACCCATATAACAGAAAGGAAACTGAGGTATGGGAGGGTGGGAGGGATAATGGGATGGACAGCTTTGGAGCCTCCCTGGCCTGACCCACCAGCATCGTGCACCCTTCCTCGGCCTGGCTTGGCCCCCAGAGGCCCTGAGAGCAGGATGCGCCCCAAGGCCGAGGTGTGTGCCTTTCCACAAAGAGCTTCCAAGGGCTCACAGGGACATGCTCACGGGGAGCAAACTGCTTTACAGGCACAAACAGGCTCCCTCCCTTTTCCCTGCTCAGGCTTGTCTTTGCCCAGCCCCGCAGGGCCTGGGGCACTGGATCCTTATATCTCGCCTGCATCTGGCCCGCTGACCCTCTACAGCCCCCATTTCCCCACCCCCTGCACTGCCCCCGCCTTGGCACTCGTCTTTCTTCATTGCCATGACCTCCCACCTGGCCTCCCTGCCTCCCAGGGATCCCCATTGTGAAATACGCCCCAGAGCCGACCATCGTCCTGCTGAAATCTGTCAGGGCCTCCCCAGTGCTTGCAGGGGAAGCTCTGTGTTGTGGCTTGTGAGGACACTCGTGTCTGCTGAGCTCATGCATCCTACCTGAGGACCTTTGCACTTGCCACGCCCCCTGACCCACATGTGCTTTCTGTGGACATCCTCATGGTTGGTACTCTCTTTCACTCCGGTGTCACCTCCCCCAAGAGGCCTTCCCCGGCCACCCTCTGCTTTACTCTCCGCTCAGCACCGCCTGAAACAGGAGCACACCATTACACATTAATTTGATTTCTTGTGCATTCGGCCAGGCAGGGAGTCCAGCCCCATTTTACAGATGAGGAAAACTGAGGACCAGGGAGACTGAATGACTTTCCTTTTTCACGCTCCAGCCACATGGGTGTTCTATCCACTCTCAGACACATTGAGTCACTTCCCATAGTGTGGCCTTTGCATCTGCTGTTCCTCCCACCTAGAATGCTGTTCCCTCACCCCTGGCTGCCTCCGTCTTAAATGTCACCTCTTCAGGGAGACCCCCCCAGATCACCTAATCTCAAACCTGTCCTCCTCCTGCCCTCCAGTGCTCTTGGTCCCTGTCCTTTTGGGCCCCCATCGCCAGCCTTGACGATGTTTTCTTCCTTGGCTCATGTGATTCATGACTCCCTCAGGCTTGCAGAAAGAGGCTCTGCCCTGGGTGTTTGGAGGGCTGCCCGCGGGGTGCTCAGGGGCCTGAGTGCTTGAGGTGGAGACTCCTGGCAGGATGCTCAGTGATGTCACAGGCCTGGGCTGCCGGTGAGCTGCTGCCCCACCCCAGGTGGGAAGCCACCCTCTGAATGAGACTCTGTCCCCATAGTGTCTGCCCCCCTGCTGAGTCCACCTACAGCCCAATGGCTGCCAAAGACCCTTTCTCCACCCTGTTTCCACCCCGTGGCCTCGGTCCTGAATTTGAGTGTGATGAATGGGTTGCCGGACCCAGAATCCACACCGAGCCCTAGCTGCAAGGGATCCTGGAAACACGGCTATTGGCTTCTGCTGTTCAGGAAGACAGACCAGGAGTGAGCCCAGCCAGGCGTCCCCCAGTCTGCCCTGCCAGAGAGCTGCCTCCATGTCGGGTCCCGTTCACTGTGGGGCCCCAGCACCAATTGAATACATGTTTGTTGAGTGGCTCAATGAGATAGCCGAGTTTGGAGATGAAGCCAGGTCTGTCGGATTCAAATCTGTGGATCCTTTCCACTTTAACTTGCCAGAGGGACCCTCCCCCTGGGATTTTAGAGCCCTGTAAACTGTTCACGTGCGATGCTGGGCTTTCAATAATTCTGGCAGGCACTGGAGAGGCCTGGAGGGCCCTTCTGAGCTGGGGGGACCAGCTGCATTCACATTTTTAAAATGAGAGTTACAGTCAGGCAGAAGCCAGGGGGAACCCAGGAGGGACACAGAAGCTCAGTTCTAAGACCGCAGGTCTCACCTGCTGGGGACGGGCCTCTGGGTTCTGATCTCCCCTTGGCCCGGGCCTGAGCAGGGCGGTTTGGGCCAGGGCTGCTTTGGAGTTGGATGCAGCAATGGCCACCGCGCAGTGCAGGCTCCTTCACCATCTGTGCAAGCGTCCGTGCGCGTCTGTGCCCTCGGAAGTAGGGATGGGGCTAGGCTGGGGGTTGGCTTTCCAGGCCCAAGCGGGACATGAGGCCACCCAGGGGCTAATTACTCACATTCTCGGGGAGGCTGAAAAGCAGCAAATGTGGTGCAAAGATGCTGGAAAGGAGACCTCCTTGAATCTCGAAAGACTCCACAAGTGTGCGCAGGGATGTCAGAGCCAGATGTCCATGCTGAAGCTCAAAGCCAGAAAGCATTTCCAGCTGCAAACATTTCACACGGGACCTGGTCAGAGCAAGTGACCCTCTGCCTCGACCCCTGTTTCCCACGGCATCCCCTGTGCCCGCCCTTGTCACATCCTCCCCCAGGCCCCACCCAGAGGCAACCTCTGCAGTCAATTTGTCCTGTGTCCTCCCCAGCCTCCACCTGGCTCCTGCCACGTGACCCTCCCTGAACTGCCCACTCCATCCGCCCTTCTCACACTGGCCTCTTCGCTGTTCCTGGAATACACCAGGCACATTCCCACCGCAGGGCCTTTGCACAGGCAGTTCCCCTGCCTATTCCACTTTCACCCAGATACTTCGCGGTTCCTCCCCTGACCTCCCACCCCTGTACGCACTATCTTCCTTTCCTGATTTATTTATTATCTTTTCTAGACTGAGTCTCGTTCTGTCACCCAGGCTGGAATGCAGTGGTGCAATCGCGGCTCACTGCAACCTCCACTCCCGGGTTCAAGTGATTCTCCTGCCTCAGCCTCCCAAGTGGCTGGGATTACAGGTGCCCACCACCACGCCCAGCTAATTTTTGTATTTTTGGTAGATAAGTGGTTTCACCATGTTGGCCAGGCTGGTCTCGAACTACTGATCTCTGGTGATCCACCCACCTCAGCCTCCCAAAGCGCTGGGATTCCAGGCGTGAGCCACCATGCCTGGCCTTCCTTTCCTGATTTATTTCTCGCAGAGCACTTACCATCTTCTAGTCCAGGGAATGATAGATCTACTGAGTTTTAACGATGCTCCCCTCTCTTTAGAACGTCAGCTCCATGGAGGCAGACACTGCCTATCTCATGCACCCCTGCATCTCACACACCTAGTGTGGCACCTCGCACACAGTGGGCACTCCTGAGTGAATGAATAACACACCCAGCGTGCCGCCTCGCACACAGTGGGCACTCCTGAGTGAATGAATCTCACACCCAGCGTGCCGCCTCGCACGCAGTGGGCACTCCTGAGTGAATGAATCTCACACCTAGCGTGCCGCCTCGCACGCAGTGGGCACTCCTGAGTGAATGAATCTCACACCTAGCGTGCCGCCTCGCACGCAGTGGGCACTCCTGGGTGAATGAATCTCACACCTAGCGTGCCGCCTCGAACGCAGTGGGCACTCCTGGGTGAATGAATCTCACACCTAGCGTGCCGCCTCGCACGCAGTGGGCACTCCTGGGTGAATGAATCTCACACCTAGCGTGCCGCCTCGCACGCAGTGGGCACTCCTGGGTGAATGAATCTCACACCTAGCGTGCCGCCTCGCACGCAGTGGGCACTCCTGGGTGAATGAATCTCACACCTAGCGTGCCGCCTCGCACGCAGTGGGCACTCCTGGGTGAATGAATCTCACACCTAGCGTGCTGCCTCGCACGCAGTGGGCACTCCTGGGTGAATGAATCTCACACCTAGTGTGCCGCCTCGCACACAGTGGGCACTCCTGAATGAATGAATCCCCTTGCAGAAGTCTTTATGCACAGAAGATGTGGAATCAGTCTAAGTGTCTACCAGTGAAGGAGTGGATAAAGAAAATGCGGTACAAATACACCATGGAAAGCTATTTAGTTACGAGAAAGAATGAAATCCTGTCTTTTGCAGCAATGCAGATAGAACTGGAGTCCATTATCTTAAATGAAATGACTCAGACTCAGAAAGAGAAATACTGGCTGGGCACAGTGGGCCATGCCTGGAATCCCAGCACTTTGGGAAGCCACGGGCAGATTGCTTGAGGCTAGGAGTTCGAGACCAGCCTGGCCAACATGGTGAAACCCGTCTCTATTAAAAACACAAAAATTAGCTGGGCGTGGTGGCGCACACCTGTAGTCCCAGCTACTTGGGAGGCTGAGGCAGAATTACTTGAACCTGGGAGGTGGAGGTTGCAGTGAGCTGAGATCACGCCACTGAGCTCCAGCCTAGCTTAGGTGACAGAGCGAGATTACGTCTCAAAAAAAAGAGACAAATACTGCATGTTTTCACTTACAAGTGGGAGCTAAAGAATGTGTACATGTGGAAGCAGAGTGTGGAAAGGCTGAGAGGAGTGAGGACACGGCAGGGGGGCTTGGAGGGTGGGAGGTCGCTGGCAGGGCACAAGGCGCACAGCCAGGTGATGTGTGCATCCTCAGGCCTGGCTTCCCCTCAGTGCAGTATAACAATGTAGCAAAACTGTATTCTTACCCCACTCATATATGCAAAAAGTGTCCCTGCATAGACCTGCGGCATAAGCACACTTACCCCTCCCCACTTGTCTGCACAAAAGGTACCACACTGCAAACCCTGTGCTGTGCGTGCGTTCACACTCAACAATGTATCTTGGAGGTCTGTCCCCAGGAACAGAACTCACAGCCTGTTCTCAGGCTTGTTCTCAGCTGCAGTCTGTCCCGTTGGAGGGACGGCAGGACCTACCTAGCCGGTGCCACCAGGCCATTCAGGAGAGCAAGACCGCAGGAACCATGTGGTCCTCGCTGGCTCTCTCCCCTCGATGGGGCCTTCTTGTGCTCCCACCTCACGGTGCCTGAGAGCAAAGACCCAGCAGATGCCCCGATGGGCCAACACCCCGGAAACAAGGGGGAGCCCCTGGGAGAAGCGAGCTGTTGATCTTCAGAGATCATCGGGCCCGTCGGAGAGGGGCCTGGGTTTGCTCCTGGCTGCATTCCTTCTGAAATGTAAACAGTGTCTTCGATGAAGGAGCAGAGGAGCCGGGGCTGACATCGAAGTTTCTTGCAGCAAGGGTGAGTGGGGCTGGCTGGGGACTCTGAGTGGCATCCTCAGTGAGGTTTCTGCAGGACTGTGACATCAGAAGGGCCCCTGGTCTCCTCTGGGGCAGGAAGGACGAGGTCCAAGAGATCCTGTCCCCGGCCAATGCCCCATGTCCTGAACTTTCCCTTTGCTGTGAATGCCAGGGTATTTTTCTTGGCCCTTAGAGGGCTGGCTTCAGGGCCTGACTCTTTATGTCCAGGGAGGGTGCTTGCTTAGCGCACGAGGTCGATGGTAACTTCCTTTTTCCAGCAACAGCTCCCTGAGGTGACAAAAGATGGCCTCCTTCACTGCTGGATCCCACCATGCCCAGCACACAGTAGGTGATTAATTACTACATATTGAATAAAACTGGGCCGGGCATGGTGGCTCAGGCCTGTAATCCCAGCACTTTGTGAGGCTGAGGAGGGTGGATCACCTGAAGTCAGGAGTTCGAGACCACCCTGGCCAACATAGTGAACCCCCATCTACTAAAAATATAAAAATTAGCCCGGGTGTGTAATCCCAGCTACTGGGGAGGCTGAGGTTTGAACCCGTGAGCCGAGATCACACCACTGCACTTCAGCCTGGGTGACAGAGCCAGACTCCATCTCAAAAACAAAAAACAAAAGTCTGTGATGCAGTCACTGAAACCAGGCCTCCCCTCCTCCTGCAGAGCTTGGCCCCAGGCGCGTTCTTCATCTGGGTGTCTTTAGGGTTGTCACCGACAGTGTGACACAGGTCCCTTGCCTGTGCTCCACAATGGCCAGGCGGGCTCCTGGGGTGGCAGGGTCAACAGAATGCAGTTCTGCTCCATTGACGTGCTGCACTGTGGTGAGATCAGGGCCCACAGTGCACCTTCCTGCCCACATTTTCCCTTTGCCATTGATGGCTCTGACTTCCCACCCCTACGAATCCTTCCATGTTGGGTGAGAAGCACCCACAGCTAGTGGAAAGCTGGCTTGGGGAACCAATGTTTTGTAGGCGTCACAAACAGGCCTGCCCCAGCTGCTCGTTCACCCTCTTCCCTGCAGGAGCCATTGAGCATTCTGTTTGGTGGCTCCTGTGTTTTCAAGAAGGGTGGCTGAGCCGAATCCCAGCACTTTGGGAGGCAGAGGCAGGAAGATCACTTGAGCCTAGGAGCTGGAGATTGCAGAGAACTGTGATCACACCACTGCACGCCAGCCTGGGTGACAGAGTTAGACCCTGTCTCTAAAAAATAACATAAAAACGCCTTGGGGCAGGTGCAGGGTGCACCGGCCCCTGTGGGCTGGCTCAGCTCTCCACCAGCTCTGGGCTGCCTGCTTGGATAGGCCCTGTGGGCTTTTCTTTTTTCTTTTTTGAGACGGAGTCGGCCTCTGTCACCCAACCTGAAATGCAGTGGCATGATCTCAGCTCACTGTACCCTCACCTTCTGGGTTCAGGTGATTCTCCTGCTTCAGCCTCCTGAGTAGCTGGGATTACAGGCACGCACCACCATTCCCAGATAATTTTTTGTATTTTTTTAGTAGAGACAAGTTTTCGCCATGTTGGCCAGGCTGGTCTCGAACTTCTGACCTTAGGTAATCTGCCCAGTTTGCAACTTCTGCTTCAAAGTACAACAAAAGTAAATATATATATATATGTATATGTGTGTATATATATGTATATATGTATATGTGTGTATATGTATATATGTATATATGTATATGTGTGTATATATATGTATATATGTATGTGTATATATATGTATATGTGTGTATATATGTATATATGTATGTGTGTATATGTATATATGTATATATGTATATGTGTGTATATATATGTATATGTGTGTATATATATGTATATATGTATGTGTGTATATGTATATATGTATATGTGTGTATATATGTATATGTGTGTATACACATATACATATGTGTATACACACATATATATATATATACATATATATGTGTATATATATGTATATGTGTATATATATATTTATATATATGTATTTTGTATATATTTATATATATGTATTTTGTATATATATGTATATATGTATATGTGTATGTGTGTATATATGTATATGTGTATATATGTATATATGTATATATGTATATATATTTATATATGTAATTTGTATATATATACATATATATTGTATATGTATATACATTGTATATTTATGCAATGTACATACATTGTAAATATAAATATACATTGTATATTTATATGTGTGTGTGTATATATATATATATATATATATACACACACACATATACATATATACACACACACGTAAGATTTTTCTGTATGGTCATAGTTCTAGCTGTGCATGTGAGGCTTGGCCCCAGGAATGCTCATTTGGGTGTCTTTTGGGCTGTTACTGATAGATAGTGTGACACAGGCCCCTTGGGTGTGATCCAGCAGCCAGTCAGGCTCTTGGGGTAGCCAAGGTCAAAGCTGCTCAGGCTGCCAAGCCCCCCAGCGTCAGTCCTCACCCTATAGATGCCTTGTTCTTCCAGGCCGGCCTTGAAGGTGGGGAGTTTTTTCCAGAGTGGCTGGATTTGATCTAACATCATGGCTGACCATGTGAACTTGAGCCTGAATGGGCATCTCCTGGGTGTCAGGCTGACAAATAAAGCATATTTTAGAGACAGGGTCTCACTCTGTCACCCAGGCTGGAGGGCGATGATGTCATCACAGCTCGCTGCAACCTCAGGCTCCTGGGAGTCCCATCTACCCAGAGGTTGAGACCAATGGAAGGGTAAAGGCTTGACCCTAAATGTGCCCAGGAGCAAGTGCTGGAAAGTGGACATAGAGTCAGCCATTTCCACTTGCCTCCTTCCCCCTCTGTTGATGCATTCATTCATTCATGTGTTCATTCACTTGCAACGCATTTTAACTGAGTGCCTACTATGTGCTGAGGATATAGCGGTGAGCTGGCCAGACAGGTCTCTGCTCTCATGGAGCTGACATTCTGGTGACCGAAGACAGTATATATGAGTGACAAATGCCCAGGATAATTTCAGGTGGTGATAAACACTGATGAAAATGAACAGGGTGTTGAGTTAGTGAGGGCCTTGGCAGTTTCTTTAGATACAGGGTCAGCGAGGGACTCTCTAAGGAGGTGACATTGAGCTGGAACCTGAAGATAGAAGATGACAGGCTCAGGCAGACGGAATAGCAGTGCAAAGGTGCTGAGGCAGGCACGAGCCGGACTATTTGCCAGGTACTTAGGAAGGAATGGTTGAATGACGGGAAGGGAGCTGGCAGAGACGAAGCCCAAGGGCAGGACTTGGCTCCAACCTGGGCGGGAGCCCCCGGATGTGTACAGCAGGCTCCAGACAGCTGCAGCCCGGCCCGGGGCCACGAAACATGCTTCCCAGTGTCCCCAGCAACTTCCAGACTCAGCCTCGGTCAGTGTCCCTGGTGACTTCCTAACTCAGCCTCCGTCTCCCCTCCTGTAAAATGGGTGTGTTGAAAGTTTTTCCCTCACAAAGCAATTGAGCTGTTTGGGAAGCTCTTAGCTGCTACTGTTACTAAGCACAGACCAGGAGGCCCCAGGGAGGCAGTTAGGGTGCAGAGTGTTCTTTGGCAGTTTTCTAAAGCTACTGTTCCCATTAGTTGCTCGTGGACTGCCACTCAGGGCCCAGTAGCAAACAGAGTAGCAAACTAGGGGCTCTGTCTGTGATGGGGGAGGGGCGGGGCTCTTCTGTGATGGGGGAGGGGAGGGGCTCTTCTGTGATGGGGAGGGGAGGGGCTCTTCTGTGATGGGGAGGGGAGGGGCTCTTCTGTGATGGGGGAGGGGCGGGGCTCAGCGGATACCTCCCCAGAGCCCAGATTCCCAGCACTCATTTGGAATCACTGGCAAGTCAGGTTCTTCACCTCTCCAGGCCTGCTTCCCTGCTTGTGACCAGGACCCCTCCTGCCCCAGGATAAGTGCTCACTCAGTGCTGGTACCGCTCCTTGCCATCTGGGAGGTGGGATTAACAACCCAACCGATGGCCAGGAAAGGAAGGGCCAGTCCCTTTCAGAACAGACGCTGCCCCTTCTCCTGGCCTCAGTCTTGCCATCTGTGACGTGGTCGGCTCAGAAAACATCGCTGCTTGAGTCTATAAGGCTTTCTGTGAGGGGTTTCCTGGGACCTTACAAAGTTGACAGACCCCCTGCCTGCCCCTCCCCTATGCCTGTGGGGAGCCCTCGAGAGGCAGAAGCTGGAAGAACCCCTGAAGACACCCCAAATGTCCCTCTTCCAACTTCAAATCTCAGAGCTGAATCTCATGGAAATGCAAATCCCGAGAGGGTTTTCAGGTGATGGAGGGGGGCTGCCAGGTGGCCTGGGGCTGGCAGAGGAAGCCTGCTTCCCTCTCCCAAACCCTAGGTGGGGAAGCGGGTGGGCGGGGGGCGGTCAGGTCTTCCTCCTGCAGCTCCAGCTTTTTGCCTGTGGATTCCCACCATCTGGCTGGGCAGAAATGGAGCCAGTGGGGCCAGAACAAGGAGGGTGAGGTCCACTGACCTACGACCCATCCTGTTCCAGTCTGCAGACTGCTCCCCTCCACACCCACTTACCTTTTTCCAGACAATGTCAGCCCCAGAGTCTCCCCCCGGTCCCCCAAAAGCCCACAACGGAAGAGCCCGAGGGGGCAGAGAGGGACCTGGCTGCGGGGAGCCCGGCAACCCCAGCGTTCCGGCGGGAGGCGGAGGCGCGCAGGGCCCCTGGAAACCATGGCTGCCTCCCCACCGCAGCCATTCCCCGCTCTCCCTGGGGGTTCTCAGATGTTGCCAGATGGCAGAACTGAATCTGCTGAGACGTCACTCCAAAAAAGGAAAGTTGAACTGAAAAAAAAAAATTCAAACTCTCCAACATCTTAGGAGAAAGCAAAAGATGGGGGAGGCTCCTCGCCGGGGCTCCCAGTGCCCTCTGCTGTTCAGAGAGCTCCCCTGGTTGGAGAGGGCCAACCTGGAGGGTGGGGAGGAGCGGGTAAATGAGGACACTGGTTTGTCAGGGCGGCCAGCGGGGCCAGGTTCCTGCTGGAGCGGAGAGTGTCTGCCTCTGCGTGGGGGAGCAAGCACATGTGTGCCGTCTGTGACTGCGCGCTTGTGCAGGCCGGGCGTGCGTGGCTCCTAGGAGCACGCTCTGGGATGTGTGTGTGTGTGGGGGGTGGGGGCACTGGCTCGCTGCATTGTCTCTGCATTTGTGTCCCTGCATGTCCCCAAGTGGGACTTCACTCAACAACACATTCTTGAGTACCTACTGCGAAAGGGCAGTGAACAAAATAGAAATCTCTGCCCTTATGACACTGGCATTCTGGCGTCTGTGTCCTCCGGGGTGCTGTGAACTCTCGTGGGTGTCTCAGTGTTTGTGTGACACCTGGTGTATCGGGTCCGGGGCGGGAGGTGAGTCCGCAGGGTGTTCACCCGGGCTGCGTCTCGGGTCTGGGGAGGCCCAGCGTGCTCCTGCCTGGAGAGGGCTCTGCGCGCTACTGTCTGCTCGCGTCCCCAAGTGCCCCATCAAGCGTGCTCTTAAAAGGCCCCGTGTGGGGCCCTCCCTGCGAGCCCCCTCCCCATCCAGCGGCCCCTCCAGAGTTATAATTTAATAGCTGAAACGCGATTCCAGTAAGGTGCAGGGACTGGGGAGGAAGAGGATGGGGCAGGCTGGGAGGCACTTCCCCCCACCTCCACGGGGAGCTACCAAAAAGAAACTCGGCGTCGCGCCCAAGTGTGTGCGTGTGTGTCTGTGTGTATGGCGGCGTGCGCCCGGGAGTGGGGACGCGCCGGCCCTGGGGAGGCGGCGCGGGCCCTTTAAGGAGCCGGAGGGGGCCGGGCCGGGGCGCGTCTGTGCGGGCGGGGAGCCGGGAGCTGGGAGGCCGAGCCGCCGCCTCCCGGGCTCCCGCCCCGCCCCCTCCTCCCCCTCCCGCCGCCGCCGCCGCCGCCGCCGCCGCCACCGCCGCCGCGGCCGCCGGGGAGCGTGGAGCCGCGGGCAGGCCGGGCCGCACCGGAGCCCCGCGTCAGCCCGCGCCCCGCCCGAGCCCTGCGCCCGCGCCCTGCGCCTCACGATGCGCGCCAAGTTGCGGGCCGGGGACCCCGGGCCGGCGCCCTAGGAGGCGGCGGCGGGAGGATCGCGTCCCGACCCGAGGCTAGGCCTGCTGCGCGCCCCCAGCCCGATCGGCACCGCCACTTGCCTGAGCGCCCCGGCGGCCCGAGCGCGCCCCAAGCCCGGGCGCCACTGCTGCCACCTCCGCGAGGTGAGTTGGGAACGAGGGTCCCCGCGGAGGGCGGCTGGGGGAGGCGCGGGGTGCGCTTCCGGGGGATCCGGGGAGGATCTGGAGGCGCACGCGGCGGAGTTGGCGGGGCCCCTGCACTCCGAGTTGGCGCTCTCGGGGGGTGGCCTGCTGGGGAGCCAGGCGCCTGGGCGACACTGCGGCCCGCGTGCTCGGGGGCGCCGGGGAACTTAGGGGAACTCCAGCTCCCCAGCGAGGGGGCGGGAAAGAGGGAAGTGGCGTTGGGGTGGGCAAGGGGCGCGCTGGAAATGCACGGAGCGGCCACCCACCGTGTGCGCCGGCTCTGGGGACTTTGCCGCCAGGCGTCCGTGGTCCCCGGTGCAGCCCCAGACCGGGGGGGGGGGGCGACACTGCGCCTTATTTTCCTTCAGGCAGCGCGGTTTGAAAGCCCTTGGAGATGGCACCCCGAGCTCCCTGGCCTGGCTGTTGTGGAGGGGCGCGTGGGGTCTCCCACCAGCCGAGGGTGAGAGCCAGCCTTGCCCGTAGTGGACTTGGGGCCACGGGGCGCTGGGCGGGGTCCCTAGGGAGAGGCGTCCCTGTCCCCCTCCCCCGCGGGCCGGTGTTCCTGGTGTCTGGGCCTGCCTCCCGCGGCTGGTGACGCCTCATTGGGCCGCCTCCTGGTCCCTCCCCCGGGCTGTGCGGTTACTTGGGATGCCACTACTTTGCGAAGTTGGAATTCATAGCTGATCCCACTTGGGCAGGACTGGGAAGCCCCGGGCCCAGGTGTTGAGGGCAGCTTCCTCCGAGGCCTGCGGGGTGTGGGGGCACCCGTGGGGCGCGCTCTTCCCGCCCCAGACACTTGCAGGACGAGCAAGCCAAGGGCGGGAGGGCACGGCGGGCGGGAGGGACTGACACCCTGTACCTGGGAGCTGTTGTCGCCTGGGCCCAATTAGCGTGCGGCGCCCGGCGTTATTTTTACATCGTAGGTTTATTTTTTTGGAAGCGAGTGTCCTCCCGCCGCCTGTTCGCGCGCTCCGGCTCTCCGAGGGTCTGGTGCTGGCAGCGGGGGCGGATCTGTTCTGGCGGCTCAGCCTCCTCCCTTCCTCCCCCTCCTCCTCTCTCCCGTTGGTGAGAACTGGGTTTATTATGATTATTATTTTTTTTTCTTTTTGCAGATATGGAGGAAGGATGTGTGAGGGCGGGAAGAGGGGAGGGAAGAGGGGAGGAGGGGAGAAGGCGGAGGACCCTGTGGGCTGGGTGGGGGAGTTCTGGGCACATTGGGATGTGTTACCGCTGGCCTTGACTTTGCCCTTTTTCAGCCAGGTCTGGGTCCCTGTGGCAGCTTTGATATGAGGGGCTCTCGTGGTCAGGCTGCGCCGGGAGTGCGACCCCGGGCAGGCTGTGCACCTCGTGGGTGGCCTCTTTTGGGCGTGCTGAGGAGGGGCCGAGCAATGGGAAGCAGCCTCGTGGTGGGATGGCGCACTGTGCACCTCAACTCCTTGGGTTCGAATCTGACTTTTGCCACTTTCCTGGGAATGTGATCCTGGACAGAGACTTAACCTCTCTGTGCCCGTCAGGTTTCCCATCTGCACCATGAGGGTCAGAATGGCACTGAGTTCACAGGGTGGTGGTGACAGCTGACGGTCTGTCCCAATCAATCCCTAGGTACTTGGAGGTGTTACTGTGACTACTGTGTCGCCGTTGTTACTCCTGGGTTCTAAGATTTCGCTTTTAATCCAGCGTGGCCCTGTGAAAAGGGGCCACCTTATCTTTGCCTGGGGGTGGGCAGTGGGGACATCTGGGGAAGGGAGGGGGGCCTTTTCCCACTCCCCTCTGCTTGTCCTGAGAGGATGAAGAAGGGCAGGCGCCCCCACCCATTGAACAGATGCAAACACTTGAGTCAGGCCCAGCAGAGCGCTGAAGGGGGGTGGAGCCTGCAGCGACTGGCGAGTCAGCAGCGGCTGCGAGGGCATCCCGGGCCCTGTCTGGCTTCCCCGAGCCGACTGCCCTGTCCCTGCTTGGAAATTCACTGCTGCCACCGCCAGCGGGTGCCGGGGGAGTCTGTAGTGCCCGTGCCCAGACGCGGGGGCGGGAGCATAGCGGGCCCCAGCCCTGGCCTCTTCCCACTGAGCTATTTACGCTGCTGGGGATCAATAGTATTGATAAATCCATGTAAATGGTAATGTGGCTGTCAGGTCCCGGAGACCCCGCCTGGGGCTGCGCGCCCCCTCCCCCTCTCGGAGAGGGTTTGGTTATGTGGGAAGGATTTATTTGGCATAATCTGTTCTTTTCCCCCAATTAATAATACTCATGCCACCTCCTAAAGATTTCCCCGGGCTCTGCAAACACGAATTTACTGCATGGAAGCCCTGGGCTGGGGAGGGCTCGATTGTTCTCCGGGCCTGGCGGGGGAGGGGGCGCTGGCAGCGCAGACCCCCACCGCGGTAGTTGGAAGGCAGCCCCAGGAGGCCTGGCCCCCGGCGTCTGCCATTCACGCTGGGTGTGGAGGCTGCCTGGCCTGGTTTCCCCCTGGCTGAGAGGGGGCGCGATCTTGCTTCTGTGTTCCCAGCCCCCACCTGAGAGTGTGGGTGGAGAAGTTGGTGCTTCTCTCTGAGATGGGAGGCGGGGGTGATACCTCCACAGAGCCCAGCCGAGGGTCTCCTGGGCTACTGCCTGTGGGAAGGGAGAGCTTTCGGCAGAGAAGCCCCCGCTCTTCCTCCTGACGCTGTCTGAACTGAAAAGGCCCGTAAATGCCGCCTGTGACCACGGGGCGTTGAGAGCTTTTATTTGTGTGTGTGTTTTCCCTTCTCTGCTCCTCTTCACATCTCAGAGGCTAAACAGCAGCTTCCCCAGGTGACACCTTGGTGACTGGAGACCTGCTGGCAGGAGCTGGTAACTCCGGCCCGATGTGCGGGGTGGGGGGGGGGGCAGGGAGGGGCCAAGCTCGGGTTGCTGTCTGGGGAGGGCCAGGTTTTTTAGGCCCAGACCAAGGGTGACAGCTTAGAAGGCCCGTGTCCCTACGTGAGTGTGTGGGGTCCCCGGGGAAGTGATGCTCAGGAAAGGCCAGCTGGACATCTTTTGAGGGAGCTTGGAGGCAGGGAACCGACTTTACAGCCCATCCTGTGAACTCCCAGCCTCCATGCTGGAAAAGGCTATGGACAATACGCTAGTGATGACCAGCGCCCATGGGTGCCAGGAACTGTGCTCTATGAAAATCCACTTGTCTACTCTTCATAACCTTTCTATGAATTGGCACGTTTATGATCTTATTTTATAGATGGTGAACTTGAGGCACAGAGAGGTTAAGTGACTTGCCCGAGGTCACACATTGGATGTGGAACTGGGAGTTAAGACCTGGGATTATTCATGATCACGTTAGTGCAGCAAGAATTGTGCCTGCAGAGCTGCTTTGCGGAGCTGCCGTGGAGGACGTGAAGACAGAAATGACGTTTCTTCTTCCCGGATCTTTGCCCCGGGGGGTGGGCAGGAGACTGAGAAGTTGTTCTCCCCAGGGTCTGGGGAGAAGGACAGGGCCTGGCATTTCTTTGAAGTCTCATTTTATCTTAAGCACTCATGCAAATTTGGCATTCGCCTTGGCGACACTGCTGTGTTTATTTTGAAATGAAAACATGGTTTTGAATTATTTAGCACGGTGCTCCAGAAAGCTGCAGCTCGGTGTTCTGTGGCCTGGAGTGCCCACAGGCCAGCGCATCGCCCTGGGGTACGGTGCAGCTGGAGGGCTTGTGCTCAGCGAGGCCCTGGGGCAGACGGCGGCTTTGCTCCCATTTTACAGATGACGCCACAGGCCCGGGCTCGCCCGAGGTTGCACAGCGGGAGGACCTGTGCTTATGATGCTATTACCGTGTCTGCTGTAGAGCAGAGTGAGGCTTCTGAGCCGGGGCACTTCCCCACTGCTCCGCCCATTTGGCCCCAGACAGCCTTGAGGAAGGAGCTTTTGGTTTATAAATCTAGAAAAAATTGTCCTAAACAAACATTAGAGGATAATCCCCACGAGAAGTGCCAAGTTAGCACTGCAAGCTCCAGCGTGGCCATTTACAAACGGTGGACCCGGGTGAGTGCCCCCGGCTCCTGGGTTAGGTGCCCTCATCGGCAAAATGGGGACATGGCTGGCCACCTGTGCCACAGTGGAGCACTGCAGGGGTGAAGGGCATGGAGATTGGGTTTGCTGCTCAGCTCTGTAGCTTCAAGCTGGGAACGAGTTATTCACCTTTTGGGGCCTCAGTTTGCGCATCTGTAAAATGGGGATGCTGCTGCTGCTTCTGACTCTGTGGTTGTGAGGACTGAATGAGTTCCTGTGTGTCGCAGGAGCTGCTGTTTGCATTTTCTGCTCTCTGTTGGAGCAGAAACTTTGCTATAGCATTTGTTGTGTGGACCCAGGTCCCCACCTACAGGCTCCTCAGACACCACCAGTTCCTCCCTCTTCACAGTTGCTCAGAAGGGTCCTCTAGTGGACCCGCCTCTTTCCCAGAGCCCCTCGCTTGGGCTCGCTGCCCTTTGGAGATGGTGGGCTCCTCTCCCGTGGGCGGTGGGTGTTTCACAAATGTACTCATCCCCCTCTCCCCTGCCCTTGAAGGCTGGGGAGGGTTTCCACTAGCCTTTGATCACTTAGTGTCTGTTGGGCACCGGGAATCCTTGGAGGTCATGGGTAGCCTGGAGAGTGGGCGAGGCTATGGGGAGGACGGGGGAGGCCTTCTGGGGGAGGGCTCAGTTTCCCCTCCGCTCCTGGTCCCTGAAAAAGGGAGTAGGGTTCGAATTGTGCTTCCATTCTTTAAGAACTCGAGTGAAGCCTCTGACTTCCTGGCCTTGGTTTCCTGATTCTTAAAAGGGAGGGAGAGAAATTCACGCCCTAGAGGGTAGCCTGAGACGGCTGTCCGGAACTCCTGCGGTGTTTGGAGAGGATGCCGCTGTGCTGTCCCATGCTTTAGCCGCTAGGTGTCTGTCACTCAGGAGCACTTGAAAAGTGGGTCCCTGCCACTGAGCAGCCGAGCTGGCTGTGTTATTTAATTTTAATTCACTGCAATTTAAATAGCTACCTGTGGCTGTGGCTAATGGCTGCTTCATCCTACTGCACGGGGTTGGGATGAAGTCATGTTCTGTGTTTGGGAGCAGGACCTGGGCTCTTGGTATCTGATTCCTTCCTAAGGCCCCCCCTGCACCACAACTTTTCTTTGAGATAGGGTCTTGCTCTGTCACCCAGGCTGGAGTGCAGTGGTACCATCACAGCTCATTGCAGCCTTGAACTCCTGGACTCAGATGAACCTCCCGCTTCAGTCTCCTGAGTAGAGTCACTGAGAGCCAAGAGCCATGTGGGGCATCGGGTGTTAAAACTGCCCAAAAGTGTTGGGGGAGTCTCCTTCCATTCGCCCCCTCCAGGCTTCTGTTCCCGGGGCTTGAAGTGAGGCCAGTGCCTCAACTGGAGGATGGAATTTTAGTTTTTACTTACTTTAATAAATTTGAGGCTGCATGCAGTGGCTCATTCCTGTAATCCCAGCACTTTGGGATGCTGAGGCAGGCGGATCACGAGGTCAGAAGTTCAAGACCAACTGGACCAATATGGTGAAACCCCATCTCTTATGGGTGAAACCCCCTAATTTTGTAAGAATACAAAAATTAGCCGGGTGTGGTGGTGTGCATCTGTAGTCCCAGCTACTCAGGAGGTTGAGGTAGGAGAATCGCTTGAACCCAGGAGGCAGAGGTTGCAGTGAGCTGAGATCGTGCCATTGCACTTCAGCTTGGGTGATAAAGCGAGACTCCGTCTCAATAAATAAATAAATACATAAGTAAGTAAATTTGAGTAGCCGCCCTGTGGCTGGCGTGCCGACCCTATTGGACAGTGTGGCCATAATGTCTCCTACTGCCTGGAGCCGTCTCCCCAGATCCTTCCTTGGCTGTCACTTATGGAGCGCAGGAGACAGCCCCAGGTCCTCCGAAGTGTGGGCAGTTCTTACCTCCCAGGGCTGAGCTCATGTGGAAAAACCTTTGTGCAGGTTCATGGGGGCCAACCCAGCTGGATCCAGAGGAATCCTCAGTTAGCAGAGACGATCCCCCAGCCACCCTTCTTGGGGTCTGTCTGCACAAACCGATACCTACAGAAGACGCCTTCCTGCTTTCTCTAAGTGGGATCATACCTATTTTTTTCTGATACGAATTAATACGTCATGGACTTCTTTGATTAACATTTTTGGGGACAGTGTTGCTTTTTATACTTTGGAAAAATATAGAAAAACAAAAAGTAATGCATTCAAAACTCTGCCAGTTGCTTTGGGCTTTATCAAAGCTTAATTTTTAAATTATAGAGAATGCATTGACTTGTAAAAAAGAAAATGAACACATGCGTAAACGTCTCCCTGGGCTCCTGCCCTCCCGGTTCTGTTCCCCAAGGCAGTCGCAGCTTCGAGCACCTGCGTTTCCTCTGAGATGCTCTCCGCGTATGTTGCCCTTGAATGGACTGTATGTGTGCGTTCCCTTTAAAAACAAACACCGAAGCGGTGTCACCCCATGTATTTGGATCTGATTTTCGCCGTCGTTGTCCTCGAGCCGACTGTGGAATGTGGAAAGCAAGGGTTGGCCAACCGTGGTTGTGTGGCCAGGTCCGGCCAGCCCGCCTCGCGTTTTACGTGGTGCACAGGCTGAGGACGGCTTCTCCGTTTTTAATGGTTGAGAAAATCGGAAGAAGAAGAAGATTTTATGACATGTGAAGTCATATGAAACGCAGACTTCGGTGTCCATAAATACAGTTTTATTGGAACGCAGCCACGCTCGCTCATTTACATGTTGTCTGTGGCTGCTTTTGGGTACAACGTTTGCAAAGTTGAGTGGTTGTGACAGAGGCTGGAAGGCCTACAGAGCCGAGAATAGTGACTGGCCCTTCGCAGAAGATGTTTGCTGATCCCTAATGTGCAACCTCATGGTTTCTAACCTCGCTGTAGCCTGTGTGCATGTGGCCCACAGAGGGGTGTGAATTTGAAGGTCACTCCAGGGAGGCCCTAAAACCCCTCCTTCTAGCCTGGGCTCCTGTTCTTGCTGAGTTACGCCGATGCTCATGGTTAGAATTTGCTGCTGTGGAATGCAATAGAAAAGCAGGGGTGGTTAAGTCAGGAAGCAGTTGGCCTGAGCTTTGGCACAATTTTTTGGCCTCTTAAAATCCTGAGACTGTAATCCCTTCTTTAGAGGGGTACATAGTTGCTGTAGCACCTACTCTGTGGCACCCCATGGTTTTCACGATTTCCCAAAGACTTAATCCATCTTGTTTCCCTCTTAGCTTTGGCTACTAGGAAGCTCAGAGCCAAATTTGCAGACTGCCTTCTGCAATCAGTGGTTTATGTTTTGGCTTTATCTACTTCATCCTGATTTTGGATTTGTTGGTCTCTGATTTTTTTTCTCTTTGCCCTGAACTTGCTCCCTGATTTTTATCTTATCTTACACGTTCTGGAGAGTTGTCTCAGTTCCTGAAGGGCAGATGGATCAGGCAGGAGCAAGGCGAAGGAAAATGCTTTGCAAGATGGTTTCATGCTCCATCCTCTGCGCCGACATCCACAGGAGGAAACCAAAGGCTGGCCCCATGGAGTGTCTTCACCGAGGTCAGACCGTGGGTGAGAACTGGGCACTGTTTTGGGGTCTGACTTGGGAAGATGACAGTGAGTGACTTGGATGGTGAAAGATGTCCCTCTCGAGGGCCTTATGGGGCTCTCGAGAACTGCTTAGCCTGAGGGAAGGCCCTGGAGGTGGGACGCTCGGCATCTGGTGCTCACAGACCTTGGGATTGTTTTGGAGGCAAGATTACAAGTGAGTCCAAAACCGAGGGACCTCTGGGGCATCTGGTTCCAACCTGGACTTGTGGCTGATGCTTTCAGGTTCCCTGCTTCCTCCTGCTAAACTTTCTTTGCATTTGGAAGGAAATGGGGGGGAAAGGTGAGTCAAGGGTGGGCTGTGGGAGGTGGAATTGGACCAGACCTGGGTGAGCAGTCACCACTGGCCTGCACGTGTCTGCGTGTGTGCGCGTCTGTGCCTGCCGGCTGGGCGGCTCCGGGGGTCAGTCTCTTCTGGGGTCTGGAGGCCCTCTCTGCCTCTTGTCTTCAGGGTTCATTTGGTTTTCCATGGCCTGTGTTTGTGTTTTAGGGCTGATGAGTGGACCAGGAGGGGACCCACAGGTGTGAGTGACCTGGCCTTGGACACTAGCAGAGGTGCCAGGCAGAGTTCCTCAGTTTGCCCAGCGGTGAAATGGGGTGATGAATGACATGTGACCTCACGGGCTGTGAAGCAAAGGCTATCAGGGGCCCGTTGAGGTGCGGTTGTCCCTGCAGACCATGTCGTAGCCCCTCTCCCTCCTATCTGTGACTCATGGGACCAGAACAGTGATCCCAGGGCCAGGCAGGCGGACCCAGCAGTCTCCTTGCCATTGCTCAGGGGTGTTCAAAAGGGACCTCGGACCCCACCTGTATATAAAAAAAAAGTTGACCCAGGACCCTACCTCTCCCAGGGCCCTGTTCTGGGCTTCCTCCTGGGGTGAGGGACGGGGTCCCAGCCCCCTCTGGACCCACGTGGGACTGCAGCCGCCTCCTGGCTACTCTCTGGCGGTCATCATGTGCCCATAGTCCCCTCTCTGCGGGCAGCCCAGTGGAGCACAGCAGCGAGAGTGACATGAACCCTTCAGGCTGCGGGGCTCCCCACCAGTTCTTGAACAAAAGTCGGTATCCTTCTCACCTCCACAGAGGCCTGTGTGCCCCCCATCTGCCCACCAGTGACCTTCCCTTGGCCTGCTCCGCACAATTCTA
The DNA here is from genome assembly GCA_031835075.1 of Saguinus oedipus. Taxonomy (NCBI): domain Eukaryota; kingdom Metazoa; phylum Chordata; class Mammalia; order Primates; family Cebidae; genus Saguinus; species Saguinus oedipus. The sequence continues at coordinate 133,293,681 of CM063177.1, read as the reverse complement.
CAGTGAGGCTGGGGAGACATGGGGCTGGGTCTGGAGGCGGGGTGGGTGGGGGAGTTGATTTCTCTCTGTGCCCCAGGGGACCTGTCTGGGAATGCTCTAAGTCATTAGTCCCAGAGCTAGACCCACAGGGGAGGGCCTTGGAGGACCTCATTTGTCCTCATGCTGATCTCTGTGGTACCTGCTGAGACCCTCAGGGAGCATGGGCCCCAGTGTGGCCGTGGAGTCCCCGTGACCATGGCAACCTGCCTGGTGTCAGCTCTGCTCTGGAGGCTGAAGAGGAGAGCCTGCCGGGTGGGGTGGGGGCCCGATGCAGTCCAGGCCCCCTGGGTGGGCTTCTCCCTAGGCTGGGCCAGGCCTGTTAGCATGGGGTCAGCAGGGGATGTCACCCTCTGGAGCCTGGCAGGAGTCAGGGGCCACTTCCAGGGTCCTGGGGGCTTGGCCAGGTCCACTGAGTCAGGATTTGGGAGGAATTCTGAGTGGCGGTGGTGCCTGGGTGGTGCCCACAGCTGGGTAAACCAGGGGACGAGGCAAGCGGGAGAAGCTGGGAGACACCCACTTTCGCCTGCTACCCCACCCACCCACGCCACCTGCCACCCTCCTGGGTGTTTTTAAGCACTTTTGCATCCTCTGCCACTCTGGTGCCCTGGCCCGGGCTGCTGTGCGGCACTGGACAGTGCCTCTGCCACTTTCCCGCACATTCACGTCCTGCCCAGAACCTCAGGATGTGACCTTATTTGGAAACGAGGTCTTTCTGGATGTGTTTAACTCAGATGAGCTCAGCTGGAGGAGGTGGGCCCCAAATCCAGTGGCCCTTGTCCTTAAAGAAGGACAAAAAGGCACAGAGGAGGAGGCCGTGCGACAGCGGAGGCAGAGACCAGAGCGAGGTGGCGGGGGCCGGGAAGTGTGAGGCTGCCGGGAGGAAGGCCGGGGACAGCCCCCGCAGAGCCTCCAGCATGAGCCGCCCCTGCCACACCCTGATTTTGAACTCTGGCCTGCTGAGCTGTGAGAAAGTACATGCGGGTGGCTTCGCATCCCAGTGTGTGGGGCTTTGCTGACAGCAGTTCTGGGAAGCGAACGCAGCACCCGTCATGGCCAGCTCCTCACTGGTCACCTCGAGACCCCACATGGCAGCCATCGGGAGGCCTGTGACAGCCAGGGCAGGATAGTCCTGCTGCCGCCGTGAGGCTCTGCCGTCCGCAGAGGCCCGTCCTCTGCCACCTGCTCCCCTGGCCCGCTCTGTTTTAGCCACACCAGCCTCGAGGCCTCGACATTTATCCTGAAATGCACCAGCAGCTCCCGCTGCAGAGCCTTCGCTCTGGCCCTGCCGGGCGCTCTTCCCAGGATCCCCAGGCCTCCTCTCGTTCCTTCACCCTCTTTCTCTGATTTCCTCCATCCCTCTGTCCGTCCCTCCCTCCCTTCATCCTTTCCTTTCTTCCCTCCCTCCCTCCCTTCCTTCCTTTCTCTCTTTCTTTCTTTCTTTTCTTTCTCTCTCTCTTTATTTTTTTCTTTCTCCCTTCCTCCCTCCCTCCCTCCCTCCCTCCTTCCCTTCCTTACTTCCTTCTTTCCTTCCATCCCTCCCTTCCCCACACCCTCCTTCCTTTTCTTCTTTCTAGTCTCTCTCTGTCGCCCACGCTGGAGTGCAGTGGCACGATCTCAGTTCACTGCAACCTCTACCTCCCGGGTTCAAGCGATTCTCCTGCCTCAGCCTCCTGAGTAACTGCGATTACAGATGCCCACCACCATGCCGGGCTAATTTTGTGTATTTTGAGTAGAGATGGGGTTTTCCCATGTTGGCCAGGATGGTCTGGAACTCCAGACCTCAGGTGAGCCACCCGCCTCGGCCTCCCAAAGTGCTGGGATTCCAGGTGTGAGCCCTGCGCCCGGCCTGATATTTTCATATTTAAACTGCGCCCTCTGCTGCTCCCCTCTGTTGCTCCCCGGGGCGCCACCTTCTGATGGATGGTGGTTTCCCATGTTGGTCACCTTGCTGTCTCATGTCATTCCGTCGAGAATGAACAGTTCCACAAGGGTGGGGATGCCTGTCTGTGTCCCAGGTTCTGGAGCAGCGCTGGGCACACCATGGGTGCCTCGTAGATATTGAGCATTGGGCTCTGGCTGGGCATGGCCTCACCTGGTGCCTTGGTGCCCGTTGGGGGTCCCAGGTCGCCCATCCATCCCTGTGCCTGACACCCGTGCCCTCCCCCGCCCGTGGCCCCTCCTGCTCCCACAGAGCCCCCAGGTCACTGACCCTGTGGCCATTTCCTCTCTCTGTCTCCTCTGCGGGCTGTGACCACCCCTTGCTCGCACTGAGCTTGGCCCCTGAGCTTCATGGTGAACATGAGCCCACAGTGAGGCCCAGAGTGGCCAGGCTGTGGGAGAGCCAAGCTTTGCCTGCTTCTAGCTTAACGCCTCAGTTTCTCCATCTGTCAAATGGGCAGAAGCAGATTCCTCTCTCTCTCGAGGTTGTCCTGAGCGTGACGTGAGGTCCTGCAGGAAGGTGCTGACTCCCAGGAAGGTGCTGGGAGCATGGAGAAGCCGCCACGTGGGCTGGGCTGGGCTGGCGCTGACTGTTTTCAGTTTGCTGTGTGGGAGTTCCCTTCGCCAAGTTTTGGAGGAAGTTGGGGCATCACAACCAGGCAACTCCAGGGATTGGGGAGGGACTTTAAACCCGAGTTCCCATGGATGGGTGGCTCGAGACGGACCCTTCCTGGCCCTTGCTCCTCTCCCCGAGGAACCAAGCTCGAGGGGGTCCAAACCCACAGCTGCTTTCTGGGCAGATTCCCAGGGCCGGCAAGGCTTGTCTGCTGTTTGGCAAGACCCCAGTGAACTCTGGGAAGGGTGGGGACCCCTCTGTGTTTCTTCAGCCAAGTTCTTCTGTGGCTTGTGCTTTGTTTCTGCGTCTGTCGAATGGGGGTAACTGCAGTGCCCGCTGTGTGGGGAGTGGACGCCTGGGGGGGCTGCTCTGATGATGACACTCACGCACACATGCCGTGGACGTTGTCACAGCTTGTCTGTGCCCTGGGGCTGGGGCGGGATCCCCCGTGCTGCCATGTGCCTGGGCTCCCTGGGCTTCGTAGTGCACGCAGTGGAGGGTGTGGCAGGGAGAGCTGCTTCTGCAGGCGTCCTGGTGCGGGAGTGGCCCCTGCCCCAGTGTGGCTGCCTGCTGTCTGAGCAGGGAGGGGCAGAGGTGAGGGTGCTCCAGACAGGGCCCTGAGCTGGCAGAGAAGATGCAGGCAAGCCCGCCTAGCACCACATGGGTTAGCCCATCTAAGCTGCACAATAACCCGGTGTGGCCAGAACTGTTAGTCCTGTTTACAGATGGGACACTGAGGCACAGAGTGCTGACGTCATTGGCTCAGGACTCACGGCTCCTAAGCTGCTTGCTTGGTGGGCAGCGATCATGGGCGGGGCCTGTTCCGTGCTTTCGTTCCTTTCCCTTGGACTGTGGCCCTCTCGAGTGACCAGGGACAGTCCTAGGTCCACCTTGTGCCCCGCCTTGGGCATCGAAGCCCACGTCTCTGCCCCGACCCAGCCCATCCCCCTCCGGGTCACCCTCCAAGGCTCCCGGGTTGTGGCCAGCTCTGCTGTGCAGGAAGCTGACCCTGCCTGTCTTGGCTTCTCCCTGCTTGGCTATAAATAGCAGCTGCCGCGGCGGGCAGGAAGCTGCATCTCCCAGCACCTGGGCCCTGGGCACTGCCCCCTTGCCGCAGCGACGCCTCGCGGAACTGTGCAGCCCTCCGTGGGAACGTGGAGGTGGAAGCGTGCTGTGCGCCGCGAGTGTGCTCTCCGGTTTGCTGTGTGACCTTCAGGCTCTCGCTGCCCTCTCTGTGTCACAGCCCCCGGCCATGGGTCCAGGCCACCTCCTCACTCGCCGTGCTGTCAGGAGTGCCTTTGGGTGCTTGGAGGTGCGGAGGGCGCAGTGTGAGGTTTGACATTGGGAAGGGGGGCCTAGCTT